>JANDEH010000035.1:0-1200000 GCA_024610705.1 Tetragnatha versicolor | reverse complement strand
TACAAATTTTCATTTTACTAATATTTTATACAACACTTCGAAAGCCATCTTGATAACGAGAGGAGGCAAACTGCACAACAATGATTTTTAACAATAAGGTCCTATAGTTGAACTTCTAAACTTTAAGTCCCCCTGGGGGTTCAGGGACAGCAAATTGAACCGAACTAACGAGATAATATTGTATTGTCATCCAGATCTGAACTATGTTCAAAATTTCAAGTCTCTAGCTCATGGGGAAGTATGTTTAAAATTGATTACTAAATTCCTCCCGAACAGACAGATAGACGGACGGACGGACGGACAGACAGACAAGATTGAAAGCGACCTAATAAAAACGTTGTAATAAGGTACCTTCTTCAAAAAAAAGCTTATGGTATAACCAGGCCCGGGTGGCTACCTGGGGAAAGCCAGGCAGACAGGGGCCAAATGAATAAGGAAGTTGCATGTGTCAGATTTTCAAAAACAAACAAGTGTTCCGTATGGTTTTTTGTATGGTAAAATGAAATATCTAGTCAATTTTTCAAAAAAATTTACAGTTAATTAAATATTTTAATTTAAAAGTCGAGAAAAAACACGTGACTGAAAACGTTTATTGTTTAAACTACTAGGGGGCTCTGCCCCCTGCTCGCTATCGCTCACCAACCCCCGGAACTGCTTCGCAGTTCTATGAAGATCGCTTCGCGATCTTAGCGAGCAGAGCTCGCTTGTTTCATCTCAACTATCCAGTAAAACCTGGAACTTGTCTGCTTAGTTAATGATCCTTTAAAATCGAAACCTTTTATCTCTCTAACTTACCAATAACTTAATGTGGACCATAACTACAAAAATATCAAAATAAAACTGTTACTAAAATATTCCTTTTTAGTTTACCAATAATTTAACCGAAATGTTTTCAAAAATATCCAGCAAGTCTACTAATTATCATCAACCATCTTAGAGAAAAAAAACATGCCATTAAAAAGCTTTTAAATTTATAAAATGCACGTGTGTATCTAGTGAATCATCGGGAATAAGAAATCAGACTCATAAAAATAATCGCCTGTTTCTCTAGTGAACGACCAGAAAGAGAAGAAAAAATTGAAACTTGGTATCTTAATAATTCTAAAACTAATTCGAATTTTTAAAAAAATGAAACGCCCATCTTTCTATAAAAAATATTTGTATGCGTGTTTAAAATATCATAGTTCTACTGTGATTAGTTTTTCTATTATAACGAAAAAACCGAAAAAGGGTAAAAAATTTCGAAACTTTAGAATTTAATTACTCCCAAAATACTTCGAAATTCGAAAAAAGGGCGACGAGGTGCACAACTTCATACCTAAGAGTATGTGTCTGCAAAAAATCATGTTTCTGCTGTAAATAGATTTTGCTGGGGGCGAACTCGCAGCCGAAAAAAATAATTTTCGACTTTGACATTAAATAACTCCAGAACTAATTATCTAATTAATTAGGTTTGGAAACTGAAATGACCCTCATACATTTGTCTATCAATGGTCAAAATTTCATAATATTCCTTCAAATAGTTTTTGCGTAGTGATAATTCAAAGTGTTCAAAAATATCATTTTCTGAAACAGCGGCGGCGGCAGCGGCGGCGGCGGTGACTGTTACTTTTTTTTAATATAGAGAGATAAGATGACGTCAACAATAATACCATCAACTCCATTGCTTTACAACAATGTTAAGTATAAGATGACGTCACATCCAAACTCTTGGCGTTTTCGCGCGCTTTTAAAAAGGGGATTTTTGTTAATTTTTTTGGCAATCAAAACATTTCTCGATCGGCCTCAAATTTTGGGCAGTTGCTTATTTTTGTAAGAGGAATCTATTAAAAAAATAAAATAAAAAATCATGCAACTTCCTCATTGGGGGCCAAATCACTAACTTCATCTTATTTTTAAGAAGTTCAGAAAAACTAGAACATCAACAAATCCAAAATGAGCAATCTCAAGAAACTCACTTTTTCAAAATCTTCAAAAAAAACCCTCCAAACAGAGCTAACATTGCGTACCCCGATATCAGGGATCTTGTCTAGGATTTTTTGCCAACTACCTATTTTGTGAGAATTTAAAAATAATTTGAGAAAAAAAATTTAATTTGTGAAAATAAAGTACACGTAATAAAATGAATTGAAAAATATGTTTTTAAAAATCACTTTACATATACATTTTAAGGGGAGTTGGGGAAAAATTAATTTTTGAAGTATTGAATTATATTAAGTTTAAAATAAGGTACCTTCTTTAAAAAAGCTTATGGTATAACGGAAAGACAAAAGTTCCCACTTATGAAACCTGATAAATTTTAATTAATAATAATTTTTTAAGCAATTCTGATTTAAAAATCTGCATCCAAGTTTATTGTAAGATCCATATGTTGCTATTTAATTACTAGTTTCGGCTTAATTTGTTCAAGTTCAATGCAACTTTTTTCACAGAAAATACGATTCCTTCATAATCTAGCATTCTTAAATGTTTAAGAATATCCTGTTTAAGAAATATCCTGTTCAGGATATTTCTATAAAAAATTTTATATATTGTTTTTTTGTGAATTCATAGAACTAGTTTTTTGAAGGTTTTTTGCTTTGTTGTTCTAACATGAATTTAAGCTTGCGGATTGATTTTGCTGATTAATCAAGCTTTTTCAGATTTTCCAACTTTTTGAGAATTTTTGACCCAAAATGTCAAAATTTTGGGGATTTCCTAAAAATAAACACTGAATACCCCATTTTGATACTAATGGGGGGGTATGGGGGTCCTCCCTCAGAAAAAATTTTGAAATTAGACCTGTAAAAGTTGGGTTTTTACTCATTTGAGAACCTTTTTGGGTCTCCAAAGGGGGCACTTTCCTTTTTTAGAGTTTAGAGAGTTTTTTGCATTACTTTCTGTTAAACATTGCTTGCAGTAATTAATACTTCTTGTTTAATAAAATATCTTTATTCTTTTGTTAATTAATTGAGATAAAAATTGCTTGGTATTAAAAATACAACAAATACTATTGTACGAATTATATTACAACGTCAGAGTAAATAAACCCTGCCGAGAAATCGTTTAATTAACTACAAACAACAATGGAATTTAGTATTACGTATTAGAACCTAAGTAAACTCGCTTTAACTTTCAAACTTTGTTCACTTAATGCATTCCACAAAAGTTTAAACGTCAAAGAGGAGAAATACGAGGAAAAGTCGTAACTGCAGAACTTTTAAAAACCGAAATATTCTTTTAAAGGTAAAGGGGCATAAGTCAACCCTTTTGAAAAGAAAGAATGCTGACGCTAAAGGAACGGGCGTCGTTCCCAAATAATTGAATCGTCAGTAGGAAGAAGGGAATAAGTCCAAGAGAAAATCGAAAAAAAACTGTATAAGTAATGCAATTTTTATTGTATAACCACCAAATTTTTACTGGAAGTTCAGAACCCTATTTAGAAAACAGAGCAATCATCAAAACAAACATAAGTATATTTAAAAATATTTAACAGTCAAAATAAGTTGATGGACTTATTCCCTTCTTCAACCTTATGAAATTTTTCTGATGAAAAAAATCTTAAAAAAAACCTTAAATTCACATTTAAATTATATTTCTCCTTAGTTTACACCACAAAAGGGTGAAATAAAAAGAATAAGACAAATAAAATTCAAAATAATAGTGAAACTGAGTTATTACAGCAGTATGTATCAATAGAGTGAATAAATATGAATGGAGTCAAACATTCCCTGCATAAAAAAGTTTGAAAAAAAAATTGAAATTAAGAGAAAATTTTATTTTAACTTAGTTTACAGCACAAATAGTATTAAAAGAAAGACAAGCTAAATTTAATACCAAATTAACTTAATAAATACAATGAATGGACATCGATTTCACAACTTCAAGGGGCGATATCTCCGTATAGAGTTTAGTTATTTTCCCCCTCTTTTCACCCATTGTAAAGCAAAGCTTGGAGAATTTTTTGAGCACAAAAAGTCAATTTGTCCTTTTTTGGACTTATTCCCTTCTTCAAACTGACGATTCAATTGGGAACATTGCTTAAAAACTCTATTTTTAACTTTTAACAGCGACCGATAAATTTACTGCGTTTCTCCAACTTTTAATCATAAAGGATGGTGCCAATTTATCAATGGCACCTAATTTAAGAGATCCTACAACACAGGGTTGGCTGGATTGGACCCAATTAGGTTGGACCCAATGGGTTTTTTCGAAAAAACCCATGTGAAAAAACCCTAATTTTTGACCCATTTTTGGGTTTTTCAAGAAAAATCAAGATTTTGGCGGTTTTAAAATTGAAGAAAAACATTTAAAGAAATAACATACCAAGAACTGCAGTTGAATGGGTTTTTTCAAAATTTTAACCAGATTACAATAATTAAGGGTTTTTTCATTATTGAATGGGTTTATTCAAAATTTTAACCAGGTTTCAATACTTAAGGGGTTTTTTTCGTTATTGAATGGGTTTTTTCAAAATGTAAGACGTTTAAAGTTTGAAAAAACCCACTTAAGTATGGAAAAACTGACATTGTTTTGACAGAACACATTAAACATAGAAGGAACTCACTAAAATTTGAAACACCCACGAACTATATAGGATAAAACCCCTTAATTTTGAAAAAAAAAGTTTTATACGGGTTTTTTCAGGGTTTCATTGAAAAAACCCGGAAAAACCCAACCCACTTGGGTTTTTTCAAAAAAACCCGGGTTTTTGCCAACCCTGGCGGACACCCCATGTTTTAGGACACGATTTAGTAGTAGGTTGAAGAAAGTGCAAGAATGGGAAGACATCCCAACAAAATTGTTTTGTTTCTATAGCTAAAAAAATAATTAATGAAAAAAAATTCAGCCACAGCACCGGTGAAGCATGAAAAATTTGATTTTGAAACCGTTATCTTATAACACTTAAAATGAGTTTAAACCTGTTTTTTAAAAGGTCAAATTTCAAAAAATTTTATGGGGGAGGACCCCCAGACCCCCCTTTTTAGTAAAAAGTTACAAACAATTCACAAACATTTGGGACAGATGGTAATTAGTTGATTCAAAACCACCTTAAAAATTGTTAATCGAGGGCGAAAAAAACGCTCTTATTTTTGGGGTAGTTAACCAATAGTTTGTAAAAAAACATTTGGGGAGGAATCCCCAATCCTTGAGGCGACTCCCCCCATTTTCAGGAGCCGACGACGCCAATGGGTAAAGGAACAGTATTATGAATATAATATTTTTTAGTTGTATTTTAACCCTTTATCCAGTGGCGGTACTTAAAGTCCCACCAACTTTAAAATTACATAGATAACCATCCCCTTACGAATATAATGACGGTACTTTGCAGGTACAATCTTTTAGCCTTATACTCTTCCGGGAAAAAATACGGCACGGGTTCTATGATGAGTATTTTTGCGGGAAATGCGAATAGATTTAAAACTGTGTTTTCATCAGCTGCCATTTCGATCGGATTCCCATGATTGTCACTTTTGTTCCCCCTTAAAAGTAGTTAAAGTCAAAAGGAAAGTGGATTATTTTTTTAGACTTTAAGCTGCGATGAAAATCCTTATGGTTTTTTTTTATTGTGATAATATTTTAGCCCCTCATTTATATACTGACAGTACTCAAAAGTATCAATTTAATTAATTGCCTCTAGCGGATAAAATTTCCCAAAGATGATTATTTTATTTATGTACAATGCCTTAGTTTCCATCAGACGTGGATCCAGGGGGTGGCACTCTGGACTATATACACCTCCTGGGAACCAAAAAAGGTTCTCAAAATAAACCCTACTTTTACAGGTCTAATTTCAAAATTTTTCTGGAGGCGGATCCCCATGTCCCCCTTTAGTACCACAAGGGGATCTTCAGTGATCATTTTTAGAAAATCCCCAATATTTTGACATTTTGGGTGAAAAAGTAAAGGTTGAAAAGTGCCCCCCTTAGACTCAAAACGTTTCTAAAAATGGGTTAGAACCCTACTTTCATACGTCAAATTTTTAAAAAAATTTCTGAGCGAGGAAAAGGGGGTTTTGTCTGGAAAAGTGTCCCCCCCTTTGGAGCCGTGCTGGATCCGCGCCTTGTTTCCATTCCAATTTAGTGACTCAAACAAAAATATTCGCACGAAAAATATTGCAGCGAATCATCATGATACAGTAGATAAAGTGTTAAAAACACAGCTATAGTCTGTGTAATTAAAATAGGCGGTTGGACGTCATCAGTTGAAGTTCGTCGCCTTGGTAACGAAGGAGAAAACGTAAGCGGTTCTGCTTTATTTTTGCACGTCAGTTACGGCAGAGCGTGATATTAAATTGAAACTTTGAATCTTAATAATTATAAAACTAATTCGAATTTTTTAAATAACGAATCTTTTGAAAATCTTTTTGAAAAAAAATAATTGTATATTTGTTTAAAATTTTGTACTTCTATCAGGATTAGTTTTTCTTTTATAACGAAAAAAGTGTTCCGATTATTTCATTGGCTGCTGCGACACGAGTTCGATTCAATGACAATCTCGGGCGGTTGTGGGCTTGGTTTGATGTGGGAAAAAAATAAAACTGTTGGAAACCATGGCAACGCACTGGGAAAAGGTGTGGAGACTGGGGAAATCACGCGACTTTTCAACCGCCGATTCTAATTACACTGACTTTAGGCCACTTTCCCTCATAAACAGTTCAATTCTCTCTCGGCCGGCATCTGCACAAAGCGATTCCGAATGGCGCCCTAATTGAAGTTGTTGAGCGAAACAATTAATTAGTTCCATTCTTGACGAAGAATTCTTTTTTTTTATTCTCTGCTCGCTTTGAAGCATCGTTCGATTCGTAAATAGTTACGATGCAGATGCGTAAACAACTTTGAAAGGTTTCGAATGGAATTAGATTTACCTGAAAACTTTTTTTTTTGCCGCGTTTTCTTTTCAAAGAACGATATTGTTGGTATTTAAAGGAATGTTAAACTGGATGACTCTACTCCTGTATGTTACATTTATCATATAAGGTATGTGATAGTTTTTTAAAGGTTAACCTTCTGTCTTAAATTTCTTCGAACTTTTGTTTCTGGAAAACCTTAACTAATTTTCACACACACACACACACACACACACACACACACACACACACACACACACACACACACACACACACACACACACACACACACACACACACACACACACACACACACACACACACACACACACACACACACACACACACACACACACACACACACACACACACACACACACACACACACACACACACACACACACACACACACACACACACACACACACACACACACACACACACACACACACACACACACACACACACACACACACACACACACACACACACACACACACGATCTACATTCAAGTAATTATTATAAGCTGTTAAAACATTTTTGTCCTAAAAAGAAATTGTTAACTATTTTTCTATTTTATAATAGCAGTTTTGTCAATTTTCTTTACTTTAAAGGGCCAACCAATGCTTGAATGAATTATTGGTAAATAGTTTTTTCATTATTTTCGTGCATCAGCATGATTGTACGCAACTTTTGAGCCCTATTTGGTTTCGATATTAAATAGTTTATTTTTCTCATCATAGCCTATTTCAGTGGTACACGATCTTACAATGCGCGCTATAAATTGAAAATTTCCCCCATTCTAGAACTATGTAAGGTTTTAAACTTCTATTTGGCCTTCTATAAGTAAGAATTTACCCAGTTTAACCAGTTATGGTTTTAAAATAGAGGAGAAGTGGAGAAGATTATTTTAAAGTCATTTTTATGAAAAATTTGATGCAATTTCGAAATTTCAAAGTGATTTAGATTTTAGGCAACTGAAGATATCAATGGATTTAGCTCAGATTTTGGGATATTAATAGGGATGATAGTGGACAAATATTTCCACTACAAATATTTCGATCAATTTCGAAAATTTTTGCTTTTGACTCCACCCTATTGCACATCCTCGAAAGAATCCGAACAGTTTGATACCAAAAATGTGTTGAGCATTTCAAAAGCCTTTCTCTGGAAACCGTTTACCAAAAACTTTTTCAGAACAGAATTATTCTGACCCTTCCACTTGCTTTATTTGGTGAGAAGTTAGATTGAAAGTGGAGTAAGTCAATCAACTAATATATTACATGCAGTGTTATTCCTAGGATTTTTTTAGGAGTAAAAATACTCCTTGAATTTTTTTGGAGGAGTGAAATTCATTTATTATGCGTGAAATACGAAAATACCTTTACCTGAGACAAATTTTCCATAAAAAACGCAAACTTTTTTATTAGACAAAATGAAATAGAAAACAACAATTTAGGCAATGTTAAGTATTAGTAGAAAATATTAGACATTATAAATAAAATATACTAATTCACATTAAGGTGCTATCCTACCCCTGGAGGCTTTTTTTTTAATATTTGAAAAATATTTCAAAAGTAGCATTATATGATTAAATACATCTAGAAACTATTATAAATGTAACATTTAAACCAAAATTAAAAATATATATATTATTTTTTAACCCATTTGCGCATAAAATTAGCCAAAATAGGCTATTGCGCAAAACATCAAATCTCCACTTTGAATGAAGATATCCTCTATCTATAAATTTTATTACACAGATTAAAACCTTTTTTTAGGAGTTGGACCACTCTGAAAAGTGTCGCTTTATAATATTAAAGCACTGTTTTAAACTAACAACAAATCAAAATCGCCGAATTTTATAACAACTTTTTAATTTAATCATCATTAAGAAAAAATGTAATTACTTTTCATACACAGAAATGGTCCTCCCCTGTATTAAACCTATTTAAATATTGGTACAAAATTTCAAGTCATTTGAACCATCACTTTTTGAGTTATGAGGTTCTGCGGCAGAGTAAAATGTTAAAAATGTGTGTTGAGAAAAAAGCAAAAAAAAAATGCAATCTTACCCATAAATCCAAATAATAATAATAATGGTTAATAGGCTATTTAATAATATGGTTTCAGAAAGCTAAGAAAACATAGTTTAATCTTTAATTTAACACCAGATTTAAAAAATCGATATTTTGACCCAAAATGACGAGTAGGATAGCACCTTAAACATTCTAAATGAAATATTTATTTGATAGTAAAAATTTAATCTCCTTTTCCTCTGATTTTTCCACATAGTTACAGCTCTTTCAAAATTAAAGTAAAAAAAAAAGGATTCGTAATCCATACAATCATTTCCATTTGCAATAAAAAAAACTACCGCTTTTGTGAAAATTCCAAGCTTGAAAATACGCCTGAGTAGATTTTTGAAGCGTATTTCTTATTTTCATTGCGTGAAATACGCTCTCAGAAGCGTTAAAATATCTCTGATTATATGAGCCGCGTTCACAACAGCCATTTCTCCGGAAGAAAGGCGGAGAAAAACCGGTTTACTTCCCCGGCTCTCCCTACGGTAGGGAAAAAGCGCCGAAGGAAGGCGATGGAATTTTCTCCGTGTCCAGAGGCCGGTAAACAACCGATGAAACGCCTAATTACGAATATGAAGACGCTATAAAACGTACACATCTCCTCGCAAAATAAAAATGAACCAGTGTATCTTATAGTTTAATAAACATTAAAAGATAAATAATTTAATTCAAATTTTGAGCATTGTTTACATAAGCCAGATCATCAACAAAACTAATACAGCTACTTCATTTCTCTCATTTTAAAAAGTTCACGAGCGCGTGAGTAAAATATACGAGACAAAGGGTTTAGTTGTAAAGCAGAATTTTCATCTGTTACACACTTCCCCTCAACCTGCGGTTTAAACGTCCTCGGAAAGCAGGTTGGACGTCTTGGAGACTGGATACAACTAAGAGATCGGATTCTCTATTTTCTTTCTGGGCCGGCCACGCCTTCGAATCGAAGCAACTGGGGTGGCAACCTGTAGATTACAAAGCATCGTGGCAGACACAATGGCAGTGACATGACTTCCCAAAGGGGACGATAAATTATTTGGAGAGGCAACCATATAAGATGTTGCGAATAGATTGGCATTTGAAGAAGTCCAGGAGGATTTTGGTTTCTGAAGCCACTGTCACTTGTTCCATAGGATGCATAAGCATGAGAACTGTAACCAGATTGAGAAGGGTAGGAGCTTCCACTCATAGAGGCGGGACCACAGTTCACCGTCTGCTGCAGACCGTACACTGTTAGAAAAACCACAGTTAATTTACAGCTAAAAGTGCTGGCAATATGGGTGCCAGCACTTTTGACTGTAATTTAACAGCAGTGCTGTATTTTTCGCATTTTACAGCGTGCCGTAAATTTAACAGCGATTCCGTTATTTTACAGCGATCCGTAATTTTTACAGCGCGCCGTAAATTTAACAGCGATTCCGTTATTTTACAGCAGTCCGTTAATTTAACAGCGATTCCGTAATTTTACTGCACTTTTCATTATAATGCTGTTTTTTACTATTTTATTGCTTTCTTGTTCGCTAAATCACAAATGGAACAAAATTTTCATAACATGTATTATTTATTTTTGAAAAATGTTAAAACAAAATTGTAACCGACTGGCATTTATGCGAGTAAGTTACCATGATTACATTTTAACAAGAAAGCCATGTTGTGACACCTAGTTAACAAGAAAGCAATAATCCACACACAGGTGGAATTTTTTTTATAAATAATAATTACCCAGCAATGTATTTACTTTATTACTGTATAATTATAGAATTGTTATTTTTTTATTTAACAGATTTTTTTCCGTTAACTTACCTGCTGACTTTACTAATAAAAAACTTTAATAAGTTTTTATATAACAAAAAAAACCCTAAAAACAAAAACCTTTTACAGTTTTGATTAGCAAGTTGATAATTGCACTCCAGCACCTCGGGATTGCTTTGAAGCTTTGCTCCAGGGTCTCTCAAGAATTCTTTGGGTATTCTAAAACTTAAGCATTTTTGCCCCTGAGTTTTGAATCACCCCTGCATACACTCAAACTCAGTTTCTCACAACTTTATCATAACAAATGAATTTTAAAATATG
Source organism: Tetragnatha versicolor (assembly GCA_024610705.1). Taxonomy (NCBI): domain Eukaryota; kingdom Metazoa; phylum Arthropoda; class Arachnida; order Araneae; family Tetragnathidae; genus Tetragnatha; species Tetragnatha versicolor. The sequence continues at coordinate 1,189,019 of JANDEH010000035.1, read as the reverse complement.
ATAATCAAATGCAATCAGTTAAATAAAACTAATTAAATAAAAGCATTTATAAAAAATTTCATTGCAACAATGTTTTTTTACAATTTGTTTAGGTTTTGCAGTTATTTATTATTTAAACTCACATTAGTAATACAGTAAATTTTTTTTAAATATTTTTTTTTGATATACTACATAAAATGTAATTTTAAAATTTTTAGTTCAAATTCAACTAAGAATTAACTGAATATTTAGGTTCAATACTTCTATGTTGCAATATTATTGTATAAAATGTTCTTGTGTATTATCCTGTCGATCGTGCTGCTGAATTAGAGCGAAAACAATATCAGACCCCATTAAAGTTGACAGACACTGACCCGTCAACGAGATAATACACAAGAATTGAAAAATATAGTACTATTAATAATTGCTTAAGGGGGAATATGCTTATTATTTAATTTTTTGGTGATGTAAACTTTAAATGCACTCTTTAGATATTAAGAAACATTTAATAATTTTTAGGATGCTTTTATATCAGCTAGGTTTATATGTTTAGTCACCAATAGATTAAGACTCAAATCTGAGAGGTATAAAATTTTTGAAGTAGTAGTTTGATTTGATACAGGTTCCATTCCATTATTTGTCCCGTTAACCATAGCCAAGCTGTTTTGGACCACTTTATATTAAAAAGATATATTGCTAAAAAACAGCAAATGAACCGATAAAAATGTACCATCAAATCAATGCCAACAATAAAAATTTGGAGATATTTGAATATTTGTTGCCTAAAACAGCTTAAGCGATATTTAATAGATGGTGATAGGATAGAATTGAAACAAACAAAACCATTCAAAAGACCTATTATAGGTAGACACATTTTGCATAATATTTGAAACAAAAGAAAGTGAATGAAAATGTTTGAACACATCTAGAAAACAATTTTTTTCACAAAACTGATTTTATTTGAAATATATCATAGAATTTTTAAAGTAAAGAAATAAATTATAGAAAACTAATTTATAACAGTCATAGGCATAATTTAAGATTACAAGATAAAGTTTAGAATATACTGAAAAAAATTCATATATAAACATTTATTTTATTAACACCAGAAAGAAAGATAACATATAATGCATATTTTAGTTAAATAATTAAAGTGATAGGAAAAAGTACCTTTGTAGTTGGAAAGTCCTTGAAGTTAATTGAAGTTGATAATAGAATCGTCACAATTTAGGGCACAATTATCACGAAGTAGGTAGTATTTGTGCTCCCACCCGATACGGGGGCACTATTTATGTTTATGCATGGTTACCCTGAACTAGAAACACTCGACCTGACACACAAGAGTTGATGGTGCCGACTGGTCATGATGGGCCAGAACACTGTCACCTGAGCGGCCACAAATGCCAGTTGAAGAAGAGAGATGATGTGAGATGCAATTAGTGGGGATTTTCAGTCGGCTTAAAAAATGTGGCACCCAACTGTCGCTGAGGAACACACACCGTTGAACCTGGAGAACCGATACTACTTTTTGATGACGAGTCAACAGGAGCTATGGGGCTAGCTTCCAGAGCCAATATCAGCTGGGAGAGAACAAGTCAAAGGACCGCCATGATCCACCCTACTGATGACACCCAGGGAGACTTGGTACACGGTTTCAAGCTGTATCGAGATGAGAAGCAAAAGGACACAGGAGCTGCTTGCCGTCTTTTTCCAGGGAGTCCCAAGAGGTTCCACCCCGTCAAGCTGGAGAAGCAGATGCGTCGCCTCCTGATACAGCAGTCGGCAAGAAGACTCTACCTCCTAGAGCAGCTACAATAAAAAAAATTATATAATATCACATACTGGAATAATAAATAATTAAAACATTGCTGGCATCAAAAAAAATTGTATCTCAAATTTAGGGAGTCAACAGTATAAGATAATTGTGTAATTATTCTCACTAATGACAATGAAAGGTCAGAATCCTTGGTATAATGCATAATCATTGTGTGAATATTGCCTGTGCTCGCTTGGCGGTAACGGTAAAACCGAACGGAGAAGGCCATTCTCTCCCTCGGGTTGGATACGTACCGAGAGAGCGCCTAACTGGTTACTTCTTGCCAAGAACTACTCCACCTCCCTTCCCTCTCCTTCACCAATGGGGTGCTTTAGTAGTCAAGTCAGCTAACCTGATTTCCCGCACCCCTACTTGCACTTGGATTTCCCCGCTAAGCCAGCACAAACTTTAGTGATAAAACATGACCCAGATTGACGCCAAAGAGGAAATCGTTGCAATATCCCTAGAAATACGAGTATACCTACTTTTAGTTTTTGTTCAACTTTCCAGAATTTCAAAATCCATTTTCATTGCCTGAGTAAATATATTGCATTTTAACACCTACACTGGTGTGACTAGGAGTTAGAGGAGAATTTCTCAAATTTTATGCAATTTGAATGTTTGTTTGTGAAAATATGTCTTGTAGTACTGTATATTCCCCAAATCTAAGATACAAGGTTTTTCGATGATGAGCTTTTCGTCAAAGCTCAATTTCAAAAGTGTTACCCAAAATAATGATAGAAAGAGTTTAATTTTGCGAACAGTCAAATATTAGAAGGAACAGCTTTAGAGAGTCATCCAGTCGCACGTGTAAATACAGCAACGTGATTAAGTGTTGTCAGCATAAGATACAATAGTACTGTTAGAGATCACTAGTAATAATCTACTTATAGAATCTAATAATATTATGTTAGTAATTAAGACATCATTAATTCAGTCATCATTTGAGTTGTGGGTAATACATGGCAGTTGGAGGACTCTTTCTAAAGCTGTACTCTCTAAACATTTTGATTAAATACTTGAAATTCAAAATTACACTTAACCACTAAGCTGCAGGAAAACCCTACTAGTAGTTTTAATAACATAAGCAATGTGTTGATCACATGATAAATATACATTTTATAAGAGATCAGGAGCTGTATCAATTTTGATATCAACCATGATCATAAGAAGCAGAAATGACTGTTATAATCATATATTGCCTAGTTTAAAAGATTCAGGGAAGTGATTGTAGTCAATTAAATCTGCGAGAGAAAATTTTAATTGCCATGACTATATGTCCTGAAAATAAAGAGTTTAAGAGCATACCAGAAGATTCTAGAAGTACAAAGAGTATAAACTAATAACAAAATGCAATAACATACCTCTAACTCACTAGCAAGGAAAGCAGAGAGCTTGTGTTCTTATGGCAATTTAAAGTAAAAAAACAGTAGATTTTAAGGGGAATGGGGGGGCAAATTTTGATGACATTAACCGATGTGATTCACATAAAACGATACGTGGTTTATTTTGTGTTACAGGCGGTGACAAAGAGGTTTTGACTACAAACTTTTAACAAAAAAATACCTATAATAATATCCATCGCTTTTCACTGATTCGAGAGAGGGAAAATTCCCTTCTGCCGTCAATGGTTGCCAGTCCGGACTACAAGTTATGGTTTATCGCGGTTTCTGGTGAAAATATATTTTCCATGGTGTTAAGTTTAATGAGAGATCGGGACTTGTAGAGTTTAATAACTAAAACGGATGGTAAACATTATAACAATACTGGCATTCCATTATGCAGAGTATCTGTAAAATTAAACTTAATACCCATGCATATTATTATGATCATAAGGCTATACTGCGTTGATTCAGATTCGTTACGATAAAACTGTTCGTAACCATAAAATTTTGTAGTTCATGGTAATCTCAATAGAAACTTTTTGGGACCAGCTCTTACCCAAAACAAAAGTATTTGGTAGGTACTGCGCATACAAAACACAAAAGTGCATATAACATAATTATATAAACTTAAGACTACTTAAACACAATATTTATGTTGAAAAATTACATAAATATACTAGGAAAGAAAAATTTTACTTACCTTCATCTAAGCCTAAAGTACCCAAAACCATGGTGGCTTGATGGTGGCATTGTTGTGCCGCCAGTTTTCGGATCTTGTCGATAGATGGCGCTTTGAAATACAGTTGAAAGCGCTGTTTTTTTAAATAACAGTGAAGCTGTTTTTTCATTAACGGCAGTTTCCGCTGTGATTTTTTCCGTTTTTTCTTACAGTGTACGATGAGGCCGCCGAGACGTACGAAGAAGAGGCGTTCTGGCCATGACTCTGATGAGCCTGACACTCTGGCTGAGAGGCCTTCTCGCCAGACCCGTTGTTCAGGGCCGCAGAGGAGTTGTAGCTCACAAAAGACGGCACGAAGTTGGAAGAGTTTAGCACCGAATTCTGGTTACCATACGAGTAAGGCGAGGCAGAGTCGTGGGACGATGTGCTGAAAGAGTTCAGCGCACTTTGGTCCGCTTTGCTAGTGATCAAAGACCCTTCAGGCTTACCAGATTGATTTGATCGGTGATTCACATAGGACGATACATTTCCAACAGTTTTTCCCGGAGATGGTAAAGGATTGGAATAAGATTTGTATCTTTTGCTTGAAGGCATAGCTTGATGATTCCCATGGCTAGATTCATTAGAATTCTGCCCAAGGCCTTGATAACTGCTATTGGTATCCCCACCAAAATCAAACGACGATGAATCAGTGCCAAACTGTAAATCTCCAAATTGCACATCCAGAGAGGCATCTGTATCATCAGGCATAATAACTGCAGATTCAGGTATCCTAGAAGTGGGTACTGAAACAGGTGGATTATCTCCAGTATTAAGGACGTGCTTAACCTTGGGGTTTGTTTCTTCCCCTAGACGGAAATATGGGAGAAATCTGTGTTTCCCTTCATCTTCTCTTAAACAGGTAGAATTGACATTCATATCTGCTTTATCATTGGGAGATAATACCATAGCCTTATCTTCAGAAAACCAGAACCTCTTCCTAGGTCTTCTAGCAAAGAACCATTTTTGATGTGGAACATCTATCACAATTCCAGCTCTTTTCAGGAAATCAATCCCTAGAAGAGTTCGGTTGTTTTTAGGGGTTTTAAAAGCAAACAATTCTGTTTTGATGGAACGATCTTTTATTTGGATTTTAACTTCTGTCTTGTAAACTTCAGTTTCCCTTTCAAACCCATCAGCAAGAGTAACACTCATTTTGGTAGTCTTAAACTTTACTCCATCTGCTTTTAAAATATTATATAGTTTGTTGCTAGCAATTGTATGACTTGCTCCAGTATCAACGCATCCCGTTCCTTTCCTTCCATTGATGGATATCTCTAGAAGAGTGTTGTACGGTTGTTTACCTTTAAAAGAATTAAGCCTGATGGAATTGAATGTTCCACTATCCAATTTTGCATGTGAGGTGCAGGTGGGACAATTAGGTTTGATAACTCCCTCTTTCCCACATCCATAGCAGGATACTTGGGGAAAATCCTCACTTTTTGTTCTTCTATCAGAACGCTTAGTTTTAGAATAATCCTTGTTATTCCCAGAATCCTCTTGGCATTTCGAAAATGCATTTTTCTTTGGTTCCTCGGATTCATTTCTTATCTTCAGACTTCTAACTTCTTCATACGAATCAAACTTGTCAGCTAACTCTTTTGGATCAACCAGCTCAGACCAGTGATCAATAAAATGTTCTTTGTAGTCGAGAGGGGCAATATTCTTCATCTGATCAGAAATAATTAAACTTTTAAGTTGATCAAACGAATTTATTTGCAGCTCATTTAGCCAACCATCAAAAGAACTTCTCAAATGAAAATAACAATCTCGCCAAGTATTGTCATACTTTCGGCGGTGTTGAAGAAAAAGGTTACGAAATTTCTCGGCACTAATTTTAAAGCGCTTCAAAAGAATTCGTTTGACGTGTTCATAGTTATGGGCATCCTCAGCAGTTTCTTGGGCTATCAACCTAGTTATGTCACTTGGAAGAAGTCCTATCAAGTAAACAACCCATTTGGAACTAGGTACTTGGAGGAAATTCAGCTGCTTTTCAAATAAATTCAAAAACAAACCAATGTCATCAGTTGCTTCATTGAAACTGGGGATTAGTTTCTGTAATTCCAACTTAGGAATATCCGTGAAAGAAGAGGATGAGTCTCTTGAGAGCATATTACCAGAACTGGTTTGAAGTTTCAACTTTTCTATTTCAAACCTCCTTTCTCTCTCTTTTTCTTCCATTTCTATCTCTCTTTCCTCCCTTTCTCTCTCTCTTTCCTCCCTTTCTTTTTCCAGTCTCTCAGTGATAACACTATTATATAATTCTTTAGTGAATTCCTCATCATATTTATCACTTTTTATGATTTCATCCCTTATATTGATTCTAGTCAAATTTTCATCAACGGTAATTTCAAGTTCTTCTGCCAAGAAGATTAAATCTTGTTTTTTACCTTTAGCTAAGTAACTCATGTTAACTTTTAAATAACTTAACTGAATCTGCAATATTTTGATAAATATATATGCAGTTTAATGAACATATGTTCACATACTTGTATCGCAAAGATTGCTAGGCTTTGAAACTTCCACATCCGATTACTTGCTCAGCAACTTCATCCTGATGGGATCGTGTTTCGGCCCCACGTTGGGCGCCAGTTTAATAAACATTAAAAGATAAATAATTTAATTCAAATTTTGAGCATTGTTTACATAAGCCAGATCATCAACAAAACTAATACAGCTACTTCATTTCTCTCATTTTAAAAAGTTCACGAGCGCGTGAGTAAAATATACGAGACAAAGGGTTTAGTTGTAAAGCAGAATTTTCATCTGTTACAATAGGAAATTTTACGTACATTAATTTGGTTTCGAGCTATTTTTCGTAAAATGAATATTTGTTCAGAAAATCGATGAAAAACCGACCAAAAGAGCAAAAAATTTGAGATTTTTGCAATTTTTAATCTGAAGATGACTTTCAAAATGAAAATAACCTTGAAATTTGGATTTATAGATGCAAAAAACATTCATTCATTAAAACACTGCCATAATTTAATTTATGAATTTGAAAAATTGATTGAAATTCCGCCTAAAACACCCAATATAAATTTAAAAATTTATTTTTTTAATCATGCTTAATCATCAATTAATCCAAAACAACCCATTTTATTTGTAATATACCGGAAATAAAGCGTAGATTGCAGATTAACAACCGCAAAAGTCCGTTTGGTCTGCAAGGCGCGACAGTTTTATTATTGATCTTATCTTTGCTTCATTCCCTCCCTTTCACAAAAAATGATCATCTAAAACACGTTATTTATAGAAAATTAAATGCTCTTTCACGTGGTATAAAATTTTTGTTGATCACGTAAATAGTTTTCCTTTTGTAGAGGGTAGAAGCCCGCGTTTTCCTTTTTTTTTCGGAAAGGCAAAAAAAATCTGTTTTTCAGCGCGCTCTAGGTCTAGCAGCAAAATCATTCTTCAGAAAATCAAAGTTGAGGAGCGCATTTTGTAGGAAATTTTGTTTACTTCAACTTTGTAATGGAAAATATCTTCGAGAAATTTATAGTTTTTGAAATATAGCGAAGAATCGAAAAATGAGAAAAAAAATATAGATTTTTTGCGATTTCCGATATGAAGCCGACCCCCCACGTGGGAGCAAACTTCATATTCGTAATCAGCGCCCTCGAAAACATACAAAACCGTCGAAAAAACCCTTCTATATGAAATTTTTGAAGAAAAAAACTACCGTTTTCCTGAGCTATCATGTGACTCTGCGAGCTCCCTCGCTCGTCACGTGATTCTTTCAACTGGTAGAACGAGTGCTCTTGTGAACGAGCTATCAATTTTCTAAACGGCTGTTTCTCCTCTTTACCTCTTTCTTCGGTTGAACAGGTTGGCTGTTGTGAACGCGGCTATGGATAACAAATTGCGTACATATTTAGTATGGATGGATCCATTGGATATGCATATAGCTATTAGTGGGATTTCTAACTTCACGAAAATGGGTTTCGCGTGCTTTTTCGTGATTATGCTTAGTGAAAATAGCCATTTTGTTCCTTAAAATCTGTAGTTTACGAATCGCGATGGTGGACACTTCGGGTCTGCGCCAGGGGATGGTGAGAGGCGCAGAAGTGGAAAATCGACGAGTTTCAATTTTGTGTTGTTTGGAGTCAAAATGGTTCCTTTTACTTTTTTAATTTGCTCAAATGCTCCATAATACGAGAGAGGCGAGGGAGGACTAACGGGACATAGAGTTTGGAAAGGATCAGTTCACTCCAGTAGAAGGGGTGGAAGGATAAAGTGGAACGTAAAAATTTTTAAGCCTATTTTCTCTGAGGCGCAGGCTTATAGTCGTCCATTAACGTAATGAAAGGTGCCATTCTTTTCCTTATTTTCAGGCGAGAAAGAATTGCGATAGTAGAAATCTGGCAACGCTCACTAGGGGTAGGGAGAGGGGCAGGAAAAAATTACGAAAATCAGCAATATCTCCTGAAAAATAATTTCTTTTCTGCACCAACTGCGGTTGAATGTTTTGTAAATTGACACCAAAAATGGGTAAAATGCATTAAACCGATTTTCGAACGATTCTTCTACTTAAAATAGGGCCTGTAAGGTGTAGAAAAAAATAAGGGGAAATTCTCAACTTTTAAGTCTTTTAAAAACTTATTTTTACTCGTGAAGAAGCACTAATTTCAGGCTAATTTTTCCATTTATACACTTAAGAATACGAAATACCATCGTAGATATCTGGGACCTGCGATTAAGGAGGGGGGCAGGGGCAGAAAAAAATATTCCTGTTTTTATACTCTTCGTGAGAGTAAAATTCAAAATATTCTACTTTTAATAGAGTCATAAGTGGTGCAAATAAAGAATATAGATACCTGACATGTCTAACAGCCCGTTAGAAAAGAGTTCCTCCCATTGGAAGGTGAAATGGAAGGGTTAAGCGGAACATAAGGAATTATATGGGATGTTTTGAAAAAAATTGTGTCTATATTAGTGAAATAATGTAGAAATCTATTTGAGTAGGTTCTATGTAATCTGTAGAACTGAAAATGCGACAATAAGTAACTTTCATTCTCGACCGAGGATAATAATTGGGGCAGAAAAAAAGTTAAAATTATGCTTTACTGAGAAAAAGAGTAATTATCCTGTTTAAAAGGTTTTATGGACTGAAATTTTTGATTGGGTCACTCAAGGTGGTTTATCCTGAGAAGCGTAAACTCATCTTTGGGGGTTGAATGGATGAAATGGAATACAAATTCGATTTTTTGACAAATGGCGTGAAATTGTTTGAAAGAGAGTGATAATAAACAAATCAATTTATCTCTTCAACTCTCTCGAATGGGTTACTCGACAATGAAATTTGGGAATCAAGACAAGGGTCCGTGGTCGGCGCAGAAAAATTTTATACATTAAATTTTAGTTTGTATAATTGTGTCTAAATAAGATAAAATATCCCTAAAATAATAAAATTCATAGCAGACATGAAGGAGACCCATGTTAAAAATGTTTCTTGGAGGATAAGAGGATAAAATAGAATATTAGGGGGTATTACATTTTACTATTTTACTAAAAAGTGAGTATTTCTCGCAAAAATTGCATTAAAAGGATTCGATTTTCCAATTTTACTCCATGGAATATGATACGTATAAGATAAATCTGTAGTATTAGGAAGGGGAAGGTTAGTTGGGCAAAAAAAACCTGTAATTATTACAAATTTAAGACATTTTATTATTTCTCAAAAAATTTGAATATTATAAAGTTTTTTGTCTTAATTTTGTAATAATTACAGGTTTTTTTTGCCCAACTAACCTTCCCCTGCCTAATACTACAGATTTATCTTATACGTATCATATTCCATGGAGTAAAATTGGAAAATCGAATCCTTTTAATGCAATTTTTGCGAGAAATACTCACTTTTTAGTAAAATAGTAAAATGTAATACCCCCTATTATTATATTTTATCCTCTTATCCTCCAAGAAACAGTTTTAACATGGGTCTCCTTCATGTCTGCTATGAATTTTATTATTTTAGGGATATTTTATCTTATTTAGACACAATTATACAAACTAAAATTTAATGTATAAAATTTTTCTGCGCCGACCACGGACCCTTGTCTTGATTCCCAAATTTCATTGTCGAGTAACCCATTCGAGAGAGTTGAAGAGAGAAATTGATTTGTTTATTATCACTCTCTTTCAAACAATTTCACGCCATTTGTCAAAAAATCGAATTTGTATTCCATTTCATCCATTCAACCCCCAAAGATGAGTTTACGCTTCTCAGGATAAACCACCTTGAGTGACCCAATCAAAAATTTCAGTCCATAAAACCTTTTAAACAGGATAATTACTCTTTTTCTCAGTAAAGCATAATTTTAACTTTTTTTCTGCCCCAATTATTATCCTCGGTCGAGAATGAGAGTTACTTATTGTCGCATTTTCAGTTCTACAGATTACATAGAACCTGCTCAAATAGATTTCTACATTATTTCACTAAAATAGACACAATTTTTTTCAAAACATCCCATATAATTCCTTATGTTCCGCTTAACCCTTCCATTTCACCTTCCAATGGGAGGAACTCTTTTCTAACGGGCTGTTAGACATGTCAGGTATCTATATTCTTTATTTGCACCACTTATGACTCTATTAAAAGTAGAATATTTTGAATTTTACTCTCACGAAGAGTATAAAAACAGGAATATTTTTTTCTGCCCCTGCCCCCCTCCTTAATCGCAGGTCCCAGATATCTACGATGGTATTTCGTATTCTTAAGTGTATAAATGGAAAAATTAGCCTGAAATTAGTGCTTCTTCACGAGTAAAAATAAGTTTTTAAAAGACTTAAAAGTTGAGAATTTCCCCTTATTTTTTTCTACACCTTACAGGCCCTATTTTAAGTAGAAGAATCGTTCGAAAATCGGTTTAATGCATTTTACCCATTTTTGGTGTCAATTTACAAAACATTCAACCGCAGTTGGTGCAGAAAAGAAATTATTTTTCAGGAGATATTGCTGATTTTCGTAATTTTTTCCTGCCCCTCTCCCTACCCCTAGTGAGCGTTGCCAGATTTCTACTATCGCAATTCTTTCTCGCCTGAAAATAAGGAAAAGAATGGCACCTTTCATTACGTTAATGGACGACTATAAGCCTGCGCCTCAGAGAAAATAGGCTTAAAAATTTTTACGTTCCACTTTATCCTTCCACCCCTTCTACTGGAGTGAACTGATCCTTTCCAAACTCTATGTCCCGTTAGTCCTCCCTCGCCTCTCTCGTATTATGGAGCATTTGAGCAAATTAAAAAAGTAAAAGGAACCATTTTGACTCCAAACAACACAAAATTGAAACTCGTCGATTTTCCACTTCTGCGCCTCTCACCATCCCCTGGCGCAGACCCGAAGTGTCCACCATCGCGATTCGTAAACTACAGATTTTAAGGAACAAAATGGCTATTTTCACTAAGCATAATCACGAAAAAGCACGCGAAATCAAGTTAGAAAACCCCCTATATATAGTATTTTGTCCGCAAGGAAAAACTGTTTTTGTTGAACCAAAACAAACTTTTTTTTGTTTGGACATTTTGAAAACAGGAGCACAATCCCTGTTGAGGAAACCTTTTAGAAAACCCTATTTAGAATCGTGCTTTTTAACAAAAACAATATCTTTCGATGCGAAATGAGTCACTGTTTTCACGGCAAGCAAGGGATCACCACACATGAAACTCTCCCACTCTTTTGATTTCAAAACATCGTTGAAGTTATCCAGGATGAAGTCGTGTGACGCGGCAGTTAGCTCGTCGTCACGATGTCTGTCCGCGAGGGACAGAATGTCGCACACGTTCGAAATGGACACGTTGGCACACAAGAACTTGGCACATTCTTTCTTGAGGGAGGGGACCTGGTACTTGTCTGCCGCGTAATAGAGCTTGAGGGCACTGTCACACTGAAGATCCTCTTCTACAGTCCCGGTGTAGAGGTAGGTCAGGAACCGGGATAGGGTAGAGGGGTCCAGGTCCCCAATATCCACCGTACCGGACGCTGCTTCCTTCATGTCAGAGGATAGCATGCGGTCGAGTACAGGGGACCGGGCACTCAGGATGTTCTTGTGGACAGGGAAAGTGACATTGTCACACTTGAGGGTGATGTCGGAAAACTTCTGGTCCTGGTAGAGGCACATGAAATCTTTTGTCAGCACTGCCACCGAATCCTCAGTTTTTCTAGAAATGACTGGATCCGTAGTGGTTGCTTTCTCAGGTAGGCAGAGAAAGGTATTTGGAACAAAGCTGATACTACTGTCATTATTAATCGCGTAAGAGGGACTCTGAATCAAGTTTTTGGTTTTCGCACACAAAAAGAGTGAAATTCCTTTCCCAACTAATTCTTTCTTCTGCAATGGGTCAGTGAATGTCCAATCATAGTTTTCGTGAAAGACGTGTTTTTTCCTCACACAGCTGTCAACGGTGCCATCGCTTCTCGTCACACGCATACATATCTCAGCAGCGAAAGGGTATTCGTGAAAGGGTGGCGTGATGAAAAAATGAACTGTATCGTTCTTAGAGCATGCCTGTAACCTCATTGTTGTATCCCAGTAGTTATCTGCATTTGGTAGAAAACTGATGCAGCAAACGTCTTTTGTTCCATCTAAATTCATCTTTTCAATCCAACTTGGATTCATTTTGACCGTTATTTTTAAAACATTTATGGTTGTACACATGCGTTGTTCACAACGCTCCGGATCCTCAATCCGCCATCCCACAACGATGAAGTCCTCGCTCTCCTGGATTCTGGAGAGCACGTCTGCGAACTTTGGTCCGGGAGGAAGTTCTAGAACATCTGTGTTCTCTTCTGCATTCACCTGTTGCTCGGAGCAGAGCAGGGATCCGTCAGAAGAGTAGAAAGAGAGCTCACCAGAAAAGGTCAAATGAACACGACACAAGCGCACCACTAGATGTTCTCCTTGTCCGCCGATACCATTCGGATACAGTTCCATGTAGGAAATTGGGTAACTGGGACTTTTGATGCAGTCACCGTGTACTTCAGCACACCAGTGACTAAAGTTCCCGATCCTCCATTCAACAAAATCACCCGTCTCCGTCATATCGAACAGTTAATATGCCAAACGAAGAACCAAACAGCCGCACCTTATCGATGGTAGTGGCAAAGCGCGAGGAGGAAGTGGAAAACTCCACGTCACGAATTGACGTCACGTATCGGCTGATAGGGAGACTCGCGCGAAGGTCACAACTCGAGAGGCGGGAACCAACGTCTAGCTAGCAGATGGAAAGGGGACATCCATAAATTACGTAAAGTCGTAAAGGGGGAGAGGGGTTTGGAAAAATATCACCAAGGGGGAGGGGGGTCGATTAAAATCTCACGGCAACTTCTAAAGTTAGAAATTATACGATTTTCTTTTTTAAGAGAAAGGAATAATATCCACAGATAAGATACTGAGGTGATTTTTAGGCGGAATAATGTCCTTTTCCCCCACATCATTAATAATGGAAAAGTTTTAGGTGCTGTGAAGCACAAAATGCAAACGAATAGGATAGAAAATTATTTTTAAAGGTTGTAGGTAAATCTCACGTGGCGGGAGGGGGGGTCCAGCAAAATTTCACTAAATCTCACCAAGGGGGGAGGGGAGGTCCAGATTTTGGAAAAAACAACTCACGTAATTCATGGATGTCCCCTAACACGGCTCGTATCATAAACGACGGGTTTAATGTAGCGTATTCAATGGATAATTGCAGTCAAATTTATTTTAATCTTAATGTACTCCGAATGGCTTAAAACCTCCATAAACATTTTAATTTACCTTTCAAAGCCCTAAACTTTAAGTTATTTTCAATTAAAAGTAGCTTATTTTCTGTTTGAGTTGAAACAGCTTATGACGTTAAATGTGCCTTTCTCCCGCTTGTTGTTATCATCCCGCTTTGAAAGACTGGAAATACTGAGCTCTAGGTTTTTTTACAGCTTTTACAGCCTAGTGTTTCTATGAAAACGGTGCTTCCCACATTTCCAAGAGAACACAATGTGGCGTCACATTGTTAGGAGCTTTCTGTATTAAAATATGTCATAATGAGGAAGTTGCATGATTTTTTTTATATTTTTTTAATCGATTCTTTTTGCAAAATTAAGCAACAAGCCAAAATTTGAGGCCGATCGAGAAATTTTTTGATTGCCAAAAAAATTAACAAAAATCCCCTTTTTAAAAGCGCTCGAAAACGCCAAGATTTTGGGATGTAACGTCATCGTACGATAAACATTATAAGAAAGAAATGGAGTTGATGGTATGATTGTTGACGTCATCGTTACGATTTTTTATGCGGTCCCTATCCACCCCACAAAAACAGGTTTGTGTACTTAATCAACGAATTTAACGATACATACCTTCTAACTCCCTAGATTATAACTAGATAATCAACGAATTAAACAATACTAACTACTTCTAAAATAACCTTCGCCATTCCATCAGTCACATCGGGGAAGAAAAAAGAACACTTCTGACGGATCAAATCCAGTGCGGAAAACACCCCTCCCCTATCGAAAACACAAAACCCTCACCTCAAAAGAAAACTATTAATTCTCTGTAGGGCAAATCCACCCTTTTAAGAGAGTGCAACGAAAACACTTAAAGGGACAGAAAAAAAATTAAGACATCGCAAAGAAAAAAACAAATGAAATAAATCATCAACCAGTCACGTCTATACGGGAATTAGAATAATGCATAATTCATGATGGGGCAGCAGACTCGGGTTACAGAGTAGGGTAAACGTACCCTGCATGTCGAACGGCATTTTGATTATTCTCTCTTATTTTAAATAAATAATAATAATAACATGATTTATATAACGGAAAGGAAAGAAAGGTCTTTTTGTTGAGAGTAAGGAATGGAGGTTTAAACGCTTTCTTTTGTTGGCCTTTAATCGTGATGGGGAAAACGGATGGGATAAGTGGGAGAAAAGAAGAGTTTAAGTGGATTTTTCCGTGGAAGTTACTTTTTTCAGTAGGGGGGGGGAAATAGTTAAGGATTTTTCCACCCTCTTTTCGATAGGGAATAATGTAGAGTTTTTGAAGTTATTTTTTGTAGTTATAAGATATCTATACATAATCTTTTAGTAAAACATATATAGTGGTGTCCTTTAAAAAAAACCCACTCCAAATTGTACCCTAAAAAAAACCCATCGAGATATTTTAAATAAATAATTAAAATAATTTTAAATTCTCATTTCCCATGTCTTCCTAAGCCATTTAGAGTGGCAGGGAACTTGAAAGCATGTCAAAGAACCGTTTATTTACTTATTTATTTGAATAAATAGAAAATGTCGATTTTGGGCTAAAAATATGATTTAGTTATGCAGATTTTGATGCTGTTAAAATATATGTTATAAACATTTTAAAGCATTCTTCACGTGGTTTTGTGTTATCCCGTTATTATGAGAATAAAATCTTGAAATTTCAGCTCAGTCGGCCAATTAGGGACCCTACGGTAGTCTTTGAAATGAGGGGTGAAAAAAACCCATAGTGTGCCTAAAAAAAACCCACTTTTCATTTTGTAATAAATGATAAAATAAATAAAAAATTTTGAAAAATATTTCATATTATTCATGATATACAACTAATTATGCAAATAGAATAGTTGTTTGGGTAATTCTCAATTTTTTTTCAGTATTTTTGCTAAAAACTCAATGTTACCAAAAACAGCCATTTTCCATGAAAATATAGCATTTTACCGAGTTTTACTCGAAAATGGGTTTTGAGAGTAAATAGTTACGGGTTTAAAATAAAATATCAGTGCCAATTACCGTTCTTAAGCTTTTTTATAGAAATTGTATTAAGCATTTGTATTTAATAGGTCGTTTTCATCAAAATACAACAATAAAAACGCTATTGTCGTTGTGTTTTGAAGGCAAAATTATTGAGTAGAAAAACTTATCACAGTTTTAATTTTAGAAATAATTTGTGATGAACTTGGTTTTAATTATCTTAACTATTCTCTTTTCTATCAAAATAAACCTTTCAATCATATTTTTTCTTAATATTTTGAGTATTTTCAAGTGTGGGTTTTTTTTAGGGTACATGGGTTTTTTTTAGGAAAATTGGGTTTTTTTTTTATTCTTACTTTTTTGTCTGCCAATTTGTAACGGAGAGTCGGAATTAAAATTACTAAGCACTAAAATGTAGAGGAGGACGAGCCGTTACAACACAATTTTGTTCGATTAAATTATCATATTTTTTAAGCTTTTAATGACGGAAAACTGAAAAAGTGGGTTTTTTTAAAGGAAACCGCTATACTTGCCCTCCTCTCTCTTGCGTTGCCTTCCTATACCATATTGATGAGCCCTAACAAGGACGAAACCGGTCCACGGTTGGAGGTGACGCTTGAGAGTTGGGACTTTACACCTATTGTCCGCTTAACCAGCGATAAATGGTGAAATTCTCCTTTCATTTACGTTCTTTGTTTCACTCGAACGTAGTAGGTTCAACTTACGTTGCTGTCTTATAAATGTAAAATTCTGAAACAATACAATACAGACAAGAAAAATTTACGCTGGTGCTGGTAGAATATTGAATTAAGAAAAGTTGGTACACATCCCTCTGAAGAAATAGTTTATTTACTCATTAATAGCTTTTTTTTCGTTATGATAATAGTTTTTAGACATCATCCTTAAGGAGATAATAAATATTTGAAGAATGCATTAAACAGGTCATTGCTAAGTGACAAAAAAATCTTCCTGGAAAAAGCTTTGATTAATTACCTTGTTTTTTTTAAAGTTTAATAAATTATTTTCTTAATTACCTTTCTAGAGATTTTTTCTCCTTGCAAAATGGTAAGGTATTCCCTGATGTTGAAAAAAATAGTCTACTCCTTAACAGCTATAAAATAGTTTAAACAATGTTTTTACGAAAGTTTCATGGGTTTTTTTTATAATTCTTTCGGACGGCAGCTTGTAAGTGAAGTTTTTTTCTATCTAAAGGCTATAACATCCCTTTTTATTAGTATGATAACTTATTTAAATATGCTCTAATATTCATTTTATTTCATTGGGACACAGCGTGTTTCTTGACTTAAAGTATTTTATTAATAGTAATCCATTTAATAGATAGTTTAAGCTTAATAAACTTACTATGTGTAAACTCACAACTATCAAGTGTCGCCTCCAGCCATGGACCAGTTTAGTCCTTTTAAAGACTCATCAGCACAGCATAGGAAGACAACGCAAGGTTATTCAAGCAAATGAGTGGAGGACTAATCAATGGTCGCCACTTTTCCGTTATTGTCGGCTAGACTAGTACTTGCCCTCCGCTCTCTTGCGTTACCATCCTATACCGTGCTGATGAGTCCTAACAAGGACGAAACCGGTCCACGGTTGGTGGTGACGCTTGAGAGTTGTGAGTTTACACTTATTGTCCGCTTAACCAGCAATAATTGGTGAAATTCTCCTTTCATTGTACCTTGCCTTTCTGGAATTAAATCTGTCCTAGGAATGTCATTGTCATTCCAGTAGATGAGTGGAGGACTAATCAATGGTCACGACTTTTTCCGTTATTGGGCTGGACTAGTACTTGCCCTCCGGTTTCTTGCGTTGCCTTACTATGCCGTGCTGATGAGTCCTAACTGGGACGAAACCGGTTCATGGCTGGAGGCGACGCATGAGAGTTGTGAGTTTACACTTATTGTCCGTTAACCAGCGATAATGGTGAAATACTCTTTTAAACTTACTATGTGTTTAAAATTTCCGGCCGTTCTTTAAATTTATCAAAAACGTACATTTTATTGAATACAAGTGCATTTTGTAACTTTACACATTACTTAAAAAGAAATCCTTTTAAACTGGAGAATCATTTGTATACCTTTTACTTTAAAAAATTAAAATAGCATTGCCAAAATTTGCAAACGAACTGATAAATATGTTTTACAGTTAAATGAATGACAACGAAAAAATAATTTGGCGATATTTGAATGGATTTACGAAAAATCCGGTCAGTGCAAAAATCGGTCAGCAAAAACCGTTCAATAAAAAACAAATTTATTACATGTGAGGACTGGACCTCAAAAACAATCTAAGTGCCAAAAAGTAAATTTTCTGTAATTGATCATTTTAAATTTGATTCTCCATAGGAATACACATAAAAAGTCATCTTTCGGGCTAATTTTAAACCACTAATAATTGTTGTGGCGCTAAGCCGACTTTATAGGTTGTTAGCGATAGTAGTACTTAGATTGTTTTTTGGGTTTAACTCATATTTTTTACTTTTGGCACTTAGCTTCTTTTTGAAGTCCAGTCTTCATGTGTAAAAGCTATGAGTTTTTTTACCGGTTTTTGCATTGACCGGAATTATCGCGACACCATTTGAATATTTGGCATTAAACCAGCTTGGCGATTTTTTTAATAGGACAGTTTACGGGATTGAACCCGAACTTAAAAAAATCCTTGTTAAATAAAAATAATTGTAATTAAATAATTTTAAGATCTAGCAATGATTCTATTGTAAGTAAAATATTTTTACATGTAAGGTACTATACTGAACCAATGTACTAGTAACTAGTACATTACTAGTACTAGTAACCAATTGTACTAGTATCTCAAAACTACTGTAGAAGAGATTGGCATCACCAAGAACAAGCATAAAATGAAAAATAACAAATGTTGATAGAACAGGCTTAAGACTCAAAAATGGAGTTTGTAAATATCTTTTGTACATTCATTTAATATCAATAAAATAACTATTTTATAGTAACGTGTGGGTCAAATATGCTGAACTACATTAAACTCTTGATTCTGTTATATTAGGATTTCAAAAGTTGATGCTCTTATATACAATAGGGAATACAACGCTTGTGGAAATTAAAGATTTCGACTATAATTGGAAATCATTGATGGGGTTATTAAAACGTATTTCATCAAATTTTTCGATTTTTTTTATCATTAGTTTTTTAAAATTAATTTGAAAAAATTTCACTCGCTAGAATTGATGGTGTGGCCTACGTGACGTCATTTCTGCTTTCCCTCGAATCTTTAACCAATCAATACTTTCAAAGGAAAGGATTTAACACCATTGCCACACGAATACGCTTTCGTGTCGTGCCGAAGACAGAAGTGACGTCATGCTCCAGCCAAACCCCGCTTTTTTCTGCACATTGTAATTCTTAATTTTTAAAAAAAATTAACTTATATTTCGAAAAAAAAATTTTTTAGAAGAAGCTTTATTGAAATAAATTAAATTTGAAAACAGTTGTATTCCCCATTCAATGCCGATAATTCCAAAATCATTACGTCATAAGTAAGGTATGACGTTACCAGAAAAAAATCAAGTTGCTATGAGGCTTCTATAGGGGAGAGTGGGGCACCTTGGGACACTCAGGTGTCACCTTGGGACGTTAAAAGACACGTGAAATCTTTGATGAAAAAGTTTTTCCTTAAAAAAAAATAAGTAATTTAAGATATAAGACGATTGTAATTTAAAAATTGATGCAAAAATTTATCTGGAAGTAAACCAAAAAGTTAGTGATATAAGCCATATCAAAAATGAGGAAATCGGTGAAAAATTTGGAATTAAAAGTATGTTGGATGCCTAATTTATATAATTTTTAAACACACTTTTTCATTTTTTGTACATGCGGAAAGGACCATATTTAATATATAGTGGTGTCCTTTAAAAAAAACCCACTCCAAATTGTACCCTAAAAAAAACCCATCGAGATATTTTAAATAAATAATTAAAATAATTTTAAATTCTCATTTCCCATGTCTTCCTAAGCCATTTAGAGTGGCAGGGAACTTGAAAGCATGTCAAAGAACCGTTTATTTACATATTTATTTGAATAAATAGAAAATGTCGATTTTGGGCTAAAAATATGATTTAGTTATGCAAATTTTGATGCTGTAAAAATATATGTTATAAACATTTTAAAGCATTCTTCACGTGGTTTTGTGTTATCCCGTTATTATGAGAATAAAATACTGAAATTTCAGCTCAGTCGGCCAATTAGGGACCCTACGGTAGTCTTTGAAATGAGGGGTGAAAAAAACCCATAGTGTGCCTAAAAAAAACCCACTTTTCATTTTGTAATAAATGATAAAATAAATAAAAAATTTTGCAAAATATTTAATATTATTCATGATATACAACTAATTATGCAAATAGAATAGTTGTTTGGGTAATTCTCAATTTTTTTTCAGTATTTTTGATAAAAACTCAATGTTACCAAAAACAGCCATTTTCCATGAAAATATAGCATTTTACCGAGTTTTACTCGAAAATGGGTTTTGAGAGTAAATAGTTACGGGTTTAAAATAAAATATCAGTGCCAATTACCGTTCTTAAGCTTTTTTATAGAAATTGTATTAAGCATTTGTATTTAATAGGTCGTTTTCATCAAAATACAACAGTAAAAACGCTATTGTCGTTGTGTTTTGAAGGCAAAATTCTTGAGTAGAAAAACTTATCACAGTTTTAATTTTAGAAATAATTTGTGATGAACTTGGTTTTAATTATCTTAACTATTCTCTTTTCTATCAAAATAAACCTTTCAATCATATTTTTTCTTAATATTTTGAGTATTTTCAAGTGTGGGTTTTTTTTAGGGTACATGGGTTTTTTTTAGGAAAATTGGGTTTTTTTTGGATTCTTACTTTTTTGTCTGCCAATTTGTAACGGAGAGTCGGAATTAAAATTACTAAGCACTAAAATGTAGAGGAGGACGAGCCGTTACAACACAATTTTGTTCGATTAAATTATCATATTTTTTAAGCTTTTAATGACGGAAAACTGAAAAAGTGGGTTTTTTTTTAAAGGACACCACTATATATGCTGTGTTTGAATAAATACCATTGTGGGAAAAAAATTCCCTACATAAATGTCCCTTATTCAACATCAATGGAAGGGCTTTGAACTTATCATCCCAAAATCCGTTTCTGCTTAAAAAGCATTTGAATAAAACGACAAAGGATTTTATATTCGACACAAAAGGACATTTCATTCCAAATCTCCAACGAAGGTTGATAATAATGGAAGACTTTTTTATCTCTCTTCGTTAAATAAAATGCGACAAAAGTGGGTCTTTTGTCACTCCTCTTTCGAACCTTTTAAAATCCGATTCACTGTTGTTGACTTTCGAAGTAACAGGAAAAGCTGGTTTTTGTAGTGTATCCTTTTACTGATGGGAAATTCTTGAGTTTTGGTGATGATTTTAAAAATGCCTTCTCGAAAATTGCTTTCTTTTTTTTTCGACTAGAAAAGTATTGATTTTCCTGCAGCTTTGGAGATTAACAGTATATCCGGTTTTCTTTATTTGATGGTAATATTTTTAACGCATTTTTATTAATCTGCCAGGGTGTATGTATAATGAGGAAGTTGCATGATTTTGTTTATTTTTTTTATTCTTCTTGCAAAAATAAGCAACTACCCAAAATTTGAGGCCGATCGAGAAATTTTTTGATTGCCAAAAAAAATAACAAAAATCCTCTTTTTAAAAGCGCGCGCAAACGCCAAGAGTTTCGGATCATCGTATGTTGACGTCATCATACGATAAACATTGTCGGAAAACAATGGAGTTGATGGTATGATTGTTGATGTCATCATACGATTTAAACAATAAACGTTTTCAGTCACGTGTTTTTTTCTCGTCTGTTAAATTAAAATATTTAATTACCTGTACATTTTTTTGAAAAATTGACTAGATGTTTGATTTTCCCATACAAAAAACCATACGGAACACTTGTTTGTTTTTGAAAATCTGACACATGCAACTTCCTTATTATCATTGAGATTGAGACAATCTTTTCATGTAGTTCTTTCCGATCTAGCTAATGCTCAACATTTTGTTTTCGCAGTGCTGCAGCAACGGTTCAGCCCTCAGGTGTACGACGACTTCGTCGTGAGGGGGAACACGGGGGTGCTCAAGTGCCACCTGCCCTCCTTCGCCAGGGAGTTCGTCACCGTGGACGCCTGGGTGCGCAGCGACGAACACGTGTTCAAGGCCACAGACACCAAAGGTAAGTCTTCTTTTTTTCTTACATCTGTCTGATCTGAATCAGATCAGATCCATGATATTAGAGAAAACTCCTAACAGATGGTCCAAAACGACATTTTCAAAAGTTGGATGGATGTGAGGGATCGGTAGTGCATTTTGGTGATCAATCCTGTGATTGGCTGTCACTGAATCTACTATTTTTGAGAAGAAGGAATAAAGTTTATCTCGCCCGATCAGGCTTTTTTTCCGCTCAAACGCAATGTTTCTTGTCCATGGAGAAAAAAAAGATGCTGGGAGCAAAGAGAGGAAGTAGTTCCCAGCGCTGCGCCTGAATTTCGAGTTTAAAACGGATATTCATTAAAGAAATACTTCAGGTTACTTTGATCCATTCATTTATAGCGATTATTTGTCGTAATTTTTGAAAACGTTGTTCATTTTAAGTTTTACGAAATGCTTAACGCGGAGTATTCTTCCGCGCCTCGTAACGTAGTATGGACAATAAAGACTGCTGGGAAGTATAATTGGGTAATTTCTAACAAGTCCAAGCTGACCTTATTTACATGGACTTGGGGGACGTTTTCCGCTGGAACTAAAGGTTGAGACTTGTTCTACGGCTATACTAGTCGATAAACAATTTGTTTTGTACATTCCTCTCCAAAAGAGCGATAGCACGCCGAATGTTATCTGTGTGTGGCAACCCAACAATCATATGGACTCAATTCACGTGACGTCAGCGATCACATGATAACTACATTTCTAGCTTTACTTACTAGTGAATGTGTTAAGCATTACCATATTTAGACAGCAACTTCTAACTTCTTCTTTTCTCTTAGTTTTAAATGAATTTTTTTAACTTTTTAATTTCGCCGCTAGGGGCACTGTAAGTCATCTCAATGGATTCTCCAGGCTCATTTACCTAGGGGTAGACCTTACTTTTGTGACCATAGGACACGTTTATTTCAAATAAAAGCCGCGAAACGGACCTGTATATAAAAAGTCTCTATATCATACAAAACAAAAAAATTTATCTTTTTTTTCTCTTTCATCTTAACAACCAACCTATAACAAAAAGACTTCCATCGGACATTTCATCTGCAAAGAAATGATCCACGACCATCGAGTTAGTCTCAGAAATTGGAATTTTTCTCTCCCCGCAAAAAAAAAAAGAAATCATATTTTAGACATCATTAATCACGCGCGTCGGATCACCCCTTTTATACATTCTCTCTCTGTCTGAAATAAATTCTTTTCCTTTTTCTTTTAAAGTTTTGAAAGGAGAGATTAGGTCCTTTATTCGTCGGAAATCCTGCAGTCTCAGGATTTCGTGTTACTTCTCTTTGTATGAGGATTCTTTTTCGTTCTGATGGAAGATTCAAAAACAGAATGGATTTTTTTGTATGGAATATGGATGTGAAATTTTATATCGAGTGATTTAAGTTTTGCTCGAGTGCAAATTGGAATTATCCTACCAGACAAAAAGGTGTTTTTTAATATGATATTTTTTTTTAATTTTGAAAAACATGCATAAAAATTTGGGGGTTTTTTTGGTTATTTTATGAAAGATTGAGTAATAGTCCAGTAACTTTATATACATCACAGCATGCGTCAAATCCGGTAGTTCTGATTTTTTGCAGACTTGTTTATGATGTTGGCCTAATGAATAATCCAAGATTGTGATCTCGAGCGCCGAACGGAACTTTGTCAAAAATCGAAAAAACCTTGGAAAAATCGTTTGTTTTTCAAATTTTGGCGATTATAACCCTAAAGAACTAGTTTTTGAAAAAACTTTCTTATTACAAAGTTAATGCAAAAAAAATTTCCTACAAATTGCACTCATCAACTTTGATTTTCTGAAGAGTGGTTTTGAAGCTAGAGATTGCTGAAAAACATCGAGTTTTTTGGCTTTCCGCAAAAAAAAGTAGAAGAAGTAGAAGTTTAGTGGAGGGTAGAAGTGCGCGTTTTCCTTTTTCCAGATTTGACGCATACTACCCCATACTTTCAGGTGACAAAGTTACTGGACTATAATGTAAATGTAAAAACATATACACTAGCGGAAATAAAAATCCCAACACCAAGAAGGAAAGGAGATATCAAAGTCAAATTTATATCTATGATTGCACATAGTATCAATGTTAATTGCTTAAAAAATCAGCCCTCCTGGATATTAGGGGGCCGAGAAAACCAGAGAGGAGTGTTGTCTCCATAGGTATGCATTACCGCCGTCACACGTCATGGTACTGAGTGACAGGGGATCTAAATGACTTTTGAGGGATTGAAGGACCATGTTGCCTCCTCAGGTAGTCCAAATTCATATGGTGCACCAGCGGACGTTGCATACCGGGCTAGGGGATTTCTCCTCTTTCTCCGGACATGTTTTGTGAGCGTCGGTTCTTACGAACGGGAAAGACGGGGTAAAAATGCAACCTAGGGGGTTAAGAAGAAAGCTTGGACATTGCATACAACATGTGGTTGAGCATGTTTCTCTTGAAATTTTTCCCAAGGACAGGTCTGAAGGTAAGGACGGACAACCGGCTAAAAAACCTCGATGAAGCAGCTCTGGTTGGCCAAAGTACCGGTAGATCATACTGAGGACAAGCGGCAGTGGGATGGATGTCGTTTGCAGTACTAGGGATTGTCCGTTTGGTCCGCATAGCTTCTTAAATCTTTGTCTATAAACAAGGGGCTGAAAATGGGCCTTTCTGTTTCCAATAGTGCACGAAATAAGGAAATGAAAATCCCAATTTCATGGCATTGTGTTTATGAGAAAATCCTGCTTCGGTTTGGAGCACCACGACGGTTGGGTATGAGTTTGAAGACACAATGGAGAGAGTGCACTCAGCTGATGATTTTCTAAACGTTCCACGGAGTGGTGACGCAGGGTAACGGAGTGGGGATGCATTGGATTCCATTTTTGCAACTCCTGAGTATGATTCACCAGTACTTTTTCTAACCAAAGCTGCGTCTTTGAGGTTTTGCTGCCGGTAGACCGTCCTTACCTTCAGACCTGTCCTGAGGACAAATTTAAAGAGAAACATGCACAACCACATGTTGTATGCAATGTCCAAGCTTTCTTCTTAACACCCTAGGTTGCATTTTTACCCCGTCCTTTCCGTTCTCTAGAACCAACACCCACAAAACAAGTCCAGTCAATGAGGAGAAATCACCTAGCCCGGTATGCAACGTCCGCTGGTGCACCATATGAATTTGGACTACCTGAGGAGGCAACATGGTCCTCCAATCCCTCAAAAGTCATTTAGATCCCCTGTCACTCAATATAATGACGTGTGACGGCGGTAATGGAGACCTATGGAGACAACACTCCTCCCTGGTTTTCTCGGCCCCCTAACATCCAAGAAGGCTGATTTTTTAATCAATTCACATTGATACCATGTGCAATTATAGAAATGAATTTGACTTTGATATCTCCTTTCCTTCTTGGTGTTGGGATTTTTATTTCCGCTAGTGTAGTTAGATAAGTATTCTATACTTGAAAATTTTAAATCACGGTAAAAATTGAATATCGACACCCAAAAGTGTCGATTTAACGTTTTAGATTACAGTCCGTAACTAATTCTTCTATAACTACAGTAGAACTCCAACTTCCCGAAACAATTGGGACCGGAGCCCCTTTCGGATAATCGAAAATTCGGATAGTTGGATTCCCCTCCAAAAAAAAGAGTATGTATATAGGGTTTTTATCCAGCCGTTCTTGCTTTAAAATATGGACAACCGAGCATCGGACCTAAGATCTTAGCATTCACAAATAGAATTGGATAGGGTGTTCTATACCTTTGCTGCAAAAAACACTTGAAAATGACATCTTATAATCAAATCTGAATCTTTGTTTCTGGCTTCATTAATTTTCTTGAAGGGCTTCTATCTTTGTTTTTCAAGCACTGACACGAAGTTCGAAAGGCTTGAATTCTAAAAGCTGTTCGGATAAAATCGGCGATTCGGATAGTCGGAGATCGAATAGTTGGAGTACTCTTGTGGATACTTCTTTTGGATAAAACATCATTCTTAATGGCAATGTAGATAAGGTAGAAATTTATCAAAATATACTATTACTATACGGCAGTAGATAAGTACTGTATACTATACACTTATATCATGGAAACTAAATATCAATAACCAAAAAGATCTCTATTTTTCCCGTCACTAGAAAAAGGAAACTAAACACACACACGACGAAAGGATTTTCCTTAAAGTCTTTAAAACAGCTCTTCTACTAGAAAATATAGTTATCCGGCTGTACTAAGAAAAAACAAAGATAAAACATCAGCAAAACATTTTATTTAGTTCCTGATGGGGTAAACAACAATTCGAAATAAACGGATACAGAGGAGGGACCGCAAAACTGCGTCCTGTAGTGTTTGCCTAAAATTACGGCACGCGAGCATCCCTCAGTATAGAAAGCACTGCCCCGGAAAAAGACAAGAAAGTGCGCAATACATTTTATTTCATATTTCACAAAACGGAAAAGGGTATTCGAAGCACACTCCCCTTTTTCCTTATTTTGGTAGTGAGGGAGATGGAATTGGACAGAGGGAACACTGGCTGCTAACCCTGCGTGGCCTACTGAGATAGTGGTCAATAATCGGAAACTGTTATTTTGTGTTCATTGTCTCCTACATATTGTTTTATGTTGAAGTAGGTGGAAACCTCCTTTCATCGCTCCCTAACCCCCAGGGAAAAGGTGTATATGTTACCGCTAAAGTTGATAATTAGTTAATCTGAAGAATACCTAGGTAAACTTAAGATTAACTGATTTCTGTCGTTAATGTGCGGATTTTTGAGTTTTTCGCATTTTACCTAGGGAATCTACACTATAACGGCCTCTTGATAGTTAAAGTTCAAAATAGTTTGTTTCGTTCAATACTTTCTGTTAAAATGTTGAGGTGCTTTCTGCGCCATGCGCTTACCCCTGCGCAGTTGGGTTTCAATACGTAGTTTGTTGTCATATTTGGTGTTTTGATTTCAAATTTAGAGCGTAGCACTGGTAGTTGTCATGTTGAATGTTAAAACAAAATAATACAAGCAAGTAAGTACTGTAAATTTACATGATTAAGTACAGTATATTGCTACTAAAACGGGTATTTTGAAACAATTGTGTTGAAGCTCCGACTTCAGAGTGACAGAGATTTCTTTTAACGAAAGCAAATGTCCCAGCTGTTGAAATATCTTTTCAACAAACGTTAATTCAACAATCGCTGGAACCTGGGCAAGGGTTTAACATATGTAATCGATCGCGAATCCTAGCAATAGTTCAGTGCAGGCTGCCAGCCGATTACACCGCGCTTTCATTAAGATTTGCAAGTTTAAGTGCTCATTGAAATACGCTGTCAAATCGAGATCGAAAACCACAATTGATACAAATCTCAGTTGGTACTTTAATATTCTATTATTATTGTTTTTATATTCTAGTTTTAAAATTGCTATTTCATTACTATTTTTGTGGGATTTGCGTGTTTTGTGTAACATGAAAAAAGTACCGATCCCCCTTTTTTGATTCGTCTTTGTTACTGTTTACCCCCAAAACGAGTTTGGTTATAGTTAGGGCAGGGGGGTTTGGGGGGGCGGCAGCCCCCCCAACCTCCTTAAACTTTTTATAAAATAAAATAAAATTTTGTACTTTAACGGATCACCCTCTTTAATATGTAAAATAACTGATTACAGGTAGTATGCAGATTAACGAGTGTCTAGTCGGTAGGGTGCAGAATACCTAGGTAATTTCAAGATTACCTAGGTAATCTTAGAAATTGAAAAAAAATTCGCTCTTTAACGGATCACCCTCGTTAATCTGCAAATTACCTAGGTTATCTGTAAATTAACTGATTTCCGGACTTTAACTGTAACATATATAAGTGGAAGGGGTGAGGGCAAGGTTGGCAAAAACCCGGGTTTTTTTGAAAAAACCCAAGTGGGTTGGGTTTTTTCAATAAAACTCTGAAAAAACCCACATAAAACTGGGTTTTTTCAAAATGAAGTGGTTTTCTCCTATAAATTAAGTGGGTTTTTTCAAATTTGAGTGATTTCTTTCTATGTTAAAGTGTTCTGTCGAAATTACAGTTTTTCCACAGTTAAGTGGGTTTTTTCAAAGTTTTTATACTTTGAAAAAAACCACTTAAATTGTCAAAACACCCCTTATTTACTGAAACCTGGTTTAAATTTTGAAAAAACCCACTAAAATTAAAAAAAATCTTCTTTATTTTTTATATCTAGTTTGAACTTTAAACGTCCTAAATTTTGAAAAAACCCCCATTCAGTAATGAAAAAACCCATTAAATAATGAAAGAACCTGTTTAACTTTTTAAAAAACTCCCTGAAATTGAAAAAACACCATTTAATTTTTAAAACCTAGTTTAAATTTTGAAAAACCCTTTAAAATTTAAAAAATATCCTAAACTTTGAAAAAAACGCATTAAATTTTGAAGGAACTGCCAAAATCTTGATTTTTCTTGAAAAAACCCAAAAATGGGTCCAAAATGTGGGTTTTTTCACATGTTTTTTTTTTAAAAAACCCAGTGGGTCCAACCCAATTGGGTCCAATCCAGCCAACCCTGGGTGAGGGGGTCCAGCCCTCCCCCCGAAATTCGGTTTTGGAATAAAAAAACAAGTTAAAATCATGTTTTTCATTGTCAAATTTCCAAAACTTTACTGTGTTTAGCGCGGAATGTCCGATATAGGGACCTTGCGCCACAAAACCCAAAACAACCAACCTACCAAAACTTAACTGGGAGAGGACCCCCAAACCTTCATTCTGTACAAAACTTTTTTTACATTAAGTTGATCTAAATGCAAATGTTCGAGTACAAAAAACTAGTTACAATCTGTTTATTAGTCATTTTTTCTAAAATTTTCTGAAGCAGAACCCCCTTTATTATTTCTAACTTTAAATTTTACCTAAAATGTATTAAAAAGCTTCATTAAACCTACTAAATATGCATGGGAGGGTCTCATCCTATTCTATATCCTATGATACCATCGCCGCTATTCATTTTTTTAAATCTTAACAAAACGTCTCAAACATTTAAATCAAAAATTAAATGTCTCCCAACTCTTACCCCGGTCTCCCCTATAGATATACTTACTACTTGTTTGTATACTTACTTGTAGTTACCCGTATAGTACTTGTAAGTGATCTAGGCGCGGATCCAAGGGGGTCACTGTGGACAGTCCCGTGGACTCAAAAAAAATTCCCAAGTTGAGTTAAAACCCTACTTTTAAAAGTCAAATTTCAAAATTTTCTCTGGGGGAGGAACCCCATACCCTCAGCGGTAACACAAGGCGATCTTGAGTGATACTTTGAAGTGATCTTAAACTTAACGTGTAAAAGTACTATCGATCGTTAAAGTGCTATCTTAGAAATAAGGGAACGTACACATACTACGTGACCCATTTTTTACTATTTTTGACCCCCTCCCCCCCTTGGTGACCATCCGTAGTATATGCCAAGACCCCCCTACCCCTCTAGTTTTCACGTAGTAATTCATAAATACGGTTTTCAATCATTTTTTGCAAACAGAGAGTTTAAAAAAATTAATTTGGCTTGATTTGTATAATCTTAATAAATAATTTGGCTTAATTTGTCCTAATTTGGCTAATTTCACTAATTAATTTGGCTTAATTTTGTCGTAATGACTAGAGGAAATTGACAACGTGGTACACTCTTAAAACGATTGTATCAAAATTGAGTAAAAAGTACTCAAAAAGGCTCCGATCCAAAAATACTCAAATTTGAATACATGAATATACCCATTTCAGAAAATGTGCGTTAACTCAAAAATGAAACATAGTGAGCTCATTTTTGAGTTCAAGCTTAAGATGTTTCATTTTTGAGTATGCACATTTTCAGAAATGAGTATATTCATGTATTCAAATTTGAGTATTTTTGGATCGGAGCCTTTTTGAGTACTTTTTTACTCAATTTTGATACAATCGTTTTAACAGTGTACGTTAGGGTGTATCGAAAAAGACTTTTTTTTTATTTCCATGATGTCTTAGTGCGGAAAAGTTGTCTAAGGTGGCAGAGAGTACCTGTGAATTTTTTCAGAATTTTTGGATAATATCGTGAGGTGCCGCCAAGGCCCTGAAGGTCCCCATGTTAATCCAATGGAGCGCGCAAGCCAAAAAGGCCGAAAATTGGTTTTTCGCCCCTCATTTCTACCCTAATCACACGACAAATGTCTTCACTCGAGTTATGGACCCTATATGATCTAGGCTATCCGACAAAACTTGAATAATAGCCTAAATCTCTATATTACGTTTTTTTGTATGCTCCAATTTCGTCGAAAATCGCGTATTTCCTCGTTCAAATCAGATCCCACAATCAACATAATATAGATATTTAGGCTATTATTCAAGTTTTTTCGGATAGCCTAGATCATATAGGGTCCATAACTCGAGTGAAGACATTTGTCGTGTGATTAGGGTAGAAATGAGGGGCGAAAAACCAATTTTCGGCCTTTTTGGCTTGCGCGCTCCATTGGATTAACATGGGGACCTTCAGGGCCTTGGCGGCACCTCACGATATTATCCAAAAATTCTGAAAAAATTCACAGGTACTCTCTGCCACCTTAGACAACTTTTCCGCACTAAGGCATCATGAAAATAAAAAAAAGTTTTTTTCGATACACCCTAGTGTACGTTCCCTAAGGTAGACTCAACCCCGATTTCTTAAATCCTAACATTTCAGTCTCGATGTTCTCTCTGATTCCTTCCTCTCCCCACGCTTTCTCTCTGGAGGAAACAATCGCGTTCTTGGAAAAAGAAGAAGAAAAATGAGAAATTCGAAGCAGCGGGGAGATTCGAATGGCCGTTCCTTCCCCCCCTAGAGACGCCCTTTTTGGAGCATTATTTCGGAACTTTCTTCTTCTGCTGCTGGAAACAAAAGAGAGCAGCAGCTATCGGTAAACTCAGCCTGGGCCCTACTACTCGGGAGGCTTAAAGAATGGAAAGTCGCCGCCTAGGTAATCTGTCTCAACTGGAGTTTCTACCAAAACCCTTCTTTACGGTTAAAAACCATAACCGGCTGGGTTTTTTCTGATGATGGGTAACTGTTTTTCCTGGATCGTTTTTTATTTTGATGAAGTAAATACATTTGTGTAATGGAATAGGGGATTCGCGGGTCCTGGGTTCGATTCCCGTGACACCACCAAAGACCCACCGAGTATCCAAAAGTCCTGTAGTCGGTCATGGAGCAGTTTAACATGGGTCCTGGATAATATTTCCCTCCCCCTCAGAGACATGGCGAAATTGTGGAGGAAGCGATAGATGGTGCCGTCGTCTATCATCCGGGTGAAAAATAAACTAAAAAAAAATAGAGAGACGGTTTACGGTTAAAAAACATAAACGGCTGTTTTTTCCCGATGATAGGTATAACTTTTTCCTGAATTATCTTTTGAAAATTTTTGTTTAGAATGAACTTAACCCTCTACTGCCCATGGTAGCAATTATACAAATTTATTTGCCATAAATGTCCGCTTTTCAGATGAAGTATTTTTGAAGGATCAGTTAACGGAACCTAATTTTTCCCAAACCGACTACCAGAGATAATTTTAACGCCTTTAAGAGCGTATTTCACTCATTGAAAATCGGAAATACGCTTTTAAAAACTTACCAGGAATTTCACGCTTTGAATTTTCAACAATTGTATAGCTTAGAAATGCATGGAGCCCTACCAAAAACAACTAATATTTTTTGTCTACTCTAAACACCAACTTTTATATTGTCTACTAATTGTTTGTTAGGATTGTTTTTTATTTGTTTCAATTTTTTCTAATTTGCTTAAAATTTTCTACAAATACTTATACTTGTTAAAAACCAAATAGCATACTCATTTTTTCTTTTTCATTTTTTGTCCAATAAAATAGTAAGCGGTTTTATAAAAAAAAATTGTCCCTACGTATTTGTAGTTTATGTTATTTCCGTATTTCACTCCTCCAAAAAAATCCTAGGAATAACACTGCCGACTACCTTTGTTTTTGCTGTCGACAGTATTTGTGATATTTAGGAAAAATTATGTTGATTTGAAATTATTTTCGATCCAACCATAATCTCGGATACTTCATTCTTATTCCTCCTCTGGTAAATTTAACAATTCGTATTTTTTTAAAGATACTAAAATAGAACCTCATTATATCGGGGGTCGTTATAACAGGGCTCTTCTACAACTCAACCGTACTCTTATCTAAGGGACAGACAATACCGTCTTTTCCATTGTTTCATTTAACAAAAGAACTGTTTTCTTTTTTCACTGTGATAACAGAAACAAAAAAAACGACTTTATAATCATCCGGTGAGTGTAAAATACCTCCGAAGTCGTCGTAAATTAGTCTTTAAGGGTAATTAATAAACTCTCCTCGCGACGAGGAGCAAAAAGACATTATTTGTCGCTTTAAAAGTGGACCAAGTTGGATTTGGTAAAAAAAAATTATTTCATTGATTACTCTGCTTCCCCTATTCACCCTAATTACAACAAAACGCTTTGTTTCTGAACCTGTGAGATACGACGTTTTTGGGGTAAATCGGCGTAAGTCTAAGCATTAAATTTTTGTTGTTAAAGTAGAGGGTGGATTTTACCTATTTTTTTTTCGTCACTTCACTTAGCGTGTTAGTTTGCCAAGTACAGTATCTGTCAATTGAGCTGCTCAGAATGAGAGTGGTTTAAGTTCAAGAAAATGTAAAATTTGAGATAAGAATGGATTTCTATTTCTTTAACCCTTTATATCTACTGTATTATGATTTTCTGCAGTTTTTTCCCGTAAATATTTTTTTTGAGTAACTAAATTGGAAATTAAGGGATATAAAGTGGGAAATTCCGTAACGACGAATACATGAAACGAAAAATCCCGTTATTAAGAAGGTCCTGAAAGTCCCCAATCGTTTTTATTTGAGTTATCGAAATACCGTTACTGCACTACGATGTATTTTTACGGACCTGTGGAGTTAGTAATAACGGGATTTTACTGTACATAAACAAAACAATCAAATTTGGAAAATTCAATCCGCTAGAGCCAATTAATTAAATTGATAATGACTTTTGAATTTAACTACTTTTGAGAGGGAACCAAAATGACAATCATGGGAATCCGATCGAAATGGCAGCTGGAATCACAACTTCAGTTTTGAATCCATTCGCATTTCAGTCTAAAATACTCGTCATAGAACCAGTACTGCCAATTGGAGGGTTCAGAATAGAAGTGAACCAAGTCCACTTTAGCTACTTTTGAGCTACAGACGTTTAAAGTTAAAGCTTCATAGGAAAATTGCATGTTAACGCAATAGAACTTGCTGCTGCCCAGCGGATATTATCAGAACTAGGACTTGGTTCACTATTGCACTGAAATTTTGCATAGTTGGTGCATGTTATAGCGTTGCTAACTCAAAAATGACAAAAAGTGGACTTGGTCTATTTTAATTCTGAGCCCTCCAATTATCCTGGTGTTCTTGCAAAGCATCGAGCATCGTCAGTGGACTAATGCCATTTTCATTCTAACCAGCTCAATTAAAAGCACCCCCCTAAAAATCGCTACTTATCAGAAAATTGCAGGCGCCGTTAAAGAAAAAAAAACACCAAACCTATAAGTAGGGATGACTTACATCACTTTCGCTCCAACTGGTTCGGATTTGAAGTTAAATTCCAATTGAATTCCCTCGTTATAAAATGATTTCTTGAGTAATATTTCAGTTGAATAACGCACTTGAAATTGCCTCTTTTTTTACCAGACTTGACTCACTGTTGAATTAACGACTCGAGTTAACAACGGGTGAAAAAGCGATTGTTGTGTTTAATTAATTGTTGCCAAAAAAATTTACTTAAAAGGGCTATCATTAAAATTGCTTTAAAGCGGTGCAATAGCCAACGTAAATGGATTTATTTGTTCTTTAGTACCTTTTGTATTCCTTTTTTTTTGTTGTTCCAAGTCCTAAATAGTAGCCGTTTTCTAACAAAAGCAACCGGTAAAAAAATAATTACCTTAAATGAATTGTCATTGTTAGTGTTTCATTGTTAAGATACAAACTGTTTTTTTTTGTTTTAATTCATTCATAATTTAAAATTAATTAACTCAATAATGACTCTTGAAAGAATGGAAGTTTTTAAAAAGTGGAGAATTAAATTCTTGGAGAGTACGCTGTGTGATGATTAACTATTATTATTGATCTTTTTTTATGAGTTGTTTGTCATTGTGTTTAGTATAAGCCACGCTAATTTATTTTCGTGTTAAATAAGTCGATTTTCTAAAAATTAAGCTGGCTTGTGTCAGAAGTGGTCTTTAATGTGTTATAAATGGCGTTGAAAATATTCCTAAAAACTTACATTAGAAATGTGATTAAATGGGGCTTCTTAACCTTGTTTAATTGACATAGTAAGTTGGCAACCAGCAATGTGTAAATATGAAAGGATAATTTCACCATTATCGCTGGTTAAGCGGACAATAAGTGTTAACTCACAACTCTCAAGCGTGCAACTCTCAAGCAATGGGAATCTGTACTAAAAGTACATAATTCGTGTGTACTGAAAGTACACATTGTTGTAAACTCACAACTCTCAAGCGTCGCCTCCAGCCATGGACCGGTTTCGTCCTTCTTAGGACTCATCAGCACGGTATAGGATGGTAACTCAAGAGAGCGTTCAGTTATTGTCGGCTAGACTAGTACTTGCCCTCCACTCTCTTGTGTTGCCTTCCTATACCGTGCTGATGAGTCCTAACAAGGACGAAACCGGTCCATGGCTGGAGGCGACGCTTGAGAGTTGTGAGTTTACAACAATGTGTACTTTCAGTACACACGAATTATGTACTTTTAGTACAGATTCCCATTGCTCTTTGCTGCTTAATTTTCCTTAAAAGGGGAGATTGGGTTATGAGCAAGGCTTGTTAAGAAAGAGGCCAAGGGGTGCCGTATTCAGGTATTCAAGAGGGGAGCCAAATTTTGTGCTCGAACTTTCTTTTGCAATTAATTATTATTTTAGTATTTTGCAATTAATTATTAATTTAGTATTTTGAAATTTAAAATAATTTTAGTATTGGATTTCGTAAAGGATTCTTTCAATACTTTCGAACGAAACCACGACGAACGTGTTTAGGGGGTGCCAAATTTTCTACCCGAGAAATTTATTCTACTTCGAGGGATTCTTTCCCATTTCTACTTGGAACTCAATTATTTTCAACTTGTTTTTCTATTAAGTTCTCCCAAATACAAATCCTATCTGAAAATATAAATCAAATATTCGGACTTGGTGTACCAAAACTAGCTAAACACAAGTTTTTAGGAGTCAAATTTTCAAATATTTTCTGGGGGAGGACCCCATTTGGTACCTAGAACAAACTTACCCGCAACTTTTTTTATATAAGTTCTTTAGTTTTAAATTGTAACAAAACATAAAAGTTACATTTTGTGGACGTAATAATTTTGCTTGGGAGGGGGAGAAAAAATTATTTTGGGCCGAAATAAATTTCGATATACGCCACTATCGCAGCCACCCTTTTAAATCTAACCAAGATATCCAACATCCCCATAAGATATCAATAACACTGTACAAATTAACTCCCGGAGACAAATTGGTCCTATAACGTCTTCTAATGTTTCACGACAAATAAAAAAAAAAGAAACTTGAAACCAACTTCCCCCGAAAGTCCGTTTAATCGATATAACACGCGAGTCTGAAGAAATTTATGCTCTTCTTCTCTGATTCTTTTTAATTAACCTCGAACCGGATTAAAAATTGAACGAGAGTACAAGCTATTAAGCGGGATTTATGGGGGAATGGGGAATATATTTTAGGGGAAACCGGGCATGGATTCAGAGCCAGTCACGTGGTATCCTAGAGGGATTTCAGTAGGGGGATTTTTGTTTAAGAGTTGGAAAAAAAACTTTTGTTTTGCAAATCTCGAAGATTGTTTCTCGCAAAACATTTTCTGGGGGAGACTCTCTTTTTTTACTTAAACTTTATTCTCAACTTTTTTACATTAAGTTTCTCTCTATATTAAAAAAAAGTAACAGTCACCGCCGCCGCCGCTGTTTCAGAAAATGTTATTTTTGAACACTTTGAACTATTACTACGCAAAAACTATGTGAAGGAATATTATGAAATTTTGACCATTGGTAGACAAATGCATGATGGTTATTTCAGTTCCCAAACCTAATTAATTAGATAAATAGTTCTGGAGTTATTTAATGTCAAAGTCGAAAATTATTTTTTTCGGCTGCGAGTTCGCCCCTAGCAAAATCTACTTACAGCAGAAACATGATTTTTTGCAGACACATACTCTTAGGTATGAAGTTTTGCACCTCGTCGCCCTTTTTTCAAATTTCGAATTATTTTTGGAGTAATTAAATTCTAAAGTTTCGAAATTTTTTACCCTTTTTCGGTTTTTTCGTTATAATAGAAAAACTAATCACAGTAGAACTATGATATTTTAAACACGCATACAATTATTTTTTATAGAAAGATTGGCGTTTCGTTTTTTAAAAAATTCGAATTAGTTTTAGAATTATTAAGATACCAAGTTTTAATTTTTTCTTCTCTTTCTGGTTGTTCACTAGAGAAACAGGCGATTATTTTAATGAGTCTGATTTCTTATTCCCGATGATTCACTAGATACAAACGTGCATTTTATAAATTTAAAAGTTTTTTAATGGCATGTTTTTTTCTCTAAGATGGTTGATGATAATTAGTAGACTTGCTGGATATTTTTGAAAACCTTTCGGTTAAATTATTGGTAAACTAAAAAGGAATATTTTAGTAACAGTTTTATTTTGATATTTTTGTAGTAATGGTCCGCATTAAGTTATTGGTAAGTTAGAGAGATGAAAGGTTTCGATTTTAAATCATCATTAACTAAGCAGACAAGTTCCAGGTTTTACTGGATAGTTGAGATGAAACAAGCGAGCTCTGCTCGCTAAGATCGCGAAGCGATCTTCATAGAACTGCGAAGCAGTTCCGGGGGTTGGTGAGCGATAGCGAGCAGGGGGCAGAGCCCCCTAGTATTAAAAAAAATTGACTATTTATTGAAAATGAGAAAGAAATATCCGTAAATAGCTTAGTTGTTTTTCACCGAAAATTCTTTAAATTGACTCGTGGAAATGTCAGGGTATTTTATTTCTAAAATTAAGTGGGAACCTTGCAAAAAAATATTAGTATTAAATATGTTGAATTAAGTTATTAACTTGTATTCCTTTTTTGCTAGAATTTTGGGTTTTAAGGAACTAAATATAAGAGAAAAATTGTGATTAATTAAGTCCCTAGTACCAAAGGGGGATCTGGGAACTTAAAATAAAAAACCAAACTAAAATGCATGATAATGATGGACATTAAACTACATTTTGCCTTTCTTAAAAAAACGGAGACAACCCATTTGGGAAAGGACCGATTCTATTCTATCAAATTGCTAAAACTATCTCCCCTAAGTAACAAAATATTGAATAAAAACTATCTTTAATTGTATCTCACTCAAAAAAAGTATCATTAAAATTGCTTTAAACTTAATGATCAAGAAATAAAAAAAATTACAGCCGCACAGAAAGTCAGAGTAAGAATTATACACTAAGTCTATATACGGCCTAAAGCCTTACACACTAAGTCTATATACAGCCTAAAGCCCTTATGCAAATTGGTATAATAATCCTTTTATAATATCCGGGTACCAGACAGGTTTGTCTTTAGGCTATGAAAAATGACATAACTAATGGTATGGAGCAGTGGTTAAGTTTAATACATTGCGATCAAAGAGAATGGGAAAGTAGGTTAATTATTATTCTTAATGGTTATCAAAGTATCCTCAGAGGAAAGGTTATAAACCATTCACCTTCGGGGGAAAAAGTTCATACAAAAAATCATTCTAATATAATTATTAAAATACAATATTCATGTAGTACTTGTGGTTTTTAAAGCATGGTACGAGGGGTTCCTTTTTTAATGTAAGAGAGTTATTGATGGAATAATTTAATGTTCATAAATATCAATATAAAGCGCATGTTAATGTTACGGACTATGTGATAAATTCAGGTATTATTTGCATGCTCATTTAAGGCAAAGTGATAGATACCCATTGGTAAATATGCCATTGAATTTATCACATTGCCTGCCTCACTTCCTGCATTGTTAATGATGCCCGGTTTTTCACTTTGCCCGTAAGATAAATACTATTATAAATTACTGACTGTTAGACAAACAAAATTGAAAATTTGCACGAGTTTAACATAAAAAAGGTGATAAAACCACTCGTAGATTTTTTAACATAAGTGACATACCCTCGTTTTTCTACAAATTAATGGTTTAGAAAATAAAATTTTACCTACATGTTTTTAACTTAATAAAATCTAATGTTCGGCACTAGTTAACTAAAAGTAGTTGAAAAGTAGTTAACTACTAGTTAACTAGTAGTTCAACTACTTTTGGTTTAGAGTAGTTGAACTAGTAGTTTAACTACTTTTTTCACCAACTACTAGTTCCAACTACTTTCAAAAAGTTCAGCTATTTAAAAAAAATATTGAAAGATCAAAATTTAAAAAAAATATGTTACATCTTCTAACAATGCCATTTTTCGTGATACATTTTCATATTTGGCAACCTTGAAATATATTTAGTCATGATATTTTTGCTATAGGTAAGAAAAAGTAATCGAAAATTTGGGGAAAATATCTTATGAAATTAAATAGACTAGTTAACTAGTAGTTAACTACTTTGGGAAATAATCAACTACTAGTTACAACTACTTCCAAGAAAAAGTAGTTAACTAGTAGTTACAACTACTTTTTCCCAGACTAGTTGGTAGTTGGTAGTTAACTACTTTTTGACCAGTAGTTGCCGAACACTAATAAAATCATGCACTTGCCTTTTTTTCCACACAATTTCTTCCAGCTAAACTTTTAAAAATGTTTTAATATAACTTGTAATGCCAAAATTAAATGAAATTTTGTAGAAAAAATTTTAAGTTTTTCATTTTTTACAGAGGTGAATTTACAAAAGTAAAATTGTTTACAATCTCATTGAACAACTTGAAATGTTGATAATTTTATGAAAGTAGTAATTTTAAGATGAAAATACCTCTAATAAAAATATTTCTTAATTTATTAATAACTAGCTGGCTATCAACTTGCTTATTTTTTATACACTTGAATTTTATGAAAAAGTTGAGGCATTACCCCCTTAAAGCTGCCCATTGTGGGGCACCTTGCATACATTACATAAAAAAAATGGGCTACAAAATACAGGTCACAACAAATTTATTTTTAAACTGAAGAACAAGTCACATTTAGATATTTATGAATCAATAAAAACTGAAAACTGGTAAGCTTATTATAAACTAGTATTTTTCTAAACTGAACCAAATTTTCAAATTAATTCGAAGAAATTTACAACCATGTTACAAATTTAAGAGAGTAAAATGCTTTAATGTGCTCAATGACAGTAGGTACAAAAAAAATTATAATTGAATATTAATTAATCACAAATTAATAATAGTATTGGTATCATTTGACACTTTGATTATTTTTTAAAAAATACTCACGATAATTTTTTTTTGCCCAGTATTTCTTCTGATCAATACTTGTGACAGCATTCACAGCGAGTAAAGGTTCCCGACCTTTAAAAGTGTCCCACTCTTCGGAACTCATAACTTTGTTGTAATTATTAAAAATGAAATCGTGGGACACAGAAGTTAGCTCGTTGTCACAATGTTTGTCCGCGAGGGACAGAATGTCACACACGTTCGAAATGGACACGTTGTCACACAAGAACTTGGCACAGTCCGTCTTGAGGGAAGGGACTTGGTACTTGTCTGCCGCGTAGTAGAGCTTGAGGGCGCTATCATCTTGCAGATTCTCTCCTACAGCCCCTGTGTAAGGTAAGGAATCGGGATAAGGTGGAGGGGTCAAGGTCACTAATGTCCACCATACCAGAAGCTGTTTCCTTCATGTCAGTGGAAAGCAGGCGGTCGAGTACAGGAGAGCGGGCACTCAGGATGACCTTGTGGACAGGGAAGGTGACATTGTCACACTTGAGTTGGAAGTCGGAATACTTCTGATCCTGGTACAAGCACATGAAGTCTTTAGTGAGCACTTTCACCGAATCTGTCACAGGAAAGCATATTTTGTTCTTTGACTCAATGCTGACACAACTGTAAGAAGCACAACTCATGTAAATCGGACTCTCAATCGGGAATTTGGTTTTCAAGCAGAAGAGGATGGAAATTCCTTTCTTCTCCAGTGATTTAGGAAATGTCCAGGGATTAGGGTTGTCACCGCTAAACACGTGTTCTGCCTTCACACAGCTGTCAACGGACATCTCAACAGCGAATGGGTCTTCGTTCTCGGTTGGTGGCGTGATCGTAAAATAAACTGCGTTGTTCTTGGAGCAGATTTCTAACCACATTCTCCCAAGGTTGTAGAAACGGGGTGTCAGTTGAACGTAGAAAAGGTTTTTCGTTTCGTCTGATTTCATCTCTTCGATCCACCTCGGATTTAGTTCCAATGATATTTTTAAAACGTTTATAGTTGAACGAACGCGCTCATATTTACGCTGTTCAGAATCCTTTCTCCGCAATTCCACAGTGATGTAGTCCTCCTCGCTCTCCCGGATTCTGGAGAGCACGTCCTCGAACTTGGGTCCGCGAGGAAGGACTACAGGTGCGAACCATTCTACATCCACCTGTTGCTTGGCGCAGAGCAGGCCTTCGTCAGAAGAGTAGAAGGAGAGCTCACCAGAAAAGGAATCTTCGATACTACACCAGCACACCACTAGATGTTCTCCTTGCCCGTCGATACCCTTCGGATAGAGTTCCAAATTAGAGGGATATGGGAATAGGACCTCATCACAATCTTGATTATTGATGCAGTAACCGTGCACTTCAGCACTCCAGTGACTAAAGTTCTCGATCCTCCATTCAGCAACAGCAACACGACCCGTGTCCTCCGTCATATCGAACGGTTTAAATGCAAGCGAATGTTTAGCTAAGGACGGGGACCGCTAGTCGTGCCACGAGTAAAGGGAAAATTCCCCTCGACGCGACACAAATCAACTGATAGCGAGACGCGTGCGAAGGTCAGAACTCGAGAGAATAATAAGATAAGATAGTGAACGGAATCTGCTTCAACAGGCCTTTTTGCTGGATCTGAGGTCAGAGGCTATATAAAGAGTACAGTGACAAAGACAGTGGCGTATATAAAGGGGGGTTAGGGACCCTGGTCCCCCCGAAATCCGGACTTGGTGGTGTACCAAAACAAGCTAAAACCCTGTTTTTAAGGACAAATTTTCAAAAATTTTCTGGGGGAGGGCCCCAACCCCCTTTCTGATTGAAATTTTATTATTCCAAATACTTTTTATAATAAGTTCATCAAAATCCTAATCCCACTTAAAAATATGTCTAAAATTAGGACTAGTTGAACCAAAACTGAGTAAAATCCTGTTTTTAGGGTCAAATTTCCAAAAAAAAAATTTTTTTTAATTACGTCGAGGAATGGGTCTCATAGACCATTTCCCTCCGTGCAGCCCAATATAAACTAGCCTTGGAAGTGTAGTTGTCAAAAGGTAAAAATATTTCCAAAAATTTAAGTGGGTGAAAAAAAATTTGGGCCCCTCCCGAAATATTCTATATACGCCACTGGGCGGTGGACAAATGGTGAAAGAAAGGCCATTATAATTAGTAAACCTAAAATTTCTAAAACCTTAATTTTCTGTTAAGATTGTCTATGTTTTACAAATTACTTTTCTCAATAGGACAAAAAATAAAGCGCTACTGCTATCCGAGATATTTCGGTTTCTTTTTATTTTAATATTTGAGATTTTCGTAAAAAAAAATGGTGTTTTAACTCATTTTGAGACTCTTTAGAAGATGAATATACCAAAAGAGGACAACTCTTGGGAAGTCGGACAATATTCAAGAAAAAAACTGTATAATAATGTACTTTGAGATTTCGTGGGAGTTCTGGGGGCTCTTCCCAGAATATATTTGGAATTTTTTACTCTTAAAAGTACTGTTTTGGTTTGACTTACTTTTAGAGTCATTAGACACCCAGAGAAAACAATTTTCAAGGGAAAAAACAACATTAAAAATTTGCCCGAATTTCAGAGCTGTGGCTGATCCAGGGGGGGGCACTCTGAAAAGTGCCCCCCTTGGAGACCCAAAAAGGATCTCAAAATTAGTAAAAACCCAACTTTTACAGGTCTAATTTCAAAATTTTATCTGGGGGAGGACCCCCATACCCCATACCCCCCATTAGTATCAAAATGGGGTATTCAGTGTTCATTTTTAGGAAATCCCCAAAATTTTGACATTTTGTGTCAAAAAGTTAAGGCAGTTGCGTATATAGAAATTTATTTCGGGAGGGGCCCAAAATTATTTTTCACCCCCTCCCAAGCAAATTTATTACGTTCAATGTAACTTTATATATATTAATTTTATGTTAAAATTTAAATCTAAAAGAACTTATTATAAAAAAAAAGTTGTGAATAATTTTGTTCCAAGTACCAAAGGGGTGTCTGGGGTCCACCCCCAAAAAAGTTTTGAAATTTGACTTTTAAAAACTG
This sequence comes from Tetragnatha versicolor, assembly GCA_024610705.1. NCBI lineage: Eukaryota > Metazoa > Arthropoda > Arachnida > Araneae > Tetragnathidae > Tetragnatha > Tetragnatha versicolor. Next base: position 1,146,676 of record JANDEH010000035.1, on the reverse strand, counting down.
GTTTTTAACCATTTTGGTACACCTAGTTTGAATTTTTTATTTATATTTATAGATAGAATTTGCATTTGGGTGAACTTAATATAAAAACAAGTTGAAAATAATAGAGTTCCAAGTAGAAAAGGGGATCTGGGGGTCCTCCCACAGAAAGTTTTTGGAAATTTGACCCTAAAAACAGTATTTCTACTGTTTTGGTACACCCTAATTTTGGACATATATTTTTAAGTAGGATTGGGATTTTGTGTGATGAACTTATTGTAAAAAGATTTGGAATAATAAAATGCCAATTAGAAAGGGGGGATTGGGGGTCCTCCCCCAGAAATTATTTTGAAATTTAACCCTCAAAAGTAGTGTTTTAACTCCTTTTGAGGCATTTTGAGTTGCACCCAAATCTCTTAGTGGAAGTTACAGAATTTCAAGGGACTTTCAACTATTTTTCACATTACAGTGGAAACCTTGAGGGGGGGTTGCCCCCCTGCCCCCTCTAAATGACACCCATGGGGTGTTGGAATATTTTCTTCTTGATAAGGGGGCGTTGGTCAAAAAAAGTTTGAGAACCTATATGTTAGAGTTAGAGTAACAAACCTTTCATCTGGAATGCTCCAAAAGCTGAAATGTTTACAGATTTAAGAACAAAAATTCTTGTTGAAATTACGTATTTTCCCACAAAACTAAACAGCTTGATTTTCTTTCTTTTTATGTTTAAAAACTTATGCATACATGTTTACACAATAGATTTTGCACTCAAATTTTTCGCAAATGTGCGAAAAATTTTTTACAAATAATCACTAAAATTTTCACAAAATAGGTAGTACCCATCTCTTCAAAAAGTTTAAGCAGACATTCACAATTGAGTTTCACTAACCGACTAGACCAGATGGGACCCCCCACAGTATAAAATAAGTACCCTTTAAAAAACACTGACAGGCCCTAGATTTTTCAAAAGAAGGGTGCTATGGAAAAATTTTTAGTCAGTAGAAGGGCTTCGGAGTCAACTTAAGTTAAACAAGTTTATAGTTTCAAGTCTTTAAAAGTTTTATATCAAAATAGTATATTACGATAGGTATAAAGTTGCAACACCATATTCAATTATAGACAATTTTTTTATGATTGTTATTGATACACCTTCCAGTTGTTGATTTAGCTTAACATTTTAATCCATGAGTTATAGATTATTTAGAAATATTTCTATTTCTTGGTGTCCCAAAGAGTATGGCTGTATTTAGCGGGAACGTTAACAGAATTGAAGCTAAGTTGCACTCCACTAAAACAGTATAGGATGTAATATCTTGATTTACATAATTACAAACATAGGGGCCGTTCAAATATTACATAAGCACCTAAGGGGGGGAGGGGATTTGCTCTTTGCTTATTTTTCCTGACAAGGGAGAGGGGGATATGAGTGATGCTTACGTAAGGTACTGCATTTTTGTATCTTGTTTCTTACATAAATAATTTGAAATCTCAACCAAAAATAAATTTTACAAAAAATTGAATAAGGAAATCTGACGTTAAGCACTTTTTCTGGGGATGGACTGTCAAAACATTTAAAAACTTTAATTAAATTAAACATTTTGAAAGATGTTTTAAAGCAATACATTAAACAATGTTTTGTAGAATAAATTTTGAGTTCTTCATTTTTTACAGAGGTAAATTTACAAAAGTAAAATTGTTTACAATCTTCATTGAACAACTTGAAATGTTTATAATTTTATGAAAGTAGTAATTTTAAGATGAAAATACTTCTAATAAAAATATTTCATAATTTATTAATAACTAGCTGACTATCAACTTGCTTATCAACTATTAAATATTTTTTATACACCTGAATTTTATGAAAAAGTTGAGGGGGCATTGCCCCCTAAATCCGCCCTTGCATACTACATCACTACAAAAAACAAATTGGCTACACAAAACAGGTCACAACAAATTTATTTTTAAACTGAACACCAAGTCACATGTAGATATTTATGAATCAATAAAAACTGAAAACTGGTAAGCTTACATATGTTTTTTTTCTAAACTGAACCAAATTTTTGAATTAATTCGAAGAAATTTACAACCATGTTACAAATTTACGAGATTAAAATGCTTTAATGTGCTCATTGACAGTACAAAAGAAATCGAACATTAATTAATTACAATTAATAATAGTACCTATTGGTATCATTTGATACTTTGATTATTTTTAAAAAATTACTCACAAATAATTTTTTTTCACCAAGTGATTTTTCTGAGCAAAACTTGTGACAGTGTTCACAGCAAGTATAGGTTCACGACCTTTAAAAGTGTCCCACTCTTCGGAACTCAAAACTTCATTGAAGTTATTTAAAATGAAATCGTGGGACACGGCAGTGAGCTCACGGTCCTGGTACTTATTTGCAAGCGACAGAATGTCGCACACGTTCGAAATGGACACATTGTCACTCAAGAACTTGGAACATTCCGCCTTCAGAGAAGGGACTTGGTACCTGTCTGCAGCGCAATAGAGCTTGAGGGCTCTGTCACACTGTAGATCCTCTTCTACAGCCCCTGTGTAGAGGTGGGTCAGGAATCGGGATAGGGTGGAGGGGTCAAGGTCCTCTATGTCCACTGAACCAGAAGCTGCCTCTGTCGTGTCGGTAGAGAGCATGGTCTTGAAGACCGGGGACCGGGCACACAAGATGTTCTTGTGGACAGGGAATGTGACATTTTCGCACTTGAGGGTGATGTCGGAAAAGTCCTGGTTCTGGTAGAGGCACATCAAGTCGTTCCTTAGCACTTCCGCCGAATCAACAGTCTCATTCGAGGTGACAGAACTCACGAGACGCTTTGAGGACTCTTTCTTAGAAGAGGAGGCATTTGACACTATGCTGGTTCCTTTGGCATAAAACAACTTGTGAAAGTACTGTGTACTCGTGACGCCACTGATAATCTTCAAACGCAAGAGTAACGTGATGCCTTTCCTCGACATTTCATTCGCATCGAGGGAATCCATGATCGCCCACGGAACTTGATCCGCGCTGAAGTGTTCCGTCTCTTTACTTCTCCCCGGCTGGCCGTCGTTCTTCACCAAACTCGCATAGCTCCGAACCAGGCAGTTTTTGTCTTGAAAAATCGACGGGACGAGTTTGAGTTCTGTTTTGGAACCCTTGCGGACGGATTTCAGATACAATCTGTCGCAATTGTCACTGGTGGAGTAATCGATGAGTGAAATTTCGCGACAGCAGCCCACGACGTCCGGATCCAACTTCAAGGTCGTGTCGAAAACGTCTATCACCGTGCGCATTTTCTCTAGCCGATCTCTCACACTCACCCCTTTGTAGACCAGGGTGAGTCTGTCCCCGTGCCAGGGCTCGTTCTCCCTGATTCGGAACACCGCCTCGTCGAATCTGGGTCCTGGGGGAAGCTGCACGTCCAGATGTTCGTCCATGTTCACCCGTTGGGTGCACATGATTGACCCGTCCGAACTGGCGAATGACAGATGGCCGGAGGAGGTGCTGTGGAACGAGAAACACACGCGCGCGACCATGCGATCGTCCTTGCCCCCGACGCCCCTCGGGTACAGAATGAACTTGACGTCGCTCAGAAAGGGCACTGCGCTCTCGATGCAGTTTCCGTGGAGTTGGAGGCTCCAGCAGGAGAAGTTCTCGATCGTCCATTCCGCCACTCGGAATGTCTCCCTCTCATCCATCATGTCCGAAAAGATCTATTGAGATCCCGGAATGGGGAAATTCCGTTATAAGATTATAACACCTTTGAGGTATATCCGTTATCAGTAATACCACTCCTAGGCGAATATTATCTTGTTTTCGATAAGTACGCTAAAGCAGGGCTGAGGATTTTAGTTACTATTTCTGATGTATTACCTGTACTCCAATATGATTAACTCCTTAGTATTGCTTTTGAAGTGTTTAATTATACTTAGGGATTAGTTTTAAGCTAAATAGTAAATTCCTTGCAACGCACGCTTCTTTTGTTTATGTTTACACTTTTAGACTGAGTTGAGTTGTTTTTCGACTTCCCAGGGTTACTGAGTATTTTAATTTCTGCGATTGTGTATTGCTTATTCTGTGCATGATTTGTTTACTTATATCATTAACTATTTTCTATTTATTAACTTTTATTTATTATTTATGTTATTAACTGGTTTCCGATCTCACGCAGGGAAGGGCCATTAGACACTGCTACCGGTGACATCACTGGAAGCGGAAGAGGTCTCGATGACGAGCTTCCACCGGCCAATCAGGTTTTATGGGGGGAAATCAGTTCATGTAATACGTAAGCACCTAAGGGGGTTTGCTCTTTGCTTATTTTTCCTGACAAGGAGGGATATGGGTGATGCTTATGTAAGATACTGTATTTTTGAAACGAAGTGTATATTTGGACGGCTAAAACGGCCAGTGGCGCATGCGCTGTAGGTCTCGTGATTACGTAGCAGTCTCGGCGCTTAGTGATGGAACCAATGGAACGCCGAGACGTGGAAATTAGAGTAGAGTTTAGTTGAAAAATGGCCGTCCAAATATACAGTGCCTTTTTGAAAACCTCTTGTTTCTTGCATTTCAAAATTTTACCAAAAATAAATTTTACAAAAAAATTAAATGCACTTTTTCAGGGGATGGAGATGGACCCCCAACATTTTGAAATTTTAACCCCGTGCTTTGCTTTCGACTCATTTTTGAGCCCTTAGGGTTACACCCAAAACACCTAATTTTCAAGGAGAAAAAATACAGTACTTTCTAAAGGGATGTCAAAATTTCGGGGGGGGGGGTCCGGCAGTTTCTTATAATTGGGTTACGTTATTGTAACAATAGTTTTCAAAATGTCTGTCAGGTTTTTCAAAGATCAACCAATTAAGTTTTTAAATTGAATATTATATTTTAAGTGCAAAAATTTATGTGTAATCTTACTTGGGGGCAAAGAAAATTTAGAAAGGATTTGGAGGGAACCGAAAAAGGTTGGGAAACACTGTTGTAGATTAAAGCTCCAGTTAAACTAATCCTGGCGGAGGACATTGGATTTACATATATTTACTGCCCAATTTTCCCCCTTACAAATTTTGTCTCTAATTAGCTTATATTCTATATAAATTTTTACAAATGTTTTGTAATAAATAAGACTTTAATCAAACAAAAAAATAACTTTTTAAAGCTAATTATAAAAAACAGACAATATTCCATAATTAAGTTTTCTATGCACCTAGAAATTTAATATGAAATAGCTCGTAACTAATAACTAGTAATATATAATTTATAATATATACTAGTAATATAAAGGTAATAATTCTACCTTTAATAAGCAGGGATCAATCCAGGATTTTAAACTTAACTCCTTTTTTTGTGAAAAAATTACACAGCATTTTTAATTTTGTGAAAAAGTGAAAATACACAATTAACTATCAACTGTTCACATATAATTTAAAAATAATTTTTGTGAAGGTACCGTTTTTGTTTGTAAATATTTTGTGAGGATGCCAAAAGTGGCCTGTATTAGTCCCGAATAAGACTACCTTTTTGAAGGATTCAATTCTTTACCTGATTCTGAATGAACTGAAATCTTTGGCAAAGGAAATTTGGTATATCCTACTGAAATACAGGGTGTTTCACAAAGAGCCCCCGATTTTAAAAATTAATAACAAAAAAGCAAAACGAGATAAATATACGCCGTCTGTGGCATCCTACTTAAAAGATCAAAGAATTTTCGTACACAAATTTTTGAAAATTCGTAGTTCTCACGTCAATTTATAGATGGAAGCACTGCTTCATTTGATATTTAGGGAAAGTTTTCCTCAAAGTCCGTATTTTCGTTTGTCATAGGGAAATCGAGTTTTGGGAAAGAATCGATTCATGAATCGAATTAGAATAAAATAATTTTGAATAATTTGGAATCGATTCTTTCGAAAAATTTGATTTCCCTATGACAAACGAAAATAAGGAATTTGAGGATAGCTTTCCCTAAATACCAAATGAAGCAGTGCTTCCATCTATAAATTGACGTGAGAACTACGAATTTTCAAAAATTTGTGTACGAAAATTCTTTGATCTTTTAAGTAGGATGCCGCAGACGGCGTATTTTTATCTCTTTTCGCTTTTTTGTTATTAATTTTTAAAATCGGGGGCTCTTTGTGAAACACCCTGTATTCTGTATTAACGTTAAAAACCATAAAAATTATTGACATCTCAGTCCAAAGATAAAAGGGGGCTCCCTATGGAAAATTTTTGAAATGTTAAAAAGGGATTTTAAGCTACTTTTATGGGAATCTTTTAAACCCATAAAAATGTCATTAAGGAAGATTTTAAAAGTAGTACACACCCTCTTTTACACTAACAAAACCCCCAATTTCCTTTCACCCTTGTAGAATGCTTCTGGGGGCACTGCCCCCAAGAAGCATTCTATTTTTATGGGTTTAAAAGATTCCCATAAAAGTAGCTTAAAATCCCTTTTTAACATTTCAAAAATTTTCCATAGGGAGAAAGAAGCGCCCTTTTATATTTGGACTATGGTTTATTATTATTATCTATTTATGATTTTAAACGTTAATACAGAATATTTCAGTAGGATATACCAAATTTCCATTGAACATCTCAAATTCCTTGAAAGCTGTTAGAGTAACAAACCTTTTATCTGGAATGCTCCAAAATCTGAAATGTTTACAGATTTAAGAACAAAAATTCTTGTCCTGAAATTAAGCATATTCCCACAAAACTAAACAGCTTGCTTTTCTTTCGTTTTTAATGTTTAAAAAATTTATGCATACAAGTTTACACACTAGATTTTACACTCAAATTTTTCACAAATGTGCAAAAAAAATTTTCACAAATAATCACTAAAATTTTCACAAAATAGGTAGTACCCTTCTCAAAAAAAACTTAAGCAGACCCCCGATTTTTCGAACGAGGGGTGCAATGGAAAAGTTTTTAGGTTCGATTCTGTTAACTGTCTTGCTTAATAAACAGGCCACGCTGTTTTGAACGCCATGTATTTAAATATCAATAATTTTTTATGGTTTTCATCGATACAACTGAACATATAAATCTATTAGTTATGATGTAAAATTATTTAGCACTATTTCTAGTTCTTGTGTCCAAAAAAGCTCGGTGGTATTTAGCAGGACCGTTCACAGAATTGAACTGTTTTTTCACAAATTATTATAATCCAAATTTTCACTGGTCTATTGAATGATCATTCACATTTTGATCTGGTCTAGTTTTACTAGACAACTAGATAAGATAGGACCCACGACCATAAAATAAGTACCCTTTAAAAAACACTGACAGACCCTTGATTTTTCCAAATAATATCGGTGCTATGGAAAAATGTTTAGTCAGTAGAAGGGCCTCAGAGTCAATTTAAGTCTAAAACAAGTTTATAGTTTCACGTCTTTGAATGTTTCTGTGTAATTTTACATTCAAGTGATTACTCTGACAATAAATTGGCAGAAGATATTTCTTTTAAAGTTATATGGCGCCTAAATTTCCCTTCATTTTAAGTAGAAGGGGTCTATTGGCTTCTACTTCCCGAGATCTATGATTCCATATGATAGTCATATTTTTCAGCTTAAATATTAACTAGTTTTCATTATTACTTCGATATTTTTTTCGATTTTACTTAAAATTTATTACTAGGCAACAATCTTGGCAAAAGGTTTCAGTAAAAAACGATTGGGAAATAAGAAAGTGGAATTATAGTTTTGCAAATCGGATTTTAATTTTGCTTAACAAATTGGCGGAGGAATCACATGTATGATTTTATTACAATACATAATTTTATATTCAAACAGTCTATTACGATAGGGGGCCATTCAATTCAAATATTATGTAAGCACCTTAGGGGGGAGGGGGTTTGCTCTTTGCTTATTTTTCCTGACAAGGGGGATGGGAGGTACAAGTGATGCTTACGTAAGATACTGCATTTTCGAAAATTTCTTGTTTCTTGCATAAATAATTTCAAAACTTAACCAAAAACAAATTTAACAAGGAATTGAATTGGGAAATCTGACTTAAGCACTTTCAGTTAAAATATTATTCAGTTAAAATTAGTGCACCCAATGCTAAATTTAACTGTTGAAACGTGTCAGACGCACCGAGAAGGGAAGTAGACACATGGTTTTAGTTTTTTTCTCGCAACAAGACAGCAAAAAAAACATGAGCTTTCGGCATATAGCGAAAACTACCCTTCCCTACTATGTGCTTGCGTAATATTTGAAGAGCCCCTTTAAAAAATTACTTAACATTTTCTTTTTATTATTACATATTTGGCATTTTTTAATACATATTTTGCTAAAATAAACACATATTTAGGCTTACCATACGTCCGGGATTACCCCGGACAGTCCGGGGTTTTAAGAGCTGTCCGGGGAAATGTCCTGGGACGCTAAATGTCCGGGGTTTCATACATTTAAGATTTCCCAGACATTTTTTATGAAAAAATCCTGACCAAACTATTTGAAATTGCATTTTTATGTTTTCTAACGTCTGTATTACTTCAGAAAACTTACTTTCAGTGAATTTTGTGATAAAAATTAAGTCAATCAAACAATTTTTGAAAAAGTAATGTTAAATGAAAAAATAAATTTGATATTTTTGTTTAATGTTTATAAGTTTGAATAGTTTTTCTTAGTTTTTAATCTTTGGTATTCTGATATGGAACTTTTAAAAAAAATTCAAAAATATGTCCTGGGTTGGCCCCGAGAAAATATGGTAAGCCTACACATATTATGTATATATTTTGAATTTTTAATTACATATAAACCACATCCCTAGTAATAAAAATTGGAAAAATAAGCCTATCAAAGATTTTCGTCTTTTGATTATTATCTCGGTTCCAGTGTGTAATAAACCAAGGTACGCTCCACTCACGCAGTAGGGTTTATTTTCCCCAAGCAATTCTTCTCGGCCAAGCTCGTGATGGTGTTGACGGCTAATAGAGGTTCAGTGCTCTTGAATGCCCGCCACTCTTTTGAAGCCAGGACCTCGTGGAAGTTGTTGAGGATGAAATTCTGGGCCTCGGACACCAGTTCGTCGTCCGAGTGTTTCGTCCCTAGTGCCAGGACGTCGCAGACGCTCGAGGTGGCAATGTTCCTGATGTTGGGAAATAAGCACTATATATAAACTCTACTATTTTAGAACAGTCAGGGTTCCCACTCATTTCCATAATAAATAAAATTCCCCGACTTTCCATGTCAATTTTTAAGATTTTTCGGTAAAAAAACTAGCAATGAAGGAAGTTGCATGATTTTTTTAATCGATTCTTCATGCAAAAAAATGCCCAAAATTTGACGCCGATTGAGACATTTTTTGATTGCAAAAAAATTAACAAAAATCCGCATTTTCAATACCTGCGAAAACGCTTAGAGTTTTGTTTGGGATGTGACGTCATGGTACGGTGTTTTCACTTAACTGTTTTCAGTCTCGTGTTCTTTTCTCGACTTTTAAATTAAAATATTTAATTACTTGTACATTTTTTTTGAAAAATTGACTAGATATTTGATTTTACCATACGAAAAACCATAGGAAACACTTGAATGTTTATGAAAAACTGACACATGCAACTTCCTTATTGACAATGAATGAAATAAGAATTCAAAAAGAAAAAACACATAACCTGGAGGAAATGATCATATACAGGTACAAGATAGATTACTTACTGCTTAACCAACGATAGTAAAAGGGTCACGTGATTTTTACAGACTTTGCACGGCCCATAGTTGGGTAACCAGTGATAGTTGGGGTCTTGCTTCTTTAAACAAGCAAATGTCTTTTCCTCTTTCGATCAACTACCCCTCAACTTCCACCTGTCTCCCCTCCAAAATAATAGTTCCAAAGTTGTCAAAATCACGTGACCCTTTTACTCTCGTTGGTTTAACAGTACACAATATGTTATCCATATGTTAGTTGATTGACTTGCTCCACTTTCATTCTAACCAAATAACTATATCATACATGTGATTACATAGACAAAAAATTGGCTGAAATAATAAAAAAATCGATGGCACCTAAATTTTTCTTCATTTTAAGTAGGCTTTTACTTCCCGAGATCTAGGTTGGTTGGGTTTTTATGGCGCATGACCCAAGACAGGGTATAGCCCTAGATCTAGGATTCGATATGCTAGAGCAAGATTCATACTTTTTAGCGTAAATCTTAACTAATTTTCATATTACTTCGATATTTTAAAATTTTGTTTCGATTTTTCTTAAAATTTAGTACTAGACCACACGAGCGGTCAGAGTTTTAATAATAAAATAATCCTATAGTATAAAACTATAGGAAAATAAGAGTGGAATTTCAGTTTTGCAAATCGAATAGTCAGATTTTAATTTTGCTAAGTAAATCGGCGGATTTCCGCCAATTGGCGGAAGAATCACATGTATGTTATATTTATTACATAAAATAAGTATATTTAGATAATAAATCTAGCAATACCTGATGAGGTAGTCGCTGCACTCCTTCTTGAGCGTCCTTATGTCGTATTTGTCGCTGGCGTAGTACAACTTGATCGCGCTGTCGGGAGTCATGTCGTCGACCGTCGCCGTGTGGAGGAAGGCGAGGAACCTGGCGAGGGTCGGCGGGTCCAGGTCGGGGATGTCGACCGTCCCGGACGCGGCCTCGACCATGTCGCTCGACAGGAGCCGCTCGAACACCGGGGACCAGGCACTCAGCACTCTACGGTGCGTGGCAAACGTCACGCTTCCGCAACGGAGGAGTATGTCGTGGTGGTTCTGGGAGTCCTGTTGCATAAAGTAGAAAACATGGATCACACATGTGATCACACATGTGATGCCATTCATTAATAAGGAAGTTGCATGTGTCAGATTTTCAAAAACAAACAAGTGTTCCGTATGGTTTTTTGTATGGTAAAATGAAATATCTAGTCAATTTTTCAATGTACAGGTAATTAAATATTTTAATTTAAAAGTCGAGAAAAAAACACGTGACTGAAAACGTTTATTGTTTAAACTGTAGGATGACGTCAACAATCATACCATCAACTCCATTGCTTTACAACAATGTTTAGTATAAGATGACGTCACATCCAAACTCTTGGCGTTTTCGCGCGCTTTTAAAAAGGGGATTTTTGACAACTTTTTTGACAATCAAAAAATTTCTCGATCGGCCTCAAATTTTGGGTAGTTGCTTATTTTTGCAAGAGGAATCGATTAAAAAAATAAAAAAAATCATGCAACTTCCTCATTACGTAAAGATAATTTTGGCAATTTTTGACCCCCCCAACCCCCATGTAAGGGTATGTAAGATTTTTCAAACCCCTCCCCCCTATTCTTACGTAAGATTCCATTTCCAAAAAAGACTTTTGATGATTTCCAAAAAAAAGTTGAAACCAAAACTAATAAAGATTTCTCTCTCTCTTTTTTCTTTTGTTTTGTTTCAACTTTTGCCAACTGGAAGATGGATTCAACAGTTTTATTTTTTATCTTAACTTACTTAATGCTACTCCAATAAAGAAGTTACATCTAATATACCTTCTTTTTTTAAATTAAAGATTAGATAATATACTGAGATTGTCAGCATTTTTAAGTTCTTCTGGGGGTTATTCAATAGTAATTTGATTAGAATAATTGGAATTTGTTTACATTAACTTGGAAAATCTTATACGTAAGAATGGGTTTGACCCCCACACCCCAAGTAAGGGTATGTAGAGATTTTTCCAACCCCCCCTCCCCCTCGGGACCCTTACGTAATTAATGAATGGCCCCTTACACAGAAAAAAAATTGGTGAAAATATTTAAAAAAAATTCGATGGCATCTAAATTTTTTATGTTAGTTGAAGAGGGGAAAAGTTTAAGTAGAGGGGGTCCATCAACTTCTACTTCCCAAGATCTAGGTTGGTTGGGTTTTTATGGCGCATGACCCAAGACAGGGTACCCGAGATCTAGAATTTGATATGCTAGATTCATATTTTTTAGCTTAAATCTTAGCTAATTTTCATATTACTTCGAAATTTAAAAAAAAAAACTGTTTAGATTTTTCTTAAAATTTAACACTAGGCCACACTAGCGGTCGGAGTTTTCAGTATAAAATGATTGGAAAATAAGACAGCGGAATTTCAGTTTTGCAAATCGAATTGGGTGATTTTAATTTTGCCAAGCGAATTGGCAGATTTCCGCCAATTGGCGGAAGAATCGCATGTATGATGGATGTAATAGTTTGACGTACTTAAGAGTTTTCAGGACACCTTTTGAGAGAAACAAATCAAGGACTTTCCAAAATGTGAAATTCAAGGCTAGGTATATCCCCCAAATGCAATCGAGACAAAAGCACTTATTATTACTCACCAACTAATATAATTTTCATAAACTTAAATATTGCATTAGTAACTATGAAAATATCTTTATCTACATACAGGGTGTCCCACGAGAAGTGGCCCAACCCCTTTAACTTTTGAACCCCTACAGATATAGTCATGAAAGTGGGGTCTAGGTATAGTAAAATGACCATGCCCTATCCGATGAGATAAATTTCAACGCCCTCTAGCGGAAACTTTAGGAATTATAATTTTTATTTTAAAAACCATTTGAAGTATGTGGAAAAAGTCAATGACTAAGCTGTAGAAAAACATCGATTCAGTAGGAAAAAACACCTTAATGAGAAAAATATCTTGAATAAAACCCCATGCACGCTCAATTAGGTTGAATTTACGTAGATTTTACGTCTCAAAACACTCCTCATGAGGCAAAAAGGAGAAATTTTCAACTTAATGAACTAAGAATACTTTGAGTCATTTACTTAAGTCATAAAAATAAAAATTTCTCATTTTCGCCTTGTGAGGAGTGTTTTGAGACGTAAAATCTACGTAAATTCAACCTAATTGAGCGTGCATTTTAGGGGTTTTATTCAAGATATTTTTCTGCTTAAGGTGTCTTTTCCTACTAAATCGATGCTGTTTTACAACTTAGTCATTGACTTTTTTTACATACCTGACAAAGTTTTTAAAATAAAAATTATAACTCCTAAAGTTTCCGCTAGAGGGCGTTGAAAGTTATCTCATCGGATAGGGCTAGGGCATGGTCATTTTACTATACCTAGACCCCACTTTCATGACTATATCTGTAGGGGTTCAAAAGTTAAAGGGGTTGGGCCACTTCTCGTGGGACACCCTGTATATTTGATTACTTTACATTGTACAAAATTTTAAAAGTTAAGGTAGTCAACCAGGTGCATAGTTACTAGAATCAGCATTTTGTTACGAGCATTTTACATTTAAGTGTATGCAAAAAAAGTTTTTTATGTTGGACAAGGGGCAACAATATCCAATCTCTTGTTAAACATTGCCAAGATGTTTTTAAGCCAAAAAATTGAGGCTCTTAAAATTCAAGGATTCTCAAAGCTAATAGGGTAAAATGCCCTTATTCAAGGCCTTGAAATCGAAATTTTGAAATTCAAGGTTTTCAAGGCCGCATACAAACCCTGAGTTTTGGTGTAATTTCGGTACTTTTCCGTTAGTTGGGCTCAGGCGAAAAAATCGCCAAATAATGTAGAATTACGCCAAATTTTTCTGTCAGTCATTCACTTTGTTTGGCGACTAGGCTGGCGTTTGGTTTAAATCGGCTTCATTTGCACCCGGCTAACGAAAAAGTAGATACCGTAATTTTATTCCAATACATAGGACTGCTTCAAAATTCGAAGCAAAAATATTAATCTTCACAGACTGCTCGAGAGCATCGAAAAATGTCGTTTTTACATACTTGTGATCACTCTTACAATAAATTGTCGGAAAATATTAAAAAAACTCAATGACACCTAAATTTTCCTTCATTTTAAGGGGGGGGGGTCAATTGGATTCTACTTCCCGAGATCTATGATTCGATATGCTAGTCATATTTTTTAGCTTAAATAAACTAGTTTTCATATTATTTCGATTTTACTTAAAACTTATTACTGTACAACACTCGCGGCTAGAGTTTTCAGTAAAAACACGATTGGAAAATAAGATAAAGTAGAACTTCAATTTTGCAAATCGAATTGTTGAATTTTAAATTTGCTAAGCGAATTGGCGGATTTCCGCCAATTGGCGGAAGAATCACATGTATGGTTTTTAACGTTCTGCACGTAATTTACAAAATAAACGAATAATAAAATCGAATATTAAGTAAGGAAAAAAATATACCTGGGTTGAGGGGGTGGAGACTTCCTCCTCGGAACAAGCGGTGTCGTTCAAAGTGGCAGAACAGGCGGTGGTGTTAAGAGTAGTGTCGCTTTCCTTGTAGTCGTTCATCCGGCGAGAGTACTTCTTGTTGATTAGGCCGGTGGTGATTTTCAGCCGCAGGTGCACGGGGACATTCTTCTTCTCCCCTATGTCTTGGGAATCGATGATCGTCCAGGGAGTCTCATCGCGGAACATGTACTCCTTCATCTTGAACCCCTCATCCCCCTCCAGGAAGTTGATGTAGCATCGGACCACGCAGTACCTTTGGAATAAACCACAGAAGAAAATCAGTTATCGGACATCGTGTGATTGCTCAAGAAACAAATGATCTGAAATTTTTAGATGCGTCTAGATAAGTTAGAGGTATAGAAATTTATTTCGGGAGGGGCCCAAATTCAAATCCTTATCCCATGCAATGAGGAAGTTGCATGATTTTTTTTTTTTTAATCGATTTCTCTTGCAAAAATAAGCAACTACCCAAAATTTGAAGCCGATCGAGAAATTTTTTGATTGCCAAAAAAATTAACAAAAATCCCCTTTTTAAAAGCGCGCGAAAAAGCCAAGAGTTTGGATGTGACATCATCTTATACTAAACATTGGTGTAAAGCAATGGAGTTGATGGTATGATTGTTGACATCTTTAAACAATAAACGTTTTCAGTCACGTGTTTTTTTCTCGACTTTTAAATTAAAATATTTAATAACCCGTAAATTTTTTTGAAAAACTGACTAGATATTTCATTTTACCATACAAAAAACCATACGGAACACTTGTTTGTTTTTGAAAATCTGACACATGCAACTTCCTTATTGGGGTTCAATTTAGCTTTTTAATACTTTTTAGTTAGGGTTCTTACCATACTAAACTCAATCCCAGAAATTTTTTGAAATTCCACCCTAAAAAACAGGGTTTTAAATTGTTTTGGTAGCCTTTATGTCCGCTCAGGAAACAAAATATTCTGAATTTTTCCCGTTTTGAAATATTAATTTCGCACACAATTGATTGGAATTCCGACTCTCAAAACCTCTTAAAATTAGCGGATTTCCGTTAATTAGCGGAAAAATCACATGCCTGATTATTCTAGAAAAGGGTTTGTACAGCAGGCGCGGATCCAGGGGGGTGGCACTCTGGACAGCGCCCCCCTTTGGAACCCAAAATGAGTAAAAACCCTACTTTAACAGGTCTAATTTCGAAATTTTGGTACATAAGTGTTATACCGTCGATCCAGTGAAAATTTTTATCAAATCCCCAACATTTTGGGGGAAAAAATAAAGGTAATAGTGTTGAAAAGTGGTAGATTCAAAACGTTTCTAAAAATGAGTTAAAACCCTACTTTTACACGTCAAATATCAAACTTTTTCAGGGGAAGGACCCTCAATGGTACAACAAGGGGACTGGAAAAGTGACCCCCTTGGAGCTGTGCTGGAGCCGCGCCTGAGTGGTACTAATGGAGTCCTCCCCCAGAAACATTTTTGAAATTAAACGTGTAAAAGTAGGGTTTTAACTCATTTTGAGAACTTGTTTGGGTAGCGGATGCACTGTCCAGAGTGCCCTCCGATGGATCTGGCTTTTGTATACAGTCAAGCCTGTTTTTGTGTGAGGAATAGGGACCGCATAAAAAAAGTCTCACGTAGGACTGTAGCAAAAATCCCTCAGCATAGCTGAATTAAAAAACTCTATGTTCGGACCCATGGGCGGATTTAAGGGGGTGACCCCCAACTTTTTAGAAAATTCCATTTTTATAGGGGGAAATCATGTCTTCAAAGCCATCAGGGACAGCTTGCACCCCCAAGTTTTCCAATACGCACCCCCAGGGTTCACCATCTAAATCAGCCCATGTTCGGACCCTAACACAATCCCCATCCTACAGCTGAATTGAGAAACTGTTTCTATACCTAACGTAGACTTTTTTTTAGTTACCATGTAGTTGGCGACGATTGTTGTTTCACGAGACCCATGTATGTCTCGGTAGCCAGATATACAAGGTTTTTGCTCCAATTTTAAATTTTCTTACACCGCACAAAAAAAATCGAAGGGAAAAATCGCACAAATTAAAGATTGCACATAAAAGGTTCGCACAAAAACAGGTTTGGGTGCCTAGTACCTTTTGAAGTTAGAGGGCTCGAGGACGAGCTCGACGTCGTTCCCCTTTCTGACCGAGTTGAGGTGCATGCGGCTGGGCACCCTGCTCGTTTGGGAGTAGTCAAAGTCCGAGATCTTGAAGCTCCCTCTTGCAACGTCTATGTTCACTCTGAAGTCCGTCTCCACCACTTCCAAGTCCGTGCACATGTACTCCACGAAGCTCTTCCTATTTGGGAACTTGTACCTGAGGAAAAAACGTGTTCTTAACCACTGACGGTAAGTCCCACCAACTTTAAAATTACTTGAGAATAACCATCCTTACGATTTTCAGGGGTTCATCTACTACAGGATGGCCACAGAAAACTTATTTCAAAATTCCTATTGAATTCAAACCTAGAATTATTCTAGGTTTTCCCTGATAATCTGGAAATCTGGTACGATTTTCCCCGATATTTTATAAATATAGTACATTTCAATCATTTAGAAAACCAGAGAATGACTGTAAAAATTGCGGAAAGCACAGGAGAAATAATATAGACAAGATTTAGAAAGGAATATAAAATAAGATCATTTTTAGACTTTCCGCATGGATTTTCAGATTGTGTTTCAATCATTTCAGTTTTCCAGTTTTGGGGCCATTTTACAAGTTATGAATGCTGTTTTTTTACTACAATGGACTTTGTTTTCACAATATTTGATTTGATTTTTCACAAAATTCCCAAACTTAGATGAACCCCTGAATATACTGACCATACTTTGCAGGCACACTCTTTCAGTTTTCCTTTTTCAGGGAAAAAATCGCATTTGTGTGATGAGTGTTTTAGCGGGATATGCAGAAAGATTTGAAACTGATCCCATAATCAGATTCCCATGATGGTCAGTTTCGTTCCAGATAAAAAGTAGTTCAAGTCAAAAGTAATAGTGTATTATATTTTAAGACTTAAAACTGTGATAAATTAGCCCATGTTTGGTAACAATCTATAGAAGTGGGTTCGGGTTGGGGCCTCTTGGCAATTATTTATTCGGCAACTTCACTGTGATACTTAGGCCCACTTTGGAGTTTTTTTGTATGCTGAGAATGTGTTTCGACAGTACTAAAAAAACCACTTCCAAGGTGAAGCTCAAGTCCACTGCCTTACCGGTCTCGAAATGGCACAGCTTCGATAATAGTCCTCCAGCCGCCACGTTTACCCACAGCTCAAATGATGGCTGACACAACAATGAGAGATTTAACTATTAATATCATTATTGGATAAAAAATAATAATCTAATAAATATTCTTAGGATTCAATAATAATGATATTAATAGTTAGATCTATATGGTTATGTATGATCGTTTGAGCAGTGGGTAAACAGCTGGTCTACTCTGATCGAAGCTGCGACCTCCAAATTTTTACCGATTCCAGAATCAAATCTTTTTAGATCCCTACCTGATGGTGAGTCGGTCAGGGTGGGACGGTTCTCGATCCCGGATGAGGGCCAGCACCTCCGCGAAAGTGGGTGCAGGGTCGTTGTCAGAACCGTCCATGGATTGCATGTGCAGGGGGCATCCGTCCGAACCCACGAAGGTCAGCACCCCAGGGTTGGCTCGTTGTTTCTTGTTGCCAGAGGTTCGTTTGATCTGCACCTCCATGTGACCCCCTGGGCCTTCGGGGGTCAGCTGGAACCGTGACATGTTGTTGAAGAGGGGGCTCTCGATGTCATCCCCGTGCAGCTCTTTGCAGAAGCACCCGAAATTTTCGATAACCCATTCCACCACGCCGGATTTCTCCTCGTCGTCGCCCATGATCAGATGCAGTACGAGAACAGCTGTTGTGTTGAATATCAAGCTTAGACAACACTTCGCAATAGAAATCAATCGCTGCTGATCAAGAAAAGCGAGCGCAAACTGTTGTGTTTATGTTGTGATCTGGCGAAACTCCCGACTCCCGCTCTTTCCTTCCTCTGACGCTGACGTCACACCCGCTATTCGTCTGTTGCCACATCGTGGCTTAGGAAAAACAAGTCAACCAAGTCGTTCAATGAGCCAACCTTGGAGCCAACCAAATAATTCGCGATTCGTAGTAACAACAGATGGCGGTCTACAAACATAAAATAAAAGCTATAAACACAGAAAATATGCATTATTCGAGTAAAGAAATGTTTCTAAATTCAAAAATCGACATGAAAAGTTTAGGACAGGTTTCTTACAAATGTTTCAGGTTGAATGACGTCACATGCTGTTTTCGCGCCCTTTATTTAAAGTCGAATTTCGAAATCAAACTATAAAAATAAATGTGAATCGTAATTTTTAAAAAAGTGTTTAATCCTCTCTTGGACACCTCTATCGAATAAAAAAATGAAATAAAAAAAATACTGGAATTGCCCATTTGCCACGATATTTTCCACGTTGCCGAATCTGTGACTATATGAATTAATTAATTTAAAATATTTATTTATTTTTTTCCGAGCGTGCAATTTAAAAATTGAACTGAAAGGAATCTAATTTTAATTTCTCGAGATTCTAAACATAATATGATTATTTATTCTTCTGTTTTCATTCATTTTTTAAAATTTTAATTCAAACTATTAAAGTTATTACTATTCTATATTCAACTAAAATGTATTTAGTTTAACTATTCTTGTAATAAAGTCTAAACATCAAGTTCTAATCAACTACAAGCTTTCTGATGTAAATTCAAGTTATTGGCTCAAAAAAAGTAAGACTATTTAAGATTTGAACTGTTCGATTAAGTGAAAGAATTAGCCAAGCTGTTTTGTAATTATATCGTTGTATTTATTTTATTTCTAAAATATACTTATTTTAATGAATTCATATCAGATTTTTCTTTGTCACGCATTCAAATATTTCTGAAATATTATATATAGAAGGTCAGGTGGGGTAATTTGGCTATTATTTTCTAACTTTGCAAAGCTGTTATTTAAAAACTGGATGGAATATTTCCACTTTTGAGGCAAATATTTTACTTAACATTATTCAAGAGTTGTCTTAATTTTTCTTGTGCTTCTTTTTTTAATGATAAAGCAACTCAATTACAACTTCTTTATAGGCTTATTTTTACAGCCATTGTAAACCACGCCTGGGATAAAGTGGGAAAAAAAGCAACTAAATTTTTCAAAGGGTAGGTTGGGGATTATCTTTAGAAAAATTTCCGAAAATAAAGCTTTTAAATAGTGTTTTCTCTCATTTCAATTTTATTGTTACCGTAAGGCTAAGCGCGCACTAGAGACTTCTGTCTCGGAGACTTAAAACACTAGTCACTCGAGAGCAATGCATTTCTATGAGGAAATTCTTGGCCTAGTGATCTTGGTCTCGTCGCCATGTGCGCGCACTCTAGCTTCTTGCAATAGCCAGGGAAGCAATTTTGTCTTTGTCTCCGAGACAAAAGTCTCTAGTGCGCGCTCAGCCTAGGTTAATCACTTCTTGTAAGGGTAAATTAAACTAAAATAACGCAAAAAATTTGAGGGTCGTGGGAGCTTTATGGGTTTTCTTCCAAAAAATATTTTAAAATATGATCCATTCATTTTGTCGATTTGTATATCCCCGAAGAGGATCGTTCCTTAGGGGCCGTTCAAATATTACGTAAGCACCTTAGGGG
Organism: Tetragnatha versicolor; assembly: GCA_024610705.1. Taxonomy (NCBI): domain Eukaryota; kingdom Metazoa; phylum Arthropoda; class Arachnida; order Araneae; family Tetragnathidae; genus Tetragnatha; species Tetragnatha versicolor. The sequence continues at coordinate 1,126,858 of JANDEH010000035.1, read as the reverse complement.
GGAGGGGCATTGCTCTTTGCTTATTTTTCCTGACAAGGGGGGAGGGGGTATATTAGTGATGCTTACGTAAGATACTGTATTTTCAAAAATATCTTGTTTCTTGCATAAATAATTTCAAAACTCAACCAAAAATAAATTTAACAAAAAATAGAATTAGGAAATCTGACGTTATCACTTTTTCTGGGGATGGACCCCCAAATAATCTAATAATATAAGTCACCTAATTTTAAGGAGAGAAAAAAACAGTACTTTCTAAAAGGGATGTCAAAATTTCGGGGGGGGGGGTCCGGCAGTGTCTTATGTAATTATGGTGGGGGGGTTTGAGGTTTGCTTATCTTTGCTGGACAAGGGGGGTTAAAAATGACCAAAAAAGTGCTTATACGTAATATTTGAACGGCCCCTTAGAAGTTATAGAATTTTCAAGGGAAATAACAGTAAAAAAAATTAGTGTCAAAATTTCCCAAGGGGCTTGAACCTTTAAAGCCCCCTTTGATTTGTCACTGCCCTAATGGGATGGGTCGCCTTAGTTGCAAAGGCGGATCCTTGATTTGGTTTTTGGGGTGGAAAAAAAAGAAGTTTAAAGTCTTATTAGCATACAGTATCATCAGCTCCTAATTAACTCTTCAAATTAGATTCTCTACGACAAAATAAAACTACTACAATTTATTATTCTTCGTTAGAAAGGCATACACTGACTTAAAAGCTCGTCGTCGTATAGAAGATATCATCAAAGCCTTCTTTGAAAGAACGCAAAAATATGCTCGATTTCAGCGATAAAGGTTCGACCGAGTAATTAGCAAACAAAGCTGCCATTATATCCTTTTTGTCACCGAGGTGTATTGTAGGGAAGCCACCTAACTAACTATCCATTCACTTTTTGTCTTTGTTGAGCAATGATGTTGTGTCTATTGTTTGAAGCATCTTGAAGAGAGTCCCGATAGCCTAACTAAACTAACCAATCATTTTGTATCTTATGGAGGTACTAGGTCCGGAGAGCGCTTTTGTAAAGGCAACCCTGTGTGCATGTTGTAGGCTGGCCAGGGGCTGATTTCCAAATGTGCCGACTATAGGCTGAACCAAAAAATTGCCGCCTATATATATTAGGGTGTCCCTTAAAAATCGAAAGTCGGGGAAACTTTTGGGACACCCCCTAAATTTTTTCCTTTTGGTATCCTAAGAAAGTGTGCAAAATCTTAATTCGATCAGAAAATATTAACACGTGCCTCAAACGGCCTAAAGTTGAGAAATTTTGACATTTTTCTCATTTTTTCGAAATTTTTTTAAAATGCCTTAAAATATTATTTTGTCGAATAATAGGGCTTTAACACATCTAAATATTCATATTTGACCGTTTTTCATTCTTAGCTAGGCGAAATTACCCAGTTTTTAGCCTGGTCATCAATCGGAAAATCATCAAATTTGCCCATTTTATACTGAGAATAGAGGATACAAAAGTCAGTGGGGAATGACTTATAACCACGTAATTCCATCACAAGGTACCATTTGTAGACGATATTGATGTGTAGATAAATTGTCTGGAGCTAAAATTAATTACTAGCATTTTAATTACAGGCGCCATATTGGATTACATTACCACTAAAAAATCTGAGATAAACGGTATGGGCATGTTTGGTATTAGGCAATGCGTATTTGTGTTTTCTAATCTCAGTTAATACTAATAAAATCCTTAAACCACTTTTTAAAAGCTCTTTACTCAGTTCGAATGGCCAGCAGATCTCTTATTACATAAGATAGATGATAAAATTCTAAATGCATAATAGGGGAAAGAGAAATTCTAGAAAAATATTGAAAAATAGACTTCGGCACATACAGAAGTATTGTATTTTTGAAAAGTTGAAGTTGATAGAAAATTAACCCGCTCTTCAGAATGATTGAGCCTTCTACACCCAGATTATAAGTCATTAACCATGTTTATAGATCTTGTATTTCATAATTCTATACATAAACATAAAAACTTCCTGCAATTCAGCAAATTAGTAACATGAAAAGCCAATTAAACGCTGGTATTTGGTTCTTAGCTAGGAGAATTTTAAATACTAACTATAGTTTCTGTAACTCTGCAACTTCTCTTAGTATTTTTTCGCACTACGCAATTTTAATTTGGGATAGAATGACCTAATCTGCCCCTTGTCCCCTAAAACCCATCAATTTTCATTAGGTTTCAAGATGATTTTTTGATAAATTTATTTATAAAATTAAATTATTTTAAACTCGCAGTCTTTTTTAAGAGTCTAAACTATATAAAATTTTTCAGAGTGAAGTGTAGCTCTGACTTAAAAACTGACTTTAAAAAAGGACTGGTTTCAGCAACCATTGTCAATATTTAACATAATCTCATCACAATATCAGTATCTAATCGGTTTTTCATGTTACAGGAATATTTTATGCTCTTATGTACTATAAAATCATGATAAAGCATAAAAACAGGCTTTAAACATAGTAAAAGGCTTTTATTCTGAGTGCAGTAGGATCAATCATCATGAAGAGCGGGTTAATTTTGCATGCACTTCAATTTTTTAAACTAAGTTACGGAATAAAATACTTCTGTATGTGCTGAAGTCTATTTTTCAATAATTTTCTAGAATTTCTCTTTCCCCTATTATGCATTTAGAATTTTATCATCTATCATATGTAATAAGAGATCTGCTGGCCATTCGAACTGAGTAAAGAGCTTTTAAAAAGTGGTTTAAGGATTTTATTAGTATTAACTGAGATTAGAAAACACAAATACGCATTGCCTAATACCAAACATGCCCATACCGTTTATCTCAGAATTTTTTTTAGTGGTAATGTAATCCAATATGGCGCCTGTAATTAAAATGCTAGTAATTAATTTTAGCTCCAGACAATTTATCTACACATCAATATCGTCTACAAATGGTACCTTGTGATGGAATTACGTGGTTATAAGTCATTCCCCACTGACTTTTGTATCCTCTATTCTCAGTATAAAATGGGCAAATTTGATGATTTTCCGATTGATGACCAGGCTAAAAACTGGGTAATTTCGCCTAGCTAAGAATAAAAAACGGTCAAATATGAATATTTAGATGTGTTAAAGCCCTATTATTCGACAAAATAATATTTTAAGGCATTTTAAAAAAATTTCGAAAAAATGAGAAAAATGTCAAAATTTCTCAACTTTAGGCCGTTTGAGGCACGTGTTAATATTTTCTGATCGATTTAAGATTTTGCACACTTTCTCAGGATACCAAAAGGAAAAAAATTAGGGGGTGTCCCAAAAGTTTCCCCGACTTTCGATTTTTAAGGGACACCCTAATATATATGCTATATAGTGCTGTCGTTTAAAAAAACCCACTTTTTCATTTTTCCTTCATTAAAAGTTTAAAAAATATAATAATTAAATCGAACAAAATAGTGTTGTAACGGCTCACCCTCCCCCACATTTTAGTGCTTAGTATTTTAATTCCAACCCTCCGTTACAAATTGGCAGACAATTAAGTAAGAATACAAAAAAAACCCAATTTTCCTAAATAAAACCCCAATGTATCCTAAAAGAAACCTCACGCTTGAAAATACTCAAACAATTAAGAAAAATAAGTGAAAACTCACAACTCTCAAGCGTCACCTCCAACCGTGGACCGGTTTCGTCCTTGTTAGGACTCATCAGCACGGTATAGGAAGGTAACGCAAGAGAGCGGAGGGCAAGTACTAGTCTAGCCGACTATATTCCTTTCCTTTCATTTACCTTGTCTTTCTGGAATGAAATCTGTTCTAGGAATGCCATTTTTATTCCAGCAGATGAGTGGAGGACTAATCAATGGCCACCACTTTTTCAGTTATAGTCGGCTAGACTAGTACTTGCCCTCCGCTCTCTTGCGTTACCTTCCTATACCGTGCTGGTGAGTCCTAACAAAGACGAAACCGGTCCACGGTTGGAGGCGACGCTTGAGAGTTGTGAGTTTACACTTATTGTCCGTTTAACCAGCGATAAATGGTGAAATTGTCCTTTCAATTAAGAAAAAATATGATTAGGTTTATTTTTATAGAATAGAGAATAGTTAAGATATTTCGCTAGGGTCGCTGTAAGTCATCTCCAATGAAATCTCCATGGTCACTTACCTAGGGGCAGACCTTACTTCAATTACCCTAGGAGACGTTGGTTCCAAATAAAAACTGTGAAAGGGAAACACCCTGTATGAACACTTTAATGGGATCAGATGCGTCCCAAGCGCCACCTGTGTACAATATCCCCACGCGCTGTATTCATTTCGCCATCACAACTAATTAAGTCTTTCAGGACGTTAAAACCAGGGCTGGCAAAAGGAACTAAATTGAAACCAAAATTTGTGTTTTTTACCTATTTTGTTTAATCCTGAACTAACATCAGTGCTACTCGGCATTGTAATTTTTTTCCAGAGTGTAATTAACCGTAATTTTGACATTCAGTTTTTTCCAGACCCTAATTCAACTCCCCCAAAACTTTTAATTTTATTCCAAAACTAAAACCCTTTCACTTCAACATTTAAATTCAGTTCCAAGATCAAAGTCAAAGATCCTTAAGAGTTTAATTTTGTTTTTGGAACAAAAGTCAAATTCAGATGAACCGCTAACTTTGATCCGGAAATAAACACAATACCTTTCAACGATTTAGTTTCACTCCAGAATAAAGCCCAAATCTGAAGTCAACGGTTAATTTCTATCCGACGTGAAACTCGAGGCAGATGAATGAGTTTACTTTCCTCCTGAACTAAATACGGCTGATCTTCAACTGTGTCGGTTCCTCCGGAGTTTTATTCAACGCTGCTGGTCGCGCTCACTTCGGATCCGGAGTTTTATTCAAAGCTGCTGGCCGAGTGTAGTTTTGCTCCAGTGCGAACAGAGATGCTGTTCGTAGAGTGGAATAAAATTCCGAAGAAAAATGTCATTGCTTATCAACGGTTTAATTTAGTTCCTAATTAAGACTTTAGGATTTTCAATCGTCTATTTTAGTTCCGATAATAAAATGAAATTTATTTTGACATTTTAATTTAATTGTGGATTAAATCTTTAGGATTTTTAATCGTCTATTTTAGTTCCGGTACTAAAATGAAATTTATTTTGACATTTTAAATTATTTTCGGATTAAAACTTGATATTTCTTAAAGATTATCTCTCAGTTTTGTTCGAATACAAAAATAAACGTAACTTTGGTCTTTCATTTTTGTACTAACACTAATCTAGATATTTTTACGACATATAATTTAGCTTTAATGAGAAAGCATATATAAGACAACCTCAAAAAGTATCAGATTTAAAAGGGGAGATATCTGTGGATATTTCCAGTGATAAATACAATTGAATCAAATGCAATTTTTTAAAAAAATCCTGATTAATCAATTGTAATTGTGGGGCATGATAAATAAATTAAATCAATTGTTATTTAGGGTACATGATCAACAATTACTGCCATTATTCAATGCTAAAAAGAGAAAACGTGCTTTTTACTGACTTTGATTGGTGGGATCCTTCTTTAACCGATGGTTAACTACTGGTAAGGTAGGAGCTGTGAATGATGCCATAAATCATCGGTTCTTAAACTTTCGGTCGCCGCGGCCCCCCTTTATTTAACTGTCAGACATCGCGGTCCCTCAAGATTTCGAACAACCGGAGCAGTAAGCAGACTTTTTTCAGGGGGAGGGGCTGACATACCATTATTTTTAAGGTACCCCCTAATTTTCCACATTATGTTATAATTTTTCAATTAATTCAAGTTATAATGGGGATGGTCTGAGGATCTCCCCCAAAAAAATTTTGAAAATTTGAATCAAAAAGTAGTTTTTTATTTCATATTTATTTGATACATTTTCTAGTTGAAGATAACTTCCCAAATAGTTTTTGGTTTGATTACCAACTTCTTCAAAAACTATGAAAAAATAATTTTTAATTTTTTTACTTTTCTGTTTCCATGCTGACTGACAACAGTTTTATTCCATAAAACTTTTTATTTTAAAATTAGGTACACTAGGAAGTAAAAAAGTTCAGTTTAAAACTGCACTGATCCATGGAATATTAATATAATATTTAATATAATTTAAATCTAAGTTTTCTCTTTAAAACTTATTCCTTTCGTCTAATGTTTCTTTGTATCCACATAGATCTGTAACCAGGAATGAGCTGATGTTTGAGAAGCGTGATCCTTAAGCAAGATGACTATAAGGCTTAAAAGACCTATTCAGATATAAAATTTCATCCCTCTACGATAATATTAACCCGTGGACCCCCAGACCACCTTGGTACTATTATTACAACTCTATTTTATATCAAGTTTGTCAAAACACAAAAATTCTACCATAAAATCTATATCCGAAATCAGATGAGGCGTTCCAAAACGAGTTGAAAAGTAGGGTTTTTTACTTAAATTTCCAGAAATTTTCTGGGAGGAGCCCCCAAACCCCCCTTTTAGTAGTTGGAGCAGGATAATTCACTACCTTTTCTCTATTAAGATCATCAAGAAGATTAAAATTGGTTATGAAAATGCCCCCCAAAACCAAATCCTGGATCTGCCCCTGGTACAACCCACCCAACGACGTGGTAAATATCATTCCCGAGGTGTTGAAAACCTTCTCCTAAGTAGTATAACAAAGAAGGATTAAAGGGGGGTGGAGGGGAGACAGCCCCCCTGATAAAACTGGTAAAGGTGGATGAAAATGTGGTGAAAACTGTTTTTAAGGGTCAAATATTCAAAAATTTTCCTCCAGACCCACTCCCTCTGTAGATAGACACGGTGCTCTGAAATCCCCTGGCATTATACACCACCGTGGAGCGTGCTGTAAACTGCAATGCGCTTTGTATTCAGCCGGGACCCATAAACGGCACTTTCCGAATCCGATACACCAGTGGTCTCCAACCCCCGGTCCGTGGATCAAATGGTACCGGCCCGCCGGCCGACTATTTCATTGAAAATTAATTTAAATTCCTATTTTTATACTCCTAATTAATGAATGCAATGAATTATAAACCACTATATATTTATTTTTTGGTGTAATTGCATCGTATTTTGAAAGCATGATTAAATACAATTAAATTAAAATTAATAAATCAAAATAATCTAGAATGTAAACAATCAACGCCCCCCCCGGCGGGGCGTGGTAAAATTATCAGACGTTGACCGGTCCGTGGTGGTAAAAAGGTTGGGGACCACTGCGATACACCACCTCAGATGCTTAAAATTCCACACAGAATATCCAGCCTGGACCTGCCTTTGTCTTGAACGAAATAAACTTAATATGCTCCTGAACGAAATGTAACTTAAGCGACAGTGTTGAATTTCCTTCCAAAACTTAATTAATTAGTCTAGCTAAATTGAATTTAGTTCCAAAAACAAAATATATCTTCAGCGGCAGATGTAGAATTTGTTCATGAACAAAACTAATAAGTCAAGAAGTGTTAAATTTCATTCTAGAAAAAATAAATTTCTAGTGATATGGTTGAATTATATCCTGGATTGAAATATTACTCAAATTCAGAGTTAGATTTCACTCTGTAGCAAAACTAAATTGAACCATCATCTTAAATTTCATTCCTGAATAAAGTTTAACTCATCACAACTGTTGATTTTTTATCTCGGAGTTATATTACAATCAATCCCAACCTTTGAATATTGTCCTGGATTGAAATCAAACTCATTAAAAGCGTCGAACTCTACGCCGGAACAAAATAAACTCGTCTCTCAGCCATCAGCTCTACTCAGGAACTTAATTCCACTCTACGAACAGCTTCGCCGCTCCCGCCGGAGCAAAATTGCACTCGGCCAGCGGCTTTGAATAACGCTCCGGATCCGAAGTGAGCTCGACCAGCAGCGTTCAATAAAATTCCGGAGGAACGTTGACGCGATCTTCCGCTCTGAGTTAAGCGTCGGAGGGAAGTTACCAACAACTAAAGCATTGACTTTAGTTCCTGGAGCATAAGTAAATGATATTTTAGCGAATTATTTTGTTCAGGAACTTAATTGTGCTTGTTGCTTGGTACTGAGTATTGGAACAGGAACAGGTACAAAAAATCATTTTGCTCCTTTTGCCAGCCCTGGTTAAAACCTCTTTTTCGTCCTTCCAACGTCTTTCCCTATTGGAGGGGCAAACAGTTTTCCATCATCGAACTTTCTTCTTTTGTGGGGCTCAAAAAAGAAAACCGATTCGCTCAATACAACTAAACTCCTTTATAGGTCCGTGGGGTTAATTACTATTATTGGATTTATTCATTAATTTTTTTTTGTATTTGATTGGGATATTTTCAGTTTTTATACTGTGATTTCTGTATGTGGGGAGTTTTTGTGGTATTCGAAAAAACGATATTTTACTTGATTTCTTTTTCACCCCTCTTTTAAGTCCTTTTTTACTTCTGATATCTAAGTTTTTACCTCTTAGAATGGATCTTATAAATGAAAAATTTTTGTAACTTGGGTAAATCTGACTAAAAGTATTCTTGGATAAAAAAATTTTTCGTTTTCGGGTTATGGAGGAGCGTTTTGAGACGTATAAGCTTGGGAAATTCTACGTAATTTTGCGTGCGTATTAGGGGCCTTTCAAATATTACGTAAGCACCTAAGGGAGGGAGGGGGTTTTCTCTTTGCTTATTTTTCCTGGCAAGGGGGGAGGGGGATAAGAGTGATGCTTACGTAAGATACTGCATTTTCGAAAAATCTTTTGTTTCTTGCATGAAAAATTTCAAAACTCAACCATAAATAAATTTAACAAAAAATTGAATTAGGAAATTTCACGTAAGCACTTTTTACTGGGGATAGACCCCAACACAATTTTGAAATTTTATCCCCGAAAACTAGTCAACTTCAAGGAGAAAAAAAACAGTATACTTACTTAAAGAGATGTCAAAATTTCGGGGGGAGGGGGTCCGGCAGTTTCTTACGTAATAATAACAAGTTCAAGAGGAAAATTGACAGGTACTGGGATTCCGGTAGTGTGGGTTAAAAAGACTGGACCAACCTTGCTGGGCTTACGCCTGTAGTTGGTCGACTTAATTTTTATTTGTATTTGTAATTTTGGTGGGGGGTTGAGGTTTGCTTATATTTTCTGACAAGGGGGAAGGGGGAGTTAAAAATGACCAAAAATGTGCTTACTTAATATTTGAACGATCCCCGAACCAGGTTCATAGGTTCGGGCACTTTTTCAAGGTCCGCCATAAGTGATACTTTTTGGAAAATCCCCAACATTTTGATAGTTTTTGTCAAAAGATAAAGATAATGGTTCGGAAAAGATTTTCTGGGGGAGGACCCCCATACCCCCAGCGGTACCACAAGGTGATCTTGTGTAATACTTTTAGAAAATCCCTAAGAATTTGACATTTTTGACAAAGGGTAAAGGTGATTGTCTGGAAAAGTGTCCCCCCTTGGACCTGTGCTGGATCCACGCCTGGTTTCATTTAATATAAAATATTAAATTTTGAAAAGTCGTTGATAAAAAAAATATTCAGGGTTCCACGGTCATTGGCAACAAATTTAGGGGTTCCAGGACCAAAATAGTTTGGGAACCACTGCCTTATATACTATACATATGTCTTAATTGAGAACAAACAAGCAACAGCTCCCCCATATTCACCGCTGGAATATTCTTACTCCGCATTAGAGACGGCGCCAATCAATAATCCCGCGGAGAGAAAATCTGAGACACCTCTCTCGAGCGAAGGAGAAGATTAAGTTCTCGAATAATCCTCCGAATAATAATTGTCTTTTCTGTCAAGAGCTGGAAGAAAGTCCCCGGGATTAGACACTTTCGGGCGAATAAGAGTTATTGGTGTGAAACTTTGTATGTGTACGGTTGGGGGATTTTTTTTAGATTGAAAGTGGTGTAAGGAATAATTGAGGGTTTTATTTGCTTACCTGTGTGTTGTTCCTTATGCAGTATTGGAATTTTAGGGTTAATCTTACAGGTCAATAAAAAATTGCATTATTATTTTCGGTACAGTTGGGGAAATAAAAAACGACTCAGTTGCGATTTCTGGCGAACCACTAGAGTTAGGAAGACAAATGAGGTGTCATTTTTCATTGTTTAAAGTATTCTTTAACCAAAAAAAATTGTTTTCAACGGGGACCCCCAATTATTATGAGATTTTCTGAAAGGCCATCCCTCAAAACCCTTAAATACCCAGTTTCATCCAGATTGAGATTCACAATTAAAAATTTAAAAAAATTAAACAAAAATTTAATTTTTAAAATCGTGAAATATTTTTATGGTAATCGATTCAGGTAGTAATGTTATGAGGAAAGCCAAAATTTCAATCGATTTCACCGAATAGTTTTTGATAAAATCATGCTGTTATTGTTTACACACAGTAAAGTGCTTATTTTCGCCCCTTGTCGGTGTAAACGCCGTTTTCAAAAAATGGGGCGATTTTGCCTTTGTTTCCATGACAACAAAGTTCTAACGAAAATAAAGGGTCTTTTTTCTGCCAGTGCGAATGGACGGAGTATTGACCACTAATATAAAGTTAGGTTTACCTGAAATATTAAACATCTTATTGGTAGTTGGGAAAGCAATTTTTCACCCAATCAGAGTTAATAAAAAAAGTCTGATCCTTGGTTAACCTTGGTTCAGGTTAGTGATGAATACAGCCGTTAGACAACACACCAAACAAAGGAACTTAAAGGAAATTCATTTTTCTTAGTTCAAATTTTAGGACTTAGGCCACTTTAATTCCGAGTACACCATTCGAATAAGGAAGGAATATTGTTGCAGATTACTTACTACAGGAGAGATGTTGATTTAGATTCTTATCCATGAAATCTCAGCATTGTGTATATATTATTTGTTTGCCAAAGCAGTTTTCATAATTGATTCAAGGTTTTGTTGTGCCTTTGGAATTCTTAATAATCCTCTTTAGGCAGGTAGCGTTTATTTCACTTTCAACTTTGATACTTTGTTATTTATTGCAGGGATCTATAGAAACTATGATCCACTGATTGTCAATGATCTATATGTTATTTTGTCGAACTTTTTTTATGAGATATTTGATAGTTTTTCAGAGATATTTTATATTTTTAGTGGAATTTGTGAAAAAAAACATTTATACTCTTTAACCTTCATATTCTCTCTAACCCCGGTCTATTTGACCCAAACTAGCGGATTTCCAATATCCTGTCAATATTTTCTTGAACTCGTTTACACCACGTGAATTTACAATCGTTTCAGGTAACCATCTATTCACTACCCTGCTACAAAATAATGCTTTCTACAATCCCGATTAAAATTTGCTTTAATTAAATTTGAATCTGTGACCCCTCGTTCCCCTATGGAAATTTATTCCCTCGGTGTCCCCTTGATGTATCATTTTAAAAAGTTGAATCTAATCCCCTCTAAAATCCTTCTTTACTTGACTAGAGTGAACTTATTTAACTTCTTTAATCGTCCCTCATAGCTTAAGCTGGATATACCCTTGAGTATTTTTAGTAGCCCTATGCTGAACATTCTAGAACACTCATAACATTCAACGACTTCATTCGAACTTCATAAACATTGGAGTGTTCCGTATGGTTTTTTGTGGGGTAAAATGAAATATCTAGTCAATATTTCAAAAAAGTGTACAAGTAATTAAATATTTTAATTTAAAAGTCGAGAAAAAAACACATGACTGAAAACGCTAACAGCACTATACGATGACGTCAACACTCATACCATCATCTCCGCTGCTTTCCAACAATGGCCGCCGTACGATGACGTCACATACCATCATACCAAACTCTTGGCGTTTTCATGCATTTTGAAAAAGGGGATTTCAGTTAATTTTTTTTGCAATCAAAAGATTTCTCGTTCGGCCTCAAATTTTGGGTAGTTACTTATTTTTGTGATCGATTAAAAAAACAAAAAACAAATCACGCAATTTCCTCATTGAATCAATATCTTTTTTAAGAAGTATGGTACGGAAATTTTTTTTAGAATAATATAATTTAAATTATAATTTTTGCTTCCTAAATAGCGGCACGCTCCCGGAAAAAGGTTGTCCACCCCAGTTTTAAAACGGTCCTCTCAACTAAAATCATAAATCAGCGCTCCCATCAGTGACATTTCAATTAGTCGAATCCCAGAATTAAAATCCCCGAAATAATTTGTCAACGGGCGCCAATTAATTCTGCGCCGCAATAAAATTAATTATCCCCCCCCATAGAAACAATTCCAATCGTCACTTAAAGAGTTTTCGAAACTAATTTAAGTGCAGTCGACACAGATGAAAAAAAAGTGGAGACCGCAAATTGTTCCTTAATTAAACCGCTGGGAAAACGCGCGCTTTGTATACGATTCTTTGTCGTCGCCGTGTAAATATTGACGCTGCTGATGGCGTTTGGTTGTGTTGTTTCGTTTAATTGTAATTGTTTGATCGTGAAGATGATGATGATATCGTGAGATGGTTGTTTTGGTAGCTTTTATGGTGGTTGGTATGGATAATGAGAATTTTGATATTTTTTTTATATGATGATTAGAAGATGGATTATATTTGGTTAATCCAAACTTGGGTGACATTTTTGGGGAAATTTGGTGTTTCAACAAATAGTGGGAGGTATACTAACGAGTTCTCCGAGAATGACAAATAAATGAATCATGCATGCGTTGCAGGTAGATTAAAGTTACAATTGTCCCTTTTCCAGACTCTAGTTTCTTTGCACCATATGAGTCAACCAACCAACAAGATTCTAGTAATAAAATGTTTTTGTCGTGACACTTTTCATTACAGTCTATCTACCTAAAACGCATGCCTGTTTTATTTATTGGTCTGTTTTTGATTGAAATAAACACTTAAATCTCCTTTTTACATGAAAAATTTGAATTGGTTGAATGTAATAAATTCCAGAATCCAACAATTGCATCTCTTTCTGCCCAGATATGAGAGGTTTTTTGCTAATTTTGACCCCTGATTTTCACTTCTTTAACCCGACTTGCGACCCGCTAACCTTTACCAATTCTTTTTCGTTTTGATGTACCTTACCCACCCTAGAAGTTATGCAACACTTATCTGAAACACCCTGTATTTATTTTTAAGGAAAACATTTTGATTTAATTATTTTCTTATGGTTAGCACCGATAAATATTCTATCTTTTAAGAGTGTTGTTCATGACCTATGACGTATTTTTGGAAAGTTGGTTGACGTTTCTTCTGCTGATTGTTTTTACGAGAGTTTTATAAAATAAGTTCAGTGGGCTGGGATTTGTGAGAATTGCGTAGCAATCCAAAAGGCAGCAGGTTACGGGGGTTGGTGATGAGCGATAGCTCCTTAGTTTAGTAAAACTTATTAAAACTCCCTACTTTAGTAAATCTTAACACACTATGATATACAGGGTGATTCAGAAATAATCATCAATAATTGAGGGGGAGGTAGAGGGGCCCCAGACAAGCATATTTCGAATAGGGATGGTGGGGTGCAGCCTTACCGTTAAAGAGCTGGAACCTAATGTAGTGCAAGCGCGTTTCAAAAGGGCGTTTTTAGAAGGCACGTGTGACTAACCAAAACATAATAAAAATGAAAAAATCTATTGCATGAGGTAAGTAAGTATCCTTACTACTTACACCATGAATTCTATAGAATATGAACTACTTTCTAAACCATGGAGTGAGTTTTAAAACGTGCAATATTAATCTTTTAGTCAAAGAATGGAGTTCCCTTAAGGGGTCATCCATAAATTACGTGAGGCGTTTTTTCCAAAATCTGGACCCCCCCTCCCCCCTTGGTGAGATTTAGTGAGATTTTGCTGGACCCCCCCCTCCCCCCCAAGTGAGATTTACCTACAACTTTTTAAAAATAATTTGCAGTATCTTATCTGTTTCTCATACTTAAAAAAAGAAAATAGTATAATTTCTAACTTAAAAAGTTGACGTGAGATTTTAATCGACCCCCTCCCCCTTGCTGAGATTTGGTGAGATTTTTCCAAACCCCTCCCCCCCTTTTTGACCTCACGTAATTTATGGATGACCCCTAATGGTATTTAGAAAAAGGATGATCGGGGAAGGAATTTTCAATGATCGTAAGATTGATCATTGAAACTGTTTGATCATTGAAAATTCCTTCCCCGATCATCATTTTTCTAAATACCATTAAGGGAACTCCATTGTTTGACTAAGAGATTAATATTGCACGTTTTAAAACTCACCCCACGGTTTAGCAAGTGGTCGAATTTCTATCACATTGAGAATTTAAGTAGTACGGATACTCCTGTATTTCCTGCAATAATGTTTTTAATTTTATTATGTTTTGTTTCGTCACTCGGCCTTCTAAAAACAGCCTTTTGAAACACGCTCGCACTACATTAGGTGCTAGCTCTTTAACGGTAAGACTGCGCCCCACCATCCCTATTCGAAATATGCTTGTCTGGGGCCCCTCTACCTCCCCCCAAATTATTGATGATTATTTCCGAATCACCCTGTAGTTTGTCTGCCGTCGCTAGATGGTGAAAACAGCATTGTGGAAGGCAGAGAAAACCGGTTTTCACCGCCTAAGCGACGGCAGACAAGCTACAGTAAGCTGTATGAGAAAACTCCAGCTCTCAAACGTCACCTCCAACCGTGGACCGGTTTCGCCCTTGTTAGGGCTCATCAGCATGGTATAGGAAGTTATCTTGCGTTACCTTCCTTTTCCGTGCTGATGAGCCCTAACAAGGGGGAAACCGGTCCACGGTTGGAGGTGACGCTTGAGAGCTTGAGTTTTCTCACATATTCCTCTAACCAGAGGTAGTGGTGAAGTACTCTGTATGCTACAACTTTTATTTCTCTTCTTCTGTAGCCCGCTCGTACACGGTTCTGAAGAGCGGCGAACTGCTGATCCACGAGGCTCAAGAAAAGGACTCTCTTTGGAGCTACAGGTGCCAGACCAGACATCGACTCACCGGGGAGATGGTCACCAGCGTCAGCGCCGGAAAGATCGTCGTAACAGGTGGGCTTTTCAACCCCTCTTCCTTTTACTCAGTTATATTTTATTTGATGCACGGGTTTATCTGTTTTGAACTAGTATGAGCTTGGGGCAAGTGTCGCAAATGACGAAGCGTCTGATAACCCAGGGGTGCTAGCGCTCCTGGGCACCCCCTGAAATCTGGTTTTTAACAGCCTTAATTTTGGCCCATTTCTCGCCTAGTAGGGTTGCATTTGTCGTTAAAAATGATGATTTTTAAGTGTTTTTTACAGCTTTTCTTCAAGGGTAGTTTCAAGTCATTAACTAACTGTCAAAATTGTCGTCCATATCTGTGAGTTTACCCTGGGAAACAGTGGCGTATATAAGCCCCCCCCCCGAAATCTGGTCTTGGTGTACAAAAACAAGCTAAAACCCTGTTTTTTAGGGACCAATTTCCAAAAATTTTCTGCGGGAGGACCCCCAAGCTCCCCTTTCTGATTGGAATTTTATTATTCCAAATATTTTTATAATAAGTTCAACAAAATCCAACGAAACAATATATGTCCAAATTAGGACTAGCTAGGTGTACCAAAATCGAGTAAAAATCCTGTTTTTAGGGTCAAATTTGCAAAAAATTTTCTGAGGGAAGGACCCCCCACATCCCATATTCTACTTGGAACTATATTATTTTCAACTTGTTTTTATATTAAGTTCACCCAAATGAAAATCTTATCTAAAAGTATAAATACAAAATTCGGTCTAGGTGTACCTAGAGAGCCTGTATACGAGAGAGGCGACAACTCGGTATAGCTCGCTGATTGGTCAACAGCGTTTTTTGTTCACCGCAGGTTTCCCTCCATTGGATTAGCATGGGAGCGAGACAAGCGGCATGATACAGTTTGGACAGAATTGGAGATTTGGACAGTTTTAACTGCGCGCAAGGATGCGCAGAGACGCTTTTAAGCGAGTTGTCGTCTATGTCTCTCGTATACAGGCTCTCTAGGTGTACCTAAACTAGTTACAAACCAGTTTTTAAAAGTCAAATTTTCAAAAGTATTTCGGGGGGAGGACCCCCAGGTCCCCCTTGGGTGCTTGGAACAATATTACTCACAATATTTTACATAATTAGTTCTTTTAAATGTAAATTTTAACAAAAAAAATGTGTAAAAAGTTACAATTGGACGTAATAAATTTGCTTGGGAGGTGGTGAAAAATAATTTTGGGCCGAAATAAATTTCTATATACTCCACTGCTGGGAGAGTTGTTTATTTTTAAAATAAATATTCTACCCTTCCATCCAATATTCCTAACAAGAAGAACTTCAACCCAATATGATTAATTTAACATCATTAAAAAATCCAACAGGCTTCAACACATCCCGACTCTGCTTACTACCCATCTTTCACCGAGTCTCTTCAACTACTAATTGCATAACCCTTCCTTAATTACTATCAGATCACTTAATGACCCGGGCTTAAAAAGTCTAAAATATCCCTCTGACATCTTAAACACCCCGTTTGAGCCTCTGAGAAGCACCCTCTTCTACTTGTGCTGGGGGATTTTTGTTCGGGGGTGTAAAAGGGAAAGTGTGAAGGGCAGAAGATTGATTAACGGTCTTTCAATACTCTATGTAAGCCGACTATCAAGTATTTTTACGCTCGCGGATCATTTATCTTCCTGAATCGATCTTTTTTTTATCTCCTTTCGTGTCTTTTCACCGTATAGTTGACTGGTTTTTGACTATAGTCTGTTCATTTAGAATAGGCGCCTAAAATAGGATCAAAAACGCTCATCACACAACTTCATTGGCCGATTCTTTTACAGTATTTTAACTACTTCTGTTTAGGTTGCCTTGTCATTGCACGAGAAAAATTTTTCCATGATAATTACAGTAGTAACTGCTTCTAATGCATTACGTCTCACAGGCACCTATTCTAAATGAACATTAGAAATGGGCGATTCAACTCTTTTTCGGGGTCCGATCTAAGCAACTCACTCACCAAAAGGAGTTAACTCTTTTACATAACTCACACTTATATTTTTATTTTTGTAAGCCGACTATACTTCACAGCAACGTTTCCTGAACCCAGTACTTCACTACGCGGAAGGAGAAAGTGAGTAAACACAAAGCCTGTTGGGTTGATTGGAGGAATTTCGATACGTGATAAAAAGACACATGCATACATGGGTTTAACGAATTAAGCCCATTTTAAAATTGACGTTCACTGGAAATTCAGACACCGCGATGGGAACTACTTTGTTTGTTAGTGACGTAGTAGGTTCAACTTAAGTTGCTGTCTAGTATATCAAGTATTTTTACGCTCGTGGATCATTTATCTTCCTGAAACAATCTTTTTTTATCTCCTTTCGTGTCTTTTTACCGTATTAGACTAGTTTTTGACTATAGTCTGTTCATTTAGAATAGGCGCCTGACACAGTATCAAAAACGCTCTATAACGCCTAATAACGCTCATCACGCAACTTCAGCGACCAATTCTTTTTACAGTATTTTAATTACTTCTGTTTCGGATACCTTGTCATTGCACAAGAAACATATTCCCATGATAATAACTATAGTAACTGCTTCTACACTAGACATCAACTTAAGTTGAACCTACTACGTCAGTAACAAAGTAGTTCCCATCGCGGTGTATGAATTTCGAGTGAAACAAGGAACGCCAATTTTAAAATATTGCGTTAAATCCATGTATAGTGTCTTTTTATCGAAATTCCTCCTATCAACCCAACAGGCTTTGTGCTTACTCACTTTCTCGTTCCGCGTAGTTACGTCGTGTGTTCAGGAAACGATGCTGTCTAGTATAGAGATTGTTTCATGAATCGATTCTTTTTGGAATCGATATCTTAGTGTCGAGTGCTTTAAAGTGAATGCGCGGAGTAATAGGAGTCAAAAATGACCAAAAAATGTTTAGGTAATATTTGAACGGCCCCATACGATAACGCAGAATTATATAAAACATCCTCATCCAGTTAATAAATGCCTTTAACAAATAGAAAGCATCCCAGACATTAAAATCTTACCTTTTACAAATACAAATTAAGTCGACCAACTACAGGCGTAAGCCCAGCAAGGTTGGTCCAGTCTTTTTAACCCACACTACCGGAATCCCAGTATCTGTCAATTTTCCTCTTGAACTCGTTTACCATACTTGAATTTACAATTGTTTCAGGCATCGCATTCCATCGATCCACTACCCTATTAAAAAAATAATGCTTCCTACAATCCGTCTTAAACTTTCCTTTATTCAATTTGAAATTGTGACCCCTTGTTCTATTTTCCGTATTGAAATCTAGTCCCTCTGTGTCCCCTTGCTTTTTAAAAAGTTGAATCAAATCCCCTCTAATCCTTTTTTCTCTAGAGTGAACATATTTAGCTTCTTTAATCTTCCCTCATAACTTAAACTGGATATACCCTTGACCATTTTAGTAGCCCTATGCTGAACCCTTTCTATTGCATCAATATCTTTTTTTAAGTATGGAGACCAAAACTGAACAGCATACTCTAGATGAGGTCTCACCAAGCCTCTGTATAGTGGCAAAATAATATCCTCGGACCTTGAAGAAACAGTTTTTTTAATGTATCCCAATATCCTATTAGCCTTTTTACTAGCAGATGAACACTGATGAACCCATTTAAAGTCTTCATTTACTATCACCCCTAAATCTTTGATCATATTACCTTCTTTTACTTTGTTCCCTTGCAGATAAAATTCTGCCCTACCATTCCCCCGGCCCATCTGAAGTACCTGACATTTACTTATGTTAAACGACATACCCCATTTTTCAGCCCATTGTGATATCATATCTAGATCCCTTTGTAAATTTTGTACCTTTTCCTTTAACACTTCACCTTTCCTTTCACCTTCCTACGTATATTCCATTATCCCCCCTCAAAAAAAAATTTCCCTTTTCCCTAACAAAACGCATCTTAAAGTCAAGAAAGAGAGAGAGAGAGAGACACTAAACTGAATGAAAGAGCGGTTTTACATTTTTTGGTGATGATATTCCAAAAGGGGTCGAAGAAGAAGAAAAAAGTGGGTGCTCGCCTCCCCCCCCCTTTTAACGAAGGAAATGGCGGTCGTTGGCGTAATAAGGAAACGGGCGTCTTTACAGCCGATGCTGATGCTCGACGGTAATTCTGATACCGGAATTACCTCGGGAATTGAGTGGAAGTTGCGGTCACTGGCAGTTGCGGTTGGATTTGTGAAGATAGTGGGAGTCGGAACTTTACACCTCATCTTCTGAGCTTTTGCCTTTTATTAGGTAAACCAAAAGGAGTGTTCTGCCGCATTTTGGAGTGACTGTTTTGTACTTTTTACCACTCTTCCGTTAACCCTTTATCCAGTAACGGTACTTAAAGTCCTACCAACTTTAAAATTGCATAGAATAAACCTCCTCACGAATATACTTTACACTCTTCCAGGATAAAAAGCAGCAAAGGTTCTAGAGTCTAATTTCCAAACCTTTTCTGGAGGAGGACCCAAGATATCTTTGTTTTTAGAACGCTTATATTTGAAACTTTTTTACATTAGGTTCATCAAAATGCAAATTTTACCTAAAAATTTATATCCAAAAATTCCCAACTAGGGGTACCAAACTAGTTAAAAACCTGCTTCCTAGAGTCAAATTTCCGAAAATTTCCTGGGGGAGGACCCCCAGACCCCCCTTGATACTTAGAACTTAATTACTCATAACTTGATTTAGTTCTTTAGCATGCAAATTCTACCTAAAAATGTTCTGAAAAGCTTCATTAGACTTATTAAATATACATAGGAGGGAGGGGCTAAGGAATAATTTTGGCTGCCTCTCAAAATATATTTCTATATATACCACTGAGACCGGGGGGCATGGAAAATTTAGAAAGGCTTTGGTGGGGCATGGACCGAAAAAGGTTGCGAAACACTGAGTTAACCCTTTATGCCCCAAAATATTTTCCTCATCCTCATCCGAAATGTGTCAAGTTTACGTAACTGCAACTATAAGTAAACTAAATTTGGCCTTTCATGACGAAATTTCAGCTCAAAAATTTTTTAATTACTCTTTTTTAAAATTACAACTAACTGTTTAGTTTCTTAAAACAATTGAATTTATCCACGATTTTAGGATTTATTATTTTAAATTTTATTAATTAAAATTTATATCACAAACACCCCCTTGAGACCAAATAAGAAAGTTAAAAATTAATTACAAAACTTAAAGGAGATACAACAACAACGTCAATGAGATAATGAGGTATTCTCACGTTTGAGATTAAATTTTATTAAAATAGTAGATAAAAAACCATGAAGATTGACGTTTACATCAAGTATTTCCGTAGCCTAGTTTCTGAGGTATAAATTTTTGAAATTTAATTTTTTGTTTGGGCGCGAAAACACTTTCGAATCACAAATCATGCGCTGTGACGTCACATCCAATAGAAGCCCGTTTTCTGATAACGTGACTTTTCTGACGTTTTGGCAAAAATTAAATTGAATTTTAAATTATTTAAAACACATTTTTGAACTTAAAAATCAGAAATTTGGAAGTTTTAAACCATAAGGTATCAAAAAAGTATAAAATCAAGCAAATCCCTCACTCATGCAAATACCTCATTGTCACCAATATAGTAAAAAAGCACAACAGAAGCATATAAAATGAAAATGTCTTCAATATTCGTGGAGGTATTAGCCAATGAAAATGGCACTTTTTCAGGCCTAAAAAAAGTAAAAGTTTGCAAGGGGGTAGTAGAGGGTTCAGAGATTGTTTTTTACCCCTGTTGACCCTAATTTATACCATAAATTAAAGAAAAATATCTAATTTTTTTTTCAAAGTTTTAGGGCAACTAATGATGTTTTGAAGAAAACATAAGGTTATAAAAATTTAAAACAAAAAGTGGTCAACAAAGGTATTCGGATACCATCACAAACCTCGCCAAGCCCGGAACCTTCAGAAAAACACCGCAACATCCATCCAACTACCGCAACTGCCACCGACTGCAACTTCTACTTCCATCCGTTGAACGTCTTTAGGCCCGTCGCCATTTCCCCTGGCTAAAGGGGAAGACAGCCACCCCTTAATTAAGTTATAACCCCATTCCCCCAGCCTTCATTTGTTTGCGGGGGAGAACTAAGGCTCCGGTCACAGTCACTGGAAAACGATGCGCGGACCATTAAGATCCTTATCTAGAGGAGGGGACTCGAGGGGTTATGTAGTAGACTACTTTATGACAGCAACCCAGGGCCGAAACTAGACTTTTTTTTCGAGGGGGGGTTGTCAAAAAAATTTCTTGAAACTTTATTTCGATTTTGTTGGTGACAAAGGTAAGTAGACAGCGGTGGATCCTGGATTTGGTGATTTGGTTTTTAGGGGGAGGCCAAGAATTCTCAATATCAATATCATCTTCTAATGTCTTAAAGGGGGGTCTGGGGGTCCTCACCCGGAAAATTTCTGGAAATTTAAATCTGAAAAGCAGATTTTCAACTCGTTTTGGTACACCTAATCCGGATTTCGGACTAAATTTTGAAGCAACCTTATTACGGGGTTAAAGCAACCTTAAGAGGCAGGGTTGGCAAAAACCCGGGTTTTTTTGAAAAAACCCAAGTGGGTTGGGTTTTTTCGGGTTTTTTCAATAAAACCCTGAAAAAACCCATATAAAACTGGGTTTTTTCGGAAAAAGAGTGGGTTTTTTCAAAATTAAGTGGTTTTCTCCTATAATGTAAGTGGGTTTTTTCAAATTTTAGTGAGTTCTTTCTATAATAAATGTGTTCTGTCAAAATAATGTCAGTTTTTCCACAGTTTAGTGTTTTTTTTCAAAGTTTTTATACTTTGAAAAAACCCACTGAAATTGTAAAAACACCCCTTATTTACTGAAACCTGGTTTAAATTTTGAAAAAACCCACTAAATTTTTTTTAAAATCTTCCTTATTTTTCATATCTATTTGAACTTTAAACGTCCTAAATTTTGAAAAAAACCCATTCAATAATGGAAAAACCCACTGAGAATGAAAGAACCTATTTAACTTTTAAAAAAAACTCCCTGAAATTGAAAAAACACCCTTTAATTTTTAAAACCTAGTTTAAATTTTGAAAAAACCCATCAAAATTTAAAAAATATCCTAAACTTTGAAAAAAAAAAACATTAAGTTTTCAAGGAACTGCCAAAATCTTGATTTTTCTTGAAAAAACCCAAAAATGGGTCCAAAATGTGGGTCCAATCCAGCCAACCCTGTTAAGAGGACTACTCTTTGTAAGTCCCAAAATTGTCAAGGAACGACTGTAATAATATATTTCAAAATTTCAGGGGGGGTTGGGGATTCTCCCCAAGAAGAATTTTGAACCTTAAAGTAGGGGTTTTATGCATTTTAAGACGAATTTTTAAGGAAAAACAGTAAGTAAAAAACTGACGTCGAAATTTCGGGGGGGGGGTTGAACCCCAACCCCCTGCCCCCTTGGATATGGCCCTGCAGCTGAGGAGTACTCTTCGACCGCTCTGCTTCAGGAGGTAGTCTACTACATCTCTTCTCGAATCCTCTATTCCAGCGGTTCTCAAACTTTCTATCGTCACGGACCCCTTTATGTTAGAAGCTAGGCATCGCGGACCCCCAACACCAAAAGCTGTAACCAGACTTTTGTTCTGTGTTTAAGATTATTTAAAAATAGTATACAAATTATAATAAATTTTACAATTACTCCACTCCAGAGAAATATTATTTAGGGAGGGACCAAAATTATCCCTCCGCCCCCATGCATATTTCATAGGTCAAAGTAGCTTTTTAGTATATTTTCAAGTAGAATTTGCGTCTTAGGGAAATTAACACGAAAAGGTTATGAGTAATTAAGTTCTACCCACAAAAGGGGGTCTGGGGGGTCCTCCCCCAGAAAATGTTTTGAAATTCAACTAGAAAAACATATTTTAAATTAGTTTTAATACCCCTAGTTAAAATTTTTTGAATATAAATTTTTATGTAATATTTTGCAATTTGATGAACTTAATGTTAAAAATAGTTTATAATAGAGTTTTAAGAACAAAAAGGTATCTGGGGGTCACCCTCAGGGAAGTTTTAGATAAATTTGCCCCTTAAAACACACAGGATTTTAACTATATTTCTTAGTTACGAATTTTAGACTATATATTCTTAGGTAGTATTTCAATTTTGATGAACTTTTCAAAAAAATTTTAAATAATAAATTACTAATTACTAAAGGGGGTTCAGGGGTGCTCCCCCATTTCGATTTGATCCCAAAAACAGGGTTTTAACTTGTTTTGATACACCAAATCCAAATTTCAGGACCCCTTCACACACCTTTATTACTCCCCTGAATTACTCCAAGTCTCTGAGGTGAGGGTCTGGAAATTTCAAGGTAAGTATTATGAAGTCGAGGGGGCTGGGGGTTCTCCCCCAGAAAATTTTTGAAATTTACCTCCTAAAACTAGTGTTTCATCTAATTTTAAAACTCTTTGGGGAATTCTAAAAGTAGCTTGAGGAATTCTTCAAGGTAACTCGCGGACCCCCTAGGAAGGCGCCGCGGACCCCCAGGGGTCCGCGGACCACAGTTTGAGAACCGCTGCTCTATTCTTTCTCCCCTCTTGATGCTTGATAAGGATCTTTATGGGCCGCGCGACGTTTTTCGGCGACTGTGACCGGAGCGTAAACATCCACGACGGAAAAGGAAGGATTCATCTGCAGATTTTTGGGGAGGAGGTGGGAGGGGGAAATTGCCAAGATGGGGAGGGGGTGCTGCTGTTGACTTTGCGCACGTGATACGCCCCTTCTGTGGGAAGTTGGTGGGTCGCATCTGGAAGATGGAATTTTTAACCGCCCTGGGAGGTTAAACGTGGGGGGGTTCTTAATGGAGAATACGGATGGACACGTCGTTTCTTATTGGGAAAGGTATCCAGTGTCTGAGAGATGATCAAGATAGGGCAGGGGGACCAAGATGTTGTGAATATACCATTGTGTTTTCAAACATTTTAGGGCAGGGGTCGGCAACTGGTAAACCGCTGAAACATTTTGAAAATAATTAATATGTATTTTTATACTACAAAAATTACTTGGACCACTTTTTAAGGGTTAAAATTAAAAAAAAATTCCTGGGGAAAATTTCCGGATCCGGATATTTTTAATGTAACAACGTCTAATCTCTCTATTCTAAAAAAAAGTTTTTAGTGAACGGTTTCCAGAGAAAGGCTTTTTAATTACTGAACCGAATGACACATATATGGTATCAAAATGTCCGGATTCCTTCCGGATTTCCGAGTAGGCCCTTCGATTTTTCAAAAAAATTCTCAATTTTAAAATATTTCCATTTTTTAAGATAACGGATAAGGTCGCAGTTACAAAGCAAGTACTGTCATTCAAATTATTATGCATCCAATCACAACGACCGATTGACGCTATATTTTAAGATGAAACATGTTTTTCACCTTTTAAAAAAAGTACTTTCTTGATGAAATATCACTCAAAGACTGATAAAAACATTCTAAAAACTTACATGAACGCCATTTCATACTAAAGTTTCACAGTTTTTGTCCAATATTTATAATTTTTAGTCTGATTTTATCGAAATTAATTGTAAACATAGAGTGGTGTTTTGTCTCTTTTTATTTTCGATTGCTTAAACGGTATTGTCTGGGTTAACAAGTCTGGGTTTAAAAAAATATGAATGATAAACACTAGGCATATTATACTAACGGGTTATTTTAAAATAACGGGTTTTTGTTTGGTTCGAATATTGATAAACAATTAGAAATAGTTATTTTTATATAATCATAGATTAAAAATAATTAAGATGAATATTTTAAAAAAACATTTCGTTTAAATTTTTGATAAGTTCGAGTTAATATATATTGAAACTTTTAAGAGAGCTTTATTCATGGAGGGGATTTGGGGAAGTATATTCGGAAAGTTGGTTGACGTTTTTTTGTAAATTGTTTAATTGTTTTGTAAAGTGTATTACGTTCGGCGAGTTAGAATTTGTGGGAATTGCGAAGCAATTCCAAAAGGTCCTGCGTCAGCAGTTTACGGGGGTTGGCGAGCGATAGCGAGCAGGGGGCGGTAGCTCCCTAGTAATATAAATTAAGTTTAACAGTATAATTAAGCTAGCTGGTAGAGTTCTTTCAAATTACATCTTTGTAAAAATGTATGCGTATTTGAAGATAAGAATTTCTAGTAATGAAAACTATTTTTTCTCCGGACCTCAATGAAAATTTACAATATTATATTATGGACCAAGTAAAATTACTTGCCGACCCCTGTTTTAGAGGATGTATTGATTTTCGACCCTATACAACTTTCAATACTGAATATTACTTAAAAGGTCTCCAGAAAATGTGTTAGTAAATTACCATAAAACCTTACTATTTTTTTACGATAGAATACAGCCAAAGCTACCCCATTATCAAAGAGTAAATAAGGGGGGGGTAATTTTTGAATTTCAGTAGGCTAAAAAGTGTTCTGAAGCTACTTATCAGGGGGGGGGTTCCGGAAGCTTCGTGGGCCGCCTATTGGAAACCCTTGGGCAGTGGCGTATATAGAAATTTATTTCGGGAGGGGCCCAAAATTATTTTTCACCCATTATACACATTATATTTCACCATTCATTAACCAAATTTATTACGTCCAATGTAACTTTTTTTATATTTTTTGTTACAATCTACATCTAAGAACTTATTATATAACAAAGTTGTGAGTACTTTTGTTCCAAGTACCAAAGGGGGGGTCTGGGGGTTCTCCCCTAGAAATTTTTCGAAAATTTGACCCTAAAAACAGGGTTTCTACTTGGTTTAGGTGCACCCAATCTTAATTTTGGAAGTATATTTTTTAGTAGGATTCAGATTTTGATGAACTTATTCTTAAAAGATTTTGAATAATAAAATTCCAATCAGAAAGGGGGGTCTGGGGGTCCTCCCCCAGAAAATTTTTGGAAATTTGTCCCTAAAAAACAGGGTTTTAGCTTGTTTTGGTACACCAAGTCCAAATTTCGGGGGGGGCCAGGGCCCCCTCGCCCCCCCCTTATATACGCCACTGCCCTTGGGAATAGCCTCGTTTCAAGAAGAAAGTTTTCCACTTCCCCTTTACAAATTTTTGCGTCCATTTTGTAATAAAGTGACTTTAATTTATAACCAAACAAAATAAATGTAAAAACCAGCTTATTGACAATATTCAAAAGTTAAGTTTCCTAAGCACCCTAAAATTTAATAATTCTAACATAAATACTCAAAAATATGAAGAACTTTTTATACCAGAACAAGCTTTGAACGTGTCAATAACTAGACTTCATGGCGAACATATTTGAAAACATAAATCATATTTGACTACCGATACTGCATCCATCAAGCAGTATATTTCATTCCCAAATCGGCCAACCAACCAAACTAACAACCAAACAAAAACACAGAGGAATATTACTTCCATAATTACCCCAGAGGTATTATTAGAAACTCCGAAAACAGGGCTTTAATTTAAAACCCTTCATAAAAATACTTGACAAGCATCTAAACATTTTCATCTCTTCATCTGATGCCTCTAAAAATGCAATTTCAAAAACTCAATTATGAACCAACTTCCCTCAGATATTATTAAACTAGTGAAAGACTTGTGATGCCACAGACAGCGGGCTAATTATGTTTTATAAATGCAATCCATTTAAAACTCTTTCGGATGAGTAATTTCCAGTGTACGGCGGAGGGATACAGTATGCTTTGATGAATGATATTATTAGTTCTCTGGAATTATTAAAGTTCTTGGTGGTAGTATTAATTTTAGGTAGTTTTGAGTGGGGTATATTTTTCTCTTCCCTGTATCGATTTATTACTTTTGATTAAGTTGGTTCGAGAGACTTCATTCGGGTAAGTTTTCTCGGGGAGTCAATTCGAGTGTAATTAATATTCTTTAACGCGGTAGAGTTGAGCTGTCTAGTTTCTGCAGCTCCAGGTTTTATTTGCAGCTACATTTTCTAGTTTTTAGACATATCTGAACCGTGTGCTAACCTTGATTAATTTCAATTTACCGTTTTTTAGTTGGGTAAGGATGAATTGATAAGTATTAAGGATTTGAGGACTCACCGAAAGTAGTTTTTTTACGTAGCAGTGATAATTGGAGATTTATTTTCCTGGTAGTTGTGCAGTTTTGGGGGGGGGTTGAAAAGGATTCGTTGTAGACCTTTTCAGTTTAGAACAAATAGAACCTGCCTAAATTGCACGCTCAATTAAATAGGAATTCCTCAATTAGTAGTTTTTACATCCTAAAACGCTTCTCATAACGCAAAAATGAGAAATGTTCATTATAATTTGTCTTAGGTAAATAACTAAAAGTATTTTTAAAAGGATACCTATATGAATAACCTTTTGTGTTCAATTTGTTTATTTTCTTTAACTGTCAATAAATATATTTTTTCGTCTGTATAAAATGACTTAAAATGCGGCCGTTAGAAATTTTCAGATACTACGTTATTATTATTTCCAGGGAGAATCTAACTCAAATGGGTCAGAAATTTCCCCATTTGGGGATGATCATTTCATGTTGGTCATTTCAGAGATAGGATGTGAAAGCAATAATACTTTCTTTTTTCCAGAATCTGATTTTCCTTTTTTTCAGAATCTTTATTTATGAATCATAACTTTATATCTCTACCTCAAAACGCATTCGCGACACAAGAGAAAATCTGGAATATTCCCAGAAAAACCGCGGAACCAAAATTACCCCACTAAAAATGGCAACGATATGGTTCATACCCAAATCCCTTGAAAAAAAAACGAATTCCATTAAATAAAAAAATTCTATTTCGTTATTCCAACCCACCCCCGCCTGGTAATCTCCCGACTAAAATACCCGGATCTGATCATTAAACCGGGTAAAAATATCTCAGAAATGAACTCGAATATAAAAATATAAAAATAAAAAGGGGAAATATATCTTCAATAACCAGATCTCGGAACACCAACTTCTCTGAAAAGTCGTAATAACGGTGGAAAAAGCCGAGAAACCAACTTGCAGGGGTAAAAGTTGCGTTAAGCAACCCCAGATTACCATGCAGATTCTTTTAAGGGGGGGGGGGTCTGCACCCATTTCGGTGGAACATTTTCGCTTCTCTCTCTCCCTCTAGAATTCCTGAAGTGGTTAGTCTCGGCATTAGGGAGGGGGAGCTTGGAACAGTTTTTGTCGCAATATTAGCGTTTGGAGCACTTCAAGACGCTACCTCTTCCGGATCGTTAAAAGTTCTTTTTTTTGGGGGGGTGGGGTGTATCTTCTTGTTATCGTTTGATCTTCTTTCGTGGGGTTGGAGAACCCCCTCAGTTGTTGAATTTCGGGAATTGAGAATCGTCATGCTGAAGTGGGGGTTTTATAAGGATGTCGTGTTTTCTTTCATGGGTGCAGTATTGTTTTTTGAAATGTTTTTAAATTAAGATGAATTCATTTAGTTATGGAATACTTATATCTTTTGATTGTGGTCTAAGATATGCGACTTTTGTTGTTGAGACTCGTATTTAATCTTATAAAACGAATTTCGATCTCTTTTACTTGTTCAACTTTAATAGTAAAACAAATTACATGGACCAAAGTCCGATTAAGTTGTTTTAAAAAATTTTAAAACTGTACTTAGGGGCCATTCATTAATTACGTAAGGGTCCCGAGGGGGAGGGGGGGGGTTGGAAAAATATCTACATACCCTTACTTGGGGGTGGGGGATCAAACCAATTCTTACGTAAGATTTTCCAAGTTAATGTAAACAAATTTCAATCAAATAACTATTGAATAACCCCAGAAAAACTTAAAAATGCTGATGATCTCGGTATATTATCGAAGCTTTAATTTAAAAAATGAAGGTATATCAGATGTATCTTTTTTATTGGAGTTTAAACTGATTGAACGAAATGGAATCTTACGTATAGAATAGGGGGAGGGGTTTGAAAAATCTTATTTACCCTTACAGGGGGGTAGGGGGGGGGGTCAAAAATTGCCAAAATCATACTTACGTAATTAATGAATGGCCCCTTAGGTGATAATAATAATAGTTAATACTTCATAATACTTAGCACACTAGTTGTAGAAAAATATACTTATTCAATGACTGTGTTTCACGTTGACTCCTGTTGCTCTTATATATATTATTCTTGAGAAAAATTAATCTCGAGTCGTTAAGGCTTTTACAACGGAAATAATCCGTTCTAGATTAAGTTCGGTAAGTTCTAGTAAGTTAAAAAATTTAGTTAGCACCCTTTGTTTAAGTAAGAGATTAATTTTCGATAGAAAAAAAAAGAAAAAAATACAAGTTTTATTAGCATCGATTTTGTTTCAACATAGCTATCTTTTAAGTGTAAACTCACAACTCTCAAGCGTCGCCTCCAACCGTGGACCTGTTTCGTCCTTGTTAGGACTCATCAGCATGGTATAGGAAGGCAACGCAAGAGAGCGGAGGTCAAGTACTAGTCTAGCCGACTAGCATTTTCGCACATCCCAACGGTTTGGTCCTGACGAGCTTAGTGCGCATGCGTGTGGACCTTCGTTGGGATGTGCGAAAATGCAGCCGGCATTAACTGAAAAAAGTGGTGACCATTGATTAGTCCTCCACTCATCTGCTGGAATGACAATGGCTTTTCTAGGACAGATTTAATTCCAGAAAGGCAGGGTAAATGAAAGGAGAATTTCATCATTATCGCTGCAAAAATTCAATGAATATTGAATTGAATATTGGAATACGAGTTCATTTAAAAGTCAACTTCATAAATTGTAAAAAAATAATAATTAAATTAATATTTCTTAAAGTTCTAAGCCCTTTGAAATCCGGACAAACATCTTGTACTTGATTCAATTTATCAAATTAACGAAAAAAATTTTAAGTTCATTAAACTAGTATGATTGCCTCGCCTTATTTTCCGGAATAACTAAACGAATCAATATCAGATTCTATTTAAATCCCGAATCATCACGCAATAAATTACCATTATCATCATCATAATCGGAGCACGGTAATTTGCCCTGTTGCACGCGGGCATAATTAATTCAATTCGAAAACAACTCTTGAACAAGTCCAAAACTGAAAACGTGTCGCACAACAGTTTTAACACTCAATTATTTACTAGTCCGGTCGTTTCCCGAAAGTCGGCCCTCTCGTGCATATTTGAGAAGGGCCCATCAAACCCAATTACAGTAATCAGCAGCGGAGATGATGGGTCTAAATGTCGACGGCTCTTCGAACTTGGCGCCTCCCATCGATTGGTCCGTCACCTCTCCAATTAAACCAATCAGAGCCCCCCTGGCTTTCACAGCCAATTAAAAACGCAGTTAAATATTCAAAAAGGCAAGCAGGCGGCCGTGAGATGATAATTACTAGGGAGACCAGCGGAGTTGAACCTTGCATGGGGAAGGTAGATGGTGGAAACAGAAGAAAAGTACTGAAAGGCACTTTTCGATTAGTAGTACAGTAAAAAATCATAATTTTTTCTAGTGGTGTAGTTTTGTTTTTGGATGGAAAAGTACTTATAAGATCCAAAAATATTCAAGATTATACTTTTCTGAAGGGTATATAATAATTGAGAATCTAAAGGGCCTTACAAAAGAGTATCTAGTTGTATACTTTGGGAAGGTATAAAAATAACTAAAAATCTGTAAATTAAATGACGAATGGATTTTTTACATAGAGGTTAATGACAAAAGATCATATTAAGGAATATTATGTTTTGTTTATAGAATTATCATTTTGAAATAATTTAAAACTATTACACAACCAAGCACGTGTTTACATCAGTGTTTCCCAACCTTTTTCGTTCCATGCCCTACCAAACCCTTTCTAAATTTTACATGCTCCGAAGTCTTTTTTTTTTCGAAAATCTTTCTTGGAAAATAAATAAAACCTGGTGTTACATGCCCCACCTAGGGGGCAATTTGGTAGAAAACTTTCAAATTGCCCCCCTAGTAAGCCCCCAGGTGGGGCGTGCGCCCCATGTTGGAAAACACTGGCTTACATTCTGTTTAGTTTCAAAGGCTAATACAAACAATGCACTAACATCATCTATTTCTATCCTATTTCTGTTATTTATTTCAAACCTTCACATCCCTTTTGAAAAATAAAGAATTACTCATTTATAAGGTTATTATGAAAAACAAAGCGAACGGGGACCGAGCTGGTATGATAAAATTTGAGTAATTTTATTTGGTGAGTGAAATTTGGTGAGTTATAAAACTTGCAATATTTGTTCCCTTAGTGTAATGGTATTTTTTAAAGGAAGTTGGTTTAAAAAAATACCATTACACTAAGGGAACAAATATTGCAAGTTTTATAACTCACACTCCGGGGTAATAAGTGGTCCAATTTTGTTCAAATTTATGGTGGAAGTAGTATGGATACTGCTGTACCTCGTGCAATAAATGTTTTCATTCTCTTATGTTTAGTTTCGTTGAACGGGGCTTAGGAAGACCGCCTTTTGTAACGCCCTCGCACTACATTAGGGGTTCTAGCTCTTTAACGGTGCATCTGCGACCCCCATTCCTATTCGAAATATGCTTGTCTAGGCCCCCTCTACCACCCCTCAAAGTTTGTCCAGGGTGTTTCCGAACACCCTGTATAATTTTTAGCATTCCAAAACAACTTTGTGTGACTTTTAAATGGGATAGATAACTGAAAACTACAGCTTTATTAGATGACAAAATCGTTCTCAAATCGTCTTCAAATCGTCGAAAGTAAGTTGTCCGATGTACACGCTATGGCTTTCTTCCCCTACGCCTTGTTGCAATGCTCATCGCCAATGAGGTGTTAATTACTGCCAAAATAATTGGGATAATGCTCCCCCCCTCCCACACAGTGGTTGGGTTATTCCGGGTCGGAGTAATTTGGAAGTAATTATTTGGCGCGTGCGAGTGGGATTAATATTTCATTATTGGGAAGAGAGAGCATTATTATTGCGCCAACTTTTTGCAACGGCATTGAGGTTTCCCCTAATTGGATTAGTCGACATTACGTGTGTGAGATTACTATTGTTGTCGAGCGCGGATTTTTGCGTGATTAATTTTAGTCGAAGATTTTATAATATAAAAGGTGACGAAATCTCCCCTTAATGCGTTTTCGTTTATGTAAAGCGGTGGGGAGAGAGTCTGTTGAAAGTGGTTTTAACTTAATTTTTGAGTCGTGTGATTCGAATTAGGGTGGTTGTTATTATTGCATTGGTTTTGAGGAGCAGTTTTTCTTTTTTTCGATCGTCGGGGGGTGTTTAAAATTAGCAGATGTTCGGTGTAAAGAGGTGGTTTCGTTTTCGTAATGAGCTTATGGGTGAATTGGGGGATAATAATTGTGTTTTGAAGCTTTAGCGATGGTATTTTGGGTTTAGAGAGTTGACTCGTGTTATCAGGTTTAAAAATATTAAATGATGCAATCATTATATTTGCTTAATTTCTTTTTTTTTGTATCAGGGTCAAAACAAACATGGCTTTTTTATCGCAGTTTTAAGTCTTAAAAAGTAACACAGTTTACTTTAGATTTTAACTACTTTTGAGGGAACCAAAAGGACAATCGTGGGAATCCGATCGAAATGGCAACTGAAAGCACAGCTTCAGTTAAATATCCTTGCATTTCCTGCTAAAGTACTCATCATAGAACTTTTGCTGCTTTTTATCCAGGAAGAGGAAAACTGAAAGAGTGCAACGTATCGTCAATTGATTCGTATAAGCACGCAACTTCAGTGACAGATTATTTTACAATATTTTAACTACATCTGCTAAGCTCCCTTGTCATTGCACAAGAAAATTTTTTAGACGACAATTGAATCGTCAGTTTGAAGATAGGAATAAGTCCAAAAAATGACAAACTGACTTTTTGTGCTCAAAACAATCTTCAAGCTTTGCTCTACACATGGGTGAAAAGAGGGGGAAAATAACTAACCGCTATAGGGAGATATCGCCCCTTGAAGTTGAGAAATCGATGTCCATTCATTGTATTTGTTAAGTTAATATGGAATTAAAGTTAATTTGTCTTTCTTTTCATATTCTTTATGCTGTAAACTAAGTCAAAATAAAATTTTCTCTTAATTTCAATTTTTTTTTCAAACTTTTTTATGCAGGGAATATTTGACTCCATTAATATTCACTCACTCCATTGATACTGCTTTAATAACTCAGTTTCACTATAATTTTGAATTTTATTTGTCTTATTCTTTTTATTTCACCCTTTTGTGGTGTAAACTAAGGAGAAATATAATTTAAATGTGAATTTAGGGGTTTTTAAAGATTTTTTTATCAGAAAAATTTCATAAGGTGGAAGAAGGGAATAAGTCCATCAACTTATTTTGACTGTATATTATTTTTGAATTTACTTATATTTGTTTTGATGATTGCTCTGTTTTTTCTAATAGGGTTCTGAACTTCCAGTAAAAATTTGGTGGTTATACAATGAAAATTCCATTACTTATACAGTTTTTTTCGATTTTCTCAAAACTTGGTTTTTGGACTTATTCCCTTCTTCAAACTGACGATTCAACTACAATAGTATCTGCTTCTAATACATTATGCCTCAGGCACTTATTCTAAATGAACAGAGTATAAACTAACATTTTCGCATTTCATTCAAGCCAATCCTGCTTAATTTAACTATGAATACAAGTAAGAACTATGAATATTGTATTTTCTCAGCTAACATCATTCATATCCGCTTAATCTCTAATTAGGCTAATAAGTTCAATTTAAATAACACAGAAGAGGCAAACATGCATATTCATGTACAAATCTTCTCCCTCATACACTATTATTATTATAATGAAGAAACGCTGGTAGTAGTTGCATAATTAAGCGCTAGGTGGCATTATAATTGAAAACCTCTTGAGGGGGTCAGTCTGTATAACGTAATCCAATTAAATATTTATGACAAAACAAGGCTTTGGGGTGTTCTTTTTCCTAATTAGAGAGGAATTAATGGCGCCCGGTTTTGTTATTGCTTTTTAAGTACTTAATAATGTAGTTAAGTAGGAGAATTAGAGAGGTTCATTGTTTTTTTCTTGATGGTTTTGGAGTGACTACTTTGAGATAAATGTTTGGTTGTTTTTATGAAGTTAATTTTCTGCTCGTAGTACGTCACCTGTAAAATAAACGGAGTTTCTAAAGTAATGTACTGAATTGAGTTAATATAATATTTAAGTTTTCTTTTATATATTTTACAAGATTCTTATTTTGTATCAGCCTCAAAATGTAGTGTAAGATTTTTTTGCTTCCGTTTCAGTCTTATTTTTATCTATTTATGAGTTTCAGGGTAACTTTTCTGTTTTTGTATGCACTCTTAAAACGACAGTTTCAAAACTGAGTAAAAAAGTACTCAAACGGGCTCCGATCCAAAAATACTCAAATTTGAGGACATGAATATACTCCAAAATAAAACATCATGAGCTCATTTTTGAGTTCAAGCTTAAGATGTTTCATTTTTGAGTACGCACATTTTCAAAAATGAGTACATTCATGATCTCAAAGTTGAGTATTTTTGGATCGGAGCCCGTTTGAGTACTTTTTTACTCAGTTTTGAGACTGTCGTTTTAAGAGTGTGTAGATTTTCGGGGACGCGGGGACTTTTAGCTGGATTACGTGAAGCCTACTACGCTAGCAGTCAGCACACTGAAAAAATGACGGTTTAGTTGGTCCCAGAAGTAGTCGGTCTTATAAAGGTTTTATTCTAGTAAAAAAGAAAACCAGTAAAACTTGGTCTAATTTTATGTTAAAAGTGCCAAAAGTCTATAATTTTTAAGCCAATAGCTAGATATACAAGCCCAAGATTAGCTTGTTTGAATTTGTCAGAATCTCCATAGAATCCGATAAAGTTGGTTAAAATCAGAAGTATATGAAAATTTATTGCTTTGAAAGTTTAAGGAATTTGAGGAACAGGACATTTCTTGACGGTTTTTCAAAATTTAATTATAGGAAAATTAAAGAATTGAACGATGTATATGTTACGGGCAATGTGATAAATCGGGCATTATTAATAATGCCCGAAGTGGACGAGGGCAATGGGATAAATTCAATGGCATTTATCAGTGAAATTTATCACTTTGCCCGCCTCCACTCTGGGCATTATTAATAATGCCCAATTAATCCCTTTGCCCGTAACATATACAAGGTTTTTACATACATGTGATTCTTCCGCCAATTGGCGGAAATCCGCCAATTTGCTTAGCAAAATTAAAATCTGACAATTCGATTTGCAAAACTGAAAGTCCACTCTTATTTTCCTATAGTTTTATACTGAAAACTCTGGACCGCTAGTGTGGCCTAGTACTAAATTTAATCGAAAAAAAAATTAAAAATATCGAAGTAATATGAAAATTAGTTAAGATTTAAGCTAAAAAATGAATCTAGCTCTAGCATATCGAATCCTAGATCTAGGGCTATACCCTGTCTTGGGTCATGCGCCATAAAAACCCAACCAACCTAGATCTCGGGAAGTAAAAACCTAATTAAAATGAAGAAAACTTTAGGTGTCATCGAATTTTTGTTTATTGTTTTCCGCCAATTTTTTGTCTGTGTAATCACATGTATGTTTATAATGAGGCTAAAGGGTACCTCTTTGTGAAATATAAAAAAACCATAAGCGCACTTATAAAATATAAATACACTCTAAGTATTAAGCTTAAATAACTTTTAAATAAAGTTTAATATATCTACAACAAGTTACTATATCAAAAAAGTCTGCTTCCAAAGAAGTCAGTATATTCCATAATAACTCCCGACCCATCCAGAACATCAGAATTAAAATTCAATTAACAAGCCTCGAGTGGAGGACAAAGGGGGTGGGATGACAAGAAAGTGAGACACACCCCCTTTTGAGGGGTTCATTAATCATCTCGCCCCCCATCACCTGACATTGACTACCTGTCGCCCCTTTTAATTACGGGAGGCTCTTTTAGAAAAGAGTGATATCTCTCCCTTTTAGAAGAGTGAAGCCTCTTTTGCAGTGAAGAGGGGGCACATAATTTGCGTTTTGAAGGGGTAGTTGGTTGAGTATGTAATGGTACCCTTCCCTTTATAGATTGGCACCCGTATTCTACGTTATTAAGTTTGTCTTGTTGTAAACCTTAGTATATGATTTTGGGTTTCACATTTCGCTCACTCATTTCAACAACAACGTCATACTATGAAAGGAGAATTTCACCAATTATTGCTGGTTAAGCGGACTGTAAATGTAAACTCTCAACTCTCAAGCGCCACCTTCAACTGTGGACCGGTTTCGTCTTTGTTAGGACTCATCAGCACCGTATAGGAAGGTAATGTAAGAGAGCGGAGGGCAAGTACTAGTCTAGCCGACTATACCGGAAAAAGTGGTGACCATTGATAAGTCCTCCACTCCGTCCATCTCCTTTCATGTACCTTGCTTTTCTGGAATTAAATATGTCCTAGGATTACCATTGTCATTCCAGCAGATGAGTGGAGGACTAATCAATGGTCACCACTTTTTCAGTTATAGTAGGCAAGACTACTACTTGCCCTCCGCTCTCTTGCGTTACCTTCCTATACCGTGCTGATGAGTCCTAACAAGGACGAAACCTGTCCACGGTTGGAGGTGACGCTTGAGAGTTTACACTTAACGTCGTACTATATCTAAAAAATCAGTTGTTGTTGTCGTGTGCCACTCGGAATACCCAAGCTTCCATAGGGATTCAAGGCAAAGGGGGTGGTGCGGCTCCTGAGAAATTGAGGCCCATAAAATGGCAGGAGTCCGACTTCTGCCTCATGAGATATGATAGATGCTGCCCCTATCTATCGCCACCTCCACAATTTTGCCATGCGCCTGAAGGGGAGGGAAATAGTCTCCAGACACCTGAACCCGAGGCAAACTGCGCCATGACGGACCACAGGACTTTCGGTCTCACAGATTTAACGAGCACGTACTCCGCATATACTCGGTGGGTCTTTAGCGGTGTCTAAAAAAATCGGTGATTTTTGGTTATGATTAGTGATGGGCAAAATCGATAATTTTAGGTATCGAATACTTTGGTATCGAATACTTATAGATATCGAGTACTTTTAGGTATCGAGTACTTTTTTTCAATGTCGGGAAATGAACCTGAAGGGACAATTTTTTTAGGGCCTATCCATAATCAGACTAATATTCAAAAAACTGAAAGCGATCCATCAAAAAGCCCCGTAGCTACGGGCCTGGAGGTGGATAGAGGCGAAGGATTTGGCGGGGGAAAAACCTAGCCGCGTCAAATTTCTCTCGCGGATGATAACGACTTGGGTTTGAGCGTTGCAAAATGAAAACGGAAACAGGCTGCGTTTGATCTACAGTAGGTATTATAAAGATTACTTCATTGAAAAATTTAAAACTAAATATGTCAATAAAGTATCGATACTTTTGTGGGTATCGAATACACTCGATACCTATAGGTATCGAGTACTTAAGTATTTGGTATCGATACCTGCCCATCACTAGTTATGATTCATTTCAGAAATCCCTAGAAGAGTAGCAAAACCCTGCAAGATTGCCAAATCTTTATGTATGCTTTATGGTTAAAATTTAAAACAAGTACATGGTACTTATTTTTTTAGTGCATGTCAATCTACCTTTAAACTTAATCACTCTCCTGAAAAATCAGGTTTTTTGACGTTGTTAAAAGGGGCGAGTGATTTGTTTGCGAAGAATACTTTGAGTATAGAAAGAAAAGGGACTTTTAGAGTTGCGTATAAGCCAAATAGAGATTATCTTGTTTATTTTAAAGGTCCAAAGCTGTTATTTTATGATTGAATCCCCAGGACATAAGTTGAAACAAACGGAATATAAGATAATCGAAAATATGGTAAACACCTCCCCAATAAAAGACAAAGATAAAAAATGCTCCATTTTTTTTAACTTAAATTTCATGATGATAAAAGTAACTATAGCTCATTTTTAAAAAATAAAACACCAGTTCAGATATAATTCTAAATCACGAAAATAACACAATTTTTAAAAAACAATTCTTAAATTATAAAAAATTCTTTTAGGGTCATACTAGGGTTCATAATAAGTAACGATATTCGACATTATGTGTTTTGGTGTTGTAGAGAAAAAAACTTAAAATAAAAATGTTTGTATGTCTATTAATTTAAAATCAGCAATAGTAAGAAAGCATCTATTAGCAAAGTTGTTTTTTCTGCCTTTAGCCTATAATGAAGGAGAAATCGTTTTACAGGCGTATAAGAAA
This sequence comes from Tetragnatha versicolor, assembly GCA_024610705.1. NCBI lineage: Eukaryota > Metazoa > Arthropoda > Arachnida > Araneae > Tetragnathidae > Tetragnatha > Tetragnatha versicolor. Next base: position 1,088,861 of record JANDEH010000035.1, on the reverse strand, counting down.
ATGATGCAATGCAGTGAAAACTGAATCACTTAATTTTAAAATGTTATGATTTAACAAGTTTACTTGGGAAGCCTTTCTATGTTGCATTGGTATATATATGTTACCGCTAAAGTTGATAATTAGTTATTCTGAAGAATACCTAGGTAAACTTAAAATTAACTTATTTCTGTCGTTAATGTGCGGATTTTTGAGTTTTTCGCATTTTACCTAGGGAATCTACACTATAACGGCCTCTTGATAGTTAAAGTTCAAAATAGTTTGTTTCGTTCAATACTTTCTGTTAAAATGTTGAGGTGCTCACTGCGACATGCGCTTACCCCTGCGCAGTTGGGTTTCAATACGTAGTTTGTTGTCATATTTGGTGTTTTGATTTCAAATTTAGTGCGTAGAACTGGTAGTTGTCATGTTGAATGTTAAAACAAAATAATACGAGCAAGTAAGTACTGTAAATTTACATGATTATTTACAGTATATTACTACTAAAACGGGTATTTTGAAACAATTGTGTTGAAGCTCCGACTTCAGAGTGACAGAGATTTCTTTTAACGAAAGCAAATGTCCCAGCTGTTGAAATATCTTTTCAACAAACGTTAATTCAACAATCGCTGGAACCTGGGCAAGGGTTTAACTTTAACATATGTAATCGATCGCGAATCCTAGCAATAGTTCAGGGCAGGCTGCCAGCCGATTACACCGCGCTTTCATTAAGATTTGCTAGTTTAAGTGCTCATTGAAATACGCTGTCAAATCGAGATCGAAAACCACAATTGATACAAATCTCAGTTGGTACTTTAATATTCTATTATTATTGTTTTTATATTCTAGTTTTAAAATTGCTATTTCATTACATTAATTGCTTATTCATTATTTCATCCATTGTTACTGTTTACCCCCAAAACGAGTTTGGTTATAGTTAGGGCAGGGGGGTTTGGGGGGGCAGCAGCCCCCCCAACCTCCTTAAACTTTTTATAAAATAAAATAAAATTTTGTACTTTAACGGATCACCCTCGTTAATATGTAAAATAACTGATTACAGGTAGTATGCAGATTAACGAGTGTCTAGTCGGTAGGGTGCAGAATACCTAGGTAATTTCAAGATTACCTAGTTAATCTTAGAAATTGAAAAAAAATTCGCTCTTTAACGGATCACTCTCGTTAATCTGCAAATTACCTAGGTTATCTGTAAATTAACTGATTTCCGGACTTTAACTGTAACATATATACTATTTCAAATTTTTTTCTTGTAATTTTAATGAATTCAAAAGCTTTTTCTCTAAATTTCACCCAAATCAATATTTATAAGTCTGACATGAAAATAAATTTATATTCAAGAATTTCTCAGATGCTGTTTTTATTATTTTGCAATTATAAAATATATTGAAATGTTGACAGAAACATTTACAAAAGTTTTATTACTAAGATTAACTTTCAAAGAGAACCACACATAAAACTAATCTTTGGACGTTTTGGCTCAGTTAACTCGAATAGTCTTAGATCGATTTTAAGACAAAAATTAAGAACTCCTAATTTCAAAGCGTAGAAAGTAATTAAAAAATTAACACATCAATTAAACAAATACAATCAATGCCGACGTTCACAAAATAATAAAAAAAACATCAAACTTACGCTTCCTTAAACTTTAATGAACTAATATCCGCTCAACAAAAAAAATAGTTTCGTGTTTATTATTAAAGCGCGCGACTTCCGACGAACTCTTTTAGTTCACTTCATTTCAGAAATTAATACCGTAATTAACTTTAAAAAGGTTCCATATTTTATTTTATAAAAAAAAATATATTCTCCCTCCGTTGCACAACATAAATGTGCCGATGGAAAGATGTCTCCGGTCGGGTGAAATGACGATGCTCAACTAGCTCCTAACAATGACTGGTTTAAATACCAGCTAACGTGTGAAGTTGGCTGGAAAATGCTATAGAGGAAGGATACGCATAGGAGGAACATGATGCTCGACCTTATAGTGACCAAACATTTTACTTGCGTAAGGGTTGTGGCCAGACATTTTTTTCGGGGGTTTTGAATCCACATTTTTAGGTACATCCCTAATAATACTTTAAAAAAAACTTTTCACATCACGTGACTTGGCCCTAGCAACAGCCATAGCAACACGAGTGTTGGAAATAGTATTTTAGCTCGTTTTGAGACCATTTGAGAGACTAGCAAATTGTAAGCGGCTCAATTTCCAAGGAAAAACTGTATAGTTCGAATCAAAACGGTTATGAGCGGGGTTTGGGGGCCTTTACACAGAAAACTTTTGGAATTTCTCTCCTAGAAGTGGTGTTTTAACTCATTTTGTGACCCATTAGTTTACAAATACAAATACAAATTACAGGCGTAAGCAGAGAAAGGTTGGTCCAGTCTTTTTAACCCAAACTACCGGAATCCCAGTAACTGACAATTTTCCTCTTGAACTCGTTTACCCCACTTCAATTTACAATAGTTTCAGGCAACGCATTCCATCTATCCACTACCCTATTAAAAAATAATGCTTTCTACAATCCGTCTTAAATTTTACTTTATTCCCCCCTAGTAATTTTACCATTAAAAGTAGGGATCTGACTCACATTTTGAGATCCTTTGGGTTTCACATGAACAAGTTGCGCTTTGTTGGTCACAAAATTTTCAAGGGAAAGAAAAGTTAAAAATTATATCAAAATTTCAGGGGGGTTGAACCCTTAACCTTAGATACTGCCCTGACTCAACAACTGAATAAACAAGAATACAAAACACTAAGAAAAAAAGTATACAAAAAAGAGGAAGAAAATACTTTGATTCTAATATTTATCCCAAAGGAGCAACTGCTCATCCATGGGTTACAGGAATTTCAAAAATAAAGAAAAAGAACTTTGATCAGACATTAACTTAAATCAGACTTTTGTTTTCAAAATTAAAACTTTATAGAATACTTTCTTTTCTTACTTTATATACAGGGTGTTTCAAAATTGCGTTGCACGGCTTTTATTCGGAACCAACGCCTCCTAGGGTCATGGAAGTAAGGTCTACCCCTAAGTAATTGACCCTGGAGAATCTATTGAGATAACTTACAGCGCCCCTAGCGGTGAAATTAAAAAGTTAAAAAAATTAATTTAAAAACTAAAGGAGATAGAGCAAAAACCTTAGTGAGAGTATTGTTGCCAACGTCAAGAAAAACTCACTGAAACAAATTTGATCAAAATACCTTGAATATTCGCATGTGAGATATTAGCATGTGAAAATAGCACTTTTTCAGGGGTCAAAAATGAAAAAGTTCGCATATTTCCAAATTTTTCAGTGTTATTGTGTAGTTTTGTGCTTTTTTAGTTGAAAGAACACAAAATTTAAACAAAAAATCAAAAAAAATTTTTTTTAATTAAAAAATTAAAAAGAGGTTTTTGCTGTATCTCCTTTAGTTTTTTTATTATTTTTTTAACTTTTTAATTTCGCCACTAGGGGCGCTATAAGTCATCTCAATGGATTCTCCAGGGTCACTTACCTAGGAGTAGACCTTACTTTCATGACCCTAGGAGGCGTTGGTTCCGAATAAAAGCCGTGCAACGCAATTTTGAAACACCCTGTATATTTTTTGCACATTAGCTTTCGAAACTTAAAATTAAAACACTTGCACTTCCATGAAAATCTGACACAAGCAATTTCCTTAAGCGAAAGTTGTCCCCCTAGCTAGCATCTTCTAACTCTACGGAAAGTACCAACGAGAAAAATCTTGCTCAATGTTCAGAGATGCGTAAATTTTAAGGATTTTTTTTCGGGGGGTCTCAATGCTCGAACTCGACGCGATATCTTTTTTTCTATGAGGGGGGAGGATCACAAACTGTTGGTTCGTAAGCTACCAAAAGTGGCAGTTTTGTGTCGTGGTAATTTAGGTGTGAAGAAGGTTTTTTCTTCTTCTGTTGGGTGAAAACATGGCGACGATGTGGGAAGTTTTTGAAAGGTCTTCCAGAGCATGTATTGTTTGTTATGGGTTTTTTAACACTTCATATACTGCATTCAGGATTTACTGAAATTTTTTTTTGTGCAAATATTTGTTTTGACAGGGCGCGAGCAGTCCTTATAAACTCCTTAGAGATTGCCCTAGTCCTTACAAAAGGGCCCTTAAAGTCCTTAATTTCCACATTAGAGTCCTTACTTTTCAAAAGAGCAGTCATTTCTTTCCTTATGTCAATTTTTTAAAATGGATTTTATCAAAATATATCAGCATACTTTACTAAAAGTTTTGCCCTTCTATATTTGCCGATGCATGGTACGAATTTTCAGGAAGCAGTCCACTCCAACCGCAGAGAAAACAACTTAACTTTCACCATCGCGTTTTCTTCTTTTTTTATGTCTGGCTTTAAAAGCTTTTTTTGGAGAATGTGTTTTTTTCATAGCCGTTAAGAAAATTTGAATAATATATAGCTTGGAAATTAAAAAGTAAAAGAGAAAAAACAAACCGAATTATGTTATTCCTATATGTGAAAGGGAAATACTCTAAAGTATTCTCGAAAATGCGTTGAAATCATTTTATTAAAACTTTTCTAAATGTCCTTAGAAAGTCCTTAAAAAGTTCTTAATTTAACCTTTTCAACTTCTGTAAGAAACCTGTTTGAGTCTCTAAATTGAAAATTAAGGGATATCCGTAAATAATATACTCATATTTGGGAAATCTAATCCGCTAGAGCTAATTAATTAAATTTATACTTTTGAGTACCGCTAAACTATTCTCACAATACAAAAGAAAAATGGATTTTTTTATCGCAGTTTTAAGTCTTAAATAATACACTTAATATGTCGTATAATGTTCTTGTAAAACTTAAAATTTCCATTAAATCACATAAAACTTCTTTCAAACAAAATCTTTCACATCAGAATTTTTTGGACCCCCAATCTAACGAAAGGTTTAACTAAATATTTTAAAAGCTTTTATAACATTAAGCCATATCCTTTCAACATATATTGGAATCATGATTTCGCTCATGTAATGCCATAATGGGGTATATGCCATAAAAACATACCTTTTGAATTTAACTTGAAAGGAATACTTTTTTCTATTCGTTGAAATTTAGGTAGAGGGAAGATTAGGGACCCACGTTTTCTCGGACGTCAGCTTTAAGTTTTTGTGCCCTTGTCAAAACTTTTTCTTTTGCATCTGACAGCTATTTTGGTCTAAATAATACGTCAAAAACATACCTACCTTTCTAAGCGGCCATCGAATAATTTCCTGAAAGGATTATTTGTGACGGCGGAAAGACCCCCCCTTTCGAATCATGATGTACTTACGGAAATGGATGCTTCAAAATAAGTCGAAAAAGTTTCTTGTTTGAAGCTCTCAGACAGTCTGGAATTTTTTTAAATAATTTTTGATGGTGTGCGTTTGGTTTTGTTTTATTTCATTGCACTTTTTATGATGAAAACTTTTAAATTGAAGTTTTATTATGACTGTAGCATGATTTGGCGTTTGTAATGTATTACAGGTTTTCTCAAAAAGTTGGTGTCAAACAAACTTAACATGCAGGTTTAATTTTGCAGTTTATGATAGTCATATTGATTACACTAAATCAGTGGTTCTTAAAAAAATACGAAAAAAAACCCGTTCAATAAAAAACAAATTTATTACATGTGTAAAGCTATGAGTTTTTTTTTGTTTTTTGAACGGTTTTTGTCTGAACGGTTTTAGTATTGAACGGTTTTTTCGCGACATCCGTTAGTAATCTTGGGGAACACTTAAGTTACATTTGAGTGTTCCCCGAACAGTTTAAAAATCAGATAAGAGACACTAGTTTAAAGAGGCAAATTTCGAAAAAAAATCTGTCTGGGGGAGCACCCGAAGCCCGCCTTGAAATTTTAAATTACTTTACTTGAAAATACTTTGGTTTACTAGAGCTGCTCACTTCGGGTGTTACCAAAAATGTCTCAAAATGAGCTAAAACACTACTTTTTGAGGCAAAATTTTGGAACATTTTCTCCGGGCGACCCACAAGCTAACTTGTTTACTTACAGTAATTGTAAAATTTTAACATTATGTTTAAAAATAATTTAAATTCCACTTTTAAGTATTCCAAAACTCAACGTATAAATGCAATTTTTAGGGGGTAACCCCTCCCCCGAAGCAAAAGTCTGGATTCCGCCAGGGGCATTGACAATCTTGGGGATTCTGTACGGTTCTCCAATCAATTCCGTTAGAGTTCCCGCTAAATATCACCAATATCTTTTGAACGCTTAATATTCAAATATAAACAATTTTTTTTTTAAATTTTTAATGATAAACTAAACAGTTATAGATCTCATTACATTTTAATCTATGAGTTTGAAATTTTTTAGCAATATTTATACTTTTTGGTGTTCAAAAGAGATTGGTGATATTTAGAGGGAACTCTAACGGAATTGAACCCGTTCTCCTTATGTCAGTTGTTTCTGCCCGAATCTCGAGATTTTTCCATTCTTATACTCCAACTTTAAACTGTGGGGGAGAGGGGGACACACACTTTCGAAAACAGATCGGGACGCTCTATCTCCCCCGAAAACAGCATATGCATTGCGTATTCCCCGGAAGGAAGTAAACTTAATAAATGACACACGATAAATTCCGTTACGGTTATGGATGGGGGATTTATTTTCTTTCCAATGAAATATACAGAGCGCCTGCTCTGCTCGGATAGAGGCGGTATATGCACAGAGAGCGCGTCGGTGCGTCAACCTTGCATGGCGAGTGGAGGAAAGAAATGCGTTACATGGGGAGAATGGTTGGAATTTGGAAACTTTTCTTCTTTCTTTATTATAGATGGGAGACCTCGGAGCACAGAGAAAAATCCTAACAGAGGGTCCAAAACGATATACTATTCAAAAGTTGGATGGATATGAGGGCGCCACGAGGAACTATAAATTATTGACAGAGAGATCGGCAGTACATTTTGGTGACCAAACCTTGTGATTGGATGTCACTCAATCTTCTATTTTCAAAGGAGAAGGAAAAAGTTTTTCTCAACAAATCAGGCTTTTTCCCCCCGCCTCTCGTGAAGTAGGTGCGATCGCAGCGCCATAATAGCCCCACATCCATCCAACTTTTCGATTTCCATTAGCGCCTATGGCGGCGGACTCTCTGTTCTAGTACTCTGTGCCTCGGAGTTAGTAGGCATATGTTTTGGTTTTTTATGTATATAACTCTTTTTCTATAATTAATTATTGAAATTATCTCTGTGAATTAACTTTGTGTTTGTGTGCCCGGCTAATCTTTAGGTACCAAATTACCATATGGGCTACAGTTCATCAACTGAAATATATGGAAATTTAATACCATAAAATTGAATAAATTTATAATCCTAATACCCCGTTCGCACTGGCCTCTATTTTTGCCTCTATTTTTGTTAGCACTTTGTTTTCATGGAAACACACTAATCAATTCACTAGTCAATTAATAATCTTTTATGTATTTTTACTTGTATTTTTGGTGATTTTATTCATTAGTTTTAAGTTGTATTGAGAAATTAAATTTTTAATTATTTTACAAATCATGCTGTTTACACACAGTAAAGTGCTTCTTTTCGCCCCTTGTCAGTGCAAACGCCATTTTCAAAAGATGGGGTGATTTTGCCTTTGTTTCCATGACAACAAAGTGGTGCTAAAGAAAATAAAAAATGATTTTGCCTTTGTTTCCATGACAACAAAGTGGTGCTAACGAAAATAAAGGGTCTTTTTGCTGCCAGTGCGAACGGAGTATAAGAGAAGATGGTTACGATCTCTACAATGGTAACGTCTGTCCAATGCTCACTCTATGCACAATTATCTCTCTGGTGCTAAAGTGGTGCTAAAGAAAATAAAAAATGATTTTGCCTTTGTTTCCATGACAACAAAGTGGTGCTAACGAAAATAAAGGGTCTTTTTGCTGCCAGTGCGAACGGAGTATAAGAGAAGATGGTTACGATCTCTACAATGGTAACGTCTGTCCAATGCTCACTCTATGCACAATTATCTCTCTGGTGCTAAAGTGGTGCTAAAGAAAATAAAAAATGATTTTGCCTTTGTTTCCATGACAACAAAGTGGTGCTAACGAAAATAAAGGGTCTTTTTGCTGCCAGTGCGAACGGAGTATAAGAGAAGATGGTTACGATCTCTACAATGGTAACGTCTGTCCAATGCTCACTCTATGCACAATTATCTCTCTGGTGCTAAAGTGGTGCTAAAGAAAATAAAAAATGATTTTGCCTTTGTTTCCATGACAACAAAGTGGTGCTAACGAAAATAAAGGGTCTTTTTGCTGCCAGTGCGAACGGAGTATAAGAGAAGATGGTTACGATCTCTACAATGGTAACGTCTGTCCAATGCTCACTCTATGCACAATTATCTCTCTGGTGCTAAAGTGGTGCTAAAGAAAATAAAAAATGATTTTGCCTTTGTTTCCATGACAACAAAGTGGTGCTAACGAAAATAAAGGGTCTTTTTGCTGCCAGTGCGAACGGAGTATAAGAGAAGATGGTTACGATCTCTACAATGGTAACGTCTGTCCAATGCTCACTCTATGCACAATTATCTCTCTGGTGCTAAAGTGGTGCTAAAGAAAATAAAAAATGATTTTGCCTTTGTTTCCATGACAACAAAGTGGTGCTAACGAAAATAAAGGGTCTTTTTGCTGCCAGTGCGAACGGAGTATAAGAGAAGATGGTTACGATCTCTACAATGGTAACGTCTGTCCAATGCTCACTCTATGCACAATTATCTCTCTGGTGCTAAAGTGGTGCTAAAGAAAATAAAAAATGATTTTGCCTTTGTTTCCATGACAACAAAGTGGTGCTAACGAAAATAAAGGGTCTTTTTGCTGCCAGTGCGAACGGAGTATAAGAGAAGATGGTTACGATCTCTACAATGGTAACGTCTGTCCAATGCTCACTCTATGCACAATTATCTCTCTGGTGCTAAAGTGGTGCTAAAGAAAATAAAAAATGATTTTGCCTTTGTTTCCATGACAACAAAGTGGTGCTAACGAAAATAAAGGGTCTTTTTGCTGCCAGTGCGAACGGAGTATAAGAGAAGATGGTTACGATCTCTACAATGGTAACGTCTGTCCAATGCTCACTCTATGCACAATTATCTCTCTGGTGCTAAAGTGGTGCTAAAGAAAATAAAAAATGATTTTGCCTTTGTTTCCATGACAACAAAGTGGTGCTAACGAAAATAAAGGGTCTTTTTGCTGCCAGTGCGAACGGAGTATAAGAGAAGATGGTTACGATCTCTACAATGGTAACGTCTGTCCAATGCTCACTCTATGCACAATTATCTCTCTGGTGCTAAAGTGGTGCTAAAGAAAATAAAAAATGATTTTGCCTTTGTTTCCATGACAACAAAGTGGTGCTAACGAAAATAAAGGGTCTTTTTGCTGCCAGTGCGAACGGAGTATAAGAGAAGATGGTTACGATCTCTACAATGGTAACGTCTGTCCAATGCTCACTCTATGCACAATTATCTCTCTGGTGCTAAAGTGGTGCTAAAGAAAATAAAAAATGATTTTGCCTTTGTTTCCATGACAACAAAGTGGTGCTAACGAAAATAAAGGGTCTTTTTGCTGCCAGTGCGAACGGAGTATAAGAGAAGATGGTTACGATCTCTACAATGGTAACGTCTGTCCAATGCTCACTCTATGCACAATTATCTCTCTGGTGCTAAAGTGGTGCTAAAGAAAATAAAAAATGATTTTGCCTTTGTTTCCATGACAACAAAGTGGTGCTAACGAAAATAAAGGGTCTTTTTGCTGCCAGTGCGAACGGAGTATAAGAGAAGATGGTTACGATCTCTACAATGGTAACGTCTGTCCAATGCTCACTCTATGCACAATTATCTCTCTGGTGCTAAAGTGGTGCTAAAGAAAATAAAAAATGATTTTGCCTTTGTTTCCATGACAACAAAGTGGTGCTAACGAAAATAAAGGGTCTTTTTGCTGCCAGTGCGAACGGAGTATAAGAGAAGATGGTTACGATCTCTACAATGGTAACGTCTGTCCAATGCTCACTCTATGCACAATTATCTCTCTGGTGCTAAAGTGGTGCTAAAGAAAATAAAAAATGATTTTGCCTTTGTTTCCATGACAACAAAGTGGTGCTAACGAAAATAAAGGGTCTTTTTGCTGCCAGTGCGAACGGAGTATAAGAGAAGATGGTTACGATCTCTACAATGGTAACGTCTGTCCAATGCTCACTCTATGCACAATTATCTCTCTGGTGCTAAAGTGGTGCTAAAGAAAATAAAAAATGATTTTGCCTTTGTTTCCATGACAACAAAGTGGTGCTAACGAAAATAAAGGGTCTTTTTGCTGCCAGTGCGAACGGAGTATAAGAGAAGATGGTTACGATCTCTACAATGGTAACGTCTGTCCAATGCTCACTCTATGCACAATTATCTCTCTGGTGCTAAAGTGGTGCTAAAGAAAATAAAAAATGATTTTGCCTTTGTTTCCATGACAACAAAGTGGTGCTAACGAAAATAAAGGGTCTTTTTGCTGCCAGTGCGAACGGAGTATAAGAGAAGATGGTTACGATCTCTACAATGGTAACGTCTGTCCAATGCTCACTCTATGCACAATTATCTCTCTGGTGCTAAAGTGGTGCTAAAGAAAATAAAAAATGATTTTGCCTTTGTTTCCATGACAACAAAGTGGTGCTAACGAAAATAAAGGGTCTTTTTGCTGCCAGTGCGAACGGAGTATAAGAGAAGATGGTTACGATCTCTACAATGGTAACGTCTGTCCAATGCTCACTCTATGCACAATTATCTCTCTGGTGCTAAAGTGGTGCTAAAGAAAATAAAAAATGATTTTGCCTTTGTTTCCATGACAACAAAGTGGTGCTAACGAAAATAAAGGGTCTTTTTGCTGCCAGTGCGAACGGAGTATAAGAGAAGATGGTTACGATCTCTACAATGGTAACGTCTGTCCAATGCTCACTCTATGCACAATTATCTCTCTGGTGCTAAAGTGGTGCTAAAGAAAATAAAAAATGATTTTGCCTTTGTTTCCATGACAACAAAGTGGTGCTAACGAAAATAAAGGGTCTTTTTGCTGCCAGTGCGAACGGAGTATAAGAGAAGATGGTTACGATCTCTACAATGGTAACGTCTGTCCAATGCTCACTCTATGCACAATTATCTCTCTGGTGCTAAAGTGGTGCTAAAGAAAATAAAAAATGATTTTGCCTTTGTTTCCATGACAACAAAGTGGTGCTAACGAAAATAAAGGGTCTTTTTGCTGCCAGTGCGAACGGAGTATAAGAGAAGATGGTTACGATCTCTACAATGGTAACGTCTGTCCAATGCTCACTCTATGCACAATTATCTCTCTGGTGCTAAAGTGGTGCTAAAGAAAATAAAAAATGATTTTGCCTTTGTTTCCATGACAACAAAGTGGTGCTAACGAAAATAAAGGGTCTTTTTGCTGCCAGTGCGAACGGAGTATAAGAGAAGATGGTTACGATCTCTACAATGGTAACGTCTGTCCAATGCTCACTCTATGCACAATTATCTCTCTGGTGCTAAAGTGGTGCTAAAGAAAATAAAAAATGATTTTGCCTTTGTTTCCATGACAACAAAGTGGTGCTAACGAAAATAAAGGGTCTTTTTGCTGCCAGTGCGAACGGAGTATAAGAGAAGATGGTTACGATCTCTACAATGGTAACGTCTGTCCAATGCTCACTCTATGCACAATTATCTCTCTGGTGCTAAAGTGGTGCTAAAGAAAATAAAAAATGATTTTGCCTTTGTTTCCATGACAACAAAGTGGTGCTAACGAAAATAAAGGGTCTTTTTGCTGCCAGTGCGAACGGAGTATAAGAGAAGATGGTTACGATCTCTACAATGGTAACGTCTGTCCAATGCTCACTCTATGCACAATTATCTCTCTGGTGCTAAAGTGGTGCTAAAGAAAATAAAAAATGATTTTGCCTTTGTTTCCATGACAACAAAGTGGTGCTAACGAAAATAAAGGGTCTTTTTGCTGCCAGTGCGAACGGAGTATAAGAGAAGATGGTTACGATCTCTACAATGGTAACGTCTGTCCAATGCTCACTCTATGCACAATTATCTCTCTCTGTTCCCGAAGTAAACACTCGGACAAGACGACCGCCATTCTGGACCGTTGCCAACGAATCATATAAAAAACGAGCTCCTCAAGAAGAAGAAAAACCTCTCCCTCTCTCATAATTTAGTGGAGGGGGGAGGATGTTTTGAATGCTGTAAATCGGCTGCGCCGGGGATAAGAGGAGGGAGTAATAAATAGCGACACGATACAAAGTAAATAAATATCGTCTTCTGCGAGGGTTATGGTTTTGTCTTTGAGAGGAGTGAAATTTCAGGAATATTAATGAACGCGTTTGAAGTATCTGTTTGTGTATTGAATGTGGCGTTTCAGTCGTCTTGTGTTTTGGGCAGTAAATCGTGGATGTGACAGGTTCTTGTTTTTTTGCTGTGTAAAGTAGATAAGGACTGTTAAGTTCGATTTCTTTTCGTCGAGTCGGTTTTGTTCTATTTGGGGTCCATGTGCGCTCATACATAAGGGCAAAGCACCAGAAAAGTTACTTTACATATTATTCATTGCATTATATTACAGACCAGGAAGACAAATCTTCGCCTAACTATAATAAATCGGTTGTAATTCCGCGGTTTTTTTTCTAATTTTAAATTTAAACTTTAATAATATCTTTATTGTAATTGTAAGCTATTTCAAAGACAAAATGTAGATTTTCATAATCTTGACCACTATTATACTAGTTTCTTAATTTAAATTTTTGTTTTTTGGCGTAGGAGCGATTTTCTATTTCGGAAGTAAACATAAGGGGACATCCATAAATTAAGTGAGGTGTTTTTTCCAAAATCTGGACCCCCTCTCCCCCCTTGGTGAGATTTAGTGAGATTTTGCTGGACCCCCCACCCTCCCCCCACGTGAGATTTACCTACAACCTTTAAAATAATTTTCTACCCTATTCGTTTGCATTTTCTGCTTCACAACACCTAAAACTTTTCCATTATTAATGATGTGGGGGAAAAGGACATAATTCCGCCTAAAAATCCCCACAGTATCTTATCTGTGGGTATTATTCCTTTCTCATACTTAAAAAAAATCGGTATAATTTCTAACTTTAAAAGTTGACGTGAGATTTTAATCGACCCCCCTCCCCCCTTGGTGAGATTTGGTGAGATTTTTCCAAAACCCTCCTTCCTTTTTGACCTCACGTAATTTATGGATGTCCCGTAATGAGTTAAAACACTACTTTTAAAATAAAACTTCAAAACTTTTTCTGGAGACATGCCCTTTTTTCTTGAAACTCAGTGTTTTGTTTAATTTTTTTTGTACTGAGTACTCACTTACTCAGTACTGAGTAAGTGAGTAAAGTACTGAGTATTTATACTTTTTGGTGTTCAAAAGAGATTGGCGATATTAAGCGGGAACTCTAACGGAATTGAACCCTCCAGTGTTTTGTTTAATTTTTTTGTACTAAGTACTCGTAAGGGGTCCATTTGAAATAACTATGAACAAACTGTGGGTGTCAATAAAACTCAGCATGCAAAAAACACTAAATTTTTTAAATATATAAACTGTTTAGGTCCTTCAATCCATCTGCCCTATAAAATAACACCTGCGAACGTTGTTTTTAATAGAATATATGACGATGAATCGGTGACTTCACTTGCATCAATCATCATCTATTCGAAACCATAAACGTAAAAACGACATTTCAGCACTTAGATCAAATACAATGAGTTTATTTCGAGTGGACAAGCTAAACACCTCTTATTCCCCCAGGTATATCGCACAGATCCCCTCTCCATCCCTCTAAACTGCTCCGAAATCTCTCTTCTCACACCTGCAATTACCCCCCTCTCCATCCAATTTCCCCCCCAGTTGTCACCAACAGGCGGTCGCCCCAGTAATTGCGGATGCGCAATTCCAGGGGTGCGGAGAAATCCGATGTAATAGTGGAGGGGGCATTCCTGACCTTTTCGGGAACGGCGGGGATAGTAATGGGTTTGATCTGGAATGGTGTGGAATAGGGGTTTGCATGCCTTTAACCAGACCTACCAATTCTCAGGTTTTTGGCCGGGGTCTCCAGTTTTTTCGCTTAAACTCCGGTCTCCGGCTTTTCTTGTGTTTCCTCCGGTTTTTTTCCTTTTGAACCAAGTTGATCTTGAAAGAAACATTTTTTCCGTTCTATGTTAAGTAATGTTAATTTCAATCAGATCTTCTGTAGATTAACTCAATTCAGATCTTCTGTAAGCACACAAAACCTAGACAGTTTGGTAATACTGAGAATAACAAACCAAAAAGAGCCTTGTTTCCAAAAAGTATTTAGTGAAAAATTCTTAAGAAATGCCAAGTCTGCAACCTCTGCATCTTTTAAATAATCTTATTTAACTTGATTTCAATAAATACATATTTTTTGGTAAACGTGTTTGTATTAAATGTACTTTTTAAGATGCATTTTTTGTATATTGATATTTGTATGTTTTTCATACATCAAAATAAAATCCCTATAAAGTGCAATTTTCTATGCCGTTATGTCGATAAAAATATCTCAGGTTTTTTGAAGTTAACAAGTTGGCAGGTCTGCTTTAACCCTTAATCTACTGCAGGCGCGGATCCAGCACGGCTCCAAGGGGGGGCACTTTTCCAGACAAGATCCCTTTGTGGTACTATTGGGGGTATGGGGGTCCTCCTCCAGAAAAAAAAATTGAAATTTGACGTGTAAAAGTAGGGTTTAAACTCATTTTTAGAAACGTTTTGAGTCTAAGGGGGGCACTTTTCAACACAGTAACCTTTACTTTTTGACCCAAAATGTCAAAATATTGGGGATTTCCTAAAAATAAACACTGATCCCCCATTTTGATACTAATGGGGGGGGTATAGGGGTCCTCCCGCAGAAAAAATTTTAGACCTGTAAAAGTTGGGTTTTTACTCATTTTGAGAATCTATTTGGGTATCCAAGGGGGGCACTTTCCAGAGTGCCACCCCCTGGATCTGCCACTAATCTACCGACGGTACTTACAAGTCCCACTTACTTTAATATTACATAGAACAACTGTCCTTACGATAACTGACGCACTCTTAAAACGATTGTATCAAAATTGAGTAAAAAAGTACTCAAAAAGGCTCCGATCCCCAAAAATACTCAAATTTGAATACATGAATATACTCATTTCTGAAAACGTGCATACTCAAAAATGAAACATTATGAGCTCATTTTTGAGTTCAAGCTTAAGATGTTTCATTTTTGAGTATGCACATTTCAGAATGAGTATATTCATGTATTCAAATTTGAGTATTTTTGGGGATCGGAGCCTTTTTGAGTACTTTTTTACTCAATTTTGATACAATCGTTTTAAGAGTGCGATACTTAGCACTCTTTTAGTTTTACTCTTCCAGGATAAAAGGCAGCAAAGGTTCTGTGATGAGTATTTTAGCGGAAAATGCGAATCGATTTAAAACTTAAGTTGTGATTTCAGCTGCCATTTTGATCGAATTTCCACGATTGTCATTTCTGTTCCCTCAAAAGTAGATAAAAACTACGATAAAAAAACAATGTTTTTTTTTGTATTGAGAGAATATTTTAGCCCTCAGTGTATTGGCGGTACTCAAAAGTATCAATTGAATTAATTAGAGCGGACTGAATTTCCCAAAGATGATTATTTTATTGATGTATACCCCTTAATTTTCAATTTAGAGACTAAAAAAAATATTTGCCCGAAAAAATTGCAGAAAATTATTATGCAGTAGATAAAGGTTATTTCGGGGCTGTGTGTTCAAATACTATTCTTACGTTAGCACCAGAAATCCATGTAAGAATCCAGGTTCTTACTGTGACCACTGACTGCGACTACCCTTAACTCATCCAGTCCCGCATTTAACTTTAGTGACTTCCAAATAAAACAGTCTAAGCTTTAGAAAAATTCTATAACAAACATCCCAGCGAAATATTTAAAACAGAATTTTCCTGAAGTATAATATGTGTTATTAAACCCCGCAGGGGAACATTTCAAAAATCACTCCACTATACTATATTCATTTAGAATTGGCGCTTGAGAAATGAAATAGTGCTTTACCCCACGCTAGAAACGTAGCCATAGTTGAGCTCTTCGAACAGCCAATAGTAAGGCTTCTTCGTCACTTTGACGTGGATAGTTGCTATGGTTACCGATCGGTGGTGGGGGAAGGAAATATTTTCAAGCGCCAGTTCAAAATGCACAGAGTATAAAACTTGTGGAGTAAAACATTTTTTATAGAAAGTTTGTTATTTTTAAATTTTATGAGCGATCTTAAGTTTATCTCAGCTATGGTGTACAGCTGCGGAAATAAAAAACGTTCCAGTGGACTTTGTAGGCGAACGGCTAGGGTTAGAGAGATGGTTTGAGTGTCATTTTACAGGATTTATTCAATACTTGAAAACACTAATTGACTATTTTTGTCTCAGAGGTCATCTTCTGGCGCAACGGAATAAGAAGTTTAAATTTTTCTATAGAAGACCCCAATTTTTATTCGATTTTGTGAAAGAACATATTATAAAGACCCTAAAAATCAAGTTTCACTTAATTTGGTCATCAAGAAAAGCAATGGCAGATAGTCAAAATTTGAAAAAATAACATGGAAAGTCTGAAATTAATCGCCAACCGCCAAGTACGGAAGTCTGGTAACCTACCAGCACTAGTGAATCGATTTTCAATACATTTATTTTTTAATTGTTGAAACAGAGATAAATTTATTTTTAAAATTTTTAGGTTTTAAAATAAACGTGTATAAAATATATTTATGATAAACATTTTAATTTTTTTATCTATTTTAGTTTAGTGATATTAATTTTTCTACATGTGAATGAATGCATAATTTCACACTAGAGGGTAGGAAAGGTATCAAAACCCTCAATAGGGTTAAATACTTGTTATTGGTGCAGATAAGATAGAAGTAGATTGTCCTGCTCCCGGGTAAAAAAAAAATTAGTTCAAATTTGAACACATTAAAAGATATAGAATTCCTATATTTAGTTTATTTTTACAATCCACCAAACCCTTCCATTTTCAAACATAGAGGCAATTTTACTTTATTGTCCTTTATTTTAACCCCTTCTCCGTCGCCACCGTATGCCATACGTCCAAGGTAGGCACTCTAGTCCAAGGCTAAGTGGCTCATTTTAGTAACGGTCGCACATCATATGCGACGGCCAAATGTTTTGCAGCGCTATGGGTTATTTTGTTGTTGTAGGTGTTCCAATACACTTTCCTAGCCATTTCCCCATTGAATTACGCATGCGAAGAATTAAAGGGGTGGAGCTGACTGGTCTGGTTATCTAAAAGTCATAAACTGTCACGGACCTTCCATTGAAAGTTTTCATGGCTGCTTCTTCCTTTGCTGACTCCCTGAAACTCATTAGCCCCCTTGGAGTTATTTTGTAATGCAGGTGTATTGCAGGAAAAACGTGAGAACAGAAAGCACAGCATATATTATATTTAAATCTTAACACTTCCGAATCACGCTAAATGTTTATCTTAACACTTCAGAGATAATCAAAAATATTGATTTATATAAATTCACATAACATATTATTAAAATATACTAAGGAAAATGTAATAGGGTTAAGAAGGCGCATTGCGGGAAAAACTGCAGATCAGTAAGCGAATTATCAAATATTTCAACACTTGTAAAATGGCCAAAAATGAGACGGGGATAAAAAATTTTTACACTTTTCAGTATCAAAATGCAACACTTTTAATTCTAGAAAATAAAAAAAATTGAACATTTTGGGTCCGAAACATAGAGTCCGAAATTGAAAAATAAAACGTCGAAGAAGGGGTTGTATAAGTTATTATCTTTACTAGCAGAAGTAAGAATCCTTTTTAAAAATAATTCCTTTCAGCGGAATAAATTAAATAGGAATTGAGCTTAGTATGGTTTGTTTTATTTTTTATTAATAACTGACTAACTTGAAGCTATCTTTTATTGGATAGGATACTATTCGTATAAGCCGCTTGAGGGTAGGAAAGTATTACAACCTGCTCAATCCTCAATAGGGTTAACTCATTGATATTAGTGCAGATGGGACATGAGTAGACTGCTCTTCTGCTTCCAGTTGAAAAAAAAATACCAATTAATGTATTAGTCTAAATTTGAATGTATTAAAATTGAAAAATCAAATTACTAAAATAAAGTAAGACTGAAATTTGGTATTTGTAGACTAGAACTTCTGCCTAAGCTCCGAAAAATTCACAAACAGAAAATATCATTTTAAAAAATTCTCTATAGGATAATGTTCTCTTCATAGAAATAAGGAAGCAAGCATTGATATTTTACACATATGTTTTCAAATCATTAAAGTAATAAACTATGTAATTTAAAAAGTAATGCAAAGTGTGTTAGAAGTAGAAAAAGGAAGGTTTCTTTATAAGAGGGAGGGAAGAGCTAAAGATCGAGAAATATACGTATATTATTTTCGTCATAAAAAATATGAGAAATTTTAAAAAGCTTCGAGAACGCAGTTTAAAAATAGTACTATCTAAATTATTATAATTTTTGTGCGCTGAACATACTTATTTTTAATTATTTGATAAAAACACTGTGAAGGAATGCTTTTCGACATGGTATTATGCACAATGCATATTAGGATGGCCCTTAACATTATGGGATTTTTCAAACTTTCGAAATGCTTAGCTCCCACCCCCTAAATTTGTTCCTTCCAATGAACCAAAAAAATAAGAATTTCAAAATTTTAGCCAAATCAGATAATATTAACCCAACCCGCAAACGCCTTAAAGTTTTGAGTTTTTGGCCCTTTTTGAAAATCAGACATAAAACCAAGATAAAATCCCAACGAATTTTTCTCAATTTTTTTATGATTAACTACTATTTTTAGAGATATATTGTGTTACAGGTTTCATTTTTTTATTACCCTTCATTTTTGAGAAGTAATTTTTTTAGTGCTAAGCAAATATTGTAAAATTGTTTTTCTTGCACATGGAAAACAACTGATACTCTACAATCATTTGAACTTAAACACCAAAAATTGGGCTCATTTTGTTCGAAATTTAATTACCTTTAAAGTGATGTGCACTAGAAAAAAAATTCCTTTGCACAAAATTTTTAAGAAAAAGTGAAAAAAACCTCAAAATTTTTTTAAAAATTATAAATTTTAGGAAATGTTTTTTTTTTAATTTTACTGTTCTTAACCTTCTAAAATGTATAGTTATCCAAATATCAAGTCAAAAATTGGATGTTATCCCATTGGGAAAATTATATTTATCGTACATTTGCTGGGTCCCTTATTAACTTCCTATTCTACAGTAGAAGAATGTTAAATTCAATAGTTCAAGAGATCCCTTAAAAGGGTTCATATGAATCAAACGCATGCAAAACATTTAACACACATTTAGTGAAATGCATTTTTAAACTAATTTTCTTTAAAAAGCTTACATCTTCTAGAAACGGGGTGAATTTTAAAATTCACTACCTCTCTATGAAATTCTTTAGAATTATTTTCATTTACCTTTTTTTACTATTCCAAATCTTAATCTTACTTATTAAATTATGCTTAAAACTAAATTATTTTTGTTGAATATTTTGATTCTCAAAATATCAATTCGAAGTGAATAAATAAAAAAAATAGTGTTGCTATTGAAAAAAGTTCAAATTCCAACTTTTTAGTTTAAATGACTTTTTCTTAACATAAAGGTTTGTGTGTGGCTCGCCTTAGAATACCTAAATTCAATTTTTTTTTCTCATATAGCTAATGCAAAGCAGATGGTTAAGGCAATTAAGATACTATTTCTTCGCCTGAACCCTTTAACCTTTATAGTTCTATAAAGGTTGTTTTTTCTAATCAAACCTACTTTTAGGCTTGGTTTCTAAGGTCGACCCTTAGCTATATGGATCTTCAAAAAGTAAAAAATATTCCGACCACAACTCCTCTAACATTGTTCCAATAAACAAAAAACAGATGGTGCTAAATTTCTGTTAAATTTAGGAATTACAATTAATATTCAACATAATTTTTCCCAAAGGAAAAATTAAGTGGCCGATGGATATTTTTTCGGTCTTCAGCAAAAATTTGTAAAACACTAACTGTTTATAATCAGTTTCACCTTTCGTAAGAATGTTATTATACTCCTAAATCAGTTTTACACCCATTTCTGCAGAGACAAAGAGTTAATTTAATAAGCTTCCACCTCGATTCTGGAAACTTTAAGGTTGTTAAAGAAAACTAGTTTAAAAATGTATTTAATCAAATGTGTGTTAAATTTTTTGCATTTCTTTGAATCATATGAGCCCTTTCAAGGGATCTCTTGAACTATTCTTGAATTTAACATTCTTCTACTATAGATTGGAGGTTAATAAGAGACTTAGCAAATTTACGGTGAATTTCATTTTTCCCCAATGGGGTAATATCCAATTTTTGACTTGATATTTGGTAAAAGGATGCATTTTAGAAGGTTAAGAAGAGTAAAATTTTTTGTTTCAAACATTTCTTATAATATATATACTTTTAAATATGAGTTTTTCATTTTTTCTTAAAAATTTGTAATTTTTTGCGAAGGAATTTCTTTCTAGAGAATATAATTATGAATAAAATGAGCCCAATTTCAGGTGTTTAAGTTCAAGGGGTTGTAGAGTATCAGTTGTTTTCCATATGCAGGAAAAAACTTTACAATATTTGCGTAGCATTGAAAATATTACTACTAAAATATGACGGGTGACAAAAAAAACGAAACCTGTAACACATTTTGTC
Organism: Tetragnatha versicolor; assembly: GCA_024610705.1. Lineage (NCBI taxonomy): Eukaryota > Metazoa > Arthropoda > Arachnida > Araneae > Tetragnathidae > Tetragnatha > Tetragnatha versicolor. The sequence goes on along the minus strand of JANDEH010000035.1, from coordinate 1,068,129 downwards.
TCTAATAATAATAGTTCATCATAAAAAAATTGAGAAAAAATTGTGTCGATTTTATCTTGGGTTTTTGTTTGATATTGAAAAAAAGGGCCAACAAGTTAAAACTTTAAGGCGCTTTCGGGTCGGGTTAACATTATCCGATTTGGCTAAAATTTTGCAATTATCATTTTTTTTGTCCATTGAAACAAAGTGGTTGGGAGCTAAACATTTAGAAAGTTTGAAAATAAGGGCCACCTTAAAGCACATCCCTTGCGAGTGTCTTCAACTTACGAGTGTTAATCATTATAAATACTATTCAATGCATTAACATAGAACATTTCAATTTTTTTGTCCCGATAACTTTACCTTGTCTCGGGTCATAGGTTGTCATATTCTATTACTATGTAATGAACTTATTGTTTTAAAAACTCTTATAAGAAAATTTCAGTTATTAAGTAAAAGATTAAAAATTAAACCTTTCTCTCATATTTCATTTTATCCTTCTATGGCCCTAGAAATACTCTTAAACACCCACACTGAATTTCCTCCATTTTAGGACATTTTATCTCTTTCGTTACTATTGAATAAATTAAATCAGAATATTTAACTTTTCTGCCCCACTCATCTTCCCCTGCCTCTAGTCTTCATCCTTTGATCTTTCGTATATTCTACTTCATTTGGTGCTAACTATAAAATATTTTCGATTAAATATACCCGAATTTCGTTTTTTTCTACCCCAGTTATTGTTGCCAGATTTCTGTTATCGGAATTCTTCCTATCTTCAAGGAAAGGAAAAAAAATATACCCTTCAATATACTTATTAGTGATTTTTAATTCAAACTAGAGTAAACAGGTAGGCATTCGAATTTTTACATTCTACTTTATCCTTCCACCACCCCACCTGGAATGAAATTTCAGGTTCTGTTAATCCTCCATCCCCTCTCTGGCGTAATGGACCATCCAATTAAAATTAAACACGTAAAAGGAATAATTTTGACCACAAAAACGCAAAATGGAATGTCGTCAAATTTCGTCTGCCCCCGTCACTATCCCTAGTCGCAGACTCTATGTGCCTATACCATAGCGATTTCTAAGCAACCGATCCCATTGAATGCTTCTTCACCATAAATAGAACTGAGTTAATTTTCGTGTAGTTTGAAAACGTGTTAAGAAAACAAAAACCCAAGACGCGCCAAATCAACGATAAATCGCCAAGTATAAAAAATAACTGGAACGTTTTTTTTTTCCTCAGCTGTACCAGTAAATGAAAGGAGAATTTCACCATTTATTGCTGGTTAAGCGGACAATACATAGAGTTTAGACAATAGAGTTTACACCTATTTTCCGCTTAACCAGCAATAAATGGTGAAATTCTCCTTTCATTTACCTTGCCTTTCTGGAATTAAATCTGTCCTAGGAATGCCATTGTCATTCCAGCAGATGAGTGGAGGACTAATCAATGGCCACCACGTTTTCAGTTATAGTCGGCTAGACTAGTACTTGCCCTCCTCTCTCTTGCGTTACCACCCTATACCGTGCTGATGAGTCCTAACAAGGACGAAACCGGTCCACGGTTGGAGGTGACGCTTGAGAGTTGAGAGTTTATACTTATGGTGTACCAGTGTTCAAGGGGTGTAGTAATGGTTTTGATCGGGAATAAAGGTTTAGTTAAGGGGAAAAGTCTCCTCTATTGTGATTATGTGAATGATCGAAAATGAGGAAATTGCGTGATTATTTTGTTTCGATTTTTTTAATCGATTCTTCTTGCAAAAATAAGCAACTACCCAAAATTTGAGGCCGATTGAGAAATTTTGGATTGCCAAAAAAATTAACAAAAATCCCCTTTTTCAAAGCGCGTGAAAACACTAAGAGTTTGGGATGTGACGTCATCGTACGGGGACCATTAGTTGGAAAGCAACGGAGTTGATGGTATGATTGTTGACGATTGTTAACGATTGATTATGATTGTTAAACAATAAGCATTTTCAGTCACTTGTTTTTTTCTCGACTTTTAAATTACAATATTTAATTACCTGTACATTGAAAAACTGACTATATATTTCATTTTACCATCATACAAAAAACCATACGGAACACTTGAATGTTTTTGAAAATCTGACACATGCAACTTCCTTATTGTCACAACGAAATACATATTTGAATGTCAAATCCCTATGTAAGGAGCTAAATGATCAAATATCGTTCCCAAGAGAGATCAAACATTCGACCTGAGGGCAATCCCGTCAAAGCACGACCTCAATCTGTTCGAATTCCAGGCAGGAACAATTAAAAGAGGCCTTCGACCGAACGACCCTTCCGAACATCCATAATTTGGTAATGACAAGGGGGTAGGACATCACCCCCCTCTTGCGTAAATGTTCGATCTTTTCCATAGAGGTAATTGTATAGAGAGGGCAAATTTAGCTTCTCACAGTTGCTGTTTTGTCCATGCCAAATCCTCATACATATTAGTACAATGTTTTTAGTGGCTTGACTGTTTCAACTATGATCTTTAAGATTATAAAATCAAAAGAAATGATTTCGAAATAAAAAAAAATAAAGTTTTGGCAAAGTTTTCACATTTTTTGTGGTTTTTAAACTTTTTTCGTAATAAAACAAATTTTAAAGCGAAAACTTTTAAGATAATTTTAAGGATAAATATTAAACCACAAAATTTGAGACCATAATTAAATTTTTACCAATAGTAGTTCTTCTACAAATTCAATTTTTCAATACTTTTTTTGGGGTGTCGCTCCATTTTTAACACCCTGGGATTTGGTCTGGGACCCCCAAATCCAATGTGATTCTAACTCGTCTAGGTGTCTAATATCCCCCCTAGAAGTTATGAAACACTTATCTGAAAAAACCTGCATACATAAAAGAAATAAAACCTATGCCTACTAACTCCGAGGTCTCCCCTATATTAAAAAAGAAAAAAAAACTCTCCGAAATCCAACCATTCTTCCCATGTAAGGGGACATCCATAAATTACGTGAGGTCAAAAAAAGGGGGGGGGTTTGGAAAAATCTCACCAAATCTCACCAAGGGGGGAGGAGGGGTCGATTAAAATCTCACGGCAACTGTTTAAGTTAGAAATTATACGATTTTCTTTTTTTTTAAGTATGAGAAAGAAATATATAAGAAGGAAGGAGAATAACTATTGCTAAAGCTTGTAGAGGTAAATCTCACGGGGAGGAGGGGGGGTCCAGCAAAATCTCACCAAGGGGGAGGGGGGGTCCAGATTTTGGAAAAAACACCTCACGTAATTTATGGATGTCTCCTTACAGAATAATTTTTATAAAATTTTTATATTTTTGTTAGCAAGGTTTATATTTTATATTCTCTTGCTTATTCTAACGTTCTGTTTTCTTTTTTAGGTAAGTGAAGTTCCCAAAATCTTTGTTCTTCTTTGATTGGAAAAAAGTTATCATTCCGTATATGGTATGTTTTTAAATTTCACGTTTTTTTTTTAAAGTAATTTCCCTGTCGTCTTTTCTTTCTTTTTCTTTCTTACGGGGAAATGTATTTCAATTCATTTTCAAACCGATATGAAAACGGCGAATACATCATAGCTTTAATTAATGGTTATTTGATAAGATGCATGTCTCTTTTTTACGCCTGATTTAGAAATCGAATATAGCTTGTGAGGGAGACTCTCGATAGAATAACTATCAAAAGAGTTTAAAATTTTTACAGCAGCATTAACAAAATCTCGTCGCTTAAGGCGCAACATGACATGATTGAAATTTTGAGTTACTAGGGGGCTATCACCCCCTGCTCGCTTTCGCTTGCCAACCCCCGGGAACTACTGACGCAGTTCCCCTAGGATTGCTTCGCAATCCTGTTCTCGCTACGCTCGCTTGACATACGCTGGTACAGCCTAGCTGAGATTCATTACTAACTAAACTTATTGGTGAAAATAGAGTTTTATAAATAGTAATATGCAGAAGAGAAACTTTAAATACAGTGTATGAAAAATATGTATACAGTGTTTATAAAATTCATGGGTACTGTTGCATTAGCCAAGAAAAACCACCATAAGCAGTATAATATATCAGATAAGTATCATGTATATGTTTTACTTAAAAGTTGATATTGGAGCTTTTACTTACCCCATTATTTCATTACTCCTCTAACACTTCTTTGTAAACACAATTGTAAATACTCCTGCTTGGAGCTACAACCGTCATCACAGATTGGAATAATACTTTCAAGCTCTTCTTAAATCCATCCTTAGATTGCTTTTGAATTTACGAAAGTAAACAAAACAAACCAACCGCTGCCAACGGGAGAAAACAAATACCGCCAAATTTCAGCGTCACGTAGGATAATTATATATATATAGATATCAAACGGTTTTGTGGAAAAAAAACCCCATTCAAATCGCTGCAATCGTCTGTCCCTCTCTCGGAAAAGTTAAAAAAGAAGACACCTCTAAAAATATGCTATAACAAAATTTACGAGTTTCTCTTTTTCCCACCCTCCATGTTGGTTCTCCATGCCTAAGCGCCATCTATGCATTCTACCCCTACCGCGGCCCCCTGTGGTCAGGGAAGTGCTAATTAATCGTTTGCGCGATGTCTCCATCGGTCGCGTTATTAATGGGGGCGCCTTTGGAATTTTTGGAACTTTCGGGTCCTCTCCGGAGTTGTTCGACAAGTTTCTGAGAGATTTATCGGAGACGCGTCAAGAAGAATCGGGATTGCTCCCTCTAGGAATATTCTAAGATGGAATAAAGAGATTGTGGGGGGCAGAGATTACTTCGCTAAGGCATTGTATTGAATTGATAGGATTTGTGTGTGGATGGGATGTGATATGTATTCCGTATTTTGAAATTAATGCTGAAATTAAGTGGATTTGTAAAATGAGCCTCCTCCTTGGACTGAAAAAAAGGGAAAGAAGAAAAAGAAAAGAGAAAAGTTGTTAAAAAGAGAAAGAAGAAATTATATTCTGGATGACCAATAAAAAAATTTAGGCCAGGGGGTCACTTTCCCGAGATTGTTCCAACTTTTTAGTTTTTCAAACTCTTATGCTGATCAAAAAGGAGTTATTCAGGGTCGAAATCCCTACATTTTCCTGAGGGAGGACCCCCCCCCCAGACAACTACCCAAAATTTGAGGCCGATCGAGAAATTGTTTGATGTATGAATCCCGTTTACATTCTTGATTACAAATACGCACATTTCTGCGGGCATTGAGATAAAAAACCCTAACGCGTAATAACTAAAACCGTAATATCTCTACAGTTAAATAACAAAATAATAATGGTGTATCCTAAATAAGGTATATCGCCATGCATCCTCCTTTACATGTATCCCAAATAAGATACATCGCCAACCATCCTGTATAATAATTCTTATGAACCATTCATGATTATAACTATACTCTATTCATTTAGAATTGGCGCTTGAGAAATAGTGCTTTCCCCCACGCTAGAAGCGTAACCATAGTTACTATCTTCGAGCAGCCAATAGTAAGCCTTCTTCGTCACTTTGACGAAGATAGTTGCTATGGTTACCGATCGGTGATGGGGGAAGGAAATATTTTCAAGCACCAGTTCAAAATGAACAGAGTATAGTATACACATTTCTGCTTGCATTAAGATACAAAATCCTTAAACCCTAAACTTTCTTTACAAAGACATTTCCTCCATTCATGAATTAGAAATAGTAATACCGCTCCTCAATCATCCCCCGAGTTGAGGTGATCAGCTCCTGTTTATCTCGTTAGATCGAATTATTTACGAAAGGGATTTTAATGAGAAAACTTTAATAACGTCTCGTGCCATGATGAGGATAATGCGCAAGACATCTCTCTTCGTAGGGGTACTATGAAAAAGGGAGAGATTTGGTATGGTGACCCCTACGTGACCAGGGTCGGCTGGATTGGACCCAATGGCTTTTTTCAAAAAAAAACCCATGTGAAAAAACTCACATTTTGACCCATTTTTGGGTTTTTTGAAGAAGAATCAAGATTTTGACAGTTCCTTCAAAATTTAATGTTTTTTTTTCAAAGTTTAGGATATTTTTAAAATTTTAATGTTTTTTTTTCAAAATTTAAACACGGTTTTAAAAATTAAATGGTGTTTTTTTCAATTTCAGGGAGTTTTTTTTAAAGTTAAATAGTTTCATTATTCAGTGGGTTTTTTCATTATTGAATGGTTTTTTTTTTCAATATTTAGGACGTTTAAAGTTCAAACGAGATATTAAAAATAAAGGATATTTTTTAAATTTTAGTGGGTTTTTTCAATGAATAAGAACTTTGAAAAAACCCACTTAACTGTGGAAAAACTGACATTATTTTGACAGAACACATTTAACATAGAGAGAACTCACTAAAATTTGAATAAACCCAATTACTATATAGAAGAAAACCACTTAATTTTGAAAAACCCCACACTTTTTCCGAAAAAAACCCAGTTTTATATGGTTTTTTTCAGGGTTTTATTGAAAAAATCCAACCCACTTGGATTTTTTCAAAAAAACCCGGGTTTTTGCCAACCCTGCCTAGGGGCCTATCAGGCGGTGCCCATCTCCGTTTCATTAGCCTTTGGGCTTGGGATGCTAATTACTTAGCTTGTGTCCAGGCCGAATGGCTAGCTCGACGCTGAACCCCTAGTTGATTCCCCAAGCGAGCTTGGTCCTCATTTATCGACCCTGGAAGGATGAAGGGCTGAGTTGACCCATGACCAGCTACCCAAGCAGGAGCCGCCGAACCTGGGTCGGTAATGATCGTAGCCAGACAACAAAGGAAATAGTTAACATTGAAAGTATCTTAGGAAATGCTGGATTTAAATGCATGTCTCAAGTTGTTTCTCTTTCTGAAATTTCTCTCTTTTTTTTATCCCACTCTCTATATTTTTCTCTTTGGGCCGTTCAAATATTACATTAACATATCTAAGGGGAGATAGGGGGTTTGCTTTTTGCTTATTTTTTCTGACAAAGAGGGGATTAAGAGTAATGCTGTTATACTAACACTGGATTTTCAAAAATTTCTTGTATAGTAATGCATTCACTAGTAAACAAAGCTAGGAATGTGAGAAAACTCCAGCTCTCAAGCGTCGCCTCCAACCGTGGACCGGTTTCTCCCTTGTTAGGGATCATTCTACACGGTAAAGGACGGTAACCCAAGAGAGCGGAGGGAGAGCTTTTAGTCTAGCCGACTATATAGCCAATGTTCACTACTTTTTCCGTTATATAGTCGGCTAGACTAAAAGCTCTCCCTCCGCTCTCTTGCGTTACCTTCCTATACCGTGCTGATGAGCCCTAACTAGAGCGAAACCGGTCCACGGTTGGAGGCGAAGCTTGAGAGCTGGAGTTTTCTCACACATTCCTCTAACCAGAAGTTACTGGTGAAGAACTCTTCTTTTCAAAGCTAGGAGTGTAGCTATCACGTCATCACTGACGTCATGTGAATTGAACCGATTGCTTCAATAATATAAAGACATGCTGAAAATTAATCCTTAACTTATGGTAACATATTAGTACAGGGGTAATTGTGCTTTCGATTAAAATAGAATAAATTCATTTTTATTCGAAACAAATTAATTTCTCTTCGAATATTTAATGCAATGATGCTGAGGAATGCCAATGAAATATTGGCCACATCTGCTGCAGAAAGGAAACATGTATGAAAGCGCTCCCTATTCAAACCATGACCTGATGGACGGGTAAAACGAAGATGTTTTCCGGGAGAAACGGTCGGCCGGAATGGATTATTGTGTAATAATAAGTTACAGATTCCGAGAGAGTTATCATGGAGAGTGCTGTTATGGATACATGTCTTAATTCAGAAGAGATTTTATGTATCTTTTGAGATGCCTCATTTTCTCAATGAAAGGCTTTATAAGGTTGGGCAATCATTGAAGTGTATTTGTAATTTGTGTAGTATGGTTTAAATTTTAAATGCATGTGGGATTATTTTATGTCGGTTTAAATTTTGATGTTCTAAATGTTAAAAAAATAATATTTTTATTTCATATATTAATTTATAGTCCACCGCACGTTTTTTTATTGATTAATAACAGGCTGAATATTCATGAGTGGATTTTGTTTCGTCGAGACGCCCAACTTTTCCCAGCGGAAAAATCTCGAGACATATAGAAGTGGGAAATTTGAACAGTCGATTGGTCGGAGCAGTTCGAGCAATCGGCGGCTCCATTGTACTTTGCAACTGTGACGTCGCACCCGGTTTTTCTCCTTTGGAACTTTTAAATGAGGATTGTAAATTAATTAGTATGTTAAAAAAGCTGAAAAATTAAAAACTGGTTATTTAGAGCCTTTGTATACAATAGTAAAAAACATTAATTTCAATAGGTGTTTACTTCCCAACTGAAAGCAAAGTTACAAATATAGAAAACTTATAACCGTACATAACAAATACATTAAGTAACTTCATATTCGTAAATTGAATAGAATAAAATTAAATGCAAATAACAAGGATTTAATAATAAATAAACATTTAAATAAATTTAAATAAAAACAAATTTTAGGACTTATACCACTTTCATCCCGGGCACCGCAATTGTTTCTCTTCATTCCATTAAGAGATTAAGAAATACCTAAATATAGCTTCAAAAAAAACAATCGAATGTAGTATTAATTAAAGTTATTCTGGAGTAAATGACATTTAAAACGCAAAAACCTTTTAAAACCGATCCCTTAAAACCACAAAAGCGTAAAGAACGGATAAATTGAACGGCAATACCTCCGTGGCTTGAAAAACCACTCAAAGACTTAAATGACTGCTTAGAGGGACAATGAGCTAAGTCCAGAATAGTGAAATTTGATATGCGAATGGATTTTCTGGTTTATTTTATCTGATAGATGTGGAGCAAAAAAAAGCGAAGTTGTGAATTTCGGTTCTGGATAGCGAAAAATTTTATTTTTAGTAGTACCAGTGAAAACACACTTTAGTGAATTACAGTGTGAAATTTCAGGATTTTTGAAAAACTACTTCTCTGCTAGGAATTAAGATAAATTTTGTATTTTTACTTCCTCTCAAAAGATTGCAAAATAGGGCCGAAAACAGGTTTCACAAACACGTTATTCTTATGTTTTGTAATAACGCGCAAAAGTTGCCTTTAGCCCATCTGTATCAATATGTGAAAACCGAAAAAATAACTTGTAACAAAAACCGTAACAAAAAATATTTTGAAGTGCCCCAAACGCCTTGAAGTTTTGAAAAATGCTGATTTTCACACAAATTTAAATAACCACATATAAACATTAATGTTGTAGATATAATGTTCCAGGTTTTATTTTTTTATCAACCCCCTTTTGCTAGTGTTTTTTTTTCTATCAAAGAAATTTGGAAAGTTTCTAGAACTAAACAACTTAAAACATGAAATCCGGTTCATTGTGCTAATAATTTTATTCTTAATCATTTCGTGTGCATCATAACTTTTCTTAAAAACTTTTTTTTTCAAAATTGTAAAATCTGAATTTTTTTCAGTAAGGTTCATAACTTTTAAGTTAAAAATTTCCCCCAAATTTAAAGTTTAAAATCAAATTTATAGCATTTTATAGCATTAGGAAAACACCTAAAACCTTAAATTACTTGTTACTTTGATTAGCCAACGAATATTCAAAATCCCGTTCGGTGAACTTACGCCACTTTCACTCTAACCCTATTGCGATAGAGAACAGCAAGCCAAGCTGGGACAAAACACACACACACATTGTGCAAAGACAAACAAATCGTATGCTATAAAAAGCCCCCAGAGAAGAGAAAAAAATTCCGTTCCGGGAAAGAACGTTTCACAGAAGAAGCGCTTTAATTGCAGAAAATTCCCGAAACAATGACGCGATTAGTGGCAACGGTAAAAGGCGGGAAAAAATTGCTTAATTGAGTAATGCTTTCGGAAAGCGTAAATAAATTGTGCATAGTGTCGTTGGCAACAACGGGGATTTTTTTATTCTCTTTCCAAAAAGAAAAGGTGTATTCGTCGTTTTCGCGAAAAGAATTTTTAAATCTGAGGATTTTCCGCCCTTTTTCACATCTTCTCAATTCCCTTTTTCTTTTTCTGCTCTCTGGAATAACCGCTTATGAAATTAATCGTATATTCTTTTTGAGGTATAGAAAGGGTAAAAAATCGAAAACCTCTTTTGAATTGTAATTAGAACGAAATACGGCATGAGTGTCTCCCCTTTTTTTTCCTTCGACAAAATGCGGAAGTATTATTCACTTATGGAGGTAAAAGAATAAGAGAGGCGGCATGGACGGCGACCCCCCGTGTTCCCAATATCACTGATAGGTAAAAAGAATTCTCTAACATTAGAGCTTTCATGGACGCGTCGATTTTGAAGGAACTGGCAAAATAATTATTCGGAAAAAAAAACTCTTGTTTTAAATGTATATGAGAAAACAAATTATTTTTTAGCGTAAAAATTTCCCATTATCTCCGTAACATGTTAATTTCAGTTTTACTACTTCTAAAAAAACATTTGGGATTTCATTGGATGTGAGTCATTCAAATAAGTATTTCTGGTTGAAAATGACTGAAGACTCGAAATGGACATATTCTGCACCTCTGGCTGAAAAGTTACCAATATGCAACTCAGCTATTCAAAATCGAACATCGGCCTTTTTTGATACGCTCACCTGCCCTAGTGATTAGTCACCTGCCCTAATCCCATTGTTCGCGAACAATAAGGTGTTATCAAAGCTCTTGAAAACCTTCGAACCCGTCCCTTATCGGCGCGGCTGGCGTCAAGAAAAGAGTAGACGGTTTTTGTCTCCCCCCTGCGAAGAAGTTGGTTTCACACTTGATGCTGTTGTTCGCTTAAGGCGCAAAATGACATAACTGCATTTTCCCTATTTTGCAGGAGATGAAAAAACAGTTTGGCTATTAATTAAAGAAAATAATATTATTATAGTTTTAAACCTTCGGCCTTTTTGACCGGGGATTGAGATGAAACGCTTCTCTGTGGCCCTAACAATATCAATGAAAGGCGTGCAATTATGTCATTTTGCCTTACGAATGCAGTTATGCTAAAATCACAAAATTGACGATTGCAGCGATTTGAGTCATTTTTTCGCAAAATCGTTGGTGCCAGGTGATCCGGGATTTGCATAAAGATTGATGCATAACTCAAAATGGCCAAAATGTCAGTTATGTCATTTTGCGCCTTAAGCGACGTGTTAGAAATTAATTGTACAATTCCAAGAAATCGAAAAAACTGTGAAAATAGCGAAAGATGAACGAAAAATGATGACAACTATTGAGAGCACTTTTTTTATTTTTAAGGAATCGAATAAATTTCAATTCCATTAAATTTTATTTTCACTTAAGAAAAGACGTAGCGAATTACAGTTTCATTTTGAGGCAATTCCATGGGTAGCTGACTGACATTTTTTAAGAAAAACCCTTGGTATTTTGTAATTAATAAAAAAAAATGTTTCATAAATGTAGGGGAGGATGAGTCGTTACAACACTATTTTGTTCGATTTAATTATCATATTTTTTAAGCTTTTAATGAAGGAAAAATGAAAAAGTGTGTTTTTTAAATGACAGCACTATATGGAGAGCTCAGAATTAAAATGGACCAAGTCCACATTTTGTCATTTTTGAGTTAGAAACGCTATAACATGCACCAACTATGTAAAATTTCAGTGCAATAATGAACCAAGTCCTAGTTCTGATAATATCCGCTTGGCAGCAGCAAGTTCTGTTGCGTTAACATGTAATTTCCTATGAAGCTTTAACTTTAAACGTCTGTAGCTCAAAAGTAGCTAAAGTGGACTTGGTCCATTTCTATTCTGAACCCTCCATATATGTACAGGATATCGCATTTTTCGATAACGAAAGGGGGATTCTTGCTTTGAGCGCGGTTGACATTTTCGCCCTTCAGACTCGCTTATCAAAGGAACACATTACGTATCTGCACATTACGTAGTACGCTCATTCTCTCTGCTTTGCGAAGGACGTCGTATTTCGCTGCAGTTCTTCTCGTGATTTCGACATTTGTGAGACCCTTTACTCGTTTTTATCGGCGTCCCCTGCGACGGTTTCACACTTGGTGCTGTTAGCAATGGAGGAAGCAAGGGACGATTTCTATGGATTTGCTGTGAATTGGACAATCGTCAACTTTAGCTGCTGGAACGGCGACATCCACGACCCGGCGATGACGACAGAGAGGTCCTTGCTTTCTAGACAGTTGGGCCTCACTTGCGAACTGTACCCTAGGGGTCTCAGTGGCCTCGAGGAGCAACTGGTGGTGCGGCTGAGGGATAACAACGCACCCTCAAAAGGGAAAGGTGACGCGTCTTTCATTGCTTCAAACGGGTCTCTCCTCTTCAGGCAAGAATTTGATGGGATCGAGGTCAGAGAATGCGTTCTGGAACTTCCCCCTGGACCCAAGTTCCGAGAAGTAGTGAAGTGTCTGTTAGACAAGGACCAACTGACTCTGCGGTTACGCTTTAGACTTCCCAAAGGAGAAACAGAGAAATTAGGTGCTACGCACTTCATGAACTCTGTGGTAGAGACTTTTGAAACAACTGTGAGAATACGTATGGAACAATTACAAGAAATAAAGGTTTTTAAACATGATACCAAAGGATTATTTTTAATGGAGTATCCATTGAATGACGACAGAATGGAAAAAATCGGTTTAACCGTTAAAGACTCGGGAACAGCTGATTCGATAGAAATGGGACTTGTTGTGAAAACTGTCGAGAAAAAATTCGCCGTCCGCACTCTGTGGTCTTTGTTGAAGAGCGACGGTTCAGTGCTGAGAAGCGAGCAAAACGAGCACGGATGTTGAAGAGAATTGGGTGATATCGGATTCTTTAACGAAGGAAGAGGCCTCCCAGAAAGGGTATTCAGTGGTTATACATTTAAAAATCACTCCCAGCAGTGGCCATAAATTTCTCTCTAATCAAGTTTCGCTACCCATGAAAGCATTTGAAGTGATACCGACATAATCCTCCAGAAACGAGTGCTCTGAAAGAACATGCTTCCATCAAACATCCGATGTTCTTAAAACAGACCTGATGTGCCTCTACCAGGACCAGGACTTTTCTGACCTCACCCTAAAGTGCGACAATGTCACATTCCCTGTCCACAAGAACATTCTGAGTGTCCGGTCCCCAGTCTTCAAGACCATGCTCTCTACAGACATGATGGAAGCAACGTCCGGTGAGGTGGTCATCGGAGACCTTGACCCCTCTACCCTATCCCTCTTCTTGACCTACCTCTACACAGGGGCTGTAGAAGAGGAGCTGCAGTGGGAAAGCGCCATAAACCTCTATTACGCGGCTGACAAGTACCAGGTCCCCTCCCTCAAGAGGGACTGTTCCAAGTTCTTGTGTTCCAACGTGTCCATTTCGAGTGTGTGCGACATTCTGTCTATCGCGGACAGACACCGGGATGACCAACTCACTTCAGCCGCCCACAACTTCATTCTACATAATTTTAACGAAGTTTTGGCGTCTGAACAGTGGGAAAGATTCATGAGGAGTGAACCTTTGCTGGCTGTGGAAACTGTCACTCAATTCGGCAAGAACAAAAAAGTGATAAAAAAGGGAGCGAGTGACGCTTTGTAAGTTTTCAATTTTTTGCAGTCAGGTGTTTTTTTTTTGATAAGTTAACCCTCTAATGCCAGACATAACTATGAAAAAAATATTTTTTTGCCCTATTCACTTGGGGCCGAATAAAATAAAATTGCAAAAATTAAACAAATTTATTTTTAATTTTATAAAAATTATTATTATTTTGAAATTGGGCACTGAACCTAAACTTAAAAAAATATAACACCTGTTTTTAATTAAGTTTAAAATTAAAAAAATGCAATTATAAACTTGTTTTTCTGCAATAACTTTAACATGCTGAAAATGCTGCTTCCGGCGGAAAATTGAAGCTAAATTTTTGGTAGCATATTTGCACCCATTAGTCCACTGTTAGTTTTTAAATTTCAACTTTTTTTTGCGAAAAATGCATTTTTTTTTCAATTTCGTGCCCCAAACTTTTGAGGCTTTTGAAAAGGTCATTTTTCGGTGGATATTGTTCACAGATAGTTATATAATAGAAAACCGGTGGAATTGACCCTCAATGAATTAGTTAATTATTTAATCTAAAATTTTGAAATTGGTAAAATGTAGTAAAAAGTGAAAAAAGGTAATACTTTGGCATATTTACATCAGAATTTAAAATAATTAACTAATTCATTGACTGTCAATTCCACCGGTCTTCCATTATATAGCTATCTGTGGACAATATCCACCGAAAAATGACCTTTTCAAAAGCCTCAAAAGTTTGGGGCACGAATTTGAAAAAAAAATGCATTTTTCGCAAAAAAAAGTTTAAATTTAAAAAAAAATTTAACTTCTTTAATTCGTAAAATTTTTTACTTTTAGTATGTTAATATTTAGGTCATTTCTTTATGAAAACCGTTTGATTTATCTCTTTTGATGATTTTGTTAGGTTTTTAGGGGGGTTTTAATTTTTTCATATAGCTCATTTTTCAAATTAATTTTAAAAATTGAAATTTCAATTTTTTTCAAAACTAAAGGCAATATTCGGTTTCAAAACTCAAAAATAACCTATAAACATGTATCACATGTCTATATTATTGTTTTGGGTTTTTTTTAAATTTTTTTTTCGGCCATTTTTTTAAAATTTAAAAAAAATTAAACTTCCCTCCAGCCGATTTTGGCCGATTTTTAGTATGTTATTATTGAGGTCATTCCTAAGTGAAAACCGTTGAGAAACCTTTTATTGCAATTTGTCCGAGGTTCAACTCTATTTTCAGTGGACTACATGGGCAGTAGAGGGTTAATAATATTTACTCGATTTTCAATTATGAACTATATTTTCATACGATTATTAAAAGTTCCTCGTAAGGAACCCCAAACCAGCGAGGCCATTCGATATTCTATGCCTAGGGTTGGTTTACCCCGCCTCCTTCCCCTTTTCTTCAAAGAAGGTGCTTAAGTAGCCACCAAAATTTACCGCCCCCAATCTCGAATTTGGATTTCCCGTCCTAGCGAAGAAAGACAGACTTTTGACATCTTTTAACCCTTTGATATGAATTTATTCAAGTGTGAAAATATACGTGATGTAAACCATGTGAGATTATTCCCACCAAATTTTCATAATTCTTTTTTGATTTCGTTTACTACTTTTTAATTATGTTATGATTTTATTTAATCAATTTTTCCTTAGATATGATGTAAGTAAATGCGGTATTGAGAGTACAAAAACTATTTTATCGAGTACTTTAAGTACTTAAGTAAACATGTTTAGATTTATATGCTTTATATTTTGAAAACTAAATTTTTGTTACCCAAAATTTTGAGTATTTAATTTTTTTATATTATTTAACTTGTTAGTTTGTAAGTTTTAGATTAACTTTTAGCGTTGCCCTCCGCTCTCTTGCGTTACCATCCTATACAGTGCTGATGAGTCCTAACAAGGACGAAACCGGTCCACGGTTGGAGGTGACGCTTGAGAGTTGTGAGTTTACACTTATTGTCCGATTAACCAGCGATAAATGGTGAAATTCTCCTTTCATGTCCCTTGAGGGTGTTCATACGATTTGTACCATGCAAAAAAATTCACTTAAATTTCAGAAAATACAACTATTAGCCGATTCGGTTCACAATCTTACAGAGCCCTGTCGGGAACCAAATGGTAGACTGTGTTGTGCTCCTATAGTGATTATAAATTAATATACTTACGCTTGTATAGAAAAATTTTTTATTGTAAAAATTTAGAATTGTAAAGATTACTTTCCGTAAGTAAGAAAAAGTTAGCAGTAAAATGCAGAAAGAGGGGTTAAACTAATTGAAGAATTTAACCACCAATTTACCAAAGATGAAACACAAAAACAGTTCCTTACGTTCAAGATTATCGTAAAAATATGCGAAATCCAATCGAGACATTTGAGAAACCCTTATGATTAAGATGCTACTTATTATCTATTGAGATTATTACTTCGTCTGTATTATGTTATTTGCATGGAGTCCATTTTTAAGTGCACACTGAATACCAAGTGGAGATCTTTGGTTTTTGTATTTTGCTTGTGTCAAACTTTTCATACTTTCATTAAACATCTTGTCACCATACTGCGAGCTTCCTTATTGAAGTCAGTCAGTTCTTTAACTGGAATTTGCGCGTTATAGAAAAAAGTGAGTGTATTTTTTATTATAGCTCAACGTAAAACTTTTAGATTATATAGAGTAAATAATTGGTTTAATTTTAGTGTGATCTTTTAAAAAAGTTTTTTAACCTAGGATAAAATACATCACAACAAAGTAGAGAATTCATTTGTTACTTAAGTATAAGTTTGAATATTGAGTCACCAACGTATTATTATTTAGCATTATGATTTGATTTTATTCTTTTATCTCCAAAAACTTTTCATTTCCTTTGATTTGACATGTTGGAAGTGAAAAAATTACTTACAATTTTAATTCTAAGGAAAATTCAGGTGAAATATAGGCACAGTGAATTAAGTTGGAAAAAAAACTAATTATTTTTTGAGCGTTCACATTATCTCCGTAAAATTCCGATAGATTGGAATTTTGACCCTTTCAATTCAATTAGTTAAAATTCTAAAAAATTAATTTTAATTTCTTAAAAATTCTTTCCTGATTCCAAAAATACGCCTGTCTTTTCCCACAAACTTTTTAAAGTAATTATGAGATATTTTATTACAGAAAGCTCCTAACAGTGTGACGTCACGCGTGCCTCTTGGAAATGTGAGAAACACTGTTTTCATCGGAACACTAGGCTGTTGATTAACTACTTTCAAAGCGGAATGATAGTAAACAAGGCACGCATGACGTCACAAGCTGTTTCAGCTCACACAGAAAAGAAGCTATTTTTAATTGAAAAGAACTAAAAATTTAGGGCTTAAAAAGGTAAATTAAAATGTTTTTTGGAGGTTTCAGGCCATTCTGACTACATTCAGATTAAAAAAAAATTTGACTGCAATTATCCCTTAAATGAAAATTTTTGGTGATATTTCTTAACATTTATTTGGAATTGAACAAAAAAAATATACCGTTGTGAGGGGAGGTTTGCTTATTTTTGCTGCGAAGGGGGGATGACCGATCAAACACGTGCTTACATAATATTTGACATTTCCCAAACAAAAAGAACTAATGGGAAAAAATGTCCACATCAAGCGGAGTAGGTCAAGACTAGTGATGGGCGAAATCGATAATTTTAGGTATCGAATACTTTGGTATCGAATACTTATAGGTATCAAGTAATTTTAGGTATCGAGTACTTTTTTTCAATGTCGGGAAATGAACCTGAAGGGACAATTTTTTTAGGGCCTATCCATAATCAGACTAATATTCAAAATACTGAAAGCGATCCATCAAAAAGCCCCGTAGCTACGGGCCTGGAGGTGGATAGAGGCGAAGGATTTGGCGGGGGAAAAACCTAGCCGCGTCAAATTTCTCTCGCGGATGATAACGACTTGGGTTTGAGCGTTGCAAAATGAAAACAGGCTGCGTTTGATCTACAGTAGGTATTATAAAGATTACTTCATTGAAAAATTTAAAACGAAATATGTCAATAAAGTATCGATACTTTTGTGGGTATCGAATACACTCGATACCTATAGGTATCGAGTACTTAAGTATTTGGTATCGATACCTGCCCATCACTAAAAAAGACCCTCTATATCAGTGTTTCCCAACCTTTTTCGGTCCATGCCCCACCAAAGCCTTTCTAAATTTCCCATGCCCCCGGTCACAGTGCCATATATAGAAATATATTTCGAGAGGGAGTCCAAATAATTTCTCAGCCCTTCCCTCCTATGTATATGTAATAAGTCTAATGAAGCTTTTCAGAACACTTTTAGGTAGAATTTGCATGCTAAATAACTAAATCAAGTTATTAGTAATTATGTTCTAAGTACCAAGGGGGGTCTGGGGGTCCTCTCCCAGTAAAATTTTCGGAAATTTTACTCTAGGAAGCAGGTTGTTAACTAGTTTGGTACCCCTAGTTGGAAAATTTTGGAGATAGATGGTCTTTATAGATGGTCTTGAGCAGTGATAATTTTAACGCCTCTGAGAGCGTATTTCACGCATTGAAAATAGGAAATACACTTTAAAAAACTAGCCAAGCGTATTTTCACGCTTTGAATTTTTAATAAACGTTTTGCTTAAAAATTGGACATCCCACCGAAATCGGAAAATTTTTCTACTCAAATTAGTAATAAATAAATATTTTATTGATAATGCTTAATGTAAAATAAATCAATTTTATTTATAATGTTTAATATTTTCTACTTATATTAACAGATGCTATAATTGTTAAAAACCAAAATAGCATCCTCATTTTTTATATTTCAGTTTGTTCATTAAAAAATCATTTTTATAAAAAATTTGTCTCTTTATATATAGTTTATGGTATTTCCCTCCTCATAAATGAATTTCACGCAAAACACATAATTTTCATCCTGAAATAAATTGAACGCTTTTTGAATACAGGAAATAAGGTAAATAATATTTAAATAGAAACGGTAAAAATCTGAATATATCCATTGATGAGAAGTGCGTATCATACACTCACTAAAACAAAACATCCGTCAAGTTTCGAGTACACACGCTGATCCATGAACAATAAAAAACCCATCATCAGTTCACTAGCCACTCGGAAAAAGAGTGGTCCTCCCTTCAAAAGATATCATCTCTCGGTATACTAATCCTCATGAGGGAAACAAAAGAACGACCTATTCTCGACGTAAAAGGGACGAATATTCAAAGTGTGTGCAGCAGGGAAACTAAGCGATAGGAAAAAGGACCAACTAGGCTACTATAGACTTGTTTTGGTTTTTCCGCGAGAATTCTTTTGGATTGCGTTTGTTTACCAGTTGCGGTCGGTGGAAGTTGCGGTCATGCTGAGTATGGGGTCAGAAGAAGTTTTGGAGCGAAGTATTGGAATGTTTCTAGGATTTTTAATTGTTCTGGAGTTAATGGGAGTGTAGTCAGAGGTCTTTTTAGAAGAAGTTTGGGTCCGTTTTTCGGAGAAAATATTTTACTTTAAAAACGGGCCCTGCACAAAGTATTTAAGCCTTTAATCGGACTTTATTTTTCCCAAGACTACACGTGTGGGATCCTATTTTCACTAAAACAGGCTATTGGCTGAAAAAAAAATTGCTGCTGGAAATGAAAAAAAGATCATTTTTTCTGTTTTAACCCTCTCGCCCAACCTGGGCCTCATATGAGGCTCCTACTTATGAGCTCTATTTTTGTATGATATAAACACGTAAATTTATTTTCTTTTCATCAGTGACTTCACTGATTCATGTAGATCACATATGAGACTTCTACATGGTTTCTGAATGCGTTCCTAAAAGGCAGCAAGATGATTTATACCTCAATGTTCACATTTTAAGCTGTGATGCTTGTGAAGAGAAAATACTAGCTAGATACTAGCTTCTGTAGAAAATTTTTTATAGGTTGGTAGATATTTTCTTATTTCGTAACCTTCTAATATTATGACCCTGTCTTTTAATCAGTTCTAAACCAAGTATTTTCTGATAAAATAAAAAAATATGGCCTCATATGAGGCTCATAAAAATAACTAGGAAGGAGTGCACACTAGAAATTTTATTTTCCAGACAAATTATAGGGGCATTTTAGATGTATTGAGAAGAAGAAAAAAAGTTTTTTCACTTTTTTGATGTTCTGGTGCCGAGAGAGTTAAATAAATGCTGGTATTGCCCCATTGTTACTAAAATGGCAGCAAATCAGGAACTCAAAGTTTAACCATTTATCTACTGAGGGTACTTTCAAGTCCCACCAACCTAATTAATTATTGGATCTAGTGAGGATTGAATTTTCAAAAGACGATTATTTATTTAAATACTATATCCCTTAATTTTCAATTTACATTCTTAAAACGATTGTATAAAAATTGAGTAAAAAGTACTCAAAAAGGCTCCGATCCAATAAGTACTCAAATTTGAATACATGAATATACTCAATCTGAAATGTGCATACTCAAAAATGAAACATCGAGAGCTCATTTTTGAGTTCAAGCTCACGATATTTCATTTTTGAGTATGCGCATTTTCAGAAATGAGTATATTCATGAGTTCAAATTTGAGTACTTATTGGATCGGAACCTTTTTGAGTACTTTTTACTCAATTTTGATACAATCGTTTTAAGAGTGTAGTGACTCAAAAAAATATTTGCACCAAAAATCATAACGCCGTAAAGGTTAAGGGACTGAAATTTAACCCTTCCGGAACCACAACATTCGTCCCCCACTATTGTCGTGACAGAGCAACAACTCTCGAGGAATCGGAGTAAATCTTGTTTGAAAAGAAAGGGAGCGCAAAAGAATTCTCTTTCTATAGAACACACACACAAGTGATATAAAATCTTCAAGTGTCTTCGGAGAAAGAAATCTAGCATGAAAAAAGGGGTGACCTTGCCCTACCTGTTTCTTCTTCACAAGAACACTTTTTTCTTTTTTTTGGATGAAAATCTAATACTTTTGGAAGCCGTTGAAAAGACCTCCTTTTCATATATAGGAAATGCGATTTATTTACGAAAATATGCTTTGGACTCTTACCTTTTCTTTTGGTCCGCTGTGTTCTTCTTTTATAATATGTGAATAGAATGAGAAAAAAAGCTTTTGTATATTTCGATAATAGCTTTTGTAGAGGATTTGGGAGGTCTGTAGGTGATAAGATATATTTCCAGGAAAGGGAGTGAGTGTGAAGGAACTGTTTTCTGTAGAAGAAGAAGAAATTGAGTTTTCTTTTTTCTATAGTAAAATGTTTGCGATGTTCACTTATGTTGAATGCTTTGGATTTCATCTTGGGACAGTAGAACGGTGTTGTTTAAGAGGTCTCAAGACTATTAACTATGCAAAGGGTCGAACTAGTATTCAGTGGAGGATTCAGGGGGGTGCGGTGGCGGATCTACGGGGGGGGGGGCTTTCGGGCTGAAGCCCCCCCCAAAACGTCTAATATTTTACTAAGTTTGTCAAAACGCAAAAAATCGATATCCGAAATTCGGATGAGGCGTACCAAAACGAGTTGAAAAAGTGGGGTTTTTTACTTAAATTTCAAACAATTTTATGGGGGAGGACCCCAGACCCCCTTTTAGTGGTTTGAGTACGATAATTCACTACCTTTTCCGTAATACCATTAACAAGAAGATTCAATTGGATTATGAAGATTCTTAGCCCCCCCCCGCCCAAAAAACCAAATCCTGGATCCGCCACTGGGGGGGGGTGGCACTCTGGAAATGGCCCCCCCTTTGGAGACCCAGAAAGGATATCAAAATGAGTAAAAACCCATTTTTTATAGGTATAATTTCAAAATTTTTTCTCGGGGAGGACCCCCATACCCCCACTGGTACAATAAGGGGATCTTATCTGGAAAAGTGCCCCCCCCTTGGAGCCGTGCTGGATCCGCGCCTGCTAGTATTACACTAACACTAATTTCAGTAGAAACTTTAAATTTTTACCGCATAATAACTATATATCAATACATAAATACCCAAAATTTCAAAAAGTTTTGATAGTTTTTATTGAAGTAAACAAAAAAAGAAAAAATTTCACTGCGAGCAAGATGTTCTACTATGTACTGTCAAAAGTATTTTTAATCACAGTTTTTAAAAAGTTAAAAATTTTAATTGCAAATTATTAATTAAACACTCGTCTTAAGGTACTTAATAAGTTATGCCGCACTTTTAAATCTACTATGGAACATTATTTTTTCATATGAGTTAAAAAACGTTTTCTGAAAAGTTTTATTTTTTTAAAAACTGTGATTAAAAATAATTTTAACAGTATATTTTTTAAAATAGTAGGTACAGCTGCTTAAGTACCCTAATATTAGTATTTGTACCCAATTTCATGTTTATAACTTAAATAGTTTTTAAAATTTTTTGCGTGCAGTGAAATGTTTTCCTTTATTGATTACTCCTATAAAAACCATCAAAACTTTTTGAAATTTTGGGTAATTATGTATTGATACATGGTTATTATGCGGTAAAAATTTAAAGTTTCTACAGAAATCAGTTTTTGTGTAATACTAGTTCGACCTTTTGCAAATTTAAGAGTCCCGAGACCCCTTAAACAGTAATAAATACAATGAAAATCTAAACCCTTTATCAGTACATTATGATTATGATTTTCTGCAATTTTTTTTCGAGCCAATATTTTTAGTCACTAAATTGAAAGTTAAATTATATATGTAAAAATAAAACAATCATTTATGTAAAATTTTATCAGCTACAGCTAATTAATTAACTTGATACATTTGAGTACTGCCAGTACACGGAGTGCTAAAATATTGTCACCCATAGTTTTCGAGAAAATTGAAATAATTTCAGGTCCGTTTCCATGGAGACGATTTTCACTCTGCATTTCCATAAATACTTTTCTTTTAAATTAAACTAAAATGGCTTAGGTACAGAAAATAATGTTTAAAAAAATTATTTACAAATCAATCACTTGTTCTTCATCAAGGATTTCACTTTTTTTAAAATAGACTATCATGTGGTTTTTGCTACTAAAATATTTTATTATGAGGTTATGCATCTCTTTTACAATAGTTGTTCAAGCAAATTACTGTAGTCGAGAAATAGAATAGCAGAAGGTTCTGTTTTCGAACTTAAAAAATATCTGGCGGACATAAAAGCTTTAGTAGAATGTAATTAGTAATTTGAATTCATTTTTAATTTATCGCTAAATATTTCAAACTGACAAGTCACGTAATATAACACAAAATTGCATGCTTAACATTTTGATTATCGAAGAATAAGTTTTTAAATATTACGGCATAGGGTAGTGGTACCAATAACTGTCACATTAAGAGCAATAAAATTAATTAATTGGCTGTTGCTACTGAATAAAACTATCTTGGAAAAAACTTCTTGTTTGGAAAAATTAAATGAAGTTTCAACATTAGTTTAGAGTATACAACTTGTTTGATTGGGTAATTATTTTCTATTTTTACAATATTTTTTAAGTTGGTGGCTGCACCATTAACTGACACACCGGGAAAATTTTAGCACCAGTAACTGGCACATTGAAATGCCTTTAATAAATAAGCTGTTTTCATAGGATGCTACCTTTTTTTAGCCAACATAAAAAAATAAAAGCAAATACATTTCATCTAAAGTTATGTTACAAAATAATGAAGGGGAAAAAAGTATTTTGAATAAAAATGCATAAAATAGTGTCATTTATGGGACATTATAAGACCTACCATTTAACTGTGCTATAAATATGATACAAAGTCAAAGCGATTTCACTTCACATTAATAAGAATTTATTTTTAAAAATGTACAAATTGTATTTAAACAAATTATATCGAACAATAAACTATTTCTCAAACGATAGGGTTAGGTGTACAATAAAACAAGATAAAAGTTTAATTAAAATTTTACAAAAATCTTACCGAAATTTACCTAAAAAAATTTTAAAATATTAATTTAATATATAATATTAAATTTTATTATTTTTTAGAAAATAATAAAAGTAATGCTTGCTCTTAAACGTTATAAATACTCAATTAAAAGTTTTTGTATGAAATACCGCATCTAAAGAAAATAATATTTCATGGATTAAATGACGATAATACTTATACGATATACGTACTTAAAACATAGCATACATGAAACATAAAATAAACATACTTAAAATTAATAAACTAAATTGGAAAATATATAGGGAAAATATCATAAGGGTATATGTTATATACTACAATGATTCATCGCAAATGCTTTAAATTAAAGTGATAGGTTTAAAAATATAGATCATAATTAAAATAATGTTAATATTATTAAATTCTCAAAAACTGTTCGCAAAAAAGGGGGAAACTTACAAAACGTCACTCACTCCCTTTGACTTTTTTGTTCTTGGCGAATTGAGTGAGAGTTTCCACAGCTAGTAAGGGTTCACTCTTCATGAAACTCCCCCACTGTTCGGAAGCCAAAACTTCGTTAAAGTTCTTTAGGATCAAAGTGTGGGACACCGACATAAGTTGGTCGTCTTGGTGTTTGTGGGCAAGTGACAGAATGTCACAAACGTTGTCGGTAGATACGTTGTCACACAAAAAGGCCGCGCATTCACTCTTGAGGGAGGGAACCTGGTATTTGTCTGCCGCGTAATAGAGGTTGAGGGCGCTGTCACACTGTAGCTCCTCTTCTACAGCCCCTGTGTAGAGGTAGGTGAGAAATCGGGATAGGGTAGAGGGGTCAAGGTCCCCAATGTCCACTTCACCGGACGCTGCCTCTGCCATGTCGGTAGAGAGCATGGTCTTGAAGACTGGGGACCGGGCACTCAGAATGTTCTTGTGGACAGGGAACGTGACATTGTCGCACTTGAGGGTGATGTCGGAAAAGTCCTGGTCCTGGTAGAGGCACATCAGGTCTGTTTTAAGAACATCGGATGTTTGATGAAAAGTTTTTGTCGGTATCACTTCAAATGCTTTCAAAGGCATCGAAACTTGATTTGAGAGAAATTTGTGGCCACTGCTGGGAATGATTTTAAAATCTGTAACCACCGAATATCCTTTCTGGGAGGCCTCTTCCTTCGTTAAAGAATCCGATATCACCCAATAAACTTCTTTATCTCGAAACACGTGCTCGTTTTGCTCGCTTCTCAGCACTGAACCGTCGCTCTTCAGCAAAGACCACAGAGTGCGGACGGTGAATTTATTCTTGAAACTTTCTACACAAAGTGTCATTTCTTTAGAATCAACTGCTGTCTCCGAGTCTTGAATAGCGAAAACCAACGTTCCCAAATTGCCTTCAGTCAATGGATATTCCATGATAAAACATCCTTCGGTAATTTCTTTTAATAGTTCCAAATGTATTTTCACAGTGGTTTTAAAAGTCTCTATCATAGAGTTAATATGGTGCGATGTACACGTTTTATCTGTTTCTTCTTCTGAATGTCTAAAGCGGAACCGCAGAGTGAGTTGGTCCTTGTGAAGGGACTCGTTCTTTTCGACGACATCTCGGAACTTGAGACCAGGGTGTAGTTCCAGAACACTTCTTCTGACCTCTTTCCAATCCAATTCTTGCCTGCAGAGGAGGGACCCGTCGGAAGCGATGAGACACACGTCATCTTTCGAATTTACAGGTCTTTTGAAACCACACACACGGACCACCAGTTGCTCCTCGCGGCCACTGACACCTCTGGGGTACAGTTCGAATTTGTGTCCATACTTTTTAAAAAGGATGGACCCCTCTGTCGTCATCACCGGGTCGTGGATGTCACCGTTCCAGCAGCTGAAGTTTTTGATTGTCCAATTAAAGATCACTCTAAAGCAGTCGTCCCTAGTTTCCTCCATTTCTAACAGCATCAAGTAGTGAAATGCGAACTTCAAAGGTGAAACAAAAACCGCCTACTGTAATCCGATAAAAGAAGGGTTCGAAGGTTTTAGAGCGCTTTGATAACACCTTATCGTTCGCGAACAAGTGTGCATGTGAGGGTATTAAAAAAAGGCAAAGGTACGAATTTCGATTTTGAATAGCTGAATTTCCTGTTTATCCAGAGGTGCAGAATACATCCAAAAACGATTTTGTTGAGGGGGGCAGTTCTAGGGAATTCCCCCTCTTCTGCTGTGCAGGTTTATACTGAGGGTTCATTTACCTGAAGTGCTGACAGTCATCGTGTGTATACTCTAACTAATAAAATTTAATTTTATTTGTTTACCTAATTTCATTACTTAACCCTACAGTGCATACTGTTGCCATTTGGCAACACAACATTTTTCCCCATTTCCTACTCGAACTTCAATTTCCAAACTGCAACACCATGCAATAAGTACAATAAATATAACATTTCATTGTTTTAGCACTTAAGACTGACAGTAAATGGCAGCAGGGGTACTATTTTGAGACATTTGTTAGTAGCTAAAATAAAAGGACCATATAAATTAAAATAAAAAAAAATTTCAGCTTGAAAATTTTTTTTTGAAAAGATACATTTTTTTTATATTTTTAGACCATTTGGTTTTATTTCACTTCACAATTAATTTCACAAGGACAAAGTTTTTTGTCAATTAAATGTAGAAAAAAATTAAATTAATTTTTTTTAGTATTTTTTTACTAATTTACACCATAATAGAAGTCAAATAAATGATTTTCAAGTGAATTTAAAAAATCATGCATTGTAGGGTATAGTGGTGTCCTTTAAAAAAACCCACTTTTTCAGTTTTCCGTCATTAAAAGCTTAAAAAATATGATAATTTAATCGAACAAAATTGTGTTGTAACGGCTCGTCCTCCTCTACATTTTAGTGCTTAGTAATTTTAATTCCGACTCTCCGTTACAAATTGGCAGACAAAAAAGTAAGAATCCAAAAAAACCCCAATTTTCCTAAAAAAAACCCATGTACCCTAAAAAAAACCCACACTTGAAAATACTCAAAATATTAAGAAAAAATATGATTGAAAGGTTTATTTTGATAGAAAAGAGAATAGTTAAGATAATTAAAACCAAGTTCATCACAAATTATTTCTAAAATTAAAACTGTGATAAGTTTTTCTACTCAAGAATTTTGCCTTCAAAACACAACGACAATAGCGTTTTTATTGTTGTATTTTGATGAAAACGACCTATTAAATACAAATGCTTAATACAATTTCTATAAAAAAGCTTAAGAACGGTAATTGGCACTGATATTTTATTTTAAACCCGTAACTATTTTCTCTCAAAACCCATTTTCGAGTAAAACTCGGTAAAATGCTATATTTTCATGGAAAATGGCTGTTTTTGGTAACATTGAGTTTTTATCAAAAATACTGAAAAAAAATTGAGAATTACCCAAACAACTATTCTATTTGCATAATTAGTTGTATATCATGAATAATATTAAATATTTTGCAAAATTTTTTATTTATTTTATCATTTATTACAAAATGAAAAGTGGGTTTTTTTAGGCACACTATGGGTTTTTTTCACCCCTCATTTCAAAGACTACCGTAGGGTCCCTAATTGGCCCACTGAGCTGAAATTTCAGTATTTTATTCTCATAATAACGGGATAACACAAAACCACGTGAAGAATGCTTTAAAATGTTTATAACATATATTTTTACAGCATCAAAATCTGCATAACTAAATCATATTTTTAGCCCAAAATCGACATTTTCTATTTATTCAAATAAATAAGTAAATAAACGGTTCTTTGACATGCTTTCAAGTTCCCTGCCACTCTAAATGGCTTAGGAAGACATGGGAAATGAGAATTTAAAATTATTTTAATTATTTATTTAAAATATCTCGATGGGTTTTTTTTTAGGGTACAATTTGGAGTGGGTTTTTTTAAAGGACACCACTATATAGATAGTAAAATTTGTACGGGTAAAACATTTTTTTAGGCGCTAAAAATGGATCTTTAATTTTTGTTGACCTCACATATTGCATTCTTAGTCTGGCCAATCAAAGCGCGGAAATTAGCAGGCAAACTTAAGGGGGTAGGTGCACGCAGCTAAATCCCTATCTTAGTAATTTTAAAAATGATGATTTTTAAGGTACATTTAAAAAAAATCTACTTCATTAAAGTTCCCAAATTTTTTATGAGTATATTCCCTGAGCTGTATTACATAATTTAACATGAGCTTTTAGGGCTATTATATCTGGTTATTTTTTATAAAAATATTATCTGAATGAAATTTCATGATGTTTTATGCTATGACTTCAGTTTAAAGGACTTTTTTTTGAGAAAACCCTGTTTTAAAGTATGTAACATAGCGTCATTATAATGATACCAAGTTATAAGATGTTTGCTATGATAGATTTTGGGAAAATGTTCCTTTTTATGGTAAAAAATTCAGTTTTGAGAAAAATGGAAATTTAGTAAAAATCTTATCATATTATTAGTGCCTAAATTATTTCCGTAAAAAGTAATTAAAAATACTTCTAATCCGCGTATAGTAATAATTTTAGTGTCGTTTGAAGCGTAAAATGTAATACTTAACGAAAATGCAAAAATTGAAAAATGTATTTTTTGGTCGAAAGCTGTGCAACCTACCCCCTTAAGCGAGATTTGAAACTTAATGACTGCTTCGGTTTAGTTGCTTGTGCACATCAAAATGTGTAAAAACTTTATTTCTTTTTTATTAACTTATATGAAATTCACTGTTTTATGAATAAGAAACGCTAAAGATTCAATAATAAAAAGTATTTCACGGTTAATAAGATGTAAATGGATGATATAAATTTTTTTTAAATATATATTAACCTTTATAAAATTATTATTATTTATAATAAATGATGGGCTGTGATGTGTAGAAATAACTGACATCTCCATTAGTGATTTGATACTTAATTTTATGTAAATTTCTTTCCCTTAATAGACATAAATAGCCCCCAAATCTGCTAGACTTGGGTTACAAGTTAAAAAAGTTAAACAAAGTTAACAAGTTACACAAAGTTAATAACCGCTTGCGAAGCAATCCTAGGGGGAACAGTTGGCGAGCGATAGGCAGTAGGGGACGGTAGCCCCCTAGCATAAAAAAAGAAATAGTGTACACAACCACTTTCCATTGTGCACAATCACTTTTCTCATAAAAAATAATCAATCATACTACTATTATAATTGTGAAATGTTTGTCTGGATGTTTGTTACTCTTTCACGCAAAAACTACTGAATGGATTTTAATGAAATTTTACCATAATGTAGCTGATACATCAGAATAGGACATGGGCTATAATTTATAAAGAGAAAATCGGTCCTTCATTCTTTTTTTCCAATTTTTCTTCTTTTTTCACTTATTTTTCCGTGTTTGAAAACCTGTTTTACCAGTCATACAACGAGATAAAAATAAAACATTGTTTTAAATGAGACAGATCACTAGACTTTTTCATTTACTAGATCTTTTATTTTAGTTTTAAACACTGGTTTTAAATTTGTTAATTTGTTCACTAGACTTAC
Organism: Tetragnatha versicolor; assembly: GCA_024610705.1. NCBI lineage: Eukaryota > Metazoa > Arthropoda > Arachnida > Araneae > Tetragnathidae > Tetragnatha > Tetragnatha versicolor. The sequence goes on along the minus strand of JANDEH010000035.1, from coordinate 1,039,284 downwards.
TAATTTACTAGACTTTTTATTATGGTTTCAAATTTGTTATTTTATAAAGGCACCAAGATATTAAACATTATCAGGAACATCGGGATTGTAAAAAGTGACAAGAACACCGGGATTGGAAAATTAGCGAGAACATCGGGATGGAAAAAATTACCGGGTTATAAAAATTACCGAGAACACTGGGATAGGAAATTTACCATAAAGACACCGGGAATACCGGAATATAAAAATTACCGTAAACACTGAGATAGGAAAATTACCGGGACCGCCGGGATTAGAAAAATTACCGTGACCACCGGGATAAGATTACCGGGAACACTGGGATAGGAAAGAGGTGCCAGGGATACCGGGATGATTTGTAATATTGCTAATTTACAAAATTATAAATGTATATTAAGAAATATTTAAAAAAATAAATTTATAAACTCCCCCCCCCGTGCAAGGCCGGGTATAACAGCTAGTTTAATCATAAAAATTGTTTTATTTTGGTACATTTTAATTCAGTGTTTCAACTCAAATCAGTAAACATGACCATTAAATACAACGACCCGAATTCCAAAAGAAGTGATCGGAATTAAATCTAAGATTCCATCGCGATGGAAGTTTCAGAATTTTTAAAATAAGCCCAATCATGGTTATTAAGAAGTCGTGTTACACCCTACCCCCCATAAAAATATTCGGAAACCTTCTTAAGTAAAAATGTTATCCCCCCCCCAATATTAACTGAAAGCGGAGCATTCAAGTTTGGAGTCAATCTAATCAGGGATTCAATCCCATTACTGGGATGGAGTCGGAGGAACTAGGGTGCGCAGCTAACTTTTTTTTCTTTTTGAAAAGACCGTGTGCGTGTTGATTTTAAGTATTCTGCCTTCCTAAGCGAAAGTGGACATGTAGGCAATTTCATTCAGATTTAGTTTGAGAAAAATCTCGCCAATAGAGTTTTTGACAGATTTTTCATTTTGTGGGGTCGGTAGACCACCTTCTAAGATTAAATGAGGAGCTGAGAGCCAGAGTGGACCAACCTCAGCAACTGTTATTTCGAGAAAAACGCTTTAAAAAATTGTTGTAATATTTAAACTTTTCTTTTTGAGGTTAGTATTTAATATTTAGTTTTGATCTTCTCGTGAGCAATAATTAGAGGATCCTGTTGAAAGTCAGAATTAGAATAGACCAAGTGGCTTGATCCATTCTGGCATTAAATTTTTGTACGATTTTAATTACTAGATCAAACGAAAAAGTGATGCCATCTTGTGGAAACTAAAAAAATGCATTGTTTTCTAACTTAAATCAATAGATGTCTCTACATTCTACTGAAAAATTAAAAAAAAAACGCTTTTTCATTTTTTGTGGGTTGGTCCACTCTGGCTCTCAGCTCCTCAAATATTAGCTATGCAACCGTAAAAACCTTTCAGTAATTGGTTGCTGCGTTGGGTTGCATTAGGGTTTGAATTTGTAAGACAGAGTTCGATTGCACATTTGTGTACAGGAAAAATGTTTATAACTAATCTGTTTTAGTTTCAATATTATTTTATATTTGAATTTATGTGTATTTCAATCTAAGACAAGTTTGCTTTGCATTCTGATAGTTAAGGGGTCTTTTCATAATTTTGACGATCACTGTAGTGGCTTAGAAGTAGCATTCTCTACAATTATACTAGAAAGCAACTTAATTTGAACCTACTACGTCACTAACGAACGAAATAGTTCTCATCGCGGTGCCTGAATTTCGAGTGAAACAAAGAACGTCAATTTTAAAATAAGATTATTTCGTTAAACCCATGTATAAATAGTGTCTTTTTATCACTATTCGCGTACCGAAATTCCTCCTATCAACCCAACAGGCTTTGTGTTTACTCACTTTCTCCTTCCGCGTAGTGACGTACTGGGTTCAGGAAACGTTGTTGTGAAGTATAAAAAATGCGCCATAGGGGACAGAAAGTAAAATTTTACGAAAACTGTTTTATGTGCACTTTCGCTTAGGACGGCAGTATTGGTACTTTTGGAGGTTGATCCTTTAAAATCGAAACTTTTTTTTTAAATTTTGTACTTTATGGAACTCTCCACGTTACGAATTCCACTTTTCCACTCCTCGTATCGTCCACGCAGGGATATCGGCCTTCGCTCCCTCCATGCCAATCCTATCCCTAACGATTTCAGGAGGAAAAACTCGTATGATTGATTCGGCCATTTTAATCAGGACCCACTGCTCTCCGAAAGTGCCCCGGATGAAGACGCTCCATCTTTTGGAATGTCTAATTAAGTGCCCTCGATTTTCGTTCCAAAATAAAAGGAGTACATATAAACGGATTTAATTAAAATTGGATTGATTAAGAGATTGTTTTTCGTGGTTTTCTCTCCGAATCGATTCGAGTAGGGTTGTGTTGTTTCGGGCTGATTGGGGGTTTTATGAACTGAATAAGTGACTTCGTCGTTACGACTGTTTGTTTAGAAGAACGATTGAGTTAACTAATTTAGTACTACTTAGCCAACGATAGTAAAAAGGTCACGTGATTTTTACAGACGTAGCACAGCCGATAGTACTCGACTCGTATGCATTTAGTCCAGTTTAAGTTATGAGGGTAGATTAAAGAAGCTAAATATTAGGGCTCGACCGATGGCACTTTTTTGGCCGATGGGCCGATGCCGATTGTTCGAAAATTTCCATCGGCAAGCCGATGGCCGATGGGTCTTTACGAGGCCGATTGCCGATGCCCGATGCTAAAGGCCGATGGTAAAAATTGCATTAAACTAATTTAGTCCAGTAAATCTAACGAAAAAAAAGGAAAAAGGTTTGAAACCAGTAAAAATTTCAACATTTAGTTTTTAACGGTTTTCACTTGAGAATGATGTTTATAGACTATTTTTCACTGCTGCTGATACGAATATTCTATTTAAATTTTTTAAGATTGAAATATCAATTCAAATTTATTTCAAAAATTTGATAACCATCGGCCAAACATCGGCATTTAGATGTTTTTTTAGGCCGATGGGCCGATTTTTTCAAATTTTAGCATCGGCCAACGATGTCAATGCCTATGGCAATTTTTTCAAACAATCGGCGCCGATACATCGGCCAAGCCGATGCATCGGTCGAGCCCTACTAAATATGTTCACTCTTCTAGAGAAAAGAAGGATTAGAGGGGATTTGATTCAACTTTTTAAAATGGTAAAGCAAGGGGACACAGAGGGACTAGATTTCAATACAGGTAATAAAACAAGGGGTCACAATTTCAAATTGAATAAAGTAAAATTTAAGACGGATTGTAGAAAGGGCATTATTTTTTTAATAGGGTAGTGGATAGATGGAATGCGTTGCCTGGAACAAATGTAAATTCAAATGGGGTAAACGAGTTCAAGAGGAAAATTGACATACTGGGATTCCGGTAGTTTGGGTAAAAAGACTGGACCAACCTTGCTGGGGCTTACGCCTGTAGTTGGTCGACTTGATTTGTATTTGTATTTGTAATTTCATTCGGTGTCCAAATAATTTTGAAAGTTCTTATCGAGATTCTGAAAAAAAAGTTCTTATTACTACTCTAAAATTCTTATCTTCAAATGCTTATTTTTTTTCTACAAAGATGTAATTTGAGTACATATTTTTCAAATTACTCAAAAACATCAATTTTTTAATTATTTTATTTTGAAATAAGTCTCCCAACGATGCAGTTGGATAAGCCGTGTGACGAAAATATTGTTTTTGCATATTTAAAAAAAATAAGTTACGATAAATTAAATAGCTTATTTCAGAAACCAGTTGAACGATTTCGAGTTTTGAGAAAAACGAGAGAAAAACCTTTGTAGTTCCTGTTATTTATTTCATACACAAAATAATTTTAATTCTATTTTTTACTTTCTTCGCATTAAAAATGAAAACTTTTCATTCGACAATACTTCTACAATAAACAAAGCGTTGAGACATATTTTCGAAGCTTATACCGTATCTTCTCAATTTTTTAAAAATTTTAAAATAATGTGAAGCTATACATAAAAAATCGCTTGACACCAATAATCATATTCAGCTCATTCCAAACCAAAATTAGATTAAAGGGTGAAAACTGTGATCTCGACTGTGAAATATCAGATCATTTGAAAAAGTTAAGTGAATGTCATTTATTTAAAACTCGTAAAGACACATATATTAAATGATAAACTGGAAAAAACCAATTTCACACAACTTAATTGAACAAAAAAAAACTGAAAAAAGCATGAAAAATCATCGTGTTTTTGCATCAAAATCAGCTCATTCCAACCTAATTAGTGTAATTACGCCCAAGGTAATGCTCCTGGAATGAAAATGAAAAACTAATCAAATTCTAGGCGGTTATACCTACAATTAAAAATTTTAAAAATAAATTTAGCTTTAGAACTGTGGACGTGAGAAGTTTTTTATCTCTCCTGTAAAATTTCTAAAAATGGAATGAGCTGGTTTTGATAGCAAACGCCTCATTTGACTTATTTCTAATTTGTGAAAGTCAATCTTAGGAAACGTTGTATACAGTGCTATTCCTAGGATTTTTTTGGAGGAGTAAAAATATTCCTTGCATTTTTCAGGAGGAGTGAAATACGGAAATAACATAAACTACAAATACGAAGACAATTTTTTTTCTATAAAAACGCTCTCTTTATTATGGACAAAAAATGAAAAAGAAAAAAATGAGTATGATGTTTGGTTTTTAACAATTAAAGAATATGATAAGTATTAGTAGAAAATGTTAAGACAAATTAGAAAAAATTAAAACAAATAAAAAACAAAACAATCCAAACAAACAATTAGTAGAAAATATAAAAGTTGGTGTTAAGAGTAGTCAAAAATATCAGTTGTTTTCGGTAGGGCTCCATGCATTTTTTAAGCTAAACCTTTATTAAAAATTCAAAGCGTGAAAATACTCCTGGCAAGTTTTTAACAGCGTATTTCCGATTTACAATGCGTGAAATACGCTCTTAAAGGCGTTAAAATTATCTCTGGTTGTATATTTAATATTGTTCCATTTTCTTTACAGGTGAGTGCTTAGTTTCTTCTTTCTGTGTGAAGATACCCATCGTAAGTTGAGATTTGCATACTTCTTATAAAACTGCTTTTTGATTTTTTTATAAATTGTTTTTAACGTATATTATTGTAGAATACTTTGAGTAAGTGTACGATTGCCAATACAGGATACCTTTATTCTCTGTGATGCACGCTGACGTATTTACTCGTTGTTAGACATGTGGGATCTTGTAAATTTTTAAGGGTACTGACCAGTTACCGCGAACTCCATTCTCAGAATCCAGACACCGTTCATCAGCTCTACACAAGTCTTTTATTAATTTAACAATTTATTTTACCAACACCAACACGAACACAGCACATAACGAACATCTAACAAGGAACATGAAAATAACTCTAATGACTAATACTTAACAGATCCTCCGTGAGCCGAGAAAAATCCCTGGCTCCGGGCATAAAATTCCCTATGGGGATCATTCCCAAAAAGGTACTATAGTGAATTTTCGATCGTTTTCCATCGTCTGATAAAAGTTTTCTTTTATGTTTGGAGAAAGATCCCGCGTCTATAGTGCTTGTGAAGTCTATAAAAGTTATTTACATTCAAAGAATTCATTTAAACTCCATCAAGTTGTGGTTTAGCAATTTTTCTTGTAATTCGATTTTAATATAGAGTGTTTTTACAGTTATGTTCCATTGTACTATAAGGTGTGAATTATTTTTGACGGAAAAAATAGTAGGTTCCATAGAAATACAATGCAATGTTGATCATATTATTCATTGATTCTAACCCCTATGTTAGTACAGTACCTACCGTTTGAAATAGTTAAGATTTATCTTAATTTTTTCCCAATAAAATAACAAAAACATTTTTATTAATTGTAAAAAAATAATTTAACTGGTATAAAAATATTTTACCTCACGAATTCCCTTCTTCTACTGCATCTTTCTTTAAATTCTAACCTTCAAATATAGTGCTACGTAAATTAACTAAATTGAATTACAAAAAAATATTTATTATAGGTAAAAATAAGAAAATTAAGTTGAAACAATTCTAATCATGAAAATTCTACATGTGTTAGAATGCTCCAATCTTCTGGAACTTGCCAAACATAAAAATTCATTATTGCCAAAAGAATTGAATTAAATTGAATTAAATGAATTACAGGAATAAATTCATTCACTAGTCACACAGTTCACTAGTTCTTTGGTATTACAATCATAAAATTACAGTTCACTAGTCACACGTTTCACTAGTTCTGTGGCAATATTAAAACCTTAAAATAAATACCTCGCTTCACGTTTCCTCAAAACTTCATCTTTTCAACATAGCTTACTTCCCTCATTATTATTAATCTCTATGACAAACAACTAAGCTTTGAGGTTCGAGAGTTTTTCCCCAACACATCAACAGGTTGTTTACAAAACAAAATACGCCTCATCAAATATTTTCCAAAAAATAGGAGGAAACTTTGACATCAACAAATAAAAAAAGTTGGTATTTTTCCCTCAAGAACATCAAAGTTTTATTTTTTGCCGCCAAAGTATAACCAAAATATTTTCTTTCCTCCTACAGTGAGAAATATTATCTTCCATATTTCAATATTCTTCCGATAAGAAACCTCCGCGAATACCCAAGAGATAAGATTCTAGCGCTAGATCATAGAAATTTTTATCCTTCCTTTTTCGGAAATGAAGATAAGATTACTTTGATTTTCGTCTAAAAATAAAGCGAATATAACTTTTTTTTAACCTGTTAACGCTTACCAGAGTAGGGCAATTATCTACATTGTGTCGTATTACGCGCAAATGAGTAATAACGTTGTTTTGTCATACTGTGATTCGGGATAACAATGTGATATTATCTTAGGTAGGAATTAGAAATAGATACGTGTCTTTGTGTGTTTTTATATATGCAGAAATAAATGTTTGTAAGCATTTTGTAAGCAAATTAACAATACTAAGCTAATAAATAATTTCGTTCTTAAGTTTGAATGTGCTGACGTACTGGCCTAGTGGTTAGAGTATCTGACTGCGAAGCCGTACGTCTGGGGTTCGAATCTCCGTTTGGCATGGATGTTAGTTTCTGTCCTTGTGTGATGAATGAATGTGGCTCCCGTGTAAAAAGGGGTTGTGCGAGAGAATGTGTGTGTATGGCGTGGGTAGCAGTACCACACCTCTGTGGTTTTGGGCCACAGGTGCCCGCTGGGTAACGCTGAGGTGGTAATTCTTGGGGCAGTTCAGTGGTCAAGGATAAAATATCCAGAAGTACCCGCCCATTAGCAAAAAAAAGAGTTTGTAACGTACTTTGGAGTAAATTCGAAGCAGATACTCTTTAAAATTTATTTTGCCACATATTGGAACATCTTTATTTCGTTTGTTAGAAAATAAGGCCCTGACATTTCAAGAAATATAAGCCTACTTACCGCTGTAAGTCAGAATATAGACTTTTGTTTGGTATGGAGGGGACTCAAATGGTTGCTCCGACCCCACATTATGGGTTAAGTCTGCTTTTTTTTTAAAATTTACTAGTGAAATTGGAACATACTTAATAGGAACACTTCGTAAATTCTAAGCTCAAAAATTGGGGGAGGGGGGTTGAAGTATTTCCGCTGAAAAAAAACCAGTCCATATGAAACACCAGTCTGTGGAGGAACAATTTATACAGGGTGTTTCATAACTTCTAGGGGGGGGATAGTAGACACCTAGACGAGTCAGAATCACATAGGATTTGGGGGTCCCCAGACCAATGATTGATTGCGTTTAATATTGATTGTATTTACGTGAAACTTTTGACTTTCGGGTTTTCAACTATGATCTTTCTGATTATCAATTCAAAAGAAAGGATTTCAAAATACAAAATAAAGTTTTGGCAGAGTTTTCACATTTTTTGTGGTTTTAAATTTTTTTTTCATAATAAAACAAATTTTAAAGTGAAAACTTTTAAGATAATTTTAAAGATCATATTAACCCACAAAATTTGAGACCATAATTAAATTTTTACTAATTGTACTTCTTCTACAAATTGAATTTTTCAATACTTTTTTTGGAAGTGTCGCTCCATTTTTAGCTCCCTGAGATGTAGTCTGGGACCCCCTAATCCTATGTGATTCTAACTCGTCTAGGTGTCTACTATCCCCCCTAGAAGTTATGTAACACTTATCTGAAACACCCTGTATATAGATAAACAGAATATTTTTTCCTTGTCAAAGTTGTCAAAAGATCGTGCCATTCAAGAAAAATTTAGTCAACAGAGAAACTGTGTAAAGGAAGCTAGGAAAAGTTGCCTTTTCGTTTTAAGATTATTTTTACAGCACTGGGGCATTTAAACGCTCCAAAATAAGGATGCAAAACTGCATTTTCTCCCCTATGAAATCCGATAAATACACCTCTCTGAAGTCGTCCTAATTCTTTCGAAATCCGGACACTGCCATAACTGCCCCCCATTATTCAATTGTCCCTCTCTTTCTCGGAACGGCGGCGGGGCGATAATCGAATTGTACGGCACCTCCAGAAGGGCAGTAATCGAATTAGATGGCACGGGCACAGAAGAAGAGAAAAGAGACCCTGTTTCTTCATATACTTTGCTCGATTCTTCATTTGAATTTCAAATTACGCTTTTGAGGAAAGTTGGTTGAGAGGGAAACTCTTGAAGTAGAGAGTAACAAATGATATTAGTCGTGGGAGGAACTGTAGGAAAATCTCTGGTTTTCCTTTAAAAATGCATAAATATTTATTATGAGGTGACTATATGGGGGAACCTTGTTTGAAAGGGGAGATTTTTACACACTCGACCGGGTTTGTTAGTAGTCCCTTTTGATTTTTGTATGTGTGTACGGTTTCGAACAATTGCAGCTTCTCGAACTGGGGAAGAATGTATTCAAGTGAGTAAATCATGCTAAAAGAGGACTGTTGTTGTAAAGTTCTATGGGAAGTGTTGTATGGGGAACAGGTAGAAGTGTAATTAGTATTGATTTTTAGATGCTGAAATTGGATTTGAATGAACAGAACTGGAAACATATGAGTAGTTAGAAGGTTAGCTCATTAATCCTCTACTGCCCATGCTACACAAATTATAGGTTTAATTTTCAGCATGCTTTTAATTTGGATGCAGAACATATGTTACGGGCAAAGTGATTAATTAAGCATTATTAATAATGGCCCAGAGTGAAAGCGGGCAAAGTGATAAATTTCATTCATAAAAATTCGAAAATCATATCCCCCAAATCTTAAAATAAAGCTTTACTTACAATCTCTCAACATACTTAAAGGACAAAGTATCTCTCCTAATGTATGTTACGACACAAAAAAATTAAATAAATAAAAAAGGAAGCCATAACTCCTTCGAATGATACTTAAAAAAGATATCGGCATTATAACCGGAAAGCGCAAACAAACCAACCAACCAACCAAGTAGTATCTCTGTCATTCATCCCTTTTCTCTTTTCGATCTTAACTCACACCATCAGGTTAGGGAGCGTCCATGAAATGCGTCAAGGGAATTTACAGGGTTTTACTTGCCTCCATCCCCCTGTGTCGCAATTTGTCACATTTTAGCATGAGATTTTTCGCTTCTGTTGGGATCATTAAATTATTATTAAAATGTTTAAATAAAAACTGGTGTAACCGGGCGACTAGTGAAACACTTGTGCCCTAATTTCAACGATTAATATTTTTTAGAACTGAAATTCCAAATTCTATACTCTTATTTTTTTACCAGTATAGAAAATTTCCCACTACTTTTTTGGAATTACGGGATAGCAATACCTCAAGGTGATACATATAGGTTTAATTTTTAAGGTACATTTTTTTCAGCTCCAAGTCTCTCCTGAAAAACTCCTTAAAGTTCCTTAAGTTAGAGTGGAGTGATTCTCAACGGGGGCGTTGAGAGGATGCTTAGGGGAGGTGAGCCTGTTTTGGGCGGAAGGGGGCGATGAGCATTGAGTGTATTTTGAACTTATTGGCGGATCTAGGGGGGAACATAAGAAGCGCTTAAATTCACTTTTTTCGTGCTAAAAATCAAATATTTTTTGGGGGAAAGAACCCCCAAGTCCCCCTAACTGGAATGGTTTCGAACTGATCGTCTTATTCAGACCGCAGGTGATCCCTGAGGGCTCCGAAAGTAGGCTGCAAAGTACTATCGAAAAGAAGTTGTCTGAGGGACACGCGATTAACAACACATTTTTACCACTATTTTTGGTTATTACCAATAATCAATTTCAATCGTAGGGGATGAGACACACACAAAAAAAACTTATATATTCAGTTGTAATATTAATGAGGCAGGAATAATTTTTTTATTATTTCGAACGATATCACAGCGCGTTGCCAAGTCCCGAGTTTAACAAATTCAGTGCCTATATTACTTACTAATAATACACTTATACAATCTTACTACATACAATCTATGAATACGCACATTAGGGGGGCGGTAGCTTTAAAAAGGTTGAGAACCACTGAGATAGAGTATAAACCCCTTGTTAAATTTTGATATTTCACGTTTTTATCCTTTCTGGACCTCTTTCCCACCTATTCCTACAACCCGATGAGTGGCAGCACTATGGTAACGGCCCCCAAGAACGTTCACATTTTGATCGAAGATCCCCACTCACTCCTCCCCTCAAAATGCGATAAGCAGCCGATCTGGGGATAAATAAAACAACACACAATAGCGGCATATTCGTCAAAATCCTTTATCGCATAAGAAAGAAAGAAAGAGAGCAAAAATGTGCCGCCATTGTTTAGTAAGGGAGACAATGAGAGGAGTTCTGGTTTTACAATTTCCCGCGAGAGATCTCTAACTGCGACCGTATGTTTCATCATCACAAAAGGATTTCTCGTTCTTTGACAAAGAGAAAGTGTGGGAGAGGATTATTTCGGAACGTAATGTTGTTGTTTTTTTCCACACCTGCAATAAGGTCGGATATGCATGCAGCGGTTCAAGCAACGTCGAAGCTTCCCATGTGGCGTATGTAGAAATTTATTTCCGGAGGGGGCCTCAAATTATTTTTAAGCCCCCTGCATATTTACTAGTTCAAATGTAGTTATTTACTGGATGTTTTAGATAGGATTCGCATGTTGATGGCCTTTATGTTAGAAAAATTGTAAGTAATAAAGTTCTTGGTACCAAAAGATGGTCTGGGGGTCCTCCCCCATCAAATTTTTAAACACTAAAAACTTGACTTGGACTCTAAAAACAGGTTTTTAACTAATTTTAGTACACTTAGTCCTCGTTTTGTATATTCCTACCTTTTCAGATACAATTTGCATTTTGATGAACTTAAAAGAAGAAAAGTTCAGTTGTTAGTTCTAAACACAGAGTACAGAGCTTACAGAGATTCCAAACGGCAGTTTTCCTCTTTAGGTACTTAATTTAATTCATGTGCTCCCTGATCATAATTCATTTCACTAACAGCCAATCAGAGAAGGCGAAATGCGAAAGTGATTCCTGATTGGATATGGATCTTCTATCAAGCGGTATTTAAATTTCATCGGTGTTGTTGTTTTTCCCTCCAGTTCCGATTTGGATTTGAGTTACATCTTCAGTGGGCGAATGACAGAGAATTAGCAGGAATGACGTAGTATTAAAGGAGGCGGGTCCGTTTGGCCTGAAGTTTGTCTATGGGAAAAGCCCTGTTAAAAAAGTTGTCATTAGCGTCTATGGAGATGAACACTCTGTTAAGCTCTATACTCTGTGTTTATAAAATAACAGTTCCAAGTGCAAAAGGGGATCAAATTTTTTGAAAATTTGACGCTAAATAACTTGTTTTTAACTAGCTTTGGTGCACTAAATCTGAATATCGGGAGGGGGGCAGAGTTGCTTCCACTCACCTTATACATCCCTGAACTTCCCTATTAGTTCCTTAAAATTTTGACGAAACTTCTACGTCATAGCGCTAAGGACCAATCGTAGGACCAGATTCTAACTAATTTGATAAGGACAGCGATATGAAATTTTCTCCAGTTTCCCCAATGAGACATCACGGTAGCGTTGCTCAGAGAGCTGCATGCGAATCCACCATAAGTTATTTTCTTATGAGATTTCTCGTGATTTCTTTTTCATGTTGGAGGTTGTTTAAATATTGCGAATGCTGTGATATTTTTTTTGTGAAGAAATTACCTCCGGGATGGTGTTGTTGCGAATTCGTTTTCGTTTGTTGATGTTTAGAGAATGGGGGGGGGAATTTTTGACGTCACCACTTTGTCAAATAAGTTGGAGGAAACCTTGAGGGCTGGAATAGCATTTAGACTGCTAGATTATGCTTTGTATGTATACTTTGGTAATTACTTTCTGGTTGTATCGAAATTGGATTTTAGTTTTATCATTTTGAGAGATTCCAACTCGTAACATCTGAAAAACTATTATAACGTATTTTCTAAACCCAGCAACTTTTTTAAAGTATTAAAAGTAAATTGATTTTGTTTTGTTTTTATAAATATGGCGCTTGATTTTTTTTAAATATAATGTTTTGTTATTTAGACCGATTCTTAGTTTTTTCTCATATTTAGACTCCCGATTTATTTCTCTCCGATTTATTTTTTTTCTCTAATGTAGCCCTCTCGGTCACCAAACTGGATCCATGCACATCAATGATCTGATGGTTCCTGGATCCAGTAATTTCAAAGAAATTTTAAAACCTGATTGAACTTAAGTTAGGTGATGTTTGATTGAGTAGGTGGTGTGTTATTGATATTTGGAGGGCTCACAGAATTAAAATGGACCAAGTCCACTTTTTGTCATTTTTGAGTTAGCAACGCTATAACATGCACCAACTATGTAAAATTTCAGTGCAATAGTGAACCGAGTCCATAATATCCGCTTGGCAGCAGCAAGTTCTGTTGCGTTAACATGTAATTTTGCTATGAAGCTTTAACTTTAAACGTCTGTAGCTCAAAAGTAGCTAAAGTGGACTTGGTTCACTTCTATTCTGAACCCTCCATTAGGCCTAAGAAAACTTAAGTTAGGTTATGTATGAGTAGGTGGTGTTATATTGATATTTGGGAGAAAGTGAAATGATGTTGAGTGCGCAAGGTTTTTTCCCAACACAAAGAAAATAATGCAAAAAATTAACATGCTCATTAACAAATAACTTTGAATGTTAAATATGTAACATATAACAATAATATTAACAAATAACATATAATGTTAAATGTTAATATAATATAAACAATACAATATTTGTTCCCTTAGTGTAATGGTATTTTTATGGAATTTGGTTTAACAAATACCATTACACTAAGAGAACAAATATTGCACGTTTTATAACTCATCTCACGGGTTAACAAGTGGTCCAATTTTGTTCAAATTTATGGTGGACGTAGTATGAATACTGCTGTACCTCATGCAATAATTTTTTTTCATTCTATTATGTTTTGTTTCGTTAAACGGGCCTTAGGAAAACCGCCTTTTGTAACGCCCTCACACTACATTAGGGGTTCTAGCTCTTTAGTCTCTCTCTGTCTAGGTCCCCTCTACCACCCCTCAAAGTTTGTCCACGGTGTTTCCGAACACCCTGTATAATAATAATGTTATAATGTTAATATAATGTTAACAAATTAACACAATAATGTTCATCGAATGCAACATCAGGCTTTTAAATATTTGAAAAAAAAAAGCCTCAGAATCATCTTAACCCTAGTACACATGTTACACATTGCCCTAACAGCACTAAAAATAAAACAAACCGCTCACTGCACTAATGACTCCTAAATTTCCCTAATAAAGATTTAACTTCCGAAAATCCAAAACTAAAACACACAATTCCCTGTATTGTCATCAAGCAACTCTTTATCCCTTTCAACTCCAAAACCGCCCGAGGTTACCATTGAATCCTAGGGTAAATTCTGGGCGGTATATGGGATAAAATGGTTAAATATTCTCTGCGCGCGTCGCGAAATCCCTCATCGCCGAAACCTCATTCCTCGAATTTTTCTTCTTAATTATCCAATTACGGAGAGAACGGGGGGGCGATTCGTGAAAATCGAATCTTTTCCCGACACCTTGCGGAAAGGATCTCCTTTCGTTATTTGTGGAAATAACCCCTTGAGAGAGGCTCCTTTTGTGAGCGAGCGACATTTTTAAATGCGATGACGTAATATAATTGAAGAAAACGCTCTTATTCGTTGTTCTCTGGGGGGTTTGCTCTAAGTTGGTTCCGAGTGTTGATTCGATGTTGGAGGGGGGGTTGTGAGGTAGAGTGGCGTAAGTGGGTGTGCGGGGGGGTTCTGGATGGGTATGGGGTGATGTAAAATTTATGCGTCGACGTGTTCTGTATTATAAACTCGGTCTTAACTTTATCAAGAGTGGGAAATTCCTGTTATTGCTGAAAATGTAGAAAATATAAGTATTGAATCCTGGAACTTAAATTTTAAGTAATTTCAAGTTTTGTATAGCAATGGATAATTGCGATCAAATTTTTTTAAATCTCAATGTGTTCGGAATGCCTTTAAACCTGCAAAAAACATTTAAATTTACCCTTTCAAAGCCCTAAATTTTAAGTTATTTTCAATTAAAAATAGCTTCTTTTCTGTCTGAGCTGAAACAGCTTGTGACGTTAAATGTGCCTTGCTCCCGCTTGTTATCATCCCGCTTTGAAAGACTGAGCTCTAGTTTTTTACAGCCTAGTATTTCGATGAAAGCGGTGTTTCCCACATTTCCAAGAGACACATGGGACGTCACATTGTTAGGAGCTTTCTGTGATAAAATATGTCATAATTACCTTAAAAAAGTTTGTGGGAAAAGACAAGCGTATCTTTGGAATCAGGAGATAATTTTTAATAAATTAAAATTGAATATTTAGAATTTTAAGAGATGCTGCAATTCTCCATTGTAGGAATAAAAGTTAAATGTTTTTCTTCTGTAAGTTCGCACAAAGATATTTTTTTATCTTTCTTTATGGTTTTGACATTTTTTCATAGTTCTCTCAATTTATTCAGATAACAATAGCTGGTTTAAACCACAGAGTAGAGAGCTTAACAGAGATGCCAAACCGCCGTTTTCCTCTTTAGGTCATTAATTTAATCCAGCACGCATATTATAATTCAGTTCAATAGCAGCCAACCAGAGAACCCGAAATGTATTTGATTTGATTTTAACACTGATTATAGGCGATTTGGATTTGAGTGACAGCTTCAGTGGGCGAATGACAGAATTAGCAGGAATAGCGTGGTATTAAAGGAGGCGGGTCCGTTTGGCCTAAAATTTTTCAATGGGAAAAGCCCTGTTAAAAAAGTTGCCTTTAGCGTCTATGGAGATGAACACTCTGTTAAGCTCTATACTCTGTGGTTTAAACAATCTGTATTGTAAACAATCCTTTTGTTTCGAGTTTCTATAAAAATGCATTAAACCTTCAAGAAATAGAAAATACTATTTATTTTAAATAACCTTTTACTCTAATCTTTTATGTATGACTTGCACAGTTAAAGGTCTTATGATAACCTAAAAATAAACCTGAAAAATCAAATATAACAAGATGGTATGTTCCCTACCTATAATAGAATAATTATAAATATTATATGAAATCACCCTCTTTGGGGATAAAACAAATCAAAATAATCATAATCTAGGTTCAGTAATTCCGTTATAAGTCCTGCTAAGTATCAACAAGCCGTTTGAGACGCCAACTATTAGAAATCGAGCCAAAAATTGTAAAATTATAAATTGCAATATAAAGTTTATAAAATTTTAGTAAAGTTATTAGACTGAAAATTACTAGTATATCCTTTATTCACATACTCTGACTCTCAATTTTACCATTTTCTATTTACAACTGAAAGCATTTGTATATTTGCAGTTGCTATTGGTAACCATTAGTATAAATGCTAATTTATATAAACTTAACTTAAAAGGGCACTAGTTCTCAGATCACTACACTAGTCATCGACAAAGTTGCATCACTGTATGTATAAACCATAAAAGGTTGTCGATAATTTGCCCAAGTTATTCTTTCTTTATACATATTCATTCTGATTTAATAAGGAAGTTGCACGTGTCAGATTTTCCAAAACAAACAAGTGTTCCGTATGGTTTTTTGCATGGTAAAATGAAATATCTAGTCAATTTTTCAATGTACAGGTAATTAAATATTTTAATTTAAAAATCGAGAAAAAACACGTGACTGAAAACGTTTATTGTTAAAAAAGTAACGATGACGTCAACAATCATACCATCAACTCCATCGCTTTCCAACAATGGTCATCGTACGATGACGTTACATCCCAAACTCTTGGCGTTTTTGCGCGCTTTTACAAAGGGAATTTTTGTTAATTTTTTTGGCAATCAAAAAATTTCTGGATCGGCCTCAAATTTTGGGTAGCTGCTTATTTTTGCAAGAAGATTCAATTAAAAAAATAAAAAAAATCATGCAACTTCCTCATTTTCCTAAGTCATTCTTTCTTCATAAATATTCAATTTTCCGATATAATTGTCTAGTCTCGTGTATTTTAAAATCCCGACTTATCCACCTGTCGCTCCAAAAGGAGGCGTCATCCCCCTGTTGCACTTCCTTCGCATTGTTGGCAACACTTCCTCTTAATCAAAATTTCAGGGATATTCCACCCCAGGGGGAACTTCATCCTAACGAAATCTTGTTCGCCTTAAGTATTTCCTTCTCCACAGAAACTTTTCCAAAATAAGCTTAGCTGCTGAATTAGGTTTTCTCTACCGATAAGGTATTAAAATTCGCCTAATCTGCAGTTTCGAAAATCCCATCCCTGGGTTCTACTTAAGGACTGGCGCTTACCTGTATTGAATTAATATTTTGATCGGGAACGGCTTTTGAAAGGGGCTGGGTAGATAGAGTAAGTGGCTTTTTGAAGTAGATGTAAAGAAAATTATTTTTGAAAATATGTTGCTAAAGGTTTATGGAGTTTTTAGTCAGCATTAAGTGGAGGATGTGTTAAAAAAAAGTTTTGTTTAGGTTAAGAAATTGGTTGTTTTCCCGTTTATTGTTGCAATTTTATTGTTAAATTTTTGATTGTTTTGTCAACCTTTTTGGAAAGTTGGTTTGTTTTCGTTCAGCTGTGTTGTGAAAATAATCGATTAAATTATTTCACAGATTAGTTAGTGTAGTTCAACTGTTAGAAACAAACTGTGTTAATTATACGATAAAAACATATTTACAATTGAAAGCATTTTATTTGGATTTAATACTACTTTAATAATGGAAAAAATCTGAAAAATCAATCAGAATTGTTGTTTTTGACTTGTTTATTTTTTCACAATCTCTTTAATTTAGAATTATTAATCATGAACCTTTATTTACGTTAAGTCTATCTTAAATTATTTTAAATGTCTTGTAAGTTATAAAATAAGGTACCTATAAAAATATTTAATTCCGTTCTTTTGTTGGAATTTCAAAAAATATATATATAAACACACAACATAATGTTACTAAAAAATCTACCATACTAGACATCAACTTAAGTTGAACCTACTACGTCACTACCAAACAATGAAGTTCCCATCGCGGTGTCTGAATTTCGAGTGGACGTCCATTTTAAAATATGATATTTCGTCAAACCTATGTTTTATAGTTTCTTTTTATCACGATTCGCGTATCGAAATTCCTCCTATCAACCCAACATACTTTGTGTTTACTCACTTTCTCCTTCCGCGTAGTGACGTATACTGGGTTCAGGAAACGTTGCTGTGAAGTATAACCATAAACTTGTTCACCACTATCTCCAAATGTTTTGCGAACCAAATGTTAAGAAAGATTACACAAAAAATTACAACCTAACCACGATTAAAATATAGTTGTATTGATGACATCGCATTATAATTTGTTTTAATGTCTATCATGGCGAAATATGATCATATTTGATTCTTGGGCCATAAAACCGATAAAAATTTGGCAATATTTGAATACTAGTAGCTCACGATATTGTGGAGATATTGATAACGTAGGTAACCGATGACGGAATTCAACGGAACCTTTCACAATTTGTTGAAAGGCCCCTTAACTAAACATTTACCTTATATCGATTTAAAGCAAAACTCTCAGAGTTCCGAGAATCGAAGTTAATTGGGACGGATATAGAATTACCGACTGAAGGGATATATTTTGATACCTCCACACAAAGATCCGGAATCAGCGGGGCTTAGGTTCCACCGGCTATTATATATCCTGTTATTTCTCAGAATGTATTAGGACTTATTTTCGTACCAATTTATTTTCAGCTCCCTCTTAATCCTATAACTAATGATGGGAACTGTTTTTTGGAAGGGGCGTAATTCCTGATAACTTTCTTAAATCATCTTTCGAAGAATGATTCATTCTGATAAATCCTATTCACGATTTTTCAAAGGAAACAAACAAGCCCAATCAACTTCCGGAATGTCATTCATTTCTACATCTTAAAGGTGACGTCTTGCCTCACTGGTAAATTTTATTTCAAAACATCTTATTTACAATGATATTTAAGACAAAAACAATATAAATTTAACAGTGTTCATCTGCTAGTAAAAAGGCTAATAGGATATTGGGATACATTAAAAAACTGTTTTTTCAAGGTCCGAGGATATTATTTTACCACTATACAGAGGCTTGGTGAGACCTCATCTAGAGTATGCTGTTCAGTTTTGGTCTCCATACTTAAAAAAAGATATTGATTCAATTGAAAGGGTTCAGCATAGGGCTACTAAAATGGTCAAGGGTATATCCAGTTTAAGTTATGAGGGAAGATTAAAGAAGCTAAATATGTTCACTCTAGAGATAAGAAGGATTAGAGGGGATTTGATTCAACTTTTTAAAATGGTAAAGCAAGGGGACACAGAGGGACTAGATTTCAATACGGGTAATAGAACAAGGGGTCACAATTTCAAATTGAATAAAGTAAAATTTAAGACGGCGTGTAGAAAGCATTATTTTTTTAATAGGGTAGTGGATAGATGGAATGCGTTGCCTGAAACAATTGTAAATTCAAGAGGGGTAAACGAGTTCAAGAGGAAAATTGACAGATACTGGGATTCCGGTAGTTTGAGTTAAAAAGACTGGACCAACCTTGCTGGGCTTACGCCTGTAGTTGGTCGACTTAATTTGTATTTGTATATTGTTAAATAATGAAAGTTATCAGAAAATTCAAATTACTAATTCGAAATGTTATTTACTTTTATTTAAGATTTTTAATGAGCTGTGTGTCAACTAGTAATCGGAGAGCAGATAGTCCGGAAGTTGATTAAACCGGGTGAAATGGTTTGTTTATTTATTAAAATCGTGAATAGGGGAATTATTATGAGCGAAGAATTATTGTTTGATACCTAGAGTAACCACATGGTAGAAAAGGATGAGGTATAGTACTGTTGTTGTTGTTTCTTATGCCACTTGGAATATCCAAGCTAGGGCAAAGGGGGTGCGGCTCCTGAGAAAGTGAGGCCCATGAAAGACAGGAGTCCGACTTAAGCCTCGGATGATAGATTCCGCCACCATCTATCGCCACCTCCACAATTTTGACATGCATCTGAAGGGGAGGGAAATAGTCTCCAGACACCTGGGGCCAAGGTAAACTGCGCCATGACCGACCTCAGGACTTTCAGACCCACATATTTAACGAGCACGTACTCCGCATATACTCGATGGGTCTTCAGCGGTGTCGGAAATCGAACCCGGGACCCTCCGATCCCCAAGCCGATGCCTTAACCACTAGGCTCCCCACGGCCTTATAGTACTGTTAGATTCGTTTGTTACCTAGTTAAATTGAATCACGGAGTATAAAGCTTTACAGAGGATTCATCTCCATAGACGCTAATGACAACTTTTTTTAACATGGCTTTTCCCACAGACAACTTCTGGTACATCGGACCTCCTCCTATAGTTTCACGTCACTCCTGCTCTCTTTCATTCGCCTCTCACTCAGATTTTCATTCTGTCACTCAAATCGGAAGTGGAGGGAAAAGAGCAGCACCGACGAAATTAAAATGCAGCTTGATAGAAGTTCCATATCCAATCAGGAATCGCTTTCGCATTTCGCCTTCTGTGATTGGCTGCTAGTGAAATTAATTATAATCAGCGAGCATGAATTAGTACCTAAAGAGGAAATGTGCCGTTTGGAATCTCTGTTAGCTCTTTACTCTGTGAATTAAATTAAGTAATTATAATTCGCTTTATTTTTTAAGAGCCCTTAAAACTCCTGAAAATTGTTTTTTGTTCTCCTGAACATTCCCTCTAACTCCTGAAAAACATATGCACAAGAGCAAAGCGAAGTTTTCTGTTCTTCTAAGCCCCCTCAAATAGCAATAAATAATAAAAACTGTATTTTGATACAAGTTTACAGAAAATATGTTAAGCTGTATGGGGACATCCATAAATTACGTGAGGTTTTTTTTGCAAAATCTGGACCCCCCTCACCCCTTGGTGAGATTTTGCTGGACCCCCCTCCCCCACGTGAGATTTACTTACAACCTTTAAAAATAATCTTCTATCCTATTCGTTTGCATTTTGTGCTTCACAGCACCTAAAACTTTTCCATTATTAATGATGTGGGGGAAAAGGACATTACTCCGCCTAAAAATCACCAAAGTATCTTATCTGTGGGTATTATTCCTTTCTCATACTTAAAAAAATCGTTTAATTTCCAAGATTTTTCCAAACCCCTCCCCCCCTTTTTGACCTCACGTAATTTATGGATGTCCCCTATGTATATTTTAGATCGAATGACAGGAAAACAAAAATATAACTGCAACAACTTATTAAAAAGAGTATATTACTTGAAGTTATCAATACTACTTACATAATGAATTGTAGTATTTGAGGGGGTACAAAAGATTAATAACTAAACTTTAAAATACCCATTGAATCTTAATTACAATTTATATCTAAAAATAAACAAAATAATTTCTAAAGAATGAAAGTCTTTTTAAAGACTTAGGCCAATATTCTTCTTCTAAACGCCTGCCCAAATAACATCAAAGTATACACTCTTCGCTACATACTATCTAACAAAATATCTCTTTTACGAACGATTTCGGAAATTACTAATTGAATCAAACGAGTAAGTAAGTAAAAAACCCTCAAAAATGAATACATTTCAAAACTGTCCCGAAGAATATTTCAAAAATAATCTCCCCTTCCGAAACTAACACCGCAAAATAATTTCTATTAAAATGTAAATCGGGCTTTTGTGTCGCGATGCTGTCACTAGACACTCTTTGTTGCGACAATATACCCTCTTTTAATCTCCAGTAATGTCGGATTATTTTGAATGGATTATTCCTGGACGCCGCGGCCCTAGGCTAATCTTACCGCCGCCTGCCCATCTCCTACCATACCCCCCCCCTTTTCTCCATTGCGTGGAGTCGGAAGGTTATAGAGTGTCGATTGAATCTGTCAGGAGAAAAGATTACTCGACCGTGTTTAAAAATTAAGTAACAAGGTATCTGTTTTTTATCCTTACAAAAGACGTATTATTTTAAATTTATTGGTTTGTATAATTTTGATTGGCAACTTGGAGGAAGATGTTTATAAAAATTTTTTGAATTTAAATAGTATTGATCGGACAGAACGGGAAAACTTGTAAAAGCAAAAGCACAGCTCTTCCAGAAACTATACTAGACAGCAACTTAAATTGAACCTACTACGTCACTAACAAAGTAGTTCCCATCGCTCTGTCTGAGTTTCGAGTGAAAGGAAGAACGTCATTTTTAAAATACGATTATTTCGTTAAACCCATGTATAAATAGTGTCTTTTTATCACAATTCGTCTATTGAAATTCCTCCTATCTACCCAACAGGCTTTCTGTTTACTTTCTCCTTCCGCGTAGTAACGTACTGGGTTCAGGAAGTGTTGCTTTGAAATATAGTAAATTTACTAATCAATAGGGTAGTACTCTACCGGTAGTACTCTACTAACCACTGAGAGTGTAATTTGATCGCTGACCACATATTCTTACTCTTAGAAGATCCTATAGCATGGATTTTATGATAAAGGCTCATTTACACTGTTTCACCGTTTATCCTGATGGATTCACTCCTGTGCATAGCTAGTTTGCATAGAAAAGGGAAATAGTAGAGTGAAACACCAATTCACACTTTTTTTTAACATAGAATGATTCCCCAAAAAAGAACACAAAAATCAAACAAGTTGTCCCAACTCTTAAGAAGATTTGTCTCATTATTCCAAAAATAAAATTATCCTTAATTTTTTTTACCTCACGAGTGTTTTATTTTCACTCCTTTCTTTTTTCCTTCTTCTTCACCTACTTTTACCTTTTCCTTCTCTTTTTTCTTCTTCATTTTCTCTCTTTTTAATCATTTTATAAATTTCTTTAACATTAAAATTGAAAGGTAAATTTCTTTTTAAATCTTTATTTTCCCCTCTTTCTTTCCTTCTTATATCTGCTATTTTCTCTTTCTTTTACTTCTCTTTTTTTCTCCTTTCTCCCTCTTTCTTCCTTCATATCTTTATTTTACTTCCTTTTTTCTCCACACATTCAGCCACGCCTGGTCACCCACAAATGCTCTCTCTATAACTATCTCCACTCTCTCTCTCTGTCCATCTAATGCAATTCCCGATTTTGAGAAGTTGGGCCGTCGTGTCACATTTTCGATATTCGAACCGCCTGTCGTTCCCCCTGGGGGGGGAGGAACGGACAACTTGATCTTTTAATGGCAGGTGGAGGAGGGGGGTCTCTGGACTTAAGGTAATTGGGTCTGATTCGAATGAGGGGGGACTTTTAGGAATTGGAATTGCTGAAGTTTGTCTTTTGTGATGAATTGGTTTTGAGTTTTAACCGTTCGCTCTTGGCCTTAATTATGGGGTGCGTTGCCATCTTTAAATGTCTGAAATTCTTCTCGAATTGTGTCAAGAACCATTTGATGGATTGGAATGTATTTGGGGGAGCGTTAGGGAAATTAAGGGTTTTGTAATAATAATATTTTCTTTGCTTCCCGTCTGTGCAATGTTCAGTGAGTTTGTACTAGAAGCCATCACAACATGTCTAAGTTTCAAATAGTTTCTTAATGGAAGAACTTATTTTGAGTTTGAACTCCTTGGTTGTTGGCTATCTATTTGGAATGATATGATTATTTTAAACGTCAGTCAATATTGTGTAACCCGTATTAAACGATGTATGAAATACTACTGTCTCTGTCAATTTTAGTCATTATTTTTATAGCATCAGTCAATTTAAAACTATACCCTGTATTTAGATATAAGGTGATAAAATATAGGAAGAACACTTTATTTCATTAGTTTAAACTTTTTCAAATAAAAATAATTATCGTTGAGTTTTTAATAAGTGTTATGTTGTCTTTTTTCTGCTAACAAGGATTTTGTTTTGCTTTTAACCGTTAGAATTTGTTAACATAACAGCCCCCTCAACCCCAATTTTGTTCTCCATATGAATTTTTTCTGTGAAATACGTTTTTTAGCCCTTTTGCGTCGGTACAAGATATTAAATGATCGGTCTATAACTTTAGGACATTGTTTCTGATGAAAAATGGCAAATTTTCCGCGCTATCACGTTATGATAATTCGAACTTCAGTTTTTTCGCTCTGCCCTACTAAGCATTATCATTTAACCCTCTCGGCACCAGAACATCAAAAAAGTGAAATAACTTTTTTTCTTCTTCTCAATACATCCAAAATACCCCTATAATTTGTCTGGAATTTTTTTTTCTTCTGTGCACTCCTTCCTAGTTATTTTTATGAGCCTTATATGAGGCCATATGGGCCATTTTTTTTCATTTTAACAGAAAATACTTGGTTTAGAGCGTATTAAGAGATATGGTCATTATATTAGAAGGTTACGAAATGAGAAAATATCTACCAACCTATAAAAAATGGTCTACAGAGGCTAGTATCTAGCTAGTATTTTCTCTTCACAAGCATCACAGCTTATAATGTGAAGTATAAATCACCTTGCTGCCATTTAGGAACGCATTCAGAAACCATGTAAAAGTCTCATATGTGATCTACATGAATCAGTGAAGTCACTGATGAAAAGAAAATAAATTTGCGTGTTTATATCATGCAAAAATTGAGCTCATAAGTAGGAGCCTCATATGAGACCCGGGGGGCGAGAGGGTTAAAATCATAATAAAGTATTGATATAGTAGAAAATATAAAATATAATAAAGAAAAGGGTGGCGAGAGGGTTAAGTATTATTATTTAACAACCTTCACCTTTTCGACTTTTGTTATTTATGTGAACTAAGAACTTATATAAATACATTATCATTAATCCCCAATAAAGTGAAAAAAGGTCGTGTACAATGAATTACATCATTCTGAAAGAAATCGAAAAAAAAAATAAAATTATGCTAATAAGGGGTCTACTTCCCTACATCCCCTTCGACAAAATCATTATCCCCTTAACTACACATTAAATCTCTTAACGACGTTTTTTTTGTCCCTACAAATCCCCCTATCTTTACCCGAGAGGGAATAAAACACACCTGAAAAACATAATCCCCACACTTTTAACGTTTCAAAGTCCCGTTTCACTTCAAAACCAGGGCTTAAGTCATTAGGCAAAACATCCACTTACACTCACACCCCCTTTTTTGGCGCAGAAAGGAAAAAAAAGGAACCTCTTCAGACAGTTCCACTCAACGGAAATCAATCCTTCCGAAGAAGGAGGAAAAAGATCGAAAAGGAACAAAAAAAGAACCTCTCGATTGCACCCCCTTCTTAACCGCCCCTTAATCTGAGTGGAATTAGCGGGGAGTGGGTAGAATAGATTGGGTGGGGTGTTGAAAATCCCGACGCTAAATCAACTCTAGGATGGGCACTTCTGTTGGAGAAGGAAAAGTGACTTAACAGTAGCCTTGACCAGACTTTTTTTTGTTTCGGGGGGTGACTGGACATTATTACCAAAGTTGCCTCTGACGATTACTTTTACACGTTACAAATATTTTAATTTAGTGAGGAAAAAGTCAAAATTTTTTAAACCAATTTCATCTCCATGTCAGGGGGGGAGTTGGGAGGGGGATCTCCTCAAAAAATATTTTGAAATTAGCCCCTTGAAGTAGTTTTTTTTCATCTTATTTTGATACCTTTGGGTTACCATCAAGAGCTGGACAGCAAAAGAAAGCGACAGAATTTTCAAGAAAAAAAACAGTTTAATGGACGTGAAAATTTAGAGGGGGGGTTCTCCGACAGATTTGGGTTTTTAATTTTACTTTTAAAACAAACGTTTTACACCATTTTGAGACCCTTTGGTTAACATACGAAGGCCTTCCCTTTTGCAGAATTTTCAAGTGAAAACATCATGTAAAAATGTATTTAAAAATTTTGGGGCATGGATACCGCCCTGCTTACAGGCAGTGCCGACCTTAAGTTTGATTAGTTGCATAGGTTTTTTTTGACAATACAGAGTTCCTAGTAGATACTATGGTTGAAACACCCTTTTAAATTATTGTGATACCTATGAATCGAAAGCAACAAGAATCGATCCCGTATTTTTCTGTTAAAATAAAGGAGTTTCTGTCTTAATACGCTTTACCTCCAACCCCCTCTAAAAGAAGATAGATACTAGTTGAAACTTCCTGTATATTTAACTAATATTATACTCTAATAAATCGATACCAACTAGAATCGATCCCTTATTTTGCTACTAAAAGTAAAGGGGTTTCTGACTTAATACGCTTTACCTCCAACCCCCCTCTAAAAGAAGATAGATACTAGTTGAAACTTCCTTATATTTAACTAATATTTTCCTCTAATAAATCGATACCAACTAGAATCGATCCCTTATTTTGCTACTAAAAGTAAAGGGGTTTCTGACTTAATACGCTTTACCTCCAACCCCCCTCCAAAAGAAGATAGATACTAGTTGAAACTTCCTGTATATTTAACTAATATTATACTCTAATAAATCGATACCAACTAGAATCGATCCCTTATTTTGCTACTAAAAGTAAAGGGGTTTCTGACTTAATACGCTTTACCTCCAACCCCCCTCTAAAAGAAGATAGATACTAGTTGAAACTTCCTTATATTTAACTAATATTATACTCTAATGAATCGATACCAACAAGATTTGATCCAGTATTTTGCTATTAAAAGTAAAGGGGTTTCTGACTTAATCCCCTTTACCTCCAACCCTCCCCTCTATAAAAAATCCCTTTTTGGGGAAGAAGAGTTATTTCCTCCTTCGGTACTTGAATTTCTAATCCACAGCACTAATCGAGGCTTGTTTTAAGGCTGCAAAAAAGCTTTGTAAGGACTTTTTGGGGAATTACGGGGAAAGAAGAATCTTTTGAGAGGGATTTTATGAACACCCCCCCTCTCGATTATTTATGTGTCTGCAGGTGGTTTTTTATTACTATTTCCCTCTAAAAAGGTTCTCTTCGAGAATTTAATATTTGATCTGCGGAATCTGATCATTACGTGCATAAAACCGTCGGTTAGGAGGAGATCAAAAAGCGCTTTGGTCGAGAAGAAAAACGCATAATTTTACGGGTTTTTTGAAAGAAGTTGGGTTTTCTTTGTGTAAAGTCTGGCTTTTGCCTTTTCTTTTTTGTTTCGGAATGAAATTAGCCAGAGTATTAAAGACTTCGGAAGTGGATGTTGTATGGATGTGAAAAATGGGAGAAAATACGATTAGCTTTTGTCTGGGCGGATTAGGCTACAGAGGACTAATGCTTGGGAAAAGAACAAAATTCATTAATTCTACTAAGTAGGATAATATATTAATTCAGGTATCGATATTTTAGAATCGAGTACTTAATAGAATTTTGGAGTATCGATTAAATCAGGGATTCTCAACCTTTTCCTTTCTTTGGATCTCTAGATACTCAACAAAGCCTGAAATATTTTTAACAGTGAATCTTGAGTCTTATTTTTATAAAGTTTTCTTCCTTTCTTGATTTCTTTTCCTTGTATAACCTTCCTTTATTTTCCTATTCAAGTTCATGCCATCCTACATTAAAACGCTTCCTTTTCTTATTTAATAATGTTGTTAAACAATATTTGTCCAATATTACCACAAAATCCTACTAAAAGCTTTGAGTAGCCAAGAACAAAATTGTTTTTGAACTTTCATGATTATAATCTGCAGGGGTTGAAAAGGGTGGACAGTAGGGTTATGATGTTTTACAGATTTTAATGCCTGTTGTACTAAATGATGAGTAGTGGTCCATAACTCTCGAAAATAACTTTTATTTTTGAAAAATCTGAAAAAGCTTGCGCACCCAATGATATTTTGCATAATGCTGATGGAGATACAAGGCAGTTGAAAAAATCTTATTTGAAGCGGAATATAACACAACTTAAATCATAAAAAGGGTTTAAAATTGTAATTTATTTTTAAACCTGCTGTAATCTGAAAGGAGAATTTCACCATTTATTGCTGGTTAAGAGGACAATAGGTGTAAACTCTCAACTCTCAAGCGTCACCTCCAACCGTGGACCGGTTTCGTCCTTGTTAGGACTCATCAGCACGGTATAGGATGGTAACGCAAGAGAGAGGAGGGCAAGTACTAGTCTAGCCGACTATAATCATCTATCATTCCAGCAGATGAGTGGAGGACTAATCAATGGTCACCACTTTTTCAGTTATAGTCGGCTAGACTAGTACTTGCCCTCCTCTCTCTTGCGTTACCATCCTATACCGTGCTGATGAGTCCTAATAAGGACGAAACCGGTCCACGGTTGGAGGTGACGCTTGAGAGGTGAGAGTTTACACCTGCTGTAATCCACCCACTGCTGTTCCTGTATCCAGTTTTTGCAAAGACATTTGAAGGCAATTAAGTTGGGTAATGTTTGATTGAGTGGGCGGTGTGGTGTTGCTATTTGTGAAAGTGAAATAATGTTGAGGGCGGCGCAAGGTTTTTTTAAATTAATGCTATAAGATTAACATATGCTCGAAAGTTCATCGAATGCAACATCAGGATTTTGAATATTTAAAAAAGTTCTCAGAATCATAACCCTAGTGGACAATTATCTTGGGACACCCTGTATAAAAAGGACACAATTTTTTAAACACATAATTTCCTTCCCAAGAAGCTAATCAGTTTCACCTTCCTGCCAGCTATCCTCTAACAACGTTATCATTTTTCGTCTTCTGTACACCAACATTCCTATACATACAATCCCCCATAGTGATTTATATCTTTGCGCAACTATGCACACTAATTACCCTCCACCTTACCCTGTAACTCACTCTTTTTTCCATACAGCCCAATCATTAAACCGCCAAATAAACAGGTTGCTGAGAGCCACAACGGCCTAAGTCAACCGGACTACTCAATTCTGGATGAATGGGGATTTTAAGTAAGCGATACAGCTATATATTACGTGAGGTGTTTTTTCCCAAATTTTGAAACTATCTGTACCCGTTTGTGATATTTTGCTGATTCCCCTCTAATTACTACGTGAATTTTTCTCGTTGACTTTTATATAAAGTAATTTCTTTCAAATTCATGTTGAAATAAAAAAAAATTTAGCCTTATGCATTGTAAATATCATGACTTAAAGGGTAAGCGATTCACTATTTTATATCACTCATTATTACTGTGTGTATTCAATATCATTAAACCACCAGATAAACAAGATGTTTAGAACTACAAGGGCTGAAATGCGGAGTTAAATATACCATTTTTGTGTATTAACACATTTTTTAAAATCCCCACAAAGTTCGCTAAAAATCGCTTTTTAATTCAAAAATTTCTCATGGAGAGGACCCATGTGCCCCTCCTGACCTGTATATTAAGATATCAAGAGTTTTAAAAAAATTCAAGGTGAAAAATTTGGGTCGCTGACCTGTTGTGTGTGCTTCTTAAATAAATTAATTAATAAATAAAAAAGGGGAATTTTTTAGGGGGATACCAAAATTCTTTCGGACGTAACAGTAGCAATAGAAAGGATACGCCTCCTGGGTTTCAGTATGTTCAGAATAAGATATAGAATTATTTTCGAATCAAATTTTTAAAAAAAAGTAGCGTAAAATTTTTCCCTAATTATTTCAAATTAAATTGAAAGGCGCATTAAAAACTTAACTTGCTATTATTGTTCAAACACTAGCTATACAAAACGTTGGTATAAAATTCTATGAAATATAAGTAATTTAAGGGCACAAATTTGTAAGGGGGTGGTTTAAAAAATTTTCTTGAAAAGGGGGCGGTGCCAGTGGCGGATCTACGGGGGGGATTTCGGGCTGAAGCCCCCCAAAACGTCTAATATTTTACTAAGTTTGTCAAAACGCAAAAAATCTATATCCGAAATTCGGATGAGGCGTACCAAGACGAGTTTAAAAAGTGGGGGTTTGACTTAAATTTCCAAAACTTTTGGGGGGGAGGACCCCCAGACCCCCCTTTAAGTGGTTTGAGTACGATAATTCACTACCTTTTCCGTATTACTATTAACAAGAAGATTCAATCAGATTATGAAAATTCTTAGCCCCCCTAAAGCAAATCCTGGATCCGCCACTGGGCGGTGCTCCCATAGTTTGGGAACTGGGATCGGCCTAATCCCTTTTCACCTTATTTATCTTATAATATTCCGACGACTTAGGTCACTCTCCTCCTATTCAACCCCTCGAATGTTCCCCCGAAAACCACCCCCGACTTAATAGGGCCTTCAAGAATGACGTAGTGGCCTCTGCTTTTTCCAGCTCATAAAACAAGGTTAATAGCCGCAGGATGAAATACAGCTAAACTCGATATTTAAATTAACTCCCCCGAAGTCTTTTTCCTTCTAGCAGCAGCAGTCGTAAAGGCAGCTCCTGTGATAAATACCCCACCGCTCGGTTACAGTTAGAACAAACAGTCGTAAATACCGATTTTACGATGGATGGGAGTTTAAGGGTTGCCTGGGCGTTAAATTGGTTCCGAAAGAGAGTTTTATTGATTTGAAGCAATGATTGCTGATTATATATTTTATGTCTCTGCTCTAAAATTTAATTGGGGATAGGTTTTTACAGCTATAAAAATTTATGTATGTTTTTTTGTTTGAAATTAATTAGTTATTTTTTAAGTTTATTTTTTATTTGTATAGTCAAGGTGTTTCTTTTTTATCTCTACAGCAGTGTTTCCCAACCTTTTTCGGTTCATAAACCACCAAAGCCATTCTATATTTTCCATGGCCCCCTTGTAAGATTACACATACACTTTTACACTCAAAAATGTACTATATAATTCACTTGATTGGTTGCATTTTAAGAAAACAATTTTACAGAAATATACAGAAAATTAACAAAATCACTCTTGAAAAGTAAATTAATAAAATCTGGTGGTCCTTGCATCATCTGAGGGGGGGGTTTCGTTACAATTCAATAAACAATTTCGTTGAAAATTTTCAAATTGCCCCCCGGTGACACACTGATCTATAGTGTCTCAAAAGGAGTTAATTCTACTTTTAAGTGTCAAAATTCTTTTAAAAAATGTGAAGGTATCCTAGATATTCACCCTTATTTTATTTGGAATCCCAGGGAATTTTATTAGAGAGGGAGGCACCACTTTACTTTTCATCCTGAAATTAAGTTAAACGTAAACCAAATAAAAACCTAGTTTTAGACCACCTTCGAAATGTATTATAAAACCTATGTGTGAATGAGGATAAATTAGGAATTATTTTGGTGGGTTATTCCATAGGTTATTACCCTAAAAAAATGTTTCGTCAAAATAAAAATTGTACAAAGAGAATTAACGCATAACTGCTATCTTAGAAATTTACTACAAGACGATTGCTTATGAAGACTATACTAGACTTTTATGTTTCTTGACCTTATAACGTCACTACGCGGAAGGGCAAACTGAGTAAACTGAAAGTCTGTTGGGTTGCTATAGGTAGGAGGAGTTTCGTGATAAAGATACGATATATAAACTCGGGTTTAAAAAACTAATCATATTTCTAAATTGAAGTTCCTAATTTGACTTAAAGTTCAGACACATATGGAACTAACTACTTTGTTTGTTTGCTCTCATCTGGGGTCAAGTAAGGGTGCAGTATAGTATAGTATAGTACTGAAATGAATACGTAATAACAGTGTTATTCCTAGGATTTTTTTGGAGGAGTGAAATACAGAAATAACATAAACTACAAATACATATATAACTTTTCTATAAAAATACTTACTTTTTCATTGGACAAAAAATGAAAAAGAAAAAAAAATGAGTATTCTATTTAGTTTTTAACAATTAAAGAATATGTTAAGTATTTGTGGAAAATGTTAAATAAATTAGACAAATAAAAACAAATAAAACACATAAAAAACAATCCAAACAAACAATTAGTAGAAAATATAAAAGTTGGTGTTTCTTAGGTGTTTTTGGTAGGGCTCCATGCATTTTTTAAGCTAAACTTTGTTGAAAATTCAGAAAATACTCCTGGCAAGTTTTTTAAAGCGTATTTCCGATTTCCAATGCGTGGAATACGCTTTAAAGGCGTTAAAATTATCTCTGCGTAATAATTTTTTACTGTAGAATAGTTTCATTCCATTATATCTTTTATTAAGTTAATCTAAATACTCAAATTCTAATACTAAACTGCAATAATATATGACCAAAATGGCGGGAAGGGAAATAATTGAAAAACTTCCCTATATGTTGAAATTCCTTGAAAAGTAAAAGCCCGTTATACGAAGGCTGCAAAAGGAATACATTATCAAATGAATTAGAGAACGAAAAAGAAATTCCACGTTTAAAAGAAAAAGAAGAAATAATAAATTCTTACCTTTCTCGTTCTTTATAACCAATAAAACTTTCTCCCTGGAAAAATTCCCTTTCAACGTCCTTATGATGGAAACATTAATGACGTTAAAAAAACGTTTGAATTTTTTTTTCTAGTTCGATCGGTATTCAATAAAAGGGAATTTTAAATGAACATTTCTCTCTTAATATTCCAAATTCATGGAATGAAAGCAGAGCATCTCCAGGGGGGGAAGAATCTCGTTTTTAAGTCGTTTTTCATCCGGAACGGTTTTTATGTCGAGTTTCAGTCAGTATTGTAAGTTTCACCCTTGTTGTGTTTGTGATCGATAATCGTGATGATAATAGTTTGTTTTTTTTATTTGCGGTTTTTTTTATGTTTTTAATTGCTAACATGTGGTGGCATTTCGTTATTTGTGCATCAATGGGCAATATCAGCATTTTTTTGAAAACAGAAAAAAATGCATTTTCCAGTAAGGGAAATAGATCTAAATTAAAAAATCGACATGAAAAGAAAAAAAAAATTAGTTAATATTTTAAAATAAATATCAACACTCGATTTGTCTTTGTTTAGGATCTAATGACGTCAGATCTGTTTCGACCTTACTTTAAAGAGAAAACCAACAATCCTTTTCAATTGTCTGAAACGATTGTTTAAAATGTAATGTATTAGGAATGAAGTCAGTCACATTTGACGTTTTTGCACCCTTTTATAATTCAACCTTTGAAATTAAATTAAAAAATAATCATCGTAGTTAAAAAAAATTTGCTTGTATTTTCCTCTCTCGGGTATCTTCTATCGAAAAAAAAATTAAAAAATACTAGAATCGCCCATTATCCGAGATGTTTTAGAATAGGCCTACACAAGCACAACTTACCTTTTCCACTTTCTGCGAGCTAAAAAAATAATTCTGGTACGAACTCCATCTTAGAGGTTCAAAAGATCAATTAAATTTTCCTTAGCTTATTCGTGACATTAAGAGAATTCCAATTAATAAAATATTGATTAAAGGCGACTTCGTAGTGGGGTAACATACAAATTAAATATCTATGAAAAACAAAAGGTCTTAAAAAATTTTGGCTTTTTGCATTTGACAGATGAAAATAATATTACATCAATAAAAAATTTTTTTGGTCATAAGGTCTTAAATTGGCACACTTTTTTGGAATAGCCAATTAAATCACAACATTAAGTAATTGAACAATGATATTTATTGCAGTGTTAGTTCAAATTTTACACCAAACCAAATGTAAATACTAAATGCACATTAACATGTGGAAAATATTTTGAAATAATATTTTAAGTTGGTTATCATAATTATTTTAGGATTTTTAAATTATAATCATACTTTATTAAATTCAATTCAATTAAAACCGAAGCACATAAAGACATTGAAATTCAATGAAATATGTCAATAAATTCTTTAAATAAGAAATAGGCTCTGGTGGGGTAAAATAGTTGAATAGGGGTAAAAGGAGATAGGATTTTATCCATTGATATTAATAAAACCTAATGTTATTTTGCATGTTAATTGAATTCTGCAATACTTAAATTAAGGCAAAAATACACTTTAATATCAACAAAAATTAAGAATCAGATACACTAAATAAAGGAAACAGAAAACACAAACACACAGTAAATCTTTCTTGTTCCACTATATGATCATTAATTTTTCATGAGATAAAAATCTTATTGCTTTTGGAAAGTTAACAAAAAATAATGAGAAGTACTATTTTAAATTCATTGTTAAAAAATATTCTTATTAAAATATGGTAATAATTTTTCAAACTAGGAATTGGGAAATAAACTGTAATACTCTCGAATAGGAACTATTAAGCCAGGGATGATTATTTCTTATCCAACAAAAATTAATCTGATGAAAAATTAAGATGAATTCTAAAATAAGAAATACGAATTACACTCAAAATAAAAAGTAGGAAGTATAATGCTTAAATTAAAAAAAAGGAAATAGTCTTCAACACTCAAATTAAAAAGAATCCTCTCTAATACTTAAAATTCCGAAAACAAAGTACAAGAAACTAAACTATAATACAGAATTTAAGAAATAGGGGGATAAAAAATTCTTCCAGATATACTACACGAACATTAATTTTACCTCGTTAAAATGTCATTGATATAGAAAAGTTGAAATATTTTGATGGAGTTAATGATTGTTATTATGAAACAAATAACTCTTACTGAGGACCGATTTTCACAAGTGAAGATTTCGTTGCAAAACTGGTCACAGTTTCTGCAACTAGTGAAGGTTCCGTCTTCACCAAGTTTCCCCACTCCTTCGATGTCAACACTTGGTTGAAATTGTCCAAAACGAAATCTTGGGCAGCCAACTTCAGAACGTCATCCCCGTGTTTGTAGGCAAGGGACAGAATGTCGCACACGTTCGAAAGGAACATGTTGGCACTGAGGAAGTTGGCGCATTCTTTCTTGAGGGCGGGGACCTGGTACTTGTCGGCCGCGTAATATAGGTTGAGGGCGCTGTCGTACTGCAGCTCTTCCACAGCCCCGGTGTACAGGTAGGTCAAGAAATGGCCTAGGGTGGGGGCGTCAAGGTCCCCAATGTCCACTACTCCGGACGCTGCTTCCTTCATGTCAGAGGACAGCATGCGGTCGAGTACAGGGGACCGGGCACTCAGGATAGCCCTGTGGACTGGGAATGAGACATTGTCGCACTTGAGGGTGATGTCGGAAAACTTCTGGTCCTGGTAGAGGCACATCAGTTCTTTTGATAACACCTGTACTGAATCGTCTGGATCCGTGGATGGTGGTTTCTCGGAAAAGCAGGGGGTGTTATTCAACTCAATGCTGATACAACTGTAATCCCTATTCTCGTAAGATGGACTCTGAATAGATTGTCTGGTCTTCAAACACAAAAACAGTAAAATTCTTTTCTCAGCTAATTCTTTCTTATCCAGTGAATTAGGGAATGTCCAAGGACTCTTGTCACAAAAGACGTGTTCCTTCTTCACACAGCTGTCGACGGTGCCATCGCTTCTAGTCGAACTCATACACATCTCAACAGCGAAAGGGTATTCGATCTCGGTTGGTGGCTTGATCAGAAAATGAACTATATCGTTCCTAGAGCATAATCTTAAATCCATATTATCATTATAGTTATTTGGTGAAAAATAAATGTAGCAAACTTTTTTTGTTGCATTTTCTTCCATCGTTGGAATCCAAACTGGATTTATTTTTAATGATATTTTTAAAACATTTATGGTTGAACTCATGCGATGTATATAAAGGCACTCATTTTTTATCCTTAATCTCACAGTGATGAAGTCCTCGCTCTTCCGGATTCTGGAAAGCACGTCTTCGAACTTTGGTCCGGGAGGAAGTTCTAGAACATCTGTGCTCCCATCTGCATTCACTTGTTGCTTGGAGCAGAGCAGGGATCCGTCAGAAAAGCAGAAAGAGAGCTCACCAGAAAATTTAACGACACCACACAATCGCACCACTAGATGTTCTCCTTGCCCTCTGATACCCTTCGGATAGAGTTCCATGTAGGAAAAATAAAAATTATTACAGCACATGGGACTCTTGATGCAGTGACCGTGCACTTCTGCGCACCAATGGCTCAAGTTCTCGATCTTCCATTCAAAAACACGACCCGTCTCCGTCATTTCGAACAGTTAAAATGCTATCGAAACGAACCAAACTATCCTCACTATCTTGCCACCGTGTAGTGCTTTGCTATCTTGCAAAGAGCGAGAAAAGGGAAAATTCCCTTCTGACGTCACATATCGTCTGATAGTGAGACTCGCGCGAAGGTCACAGCTCGAGAGACGGCTCGTATCAAATGTCGGGTTTACGTATCTGCAACTGTAGAAATGAAAGATACCGGGAAACCAAATTGGACGATTATTGAACTTGGGGCTTGTTTTTTCCTTTAGAATTTGCGTCCAGGTTTAAAAATCGGGGAATAATCCTGTTTTATTTGGGAAAGGAATTTTGAAAATTTCCGGGAATTTGGAGGTCATTCAAGAAAAACCATCTAACTGGCTTATTTTGGGATGTGTCTTTTCTTAACTTATATTTCAAGAATTTTTGTTCTTATTGTAATCGTTTCACTTGTTCTTTTTTTTAAGAATTTGCGTTAGTTTTTTTAAAGAAGTATGTAATGTGAAGACGATATACTCCTTCCAAATGCCAGTGTCTGTCTAAAAATAGTTTATTAGTAAACATAAACTGAACGTTATTAATTTACTTAAGTTATAGTTAATTAATTTTAAAATAACAAGCTTAATGAAATGTTTAAAACTAACTATTTAAACTCCTGTGTACTACCTTGATAGGAAAATTTGACCTAAAGCTTATACAGAAAGTGATTAAGTATTCTCCTTCAATACTCATCGGAAACCCAAAATAAAAAATTAATGAATTATTTATAATGAAATTGAAAATTTGAACTTTTTTTTTAGTTTGAAACTAAACTCATTGGTGCAACAGCTCTAGTGGGTCAGGTACTACGAGGTCCATCTTCGTTTTCATAGCCGTGGGGGGGGGAATTTTTGTGGAAAAGACGTATTTTTGGAATCGGGAAAGAATTTTTAATAAATTAAAATTGAATATTTAGAATTTTAAGAGATGCTGCAATTCTCCATTGATAAAAGGTGACTTCGTAGTGGGGTACAAAAGAAATATAAAACATCATCTATGAAAAACAAAATGTCTTACAAATTTTGTCTTTTTTGCATTAGACCGATAAAAAGCTTTCATAAAACTATTAATATTACATAAATTAGAAATTATTTGTGGTCTTATGGTCTTTTGCACTCTTTTTGCAGAGTAGTCAATTAAATCACAACATTAAGTAAATGAACAATGATATATTTATTGCAGGGTTAGTTCAAATTTTACAACCAATCAGATGTAAATAATTAATGCACACAAGCAAGTGGAAAATCTATTCAAATATTATTTTAGTTATCATAATTGTTTTAGTACTTTTATATTTTAATCATACTTTATTGAATTCAATTCCATTGAAACGACATTGAAATCTAATGAAATATGTTAATAAATTCTCAAAATAAGAAATAGGGTCAGGTGGGATAAAATTTGTTGTAGTGGGGGTAAAAGAGATACAGGGATTCAAACAGTTTCTATTAATTGAATTAGATTAAACGGGACGTCAAAAAGTCTTACTGAGGATGGTGCTTACTAACACGACCTTCGACAGCGAACTTCGTCACTGTGTCCACAGCAAGCAAAGGTTCGTTTTTCTTGAGAGTGGCCCATTCTTGAGATCCCAAAACAGCGTTGTAGTTATCCAAGATGAAATCATGCGACGAAGCAGTTAGCTCATCGTCCCGATGTTTGTCGGCAAGGGATAGAATGTCGCAAACATTCGAAAGGGACACGTTGGCACACAAGAATTTGGAACAGTCTTTCTTGAGGGAGGGGACCTGGTACTTGTCTGCCGCATAATAGAGCTTGATGACGCTTTCATCTTGCAGATCCTCGACAACTCCCGAGTACAGGTAGGTGAGGAAGCGGGACAGGGTAGAAGGGTCAAGGTCCCCTATGTCCACCGTACCGGAAGCTGCTTCCTTCATGTCAGAGGATAGCATGCGGTCGAGTACAGGGGACCGGGCACTCAGGATAGCCCTGTGGACCGGGAATGTAACATTGTCGCACTTTAGGGTGATGTCGGAATACTTCTGGTCCTGGTAGAGGCACTTCAGTTCTTTGGATAGTACCGAATCATCTGGCATGTCGGAATCTTTAGTGAGCACTGCCACCTTGTTAGAAGTGACAGGATCCGTGGTTGGTGCTTTCACAGAAAAACAGGAGTTGTTATTAAACTCTATGCTGATACAGCTGGTATCCAAATTCACGTAAGAGGGACTCTGAATCACGTTCCTTGTCTTCAAACACAAAAAGAGTGAAATTCCTTTCCCGACTAATTCTTTCTTCTCCAGAGGATCAGGAAACGTCCAAGGACACGTTCGAAAACCATCTCGTTCGCGAAAGACGTGTTCTTTCCTCACACAGCTGTCAACGGTGCCATCGCTTCTCGTCAAGCGCATACACATCTCAACAGCGAAAGGGTATTCGCAATCGGTTGGTGGCTCGATCAGAAAATGAACAATTTCGTTCTTAGAGATAGTTCTTAAATCCAATCTATCAAAGCAGTTATCTGGTGAAAAAAAAATCTCGCAAACGTCTTTTTTTGCGTTTGATTCCATAGTTTCAATCCAACTCGGATTTATTTTCAGTGATATTTTTAAAACATTTATGGTTGTGCAGATGTGTTGTTTATAAGAACTCAGATTCTTTACCCGTAATCTCACAGTGATGAAGTCCTCCTGGATTCTGGAAAGCAAGTCCTCGAACTTGAGTCCGGGAGGAAGTTCTAGAACATCTGTGTTGTTCTTTTCTGCATACACCAGTTGCTCGGAGTAGAGCA
The DNA here is from genome assembly GCA_024610705.1 of Tetragnatha versicolor. NCBI lineage: Eukaryota > Metazoa > Arthropoda > Arachnida > Araneae > Tetragnathidae > Tetragnatha > Tetragnatha versicolor. The sequence continues at coordinate 1,001,284 of JANDEH010000035.1, read as the reverse complement.
AGGATCCGGTAGAAGAGTAGAAAGAGAGGTCACCAGAAAAGGAATCTTCGATACCACACAAGCGCACCACTAGATGTTCTCCTTGCCCGCCGATACCCTTCGGATACAGTTCCATAGTGGAAAAATAACATTGACAACAGAACTCTGGACTCTTGATGCAGTGACCGTGCACTTCTGCGCACCAGTGGCTCAAGTTCTCGATCCTCCATTCAAAAAAGGTACCAGTTTCCATCGTATCGAACAGTGGAAATGCGAGCGAAACGAACAACCTCGCTATGCTCGCTATATCATCCAAAGCGCGATGAAAGGGAAAATTCCCTCCTGACGTCACGAATCGGCTGACAGGAAGACCCGCTCGAAGGTCACAGCTTGAGAGGCGGGAAGCAACTGTACCCGTTACAAAACAGATAAGGATAACAGTCCTTAAGGGGAAAAAAGGTCCGTACAAAAGCCGGTTTGTGTGCACATTATTTTAAGGATGTCGACTATCGATTAATTCGTTTTATATCGTCCAGACATATAGAGATGTAAAATTCCCACATTTTTTGGGCGGCGGGAAAAAACCCGGGATTTTTGGGAATAAACCGGGAATTTTAGGGGAATATTGGGAATTTTGACCGTAAACAAACACAACGATATTTCGCCATCAGTTTTCATTTTCTAGGACTTTTGAGGAGTTTAAGACAATTTTAAACATGATCAAACACTAGTAATTGATAGTTCTTTCCTATAAACTATTTAGATTATTTCAGGAGGTTTATAATATTATATCTTTTACTTCTGTTTTAGCTTAATGAAATCCAAGTCTTAGAATTAAAATTAACCTTAAAATTATACAAATTATAGTACTATGACACATGAAAAACACTTGAAATCATTTACATCTACAAAAATCATTACGGTCTACATAAAGCTAAAGAATCAAAATTCCCAAAATTTCACTCTAAAATCTCAAAACGGGAATATTCAAAATTCCCATCCCAAAAAACCGGGTTTATTACCGGGAATAAACCTGGTTTTTTTCAGCCTTTACATCTCTAAACTAAAAATACTGAGTTCAGTGCGGAAAGCTTATTTCCCTTCATTCAATTAACTTCATCAAGCAAGAAGCAAATTCTACCTAAAAATTACAGAAAAACCGTATTGAACCTAAGGGGTCATCCATAAATTACGTGAGTTCAAAAAGGGGGGGAGGGGTTTGGAAAAATCTCACCAAGGGGGGAGGGGGGTCGATTAAAATCTCACGTCAACTTTTTAAGTTAGAAATTAAACGATTTTCTTTTTTTTTAAGTATGAGAAAGGGATACTGCAAATTATTTTTAAAAAGTTGTCGGTAAATCTCACGTAGGGGGAGGGGGGGTCCAGATTTTGGAAAAAACACCTCACGTAATTTATGGATGTCCCCTGATATATGGGGGCTTAGTGATGTAATTTTGAGTCATCTCTTGTCTTCCCAAAATTCAGGCAGAGTGTACGAAAACGAGTAAAATTCTACTTTTTTAAGTCAAATCTCAAAAAGTATCCTGTCGAAAGATACCCCCTTTGGAACTAGGAACTCAATAACACCCAAATTTTTATATACTGTCAGCTTACCTGTTCACACAAAATCAAACTAAAAATGTATTATACAAAGATACACTTAACCTATGAAACTAGTAATAGATTTTTTTCACAAACGTCGTTCACGCAGTTTTTCAGACCTTTTGCTTATTTGTCAATCTAAGCTTGTCAATCTAAGCCCTGTTAATAAATAATTTGTTGAGGTAATAGCTCTTAACTGTGAAGTACAGGGTGTCCATAAAATAAGTAACCCGATTTAAGGGCCTCTAAAAGCCAAAACGTTCATCGAAACTGAATGAACCCAGCAAAAAAAATCAGCATAAAACCTTTAAAAAAACATGCAGGTTTTATGCCTGAAATTCGGACACCCTAACTGCAGGAAACCTGAAGGATTTCAGTGCAGTTTTTTTGCGGAATAAAATTATGCAGTTTTCTTGCAGTTCAGGTGTCCGAATTTCAGGCATAAAACATGCACGGGTTTTTTGAAGTTTTTATGCTGTTTTTTAATACAGTTTTACTGCAGTTAGGTTGTCCGAATTTCAGACAAAAAACCTGCATGTTTTTTTAAAAGTTTTTATGCTGATTTTTTACTCCACTTTTCTTATCTGAAACTTGTGTATAATTTGTACAGAAAAAAATAAGCATATTTGTCAACTTTTAAATATTAAATTGAATTAAACAGTTTCATAATGCTTTAGAAAGAAATGTCAGTAACATATATGATAATTTATACACAATTCTACTGTTATAAAACCTTTTTAAACATTTAATCATTATCATTATACAGTTAATAAAACCTACTGGTAATTAAATCAATCAGATGATTTGAAGAAACTATATACAAAAGAAAATTAAACAATTTATAGTTAAATCTAATAAAATAAACAAAATGCCAAAAATTTAATCAATTCAAATTCAAATCAATTCAAGAATTTCTTTAATTGGAATGGGCACATTTGAGGGCACCATTCATCAAATCATCGTTTATTATATGTGTACAAACAGTTCAACCCTAATAATTCAACTTAACTTTTTTCATAGCGCAAGGCCCAAATAAGAGCATATAGCACCAAACAAATAATATGGTAAAAGATTAATTTCTAAAAATCAAAATGTTTCACACGTTGCTAATAGCATGAAAATTTGTACCCCTTTATGTGAAGAATGAGCAAGTAAAACACCCAAAACACCATGTCCATGAAAGTTTCATAAATTCTTATAACTGGATTAACCCGACCAACAGCTATTACACTTTAACATGCTTAAAAGTATACCATGTTACTTTTTACCCACTCCCCTCATGTTACCAATTTGTGCTTTGTCACTTATATGTACGATTTCTACTCTCCTAATGCAAGTATTCATTAATAATAGTCACAACATTTGTACAGCACTAAAATTGCGTTTGACTATTCTGTGCAAAATTTCTTTTACCCAACTGAATTACAGAAAACTTTGTCTCGTAGAATAATAGTTTTGCAGCTACTGCAAAATTGACTCAAAAGACTCCCGTCACTTTGAAAATACCACTTACAGCTGTGTGTATGGTTAAATAACTCTTGATTGTTTCTGCAATATAATCGTGGGTGTACTCTATTTACAAAGTCATTCCAAATTGTTCTTCGCTACTGATGTGTATGGTTTTCTACCTTCAATATTTTAAGTTTTCCGTTTATAAAAGACTGCACTTTAGGAAGGAACACTCATATTTTTAAGTGTCCTGTGTTATTGGAAGTATAGGCAATTTTAGGCCACAATGTTAGTGATACATGCTTGCAAATGGTGGTGAAATTTTTAATTCGGCTTAAACCTTTAATTCGGCTTATATAGTTGCGATAAATTTTTCATAGTACAATTGGCACATACATATTATACATTCAACCGTTCAGTGCCCATCAAAATCAGTTCTCTTTTCACAAAGTTTTTTTTAGCATAGAAAACTACTAAAATTACCTCATAGCTCCCTCGAATATACCAATATCCCATTAAGAAATTTTTTTCTGGCTACGCAACTGGAGGCACAGTTATTGGGATAGTATGTAAGAACATAAAATCATAACAGTTTTAACTATTGTAGCATTACTAAATAAAAAGAAATAAACATTTTTATTTTCCTTGATGTTCACAGGCAACTAAACATCAGTAATTTTAGATCCATACCTCGCTTAAGCTTGACGGGATAGTATGTAAGAACATAAAATCATACCATTTTTAACTATCGTAGCATTACTAAATAAAAGAAATAAACGTTTTTGGTTTCCTTGATGTTCACAGGCAACTAAATATAAACAGTAATTTTAGATTCGCAACTCGCTTAAGCTTGCCTGCTAATTTCGCGATCGAAGTCAGTTTTTCATCCTAAATATGTCTAATTTTATCTAAAAACATTAAATTTTTAACATTTCCCTTATTTCTTAACATTTTGAAACGGCAGATTCCATCAATGGAATGATTTCGCCAATTGGCGAAATCAGGACAACAAATGCGTGTTGCCGACATACTTCGATCGCCATCGAAATTAACGTGCTATTTCAACGCCTAAAAATGTTTCATCCTGACAAATTTTTACAACTTTTTCTACTAAAAACATTAAAATGGAAATATTTTATAGCTCTTAACACTTAACAACAGCAAATACCGGTGAGCGACGGCAGCGATCAAAACCAAAACCCAAACAAACCCCGCGTTTTGTAAACAAACTGATCGTTGCCAACAGCAGAAAAGAAATGTAACCCCATTTTCCGCCACGCATTAGCGTTTTATATAATATACAGATAGAAGATATAGATTGATTGAGCAGTGGTAGGATGCTTGCTTAGCATACGGTAGTTCGTGGGTTCAAACCTCGGTTATTATATTATTAAAAAAACTTATATTTTCCAGCGAGAAATTTCTCAACCAACCATTCAGAGCAGACTCGGCTAGAACTGAAATTCTGCCATTGGGATATTTTTGTCAAATATTGGAGATAATTCAGATATACCAGGTTTAATCGCATAAAATAATTAGCAACTAACTGAAACTACAAATTTAATTTTAAAAATGACTTGTCTAATAATCTCTGGATACTGGAGAAATCAGGAACCCAACTCTGCAGGGGAGTATAAAAGGGGGGATGGGGCCCATCCCCCCGAAATTTGAACTCAGTGTATTAAAAAAAGTTAAAACCATTTCACCGCTAGGGGCACTGTAAGTCATCAGTCATCTCAATGGATTCTTCATTGCAACTTACCTAGGAGTAGACCTTACTTCCAAGACCCCAGGAGACGTTGTGTCCAAATAAAAGTAGTAAAACGCACTTTTGAAACACCATGTATGTGTGGGTGTGTGAATGTAAAATATCAACCCATAATAAATTCATGATAGAAAAGCAATCCTGCAATGCAGTGTTTTAAAATTTTAAAAATATAAATTATTTCAGAATTTCTTGGGAACTGCAGTTTTTGTAAAGATAAAATAAAGTTCGAAATCTGCGTCATATAATTTATTTTACTGTCACTAAAATACAAGTTTTTATAAAGTTAAAATGAGGTTCAAAATCTGCATTGTGAAAACGTTATGAAAACAGCTAATTTTATGAAGGAAATTTGAAGGTATTGTTATGCAGCAAAATACCTCCAATACGCCTTTGAAAAGTCGGTCTTTTCTATGTAGAAAACATGCAGGTCTTCGTCTACCTTTATCAAATCTGCATAAACCTTCATAATACCTTCAAAATAGAGGGATTTTTGAAGGTGAGGTGCTGATTTTTTTTGCTGGGAAATTTTGCTGGAAGACGATTTGAGGGATGGAAAATAACTACGAAACTGTTATTTCTGTAGAAGCTAGGCTAGTGAATGTTTAAAAAAATATGACTAGTGTGTGTCAGGGAATAACAATAAAAACTAGTAAAATCAAAGTATGCTACTTTGTTCACTAGTTTTTATTGTTATTTACCGATTCACTAGTCACATTTTCTTAACCATTCACTAGTCACATTTTCTTAAACATTCACTAGTCTAGCTTCTACAGAAATAACAGTTTTATACCTGTTTTCATTTGTCTCTCTAGGATGCTGCTTATTACGATACGATTACTTGAGGCGATTTATCATAAAACTTGACGTTTGCACCCGTCCTTTGTCAAAGTAACCATTATTGTTATTTACAAATTATCTGGTTAGTGGAATATTAAAAGAATATAGACATTTTATATTTTAAATTTATTCAGCATTGTTATTGTATTACGAGATTCGGCTCCATTTTGCAAATTAAACCCCTCAGATACATCATCATTAATTGACCTTTAAATATTGAAATTGATAGCAAGAAATACCCTTTTTAATTATTTTATAAATTTACAAACCTTTAGTTAAGAATTCCGGGAAGGAACATCCACAATAGAAACCAATCTGGTAATCAAGAACAAAATCTTTCACTGAATATAAAGACGGTTTCTTCTTTAACCATTTTTTTTTCAAAACAAAAAAATTAGAATTCTTATTAAATTAGTTAATAGAGAAAATTAAAATATTCTCAGAATTAAATTAAGGGGATTTTCTGCAATTGAACAAGTTAAATTGTAATTAAATGTTGTTGATAAAATAACTTAATAATTAAATGAAAGATACACAGCTAAACCCATTCTCTATATAAAAACTAACTAAGAAATCTTGGAAAAATTATTTGACAAATTTCTAAGCTTTTGACAAGTGACAGAGAAAACAAATGTCTTGACTTATTTATTAAATTGAAAAATATAGTTATCAACAATTTTTCATAGTTGTAATTTTGGGATGAAAATTAAACAGAGGTGGAATTTCAATATTTGACAAAGATATAAAATATAACATCTATGAAGACACATTTGTGAGTTTTGTGTAAGTAGAATGGTTTTTAAAAATATAAATAACACAAAAACTATTTTGGGTCTTAAATGGTGTGTATACACACTCTGTAGAATAATAAGATTATTTATAAATAACAGAGTATTTGAAAAACAATATTTATTGCATCAGTTGTATAAAATTTTACAATAAAAAAAGGCAATTACTAAACTCACACAGACTGAAAAATATGTTTTAATTTATTTTAATAGTTAGTTTATTTTTTAAATTATTATGATATTTTGTTGAATTCAAATCAATAAACCATCCAAATTTATTCTCAAATCAAACACAAAAAATAAACAAATATTCACTCTTTAAATACTGCACTATCAAAGAATTTTCATACATAATACCTTTAAAAAAGTAAGAAAAATATTAAAATTAGACACAAACTTGGTTTCTAAAAGTACATGGCTTTTTTTTTTACTTTTACCCTTTCTATAATATTTTTATTAAAATCAATTATCGAATATATTTATGTATTAAATTTAATCAACAGCTTATTAATAATATTAAATTAATGCAAACACTCTGAAAAATTGTTATTATAATTGCATTATTTTAGGCAAATTAAAAAAATCATACTTAAATACTTAAAAATTAGGATTTATTTATTGTTAATAAACCTCTAACAACAAATAACTTCCTTATACTGAGTGTGGGACTCTACTTCACAAAACTTAGTGGAGTTATGAACAAATTATTTTCATAGCTTACTGCAATTTTCCCACATGCTTTTTCTGACCGATCTGAGTCAAGGTTTTCGAAGCCAGCTTAGGGTCACTGTCCATGAAACTGGCCCACTCTTTCGACTCCAAAACTTGGTTGTAATTATTCACGACGAAATCATAGGACACGGCAGTCAGCTCGTCATCCTCGTGTTTGTCGGCAAACGACAGAATGTCGCACACATTGTCGATAGACACGTTGTCACACAAAAAGTCCGCGCATTCCCTCTTGAGGGATTGCACCTGGTACTTGTCGGCAGCGTAGTAGAGGTTGAGGGCGCTGTCATACTGAAGGCCCTCAACTGCTCCGGTGTAGAGATAGGTCAGGAAAAGACCCAGTGTGGAGGGGTCCAAATCCCCAATGTCCACCATACCGGACGCTGCTTCTTTCATGTCAGTGGAGAACATAGTCTTGAAGACGGGGGACCGGGCACTCAGGATGAGCTTGTGGACAGGGAAAGTGACATTTTTGCACTTGAGTTGCAAATCGGATAAGTCCTGGTCCTGATAGAGGCACATCAAGTCTTTTGTGAGCGCTGTCACAGAATCAATAGTAGTTTTAGAGGGGGTAGAATCCTTACTCTTGATAGAACTCTGATCAAAGAAGCTGACAGTTTCTTTCGGAACTGTGGTAATTTCTTGGGGATCGTTTAACTTGTTATGGATTATGTCACCTTTGATAATTTTCAAGTTCAAGAGCATGGTGATGCCATTTTGCACCAATTCTCCCATCGAAGAATTTGAGAAAGTCCACGGTTCGCAGTTACGAAATAAGTTCATATTATCTTCCTTTCTCACTAAACTTTTGTCAGTCCTTAGTAAACACCATTGACTTTCAACTGTTATTGCATCCACACTTTTAGTCAATAATTCCAATATGAATTTTACAGTGCCATCCTTACGAACTGCTTTCAAAAGCAATTCATCCAAGACATTTTTCTTATTGTAGCGAATGATAGAAATTTTTTTCACATCATCGGACTTCATGCTTTGAATGGATTTTGGATCTATCTTTAAAGAAAAATTCGAGAAATCCAAAGTTGTACTCACAGCGACAGCGTGGCTTTTCTTACTAAAAAAACAGAGCCGCAAGATGAGTCGGTCCCCGTTGTTCTTGATTTTGGCCGCGACCTCTTCGAATTTGAGCCCGGTTGAAATAGTGTCGTTCCATCCTGCAGTGTGGGTTCGTTTGGTACAAATAGAGGATCCATCCGAGTCGATGAGTGACAGGTTGCCACCTGAAGATGGCTTGGCAAGTGACGGTAAAAAATACACCGTCATTTCGCTGTACTGGCCATTAAAACCTCTCGGATACAGATACATTTGAGAAACATATTCTAGAACGGGTGTCGGACTTCTTATACCACTGTGTACCGCATCGTTCCAGTAACTGAAGTTCTCGATTCTCCACTCATAAACTTGAAATGTTTCGCTCTCCATATCGTGTTTTCTCTAGCGTACAACCAACACCAACGTCTAGCAACCAACGCGCACGACTGCAATCGAAGTGATTTCACAGTAAAGTCAGACAACGTAGAAAGGGGAACTTCCCTTCCGACGTCACGAGAGAATCGGGCACGTGCTGGACAGCGTCTGATAACGTAGCAACCAAAGACCTTGAAAAGGAGAATAAACACAGCGCGGGAATGACGAAGGCCGAAGGGCATTGAACAGCATTAAGCCTGGTTTGTTTTCGATCGAGCGAGTGCTCTCACTATGCCAGAGTGGTTTCCAAAGGGGCCCCTTGGAGGGAGCGTTAAAGAATTCTAGGATTCTATGGGGGGGGGGCGTGATGAGTTGTAAGGAAATTAGGGGGCGTTGTTAGAGTATAAAAGGGCGTAAACTACTTTTAAACGTCATTTTAATGTAATTCTTTTGGGTAAAAAATCCTGATATAAGAAGCCTTAAATCCCTTTTCAACGTGTTAAAATTCAAACATTTTCCTGGGGACAGTGGCGTATATAGGGGGGGGGGAGCCGAAGGGGCCCTGGCCCTCCCCAAAATTCTGACGGTGTACTAAAACAAGTTAAAACCCTGTTTTTTAGGGTCAAATTTGGAAATATTTTCTGGGGGAGATCCCCCAAACCCCTCTTTAGTACTTGGAACTTTATTATCCAAATAACTTTTTTACAATACGTTCATCAAAATCTTATCTGAAAATGTATGTCTGAAATTCGGATTGAGTGTATCAAAACCAAGTTCAAACCCTGTTTTTTAGGGTCTAATTTCCAAAATTTTTCTGGGGGATGACCCCCCCCTTTTGTTGTTGCAATCTCATAATATCTCATATTTTTTTCATATTAAGTTCTTTAAGTTGCAAATTCTGCCTAAAAATATACTGAAAAAAATATATGGGGCTGAGAAATAATTTTGGGCCCCTCCCGAAATAAATTTCTATATGCGCCACTGCCTGGGGAAGGACCCCCAGACACCACTTTTATCTATGGATTGAGATAGCAATAAAATTGATAACTTTTAAAATGATTACAGAAAATTTATTTCCTTTGGACATAAAGATTTCAGTTCATTCAGAATTTGGTAACGAATTATTTTTAAACCAAAACTTTTAAAAATGTAGTCTATTAAAAGGTAAAATTATTATTATTATTCATTCAAATTAAATTTTCAGGTGCATAGGAAACTTTTCCATAAATAAAATATTGTCCATTTATAGGATTTTATATTTTTTTTTATTTCGTTTGGTAAAAGCTGAAGTCCTTTTATTACAAAATGCTTGTATAAAATTTTATAAAATGCAAATTGTAGGCAAACATTAGTTTTAAAAAGTTTAGGAACCTATGTTCTATGCCTATTGGACAGTAGAGAGGTTGGAACTGGGGCTCGTTTCCTTCCAGAGGGATAAACGTTTGTGGAATAAAGAGACAACTGAAGAGAATTTCTCAAAAAATTCGTAATTTTGAAAATTTTAAATTCTTTAATGTGTATCTTTATGGCTAAATAAGTAGATTATCCTTCAATATTTTCAAAAACCATCGCGGTTTCTGCTGCATAAACTCCCGTCGCTCGTAAGACTGCTACTCGTAGTCGTCGACGACTACGTGGTAAGTGAAACAAAGTCTACGGTACGGTCACAGTGTGTAAAGAAACAGTGTCTCAATTCAGTTATAGGGAGAGGATTGCGTTAGGGTCCAAACATAAAACGTGTTACTTTCTTATGCGGTCGCAATCCGCCGCAAAAAAAATTATTATTATTAATTGTGTCGCGAAAACTTTTTTATAGCTACTCGCGAAGTTCTGTGCGATTTTTTTTTTGCGTTTTCTTGTATGTGGTCCTTATTAACCGCACAAAAACAAGTTTGAGTGTATTTCATTATTATAATTACATTTTTTAGAAATCTACATAGTTCTATCCTTACTTTATTTACACAGATTAATTAGATTAATTTCAGAAACAAGATTCATATTTTAAAAAAAAAATTCTCTGCTAAATGATTTTACTTCTGATATTGAATTATTATCAAGTACGAAATAATTTTCTGTCACGTTCTGGTTTTTGATTGGACGATAAATTTGAAAATCATCCGAGTCAAAAAAGAAATTAATAATTAGTCCATTCTTTCAATCGAAGTATATTTTCCCTTTTTTTCTTGTAAAATTTGTGATTAAATTTATTAAAAACATTTTAAAAGTATAATTAAAATCAATGAATGTGTAAAATACTGAATAATTTCGGGTCACGTGTCAATAATCACGAGAGTTACTAGTTTTATTCCGAATTTAAATTTATTTGAAGCGTTGGCATTTCATTTTTATTTTCTTTTTGGTTGCTGCTTTTGATCTCAACTCCACGAAAGTCGTTTGATTTGTGGCGAATGTTTATGTTGTGATATTTTCGTGTGATAAAAAAAGCTTTGAAAAGCTATTAAAAGAACACTTCGTCTAGGAATATTATTCTGATGTCGTTCTACTTGTTAAATTTCTAAGGATGTTAATTCATAATTCTGTTCAGCTAAAGCTTGTAAGTTAATTAGCTCGTTCTTTTTATTTGTTGTTCTTGCAAATTGGTAATATTTTCAATGGCGGCGATTCTCAAATTTATAATTTTAGAGTAGATTGATTTAGGTAGCGGAAGTATTTTATTTTCGCTTAACTATTTAGTTATTTTCGTTGTATTGTGATCTATGTTTTTGTGTAGTTTTTATAGGTGAGATTTAAAAAGAATGACAATTTTAGAACGAATATACATTTTGTATTATATTTGCGTTTTCTGATGCGATGAATTTTCATTATTTCTAGGTTATTATTAACGACAATATGTGTTAAATTAAATGATTTCTTTAAAAGAAAAAGGTCAGCATTGCATAGCTCTTTAAATCACATTATTGCTGTTTTATTTGTGCATTAGATCTGGTTTGATTCTTTAATCGATTATGATTGTCTGGTACTTACGTATTATACCGTTGACCGTTCAGCAGTCGTTTAATTCAGCGGCACAGCTATAGGATAGTCAATATACACTTCGATAACGTGTTCGAACTCAGCGGCACTGTCAACGGGATAGTACGTAAGTACCTAATTTTACTTAGAGGCAATTCCATGTGCCTCACGTTACATTCTGACCCATATTTTGATTTCCTAATTGCTATTTATGTAATGAAAATATTTAATTTTTGTCATTAAAAAGACATTATTAAATAAATCAGCCCCATAAAACAAAATAAATCTTCCATCAGTTAAAAAAAATTGATAATAAAAAGCACAGTGTAGTGTTTTTAACAGTGTGACTCATGTTACCCAAAAAAGGACATTGTTTTTTTGAATCGTAAAAAAGCTCAATTTTCTCTCCTAAAATATTATAAAAATTAATAAATACATCAAAATATTCAGAACATTTGAGGCTTTGAAAAATCATCAATATAACAAATCTAACATAATTATAATTAATATAAGTTGCAATTAAATGTGTGACTCAAGCTACCAAGTTTTGTGAATCACGTTACATTTCTAAACTATCTTCTGTAAAAGATCTGCTAATTTTTTTTTATAAAACAATCTGTGAACTCACTTGCCTGATTTGCCCGAGCACCGCTCGTCCGCTTGCGCGAGGTACTTCCCTGATTATCCCGAGCGACGCTCGTCCGCTGGTTCGCTTTGCATGCTAAGTTCTTTCCCACATTTTTCATGGTTTTAGTTCCTTTGTTTTTACATAGATGCCACTACTTGTCCATAGGAGACCTCTCCCCTCATGTCAAAGGGATGGGCATGACCAATTTTGTTTATTCAACCGTGAAGTACACCAATTGGACATGCATTCCTTTATGCTTTTGTCACCGATTTCTCCCCTTTCGTTTCCAAGAAAAAATGTTTGGGGGACATCTGGTTCTTTCTATCATGAGGTGCAATTTCCGCTGCAGCTGTGTTATTGCTAGATAACTAGCTAGACATACAGCATTTTATTTTCAATGCCCACTCCCTAAAAAGCGCGCTTTTACGGTCCGGATTGCAACGTAGCATTGTTTTTGACTCCGTTTTTTTTCAAAACTTATCACACAAAAATAGATTTTTAAAGTAAACTGTAAGTAATTCACTTCATAAAATGTTTTCATTGTCATCCTTATCTGTAAAATCGGCTTTCTGGCTGAATCCGCTGTTCGGAAAAAGCCAACTTTAAGTAAAATTGCCGCATTTTCGCTAAGATCAAAAACGGCCATATATTGTTAAAATCATAATTTAAAAGTGTTTAGATTATGTTTTTAGTTTGAGTTAATTAATCTAACAAGGAAACATTCTTAGGGTGAACTCACAGAAATGCACGAAAATTTTACAGGCATAAGAAGATGACTCAAAACACTTACTGTGAAAAAATTAGCTGCTGAATTTCAATAGGAGAGGAGTTATTTAAATTTGAAATTTGGGTTCTGAGTTGCCAAACACATTCATTTGGCACCACTTGGCGACTTTCCAATCGGATGGAATGAGAAATTTGATTCGATAGTGTCTAAATCCACGAAAGTTGGCCCGTGCTAAAGTATTAGCGAAATTTGTTAGAGTTGAGTTGTTACTTTCGTGGATTTAGACCAGGGTTTCCCAAAGGGGTCGGTACCGACCCCCTGGGGGTCGATGAAGGTTTAAAGGGGGTCGATGAAGCTCTAGGGGTCGATTGGGGGTCGACGAAGCTTAAGGGGTCGGTAGGGGGTCGATGAAAGTTAAACAGTCATTAAAATAAAATTGCTCATGAAAGCAGCTTCTTATTACTGTAGATGATTCAAAGAATTTTTCTGGTCCCTTGAACATTCTTTAAATACTAATTTTTAATTTCAAAGTTTTGAAAGATTAATGCTTCATTGGTGGTCTATTGCTTATTTGGATCACCTATAAATTATCCAGATTAAACTGTACATTGCTAATGAGTGGAACACTAGAGAATCCAGGGGGGGTTAGGGGGCTTTAGCCCCCCAAAAGGAATAAGAACCAACAGTGAGAGATAGGGGATGTAAATAAAGGGAAAAGCGACTCCAAAACGAGTTAAATTCCTGTTTTTTAGGATTAAACTTCCAGAAATTTTCTGGGGGAGGACCCCCCAGACCCCCTTTAGAACTTGAAACTCTGTTATTTACAATTTTTTTGTAAAAAGTTCGTCAAAATGCAAAAATCCTACCAAAATGTAAATTAAATTCTTGAAAATTTATGTCCGAAATCCGGATTAGGTGTACAAAAAGGAGTTGAAAATCTGCTTTTTAGTCTTAAATTTCCGAAAAATTTCTGGGCGAGGACCCCCACTCCCCCTTAAGGATATTAGAAGACTATTTTTTCATATTGAAAATTCTTTGTTGCCCCCCCAAAAAAACCCAAATCCTGGATTCGCCGTTGGAGTGGAACCAGTTGAAAAATTTTAGTTAGTTTTTCATTCATAAACAACTTTTCTTAAAAATTTAGTCGGATTTTCGAAAGGGGGTCGATGGCCTAGGTAAAATGCCTACCAAGGGGTCGATGCATGAAAAAGTTTGGGAAACCCTGATTTAGACAGTGCCATAAAATATATAGTTTCCAATGCATTTTTAAAAAATATGCGGCAAACAGATAACTCCTAAAAATTAAATGCTAAATAGATGTTGGATTCTTTTTAATTTGCATATAATTTTGTATTGCTTCATGCGTTATTTATTTTAATTTTCCTTCTTTAATTAATTTTTATTGCTGTTTTGCATTTGATGAACTTTTTTTTTATTCGCTCATTTATAAGTGGCAGCAGAGAAAACGCGGCCAGTTCATTCTACCATTTGGCGTTCTCTCTGCGTTTCTCGCCTTGTAGGGTTACATTTGGCGTTAAATATGACAATTTTCAATAATTTTTTACAGCTTTTCTACTGTAATTCAGCAGCTAATTTTTTTAAAGAAGGTGTTTTAAGTCATATACTAACCCCTGTAAAATTTTCGTCCAATTCTGTGAGTTCATCCTGAGAATGTTTCCTTGTAAGCTCAAATATTGATTTGAAAAATTTGCTTTTTTTTCGACCTATTATTCCAAAAAAATTAAACAGTTAAGTGGCTAAATTATGTTACCTGTTCACTTATTGATGAAAACTCTTTAAATATTAGAATATGTTAAATATTTATACATCTATCTATATATTACTAAAAACGTTTGTGGGTATGTGACTGGGTGGAGGACACATCTCCTCCTAAACCACGCCGAAGGCGTGGTCAAAACTCGGTACATAGACGTATCTCGAGGTGTCGATTGTCACTGTCAAGTTTTCCAAGCTCGAAAATCAAACAATTACGAGTAATTAACGAATTTATAGCCAAAAACGCTTATTTCTCCATTTCTCTACCGGAGTAGATCTGCTCGACTCACTATTGTTAACGAGATGAAAACCTTCAAAAATTAAATATTTTAACAGGAAAAACTCGATAATTGTCCATTTAAAAACTATATCAGTAGTAAAAACACAAAAATAAATTCAAATAATTAATTTTCAAACGTTATTTTCCTTTATTTCAAGATTTTTTCCTTTAAAGTTTAAATATTTATGGAGAAGTGTAAATTTTTTTTTTCATGGAAAACGACTTGAAAATAAAACATTGTTTCAAATGAAGCGGTTCACTAGACTTTCAAATTTACTAGATCTTTTATTATTGTTTTAAATTTGTTATTTTTGTTCACTAGACTCATAAGTTTACTAGGAAACATTGTCGAGAACACCGGGAAAAGAAAAATTACCGGGAACATCGGGATAGGAAAATTATCGGGAACATCGGGATAGGAAAATTATCGGGAACATCGGGATAGGAAAATTACCGGGAACATCGGGATAGGAAAATTACCGGGAACACCGGGATATGAAAAATTACCGGGAATTCCAGGATAGGAAAAAGGCGTCTCGGATACCGGGATGATTGGTAATTGCTGGTTTAAAAATTATAAATATATATTTTGTGAAAACTTAATTTAAAAAAAATTTATACACTCCACCCGTGCAAGGCCGGGCATATCCGCTAGTAAATATATAAAAACGTTTGTGGCTATGTGACTGGGTGGAGGACACATCTCCTCTTAAACCACGCCGAAGGCGTGGTCAAAACTCGGTACATAGACGTATCTCGAGGTGTCGATTGTCACTGTCAACTTTTCCAAGCTCGAAAATCGAATAATTACGAGTAATTAACGAATTTATAGCCAAAAACGCTTATTTCTCCATTTCTCTACCGGAGTAGATCTGCTCGACTCACTATTGTTAACGAGATGAAAACCTTCAAAAATTAAATATTTTAACAGGAAAAACTCGATAATTGTCCATTTAAAAACTATATCAGCTATGAAAACATCAAAATAAATTCAAATTAATTATTTCCAAACGTTATTTTCCTTTATTTTAAGATTTTTTCTTTAAAATTTAAATATTTATGGAAAAGTGAAAATTTTTTTTCATGGAAAACGACTTAAAAATAAAACATTGTTTCAAATGAAGCGGTTCACTAGACTTTTAAATTTACTAGCTATTTATTATAGTTTCAAAATTGTTACTTTGTTCACTAGGCTTATAAATTTACTAGACTATTTATAATAATTTAAATTTGTTACTTCATAAAAGCACCAAGATATAAACATAAACAGGAAAACCGGGATTGTAAAAAATATCGGGAACACAAGGATTGGAAAATTAGCGAGAACATCGGGATAGGAATAATTACCGGGTTATAAAAAATATACCGAGAACACCGGGATAGGAAAATTACCATAAAGACACCGGGAATACCGGAATATAAAAAATTACCCGAAACACCAAAATAGGAAAATTACCGGGTCCACCGGGATTAGAAAAATTACTGGGAATACCGGGACATTTAAAATTGCCGGGAACATCGGGATTTGAAAATACCGGGAACACCGGGAAAGGAAAACGTACCGGGAACACCGGGAAAGAGGAAAATTACCGGGAAAACTGGGAAAGTGGAAAAATATCGGGATCATCCGGATTGGAAAATTACCGGAAACACCGGGATAGAAAAGATAACCGGGAACATCGGGATAGGATTAATTACCGGGAACACCGGGATAGGAAAGAGGCGCCTGGGATACTGGGAAGATTGGTTATTGCTGATTTAAAAATTATAAATGTATTTTGAGAAAATTTAATTTTAAGAAAAATTATACACTCCACCCGTGCAAGGCCGGGCATATCCGCTAGTATATAACTAAAAACGTTTGTGGCTGTGTATGTGGGTGGAGGACACATCTCCTCCAAAACCACGCCGAAGGCGTGGTCAAAACTCGGTACATAGACGTATCTCGAGGTGTCGATTGTCACTGTCAAGTTTTCCAAGCTGGAAAATCGAACAATTACGAGCAATTAGCGAATTTATAGCCAAAAACGCTTATTTCTCCATTTCTCTACCAGAGTAGATCTGCTCGACACACTATTGTTCACGAGATTAAAACCTCCAAAAATCAAATATTTTAACAGGAAAAACTCTATAATTGTCCATTTAAAAAGGATGTTAGTTGTGAAAACACCAAAATAAATTCAAATAATTTATTTTCAAACGGTATTTTCCTTTATTTTAAGATTTTTTCCTTGAAAATAAAAATATTTATGGAAACGTGTAAATTTTTTTAATGGAAAACGACTTAAAAATAAAACATTGTTTCAAATGAAGCGGTTCACCAGACTTTTCAATTTAGTAGAGATCTTTTATTATTGTTTCTAATTTGGTATTTTTGTTCACTAGACTCATTAATTTACTAGGAAACATTGTCGAGAACACCGGGAAAAGAAAAATTACCGGGAACATCGGGATAGGAAAAAATACCGGGATTACCGGGACATAAAAATTATCTTGAACATCGGGATATGAAAATTACCGGGAACATCGGGATATGAAAAATTACCGGGAACATCGGGATATGAAAAATTACCGGGAACATCGGGATATGAAAAATTACCGGGAACACCGGGACAGGAAAACGGCGTCTGGGATACTGGGATGATTGGTAATTGCTGATTTAAAAGTTATAAATGTATTTTGAGAAAACTTCAAACAATAAATTTATATACTCCACCCGTACAAGGCCGGGTATATCAGCTAGTATATTCTAAAGTTACACAGAGCTTTGAATTTCACTAAATTCTTGCTGAAAAAATTAGAAAACCATGCATTTTGGAACATTTTTTTCTCATAGAACAAAAAATAATTTTTAACTGTTGCAGAACTGTGTGTAACAATATTCCCTAACCTTTTTCAATTAAATGTAACCATATTTTAAAATATATGGGGTGAAAATGAGGTTTTTTTCCTTGGAAAAAAAGATTTCAACTCTGTGTCCCATGCATGGGCGGATTTAGATGGGGAACCCTGGGGGTGCGTATTGGAACACTTGGGGGTGCAAGCTGCCCCTGATGACTTTGAAAACCACGCGCAACTCGGAGGCGCTAAGAGCGGCGCTTGCGCAGAGCGTGTTCGACTGTTCGTGGCTGTTCGCTTGCCCCGCTCGGCTCCAATTTGTTTCCGCCTTTAAATCCGTTCATGGTCCCATGCTCCCATGTTTCATGCAATTGCCCTGATACATGCTTTCGTAATATATGAACGGACCCTATGTAATCAAACCTACTCCAACTCCCAACCTTGTAACCATCAGCCGCAATTCGAAACACAGTGACAGAGTGGGAAAAACAATTCCATTGCCCCCCTCCTCATTATACCTCCCGCTCCAATCCTTCATTTGTTCGTTCATTCGCATTCCACGAGGGGAGCGCGCCCCATCAATCACCCCTTCAAATTCGAATCAATCCCCCTTTCGAATACGAAACACCGCAGCGATGAGCCGCGCATTCATTAAAACGCTCGCGCTCTGTTGAGGGGAAGAGAGGACCAAGTCACTGATACACACCGATTATTGTGTTGATGATGCCTTCTCGAATTTATACTCGGATAATAATCTTTATTGACAAGTTTTGGGAAGAAACACATAAAATAAATACAAATAAAAAACACGATACGCCCAGGGAAAACTAAAGATTCCATTCTGGCGTAATAGAAATTAATACATTAAAAATACAATGGAAAATAACCAAAAAGAGAAGAAAAAAAGAAAAACTTTACAAAAACACACAAAAAAAGAATTCTAGAACAAATAAATAAATACACCAAGATTCAAATATCATTCAAAAAATACATTGTGATTCAATTAAACAAATAAATAAATAAAACAAAATGTATTGAAATTAATTATTTTAAAATAATATTTGATATACAGGGTGTTTCAGATAAGTGTTTCATAACTTTGTTAAGTTGTTTGACTGTTGCTTGCTATGTAACTGCAACATTATCCGTAATTTAATAAAATGGATATATTTAGAAATTGATATATTTTTTAAAAAATTCAGAAATCCGGAAAGAATCTGGACATTTTAATAAGAAAAATCTGGGTTCAATTCCGTTGAAGGTTCCGCTAAATACCGCCATGCTCTTGTGGCCACCCAAAAGTAGAAATATTGCTAAATAATTTCAAACTAATGGATTAAAATGTTTAGATAGATCAATAGCTGTTAAGTTTATGAATAAAAATCAGAAAAATTTGTCGATATTTGAATATATGGCTTTCATAAAAACTTGGTGATATTTAGCGGGACCTATAACGGAATGGAACACAAATAGGTTATGCCAATCAGTAATTAAACAGTTTTTTCTGGAAACCGTTCACTAAAATCTTTTTTTAGAATAGAGATTACATCTTAAGGGATTTTTGTCCCTTTCGCCCATTGACTCGTTGCACTGTGTGGGACGACCAAAATATTTCGGGGGAAAGCGTCCCCCGCGCACTTCCCCAATATCAGAGCACTGTTATATTCTGTCCCAATAGCTAGGTAACGGAAATCAGTGTTCCTTCCCTTCATCAGTACTGACTTGACCCGATTTACCTCTAACCCACCCCCTTAACACGAGAGCGTTCTTATTCAACGGCGTTTTCTAAAGGGGCGAAAATTTCGGGCACATTCATAAGAGGTGTCAAAAGGGGTAGGGTGGAATCCCCAACAACCGAGGGGTGATTCGTTAACAAATGGTTGCTTTATACGCCAGGGGTAATTAACCCCCAATGTTTGTTTCCTTGCGTGTTCCGGAACTATTTAGATTTACAAGATGACCACAGATTGGGTATGGTAAGTAGAAAAGAGATAAATTGCATTGGGGAAAAAGTGTTTATTTGGATGGATGGGGGCAATTAATAGTGGAAGAAGTTTATTGTTTTGTGTGGGCTTATCGTATTCATTAGAACTCTATGCAATTCTGGTAAGGGTGATTGTCAACTAATGATGTATCAGCCAGAACTGCTTTGTGTTTGTTCGAGTCATATCTCTGATTATAATGTTACAAAAACTGTTATTGCAGTATCTACACAACTCAACACTACTACAGTAACGTTGAGTTGTGTAGATACTGCAATAACAGTTTTTACTATATTAGTAAATTACAGACACCATACTTTCATAATATTTGAATGGCCCCTTAGATTCGATAAAAACTTGTTGATCATATAATCAGAAAAAAAATGTTTTTTACTCGTAGATCATCAGACTAAGGAAGCTACTTCGGTTAAAACTCAATCACCTTTATTCCGGCAAACAAAGTTACATCTATTCAATCCATATCAATCATTCTAATATATAAAACTGAAATCAACATGTATTAATACAAAAGACAGACATTGACGTCAAAAATTTACATAAAAGAAATCGTCTTCTTCGATTAATTACAAATTAAATATCTAAACTAAGTAATCTCATACGCAAATCCGCTCCCAAGAGGTAACAATGTTTGTTATAAATGTTTTTTTTAAGTTTCATATCCTTCAGTATTCTTTGACACAACCAAAAAGAAAAATTTTCTTTCATATCTTTCATCTAAAACTGTAGAAGCTAATAAATTTATCCGACTTAATCATCTTCTTGTACATGAATTCACCTCAGAAAAAAACTAATCCAGCTCACATGATAAAACTCACACTTCGCTGACTTTCCCTAAAATTCTTATCAACTTTCTTTTCCTAACTGATACGAGATCACCCTTCAAAAACTTCTTATAAAACTCGCCCTAAAACTTCTGAAAGATCACTTTTTCATTCATATAAGAGTCATAAATATACCAACTCCCCGAAAAAAACTTTTCTGCGGAAACTAGCGAAATTAATTAAAATTCAGGCAGTACAGCGCCACTCTCGGAAGATTGATTAACTAATAATCACCCTCCTTGAATATTCCGGGAGAACCCTTTTCCCTAATTAATTCTCCTGGATTTCTTCTGAGGAGCCGCTAAATTATTTAGCCTAAACGGGATCTCGTATTACAGTGACCACATGAGGAGCTCGTTAGACCATCTTTCCGTAAGGGGGCATCCAATAAGTGAAGACTGCACTTCAAAAACGATCTTAGTTCCAAAGAGTAAATTTTCCGTATTCCATCATTTTAAATTTTATTCTTCATAGGAGTAACAGTGGGCCCCCTCACATATTCCCGGTTGGGCAATGTTACCCCCGCATATATTCGCGGATTTCGATCTCAAAGTTTTTTTAGCAATGAAACTTGCATTTTTGGCGATAAAGATATAATTGTTCGATTCCGGTATTTGTTATGTAAAACCATTTAAAAAATGTGACTTCTTCTACCAAGCGAGTTTTCTAACTAGTAACCCTTTTGGTATTTACTAAAAATTATTTACAGTAATTTACAGTTAAAACTACTTTTTGCATGAACCAGTTTTATTAGTTTCATGTAATAAATGACGGAATCGAACCATTAAATCTGTTATTTTATCATATTTGCGCGTTTTAAAACTGGGTTCGTTATTCACGTATTCGCGGTATGTTTTGGAACGTAACTACCTCGAATAACCAGGGAACACTAAACATAATAAGTCATCTTTCGGGCTAATTTCGAACTATTAAAAATCTTGTGGGTACTAAGCTTACTTTATAGGGTGTTGGTGATGCATCGCCAACCAAGTGACAGAATGTGACAGTGACAATGCCAAGTGACCGAATTATGACTCCTTTGTGACAGTCAGATTGGTGTCATGATAGTGTCACTGGGAAGTCACTGTGCCAGACTACTAATATGCAGAATTTGTGACCAAAATCCGTGTCCACTTTTTGACTTCACAGTGACGTCACCGAGAAGGTACAGTTGTGACAGGTCCCAAAAATTCTTCCGTGTGACTGTGCAGAATTGTCACTTAATACTGGTCACTGTGTGACCTCCAAGATGGGTCGCATTTCGGTCACTGAGATACTTGTGATAAGTGTGACTCTCAGTGAGGTTATAGTGACAAAACTGTGACTTTTGTGTTGTTAGGGTGGTACTTTGATTGGTTTCTCGGGTTTAACTCATATTTTTTCATTTTGGCACTTAGCTTGTTTTTCATGCCCAGTCTTAAATTACATAAGGTTGATAAGTGGGGAGGGGGTCCAACAAAATATCATCAGGGGGGAGTCAATTAAAATCTCTCGTCGAATTTTAGTTTAGGAAATATACCTTTGTTATATATTTCTTTGCACAAGTTTAGGAAAAAGGAAGTACAGATCAGTCAAAGCAGCGTATTATTAGCTTATTCAAATCGGTATGATTACTATACTCAGTTGCAACTTTACTTGAACCTGTAGAAATATGCCGAGAGCAACCAAAGAAAGTAGTTCCCCGTGCGGTGTCAGAATTTTGAGTGAAATTTAGAGCTTCAATTTTGAATAATGAGCGTTTTTTAAATCCACGTATATTAAGCTTTTTTCCTCCCGATATGCATAAAATGTTCATCATTATTATTTCTTAAAGTGGTAGTAGTACAACTAGCTCTCAAACTCGCCAGCCAATAAGAGCTTTTAGCAACCCAGCAGGCTTTCTGTTTACTCAGATTTGGTTCCGCGTGGCCATGACGTCAGGCTCAACTTAAGTTGCATTCGAGTATAGTTAATGCCAAGTGTTAGATTTCAACAAGTATTTGTTTAATTCCTTCTGCAATGTGATAGTGATGGGCAAAATCGATAATTTTAGGTATCGAATACTTTGGTATCGAACATTTATAGGTATCGAATACTCATAGGTATCGAGTACTTTTAGGTATCGAGTACTTTTTTTCAATGTCGGGAAATGAACCTGAAGGGACAATTTTTTTTGGGCCTATCCATAATCAGACTAATATTCAAAAAACTGAAAGCGATCCATCAAAAAGCTCCGTAGCTACGGGCCTGGAGGTGGATAGATGCGAAGGATTTGGCGGGGGAAAAACCTAGCCGCGTCAAATTTCTCTCGCGGATGATAACGACTTGGGTTTGAGCGTTGCAAAATGAAAACGGAAACAGGCTGCGTTTGATCTACAGTAGGTATTATAAAGATTACTTCATTGAAAAATTTAAAACGAAATATGTCAATAAAGTATCGATACTTTTGTGGGTATCGAATACACTCGATACCTATAGGTATCGAGTACTTAAATATTTGGTATCGATACCTGCCCATCACTAGTTAAGTGTAATGCCGATAAAACGAAACAAATATGGCTAGAACTTACCAAAGACGTTTATTTGTCCAGAAGTGATTGAGTAAATCTCACGTGATAATTTAAGGGGGTCCGGCAAAATCCCACTAAATCTCACCAAATGGGAGGGAGGGGTCCAAAATTTGGTAAAAATCACCTCCCGCAATTTGTGGACGTTCCCTTAGACCAACTTTTCCGTAATGAATAAATGCAAAGAGGGGCCAACTCTCCGGGAAAGTAACACTATCCGGTTCCATCTCTTTTGGATATTATCGAGTTTATTATCTTTTGTTGGATGGTGACGTGTATTTAGTGGCGCGGTTCATTAGGGAGGAGTTTGTGCTGCCGACTTTATACGGAATGTTTTTCTTTTCCTTCTTTGGGTGAGTGTGTGTAATTTTGTAGTAGTTCGTAAAAGGCAGTTTTGAAGTTCGTGGTTGATGGCCGAACGAAGTAATTATTTTGTTTTGAGGGTTTTATTATAAGAGAAAGTTTTGGAAAGGAAGCTGATGGGGTAGTTTTGAGGGGGGTGCGTAATTAAACAGACCCCCTGATAAATAAAGATGCACTGGTGATTAGTTTTGTTGGTGTAAATCGAAAATATTTTGGAACGTTGGATTGGAAGGTTAAAGTTTTATGTGAACTCTATTTTCTTGCTGTTTATTTCGTATTTCAAAGAAACCCATCTATCGATGTATATAAAAATGAATGAATGTCTGTCTGTATGTATGTATGTCCTTTATAGTTTTAAAGTTTTCCCTCCTACCTTAGCTATTAAACTATACCACGATGCTCTACTCACTCCTGGGAAGGTTTCTGAATAAAAATAATTTAAAAATCGAACCATCTTTACAACTTTTTTGGTCAATTTTATGCTTAAAAACCCATATTTCATATCTAACATCATGGAAAAACCACATGTTTGTAAATATAACA
The DNA here is from genome assembly GCA_024610705.1 of Tetragnatha versicolor. Lineage (NCBI taxonomy): Eukaryota > Metazoa > Arthropoda > Arachnida > Araneae > Tetragnathidae > Tetragnatha > Tetragnatha versicolor. Next base: position 977,206 of record JANDEH010000035.1, on the reverse strand, counting down.
AGAAAAGATGTAACTTTAATTGTCGTAGGTATATTATAGATTGTTGTAGATTGAAATCTATTGTTGTAGTTTAAAATCCATTGTTGTAGCATAAACGTAAAAATGGATCCTTTATTTGACTATTTCCCCATTTGGACTGGTGAAGCCCATCTGTAACGCACCAGATGATATTTATTAAAAAAGTGAAACTCTGGCGAAGCCTGGGTCTAGCGCGTCAGCGCTACTATTTCATAAAAACATTTGTCTTTATCTATCCTGAATCGTATCTTAGTTTTCCACAAAAGACGTCTAATTTTAAAACAGCCCATGCTTAATTTATACAATATACAATCCCGCTTTTTAAAATTATTTTGATATTATTTGAGTTCTAAATGATATTTACAACAATGCCACCAAATAAAAAGTAAAAAAAACAATAAATAATTAAAATCGATCTGTTCTACTGAAACACTAGTCCAGTTCAATTATTTTCAATAGGTTTCATCACAAGGTGTTTTAAATCGACGTTTTCTCTTTTATTGCAGAGTCCCACTCGTCCACTCTGCCCCGAGTGACATTCCACCAGGCGCAGGTGCGGGCAGAAGAAGGATCTTCGGCGCAACTCCCCTGCGTGGCGCAAGGAAATCCACCCCCTACCTACAGGTAAGTCTTTTATTTCTCTCTTTTTAGTGTATTGTGTTTGTTTCTATTGAGGGATCGGCTCTTGTGTATCAAGTGGGTATGGATCTAGAGCAGCGGTTTCAGTACTTTTTATAGGAGAAGCACTTTCTTGATCGAAATTCATGGTATAGAGTCTATTTAACCATTTATCTACTGACGGTACCTACAAGTCAAGCTTGTAACGTCGATGTTGTTGAAACTTCGATGTGGGATTGTTTATACAAAATTATTTCATATTAATAATCACTTGGAGGAGAAAATAACTCTCTTCCCGGTAATGAAACACACTAAACTGATTTTTTTTGCTGCATTGTGAAAGGGTTATGCCATTTTATCACGATGTAAGCTTAAATACTTTCAGTCTAGTAGGTCCTCTATTAACGTAACGAAATGCACTCTTGGTAAAAGTAAATACCGCATTTCTGTGGCGCGCGATACCCCACTTGATTAATATTTAAGTTTAGGGGGGGTACTTTATGTACCGAGTACGTAAATACGTTGTTTTTTTTTACCTCGTTACTTTATTTATTTTCCACGATGTACTAAACTTAAATACTTTCAGAAAAGTAGGTCCTCTTTTAACGTAACGAAATGCACACACGACTGGTGGTAGCAGTAAGTACCGCATTTCTGTGTCGCTCAATTCCCTTCACTTGATGAAGCACTTGGAACTCGTTCCGAACACCGCAACCGGGGGTCAGATGGGAAGTGGGTGCTTTTTCAGCGGAGCGCGACACTTCGATTGAGGCAGGCCTGATTGGATCGTTTGATGTATGTTGATTGCCACCTCCTGCAAGCGACAGGGGCGATTGAGGGGGCAAGGAATGAGATACAGTCGAATTTTCTTTTTACGCGATGGTCTTTTCCGGAGAGCCCACTTACTGCAGGAAGAGTTGCATCATTTTGATGCGCGGTAAACTGTTCTATGAATAACGGATTAAGTGTTCGTTTGTTTTTTTGAAAATTTAGTAGGTTTTTTTAACATTTTGTATTGTTCCTGGTATATTTGCAGTATTTGAATACTTTTGATAAATGGATAAAGTGTCTACGTGTTCTGAGATAAGTTTTATCTATTTAGAACACTTAAATAAACGTCTAACAACGTTTCGTTAACGATGAGTAAAAAAAATCTATACTCAGTTACAACTTAACTTGAGCCTGTAGAAATATGCTGAGAGCAACCAAAGAAAGTAGTTCCCAGCGAGGTGTCTGAATTTTGAGTGAGCTTCAATTTTGAATAATGATTAGTTTTTTTTTAAATCCACGTATATTAAGCATCTTTTCATCCTGATATATGGCATAAAATGTTCAGTATTATTTTTTAAAGTGGCGTAACCCGTAGTAGTACAACTCGCTCTCAAACTCGCCAGCCAATAAGAGCTCCTAGCAACCCAGCAGGCTTTCTGTTTACTCAGATTTTCATCCGCGTGGCTATCATGACGTCAGGCTCAACTTAAGTTGCATTCGAGTATAGTTAGGTAAATAAACCATGGTAAATGCACCTATACTTTACTGCAATGTTTCTTGACCCTATGACGTCTCTACGTGGAAGGAAAAAATAAGTAAAAAAAAGATTTTTTAAAAAACGCTTTTATTGAAGTGTTCTAAAAGGTCAAAAATAATTTTTTCGGTTTGACAAATAATTTATTGGGAAGTAGAAAATAACTTTTTGGTAAGTAAAAAAAACTGATTTTCTAATCACTAAAAATAAAAGCGTGGGCGCTAGTAATTTTAAATATTTTTTAAATTTAATTATTTTTACAGGACAGTGACACTAACATCCTTGCCAAACGGGGATTCGAACCCCAGACCTACGGCTTTGCATCAGTCAGATGCTCTAACGACCAGGCCATTACGTCGGCATTTATGTATAATTTTATATAAATAAAAATACCTAACAGAGAATTTAAAGTGAATCCATCCCACTCAAAACTCATGAATGAGAAATTTGTAAATCTAACGTCATAGAACATAGAATAAAGAAGTTAGAATATATAGTGAATTAAGAATGACTAGCGCCCACGCTTTTATTTTTAGTGATTAGAAAATCAGTTTTTTTACTTACCAAAAAGTTATTTTCTACTTCCCAATAAATTATTTGTCAAACCGAAAAAATTATTTTTGACCTTTTAGAACACTTCAATAAAAGCGTTTTTTAAAAAATCTTTTTTTTACTTATTTTATTTTCTACTTTTTAGTCATGGTACTTTTTAACAAAAACTCACAAGAAAAAATGTATTTATTTCAACCATATTTAATGTTATGTTAGGATGGAATTTTAGTTTCATGTATAACAAAAAATTTTCACATATCTGACAAAGTAGAACAATCCTCTGACGACTCAGCAGGACAATCAACTCCAAAGTTAAAATCTATTTAATTTTGCTGGGTACGTTATAATAACAGAGCTGAGCAAGAAAAATACCTCGCACAAAGAATATATTCCTCGCATCCGCTCAATCACCGATGAAATCCATCGATATCAAAAAGATTCACAATAAAAAGAAAGCATTCAATAAAATAAAAAAAACAATCGTAAGAAACTCAGAATTAGTGTGTGTGTATCAAGGAGCAAACAGTACCATCCAGTCTTTTCAGTAGTCAATAAATTATAAAAGAACATATTTTTCTTCTCGGCGATTTTCGGCGATATTTTCGGCGATTTCTCGCTCTTCTGGCGATTTCTTTCTCGCGGTTATTATCTTAAATCGCTAATTATCTTAATTGTTAATTGGAAGGTAAAAAATCACGTTTTGAAGATTAAATATTGTAGTTATATACTTAGTATATTATCTTACAGGTTTTGGGAGCCATTGGCTTCACGGAATGTCTCAAATATGAATTAAAAGGATTACTAAAAACACTCGTTAATTACCTAAATTACGGAGGTTTTGACTAGTTGATGATTGAATATTGCATTGTCATCGAGTTTCCACCACGGTGCAAAGTTTCAGAACTTTATATCGTTTGGAAGTGCCTGAAATATTATGTACAAGCATCCAGAAAGAAAAAAGTGATTATTCGTCTATAATTATCGTAATTACTGGGCAATTCTCGTTTTGACTTTTGAATATGATGAAGTTATGCCTTATAAACAATTGTGCACGGTTTAGGGAGAATAGCCCCTTGGGAAAGGTATCAAATTCTGGTTTTTCTGTTAATTAAAAATACTCGTTAATTAACTTAATCCTTTGGTTGTTTGACTAGATAATGGTTGGATATTGGAGTGTCATGAGGGTTACACCGATGTGTAAAGTTTCGGGGCCCTGACATATCGGGAAGTGCCCGAAAATCGAGTTTTAAAATTCCACGCGTAAAACGCCGCCAAAAGCAAGTAGAATAAAAGCGTTTAAAAACTGAGTAAAAAGAAAGCTTGTTGGGTTGTTAGGGAGGGTTTCAGTACGTAAATCTTGATAAAAAAAGACGCTATAATACATGGGTTTAACAAACTAATCATTTTTTTAAAATTGAAGTTATTAAATTCACTGAAAATTCAGGGAATTACATTTTTGGTTGCTCTCAGCCAGGATCCAATAACGTTGCAGTCTAGTACATTGTTAGGTTGGTCACTATAATGAAAATAACGTTTAAAGGTGATTTTCTCCAAGTTTCAGCAAACTGTTACTCAGGAGCAAAATCTAAAAACGTAATAAACGAATTAATTACTTCGATTTTAAGTGGAGTCTGAGTTCTTACCTCTGTAATATTATTTTTTACCCCAGCTCTTTAAAGGACCGATAAAAATGTAACATACTTAAGAATCTTGTATGAATATTCGAATTACTACTATACTTAGAAATGCTTTTGATTTCTTTAAGAAAGTTAAGTTTTTTAAGGTTCCAACTAAATATTTATAGAAAATAAATTGTTTTTAACATAACTGATGGATATAAATATTGTTTTAAGACGATGATGACCTATTTTTTAAGATTAAAATATTGCTCTTTTCAATCAGGTCACTCTTCGAGTTTAAATTATCAAGTGTTTAAAATTATCAGAGTTAGTTTAATGACTTTTTAAATGCATTAAGCTAGCTTTAGTAAACTTGTATTCAACATATTATGTCGTTTTACATCTTTATGAGCGTTCATGTTTTCTCGGTCAACAAAAAAAACACCAACTTCAATGTTTGCACACGTATTAATACAACATATTAATAACCTAAAACGCGCTACTAAGTTTAAAAAAAAGAACACTTCATACAAAACAATGATTTTAACACCTCTCCGATAAATTTCTCTACTATTGTTTGGATAAGCAAATTTAACAACAAAGCGTAAACAGTTTACCCAACTAGATTTAAATAACTTAAGGTAATAATAATAATAACAAGCCCAACAATGTACATTGTTCATCAACCTCGCCTGTTTTCGTTCGAGAAATTAAAATTTACGTCGGTTCTTAAAGCAGGCCTCGGGCAACGTGTTAATCACTTTCCAGTGCTATCGCTATTTCTTTTTATAAAGAAGGAATGTATTTTATAACGGCTCCGTTGATCCTCTCCTAATTAAAAATCATAAAGGGGTTTATAAAATATGTTTTTTTTTCGTAACTTAATCGCGAAAAGCCATTGCAATTACGATAGATGCCATTTAGCTAAAAACAAATACATTTTGATAGGAGGAGTATTCTCGACGGCTTTTACTGTTATTCTTTTTTTATAATTTGGTTCGTAGCCGATGGCAACGATGGTGATAACAACAAGAACAAAGGAGTGTGCGGATGCTGTGAAGGGCACCGAATCAATTTGGAGCCGCGCGCGTTAAAATTCGCTTATCGCGAATAATTAAAGCGAACCTTGTGGCAACATTATTCAAGAGAATTTACCTTCTTGGACCGTAGAAAGGGAAGAGATAGAGTGCACATAGGATAATGATCACCATGTTTTCTAAAAGACGGGAATAAGTCCGTCAGTACACTCTTAAAACGAAAGTCTCAAAACTGATTAAAAAAGTACTCAAACAGGCTCCGATCCAAAAATACTCAAATTTGAGAACATGAATATACTCAAAAATGAAACATCGTGAGCTCATTTTTGAGTTCAAGCTCAAGATGTTTCATTTTTGAGTATGCACATTTTTAGAAATGAGTATATTCATGTATTCAAATTCGAGTACTTATTGGATCGGAGCCTTTTTGAGTACTTTTTTACTCAGTTTTGAGACTGTTGTTTTAAGAGTGTAGCTGTTCCGGAATATTCTACGTTCTTGGGCCAACAAGGTCCTTTTCTGGGAAAGTCTTACGAGTTAGGAGAATATTATTTTAGCTTTCTCATGGGCACTCTCTAAAATTTGGTGATAATCTTCACACATATTTAGGTAACTTAATATTGCTTCCTTACATATAGGATACATATATTTTTTTTATTTAGACAAACAAAAAGTTCCCCGTGGAACTTTTCTGTACCCCGTGGAACCACAATGTATCGCACGAGGCTTACAAAAGTAAGTAATTAAAATATGACAAGAGAAACACTACAAAACATAAAAAACGAAAAGGTTTAAATTTTTAGAAGGCAGCAGGCTTAGGTTAGATATCTTACAAAGCAAGGGGACACAGAGGGACTAGATTTCAATACGGGTAATAGAACAAGGGTTCACAATTTCAAATTGAAGAATAAAGTAAAATTTAAGACGGATTGTAGAAAGCATTATCTCTTTAATAGGGTAGTGGATAGATGGTTGCCTAAAACAATTGTATATTCAAGTGGGGTAAACGAGTTCAAGAGGAATTGACAGATACTGGGATTCCGGTAGTTTGGGTTAAAAAGACTGGACCAACCTTGCTGGGCTTACGCCTGTAGTTGGTCGACTTAATTTATATTTATATTTGTATTTGAGTGTGGTTGGCCAATCTGTGATTGCTATGGATTTAAAAAATTTCTTGGTTATTGTTCTCCCTGTTTACTGATGTACTCCTTGTTTCATTCCTCCACAATCCAATGCCAAGGATACATATACAGGGTGTTCGGAAACACCGTGGACAAACTTTGAGGGGTAGTAGTGTGGACCTAGACAAGCATATTTCGAATAGGAATGGGGAGGGGGGTTGCAGATGCACCGTTAAAGAGCTAGAACCCCTAATGTAGTGCGGGGGCGTTACAAAAGGCAGTTTTCTCAAGGCCCGTTTTACGATACAAAACACAATAAAATGAACAAAATTATTGCGTGAGGTACAACAGTACCCATACTACTTCCACCATAAATTTGAACAAAATTGGACCACTTGTTAACCCGTGGGGCGAGTTATAAAATGTGCAATATTTTTTTCGCTTGGTGTAATGGTATTTTATGCAAGTTGGTTTAAAAAGTACATTATACTAAGAGAACAAATATTGCACGTTTTATAACTCCCCCCACGGGTTAACGAGTGGTCCAATTTTGTTCAAATTTATGGTGGAAGTAGTATGAATACTGCTGTACCTTGTGCAATAATTTTTTTCCTTCTATTATGTTTTGTTTCGTAAAACGGGCCTTAGGAAAACCGCCTTTTTGTAACGCCCTCGCACTACATTAGGGGTTCTAGCTCTTAAACGGTGCATCTGCGACTCCCCATTCCTATTCGAAACATGTTGGTCTAGGCCCCCTCTACCACCCCTCAAAGTTTGTCCACGGTGTTTCAGAACACCATGTATTGGTCACTCTCTTTGACGACTATGCGAGGCACATCCTCGATGCGCAACCTAATCAATCTTTCCCTCTACTCCGCCGCGAGTGCGATAAACAGTGCTGGCAAAGTGAAGCCTCGGGCTGCTAATTATACAGAGCAAAGAAATAAGGCTTAATAATAAACCACTACGCCAACCCCCTAATACATGCTTCTTGTTGTGGGCTTTGTGAATTTATGCGGAGAAACGGTTTAATTTACTAAAACCTACTACTTTTAGATGAAGAAGTTTTTTCTACTCCTTGGGGAGTCTTCGTGAGAAATTTCTGCTGGGGATGGTGAGATTTTAGAATGTTCCGAGTTCATTAGGACGAGATCGTTTGGATATTTAATACTTTCGATGTGGGGAAGTTGGTGCTCTCTCACGTAAAATCCCGTTTAAGGCGCGCGGAATTATTTAAGACTTGTATCGAAGTATTTTGTGCTGAATAATACATCGTTAGCTTGTGGGGAAGTAGTTGGGTTGCTGTGGCTTTCTTATCGGTGATTTGTTCTTAATATGAAAGGATTTTACCAAAGTTCTTGGTCGGGGTTGCCTCCTGAAATTCACCCAAAAGCTTCTTTTTTCAGTAACTTGAGTATGTTGAAGAACGTTCCAACAATATTAAATTCAAGTAGTAGTCCTTGTGGAACAGGTAAACAAATCAAAATTTCATGCAACGGTATGCCAAGATTATTTTATTGTGGATTAAAAACCGTTGCATGAAATTTCGATTTGTTTAATCTTAGATTCGTAGAAAATTATCGATTAAAACTGATTAAGCTACATTTAATGCAATATAATTGATTTATCTAAGAAATTATTTCAGTACGTATTGTATCATGTTACGGTATACAGAATATCTATAGTATTAAGATTCATAAGTATCTGTAGTTACCTTAACAGAGTTCAGAATTGGTTAGATAGCTTTGGCTTTCCTATCGATGGTTTGTTCTTAATATTAAGTAAGTTACCAAAGTTCTCTCCAACAGCTTAACTGTCCGCACTTTTAGTTCAATTTGACCCAATTCTAATTTTGTTTGCTACTGAAGAAAAAAACTGAGGTGTTCAATTACGCTGATAAAAATAATTTGCTTGTTTCACAACACTATTCGCTTCTTTAAATGATAAAATTAAAAATTAACTGTATATCATACTTCACAAAACTAAAATTCGCTGAGATACGTTTGGAGTAAACAGCAACATTTATACAGGCAAACACTACATTAAGGCTAAGCGCGCACTAGAGACTTTTGTCTCGACGACAGAGACAAAATTGTTTCCCTGGCTATTGCAAGAAGCTAGAGTGCGCGCACAAGGCGACGAGACCAAGATCACTAGGCCAAGAATTTCCTCATAGAAATGCATTGCTCTCGAGTGACTAGTGTTTTAAGTCGCCGAGACAGAAGTCTCTAGTGCGCGCTTAGCCTAAAGATGAACTCTTGAACTGACATTTAAAAAAAATTCCTCCATAAAACCTGTGGCACGATTTCTTTCATAAAACAAATATTTACGAAATTTACTTACTCGTTTTTTACCTTCCCTTCAAACCACGCCATTGGACATCTGTGCAAAATGTTATCTTTTCTGCCTTTCTCATAAACATTGTAGAAATTCCGATACTGCTTCTTGTATGATGTTTCAATCGTTATTGATTTCGTACCTTATATACTTCATATCATTATTGAGCAAGTGATCCCGTATCTATAGCAGTGGTTTCCGAATTGTGCTCCGTGGAGCACTTGTTGCTCCTCAAAACATCTCAAGAGTGCTTCACAAAGAAATTTGGTTTTCATCATTTCTTTCCGTGACAATTTTCTCACGTCTAATTTTTGTAAATTTGGGTGAAACGTAAGATATTGTTGAGATGATTATTGTTGTAAAAATAGTTATTTTAATTGTTAAAAATTACAACAACAGCAACTGCATTTTAAAAATTCATTACAATAGGATTTCAACAATGAAAATGTTTATTATTTTTTTGCCTTCTACCCTGTTAAAAAAACTGTTGATTTTATGGGTATTTGACAATATTTTTAACAGCTTATCTGCATTTTTGTGAAATACAAATTTTACCTCTAATTTTGACACTGTTACTTAGCTCTAATTACTTCTGCGCCATGTTTTTGGTGTGTTCATAAAATCGCTATCATCTGTGTTTATTTTAAAACTACGCGTATTATATTGTTTTTATACTTTTTTTCACCAATTACACATTACATGAAAGGAGAATTTCACCAATTATTGCTGGTTAAGCGGACAATAAGTGTAAACTCACAACTCTCAAGCGTCACCACCAACCGTGGATCGGTTTCGTCCTTGTTAGGACTCATCAGCACGGTATAGGATGGTAACGCAAGAGAGTGGAGGGGAAGTACTAGTCTAGCCGACTATAACTGAAAAAGTGGTGACGTTTGATTAGTCCTCCACTCATCTGCTGGAAAGACAATGGCTTTCCTAGGACAGATTTAATTCCAGAAAGGCAAATTAGGCAAAAAGGCATCTGGAATTAAATCTGTGCTAGGAATACCATTGTCATTCCAGCATGGAATTCATACCAAAAATTTTGCTGAATTTAGAGTTAAAAGCCTCAGCACATTTTCTCATTTCCCCTTCTATAGTCACCCCTTTTTCAGTTATAGTCGGCTAGACTAGTACTTCCCCTCCACTCTCTTGCGTTACCATCCTATACCTTGCTGATGAGTCCTAACAAGGACGAAACCGGTCCACGGTTGGTGGTGACGCTTGAGAGTTGTGAGTTTACACTTAATTACACATTAGTTTAAGATGATAATTTTTTTCTTAAAATGATAAAATTAAAAATTACTGCATATTAACTTAATTACTGCATATATTACTTACTTAAAACTAAAAATCAATGGGAAAATCAATATTACTGAGGTATATTTATTCTATCTAAGCTTTTTTTAAATAAATGAATATCCCTAACTCCTCTCAAGATACTTTTATTATGAGTTTGCATCAGTAATACAAAACCAGTAAGCTTAATGTAAACAATTGATATACCTTAAAAAAAGAGTCTCTTGTATATAAATAAAATAAAAACTTTGCTCAAAGATACGGAGTCTCTCTTCTATGTAGTAATTGCCTCTGATATAAATATTAATTTCGAAGCTTTCAAAAATGCATTTTCCCCCTTGCATGTTCTCCTAAGGTAATAGATCTTTGCATTATACTAGAAAGAAAAGGCGGGGACTCACTTAAAAATAGATGCGAGGTATCCCCATCCCCTTAGAAGAAAAAAAAGCCCTTTATTTCACAGAGGGAAGAAAATAATAATAATAATAATAGTGTTTCCCTTTTATAAAGAGAAGACGGTTGAGTGGGAAAAAAATTGTTCGTTCTACAGGCAGGTTGTATCGAACGCATAGAGTTAGGAAAGAAGAATAGAGGAGGAATCGGGTCCGATTTCAACGGAAGCGAGCGATCCCATGACTGCCTAGCATGTCAAAGTTATGAGTTACGAGATTTCACGCTATTTGGCGAGGTTATCGCGCTGTTTGGCACGGCGCGGCGCTCAGAATATATATTTTTTTGTTGCCTTATAACAGGGATGGCGAACCTTTTTCGATTAGTGTGCCAATTATATTACGGTTTATAATTTTAATGTGTCAAGTGTGCCACTTGTTAAAATATTTTTCATAAATCATCTTTGAACCCTTGGAAAATGAAATCCACCTCTGATATGGCTGATAGTGTAGAACAGGGATTTCTCCAAATTTTCCAAAATTTCCTAGATTTCTATTTTTCTACATGATTAAATTTGATTTTCAACTTGAAATTAGGTAGAAATGTTTATTTTAAAAGTTAAAATGCTTTAAATTTTCTTAATAAAAAAGTTTTGAAAAATTTTTTTTGGAAAAAGGTGGTTATGATGAACACCAAATTAAAGAGTATGAATTAACGAACAAAATGAGACTGGTTTCAGGTTTATAGTCCAAAAGTTATTAGCTGTTCAAATATGCAGGAAAACCACTTTACAAAAGTTCTTTTGACATTAAAAAACTATCTGCTGAAAGAAGGGTGATAGAATAATGAAACCTGGAACAATATATCTAAAATAATATTAGTTCCTCAGAAAAATTCATGAGCAAAATCTTTGTTTTTTAGTTGTTTTGTGAAAAAATATTTTTTTGAAACTTTATGGGGCCAGCAAGTGTTATTGTTCGAATGAGCTTAAATTTTGCATAATTTTTTGTGACATGAAAATTTGAATGAATTCAAACTTACTTTTGACTTTACATGAATTTCAAACTTACTTTTTTTACCATGAAACTGACCAAAACTACTCCCAAACCTAAGAGATGAATGGGGGTTCGGGAGTCCTCCCCCGAAAATTTTTTTAATTTCAGCAAGCAAAATAGTGTTCTGAAGTTGCTTTTGGGGAGTTTTTAGGGGACTTATTTTAAGTGAATATCGCGTGCCACCGAAATACCTTTCGCGTGCCACCCAGTGGCACGCGTGCCATAGGTTCGCCATCCCTGCCTTATAAGTTTCGTATTTTTGTATCAATGCTATCGTATTTTTTAAAGTTAAAATATAAATTAGTGATAGCTTCTGTTTTTAAAGGTTACATTTTATTTAAGTAATTTTAATTCCAGTATCTGTTATCTGAAACATAAATGAAATTAACACTACTCTATATCCTATTCTAATTCACAACGATAAAGCACACACAATATTTAAAGGAAAGCAATTTTAAATTGATGAATACAAAAATTAAAGTAAACTGTTACTTTAAGTGGTTAGAAAGATTTAAAAAATAGTTAATTAATTTTGCTTTTATATAGAAGTGCATAAATTGTGTAATTTGAATAGCGAATTACATCCGAAAACATACAGGGAAGAAGTTTATGGATATGTGAAGTGAATTATCACTTTGAAATTTGATGGTCTATTTTTTACTTTATTTAACTTGGAGACTCTTCCCCTTTCTCATTAAAGCTCGTTAACCCCCTCTACTTATCACTTCGCGATCTTAGCAAATAATGTTGCAAAAACCGAAAAGGCACCGAAAAGATTGAAACTTCAAAATTTAAATACCCAAAAACTAATAGGAAAAAGAGTGACGGTAATCTTCATTCATAAGAGTATGTGGCTTCAAAATAATATTTTTCCGAAAATAGGGGGGGTCTTATGCCATAAAACCCCAACCAACCAATCTGCTGATTACAGTTTTTTTAATGGCAAACTCGCAACTGAAAAAATATTTTCGAATTAAACATTTGATGGCTTTTGAACTAGTAAATTAAATTAATAAGATTACATTCTACTGATTAGGTTTTGTGTTATGAAATTTCAAGGATATCAAAGCGAAATTTTTTTAAACAGCCCCAGTGATGGAGACATTAATTATTACATTATTTTATTGAGGTATTAAAATTCTAAAAGAAGTACCCAAATCTTGTACAAATATCCATAATAATATTAACAATATTGTTACAAAAATTACATAAATGTAAATATTGGTAACTTATTTTGATACATTTAGCATTAATGTAGCAGCAATCTAAAAATAGTCTTTACAATATGGCAAAAAAAATCCACAGAAACTTTAAAAAATCACAATTATTTAGAAACTGTATCTCAATAATTGGAATATGCATTTATATTATTCCTTAATAATTATTGGAAATTATTTTCTTGAATTCTTGAGAAGGAGGCAAAATAAAAAATAATAACGCGCTAAAATTAAACCCGCACCAACACAAAACAAGCGCCAAGCTCGATCGCCAACGGCCGCCAAAGCTCATTTATGGACTTAACTTCGTAAAAAACAATTTTCAAACAGAAATATTGATTTGAATGACTCAAAAACACATCCAATCTAATCACAAATCTTCATTTTATAATACTAGAAGTAATTTAACTGAAATTCTGTCAAATTTAATCGAATATAGCTCGTGAAAGTCGAACGAACTCGGCGCGACGTTTTTTAAAATCCCATTCATAAAAATGTTTCGGAGATATTTTAAATTTTTAAGCTCAGAATAATTAGTCTTTTCCTTCTACATCATAAACAGGTGTTTTTTTCTTTTTCCGATCATTTTTCTATGAGTTTATTACGATTTTTCACCTTCGAAATCGACGCGTCTATGGGAGCTCCAATGTTAAAGAATTCTTTTTGCCTAGCATTGATCTTTGGAACACAGGGTTGCCGTCCATGCCGTCTCTATTATTCTTATACCTCTATGATCGAACGGTAGAGCTGTCGTTAACATAGAAAGAACATCGGAACGCTGTTTTTTGGGGGGGAAGTAAGGGCATTAAAACTATGTTACATATTGAAAAATGAGGTGCTTGCTATCAAAACCAGCTCATTCCAAATTTTTCTGAAATCCACTTTTTTGTGTATTTTGAAAGTTTAGAGGGTCCTTCATAACCTGACGAAGGGATATAGCTCAAATCCAGCTCATTCCAACCCAAAATTAGATGAAAAGGCGAAAACTGTGATCTCAACTGTGAAATTTCAGATAATTTGAAAAAGTTATGTGGATGTCATTCATTTAAAACTCGTAAAGACCCAAATATTAACTGGTAAACGCGAAAAAAACAATTTCACACAACTTAATTGAACCAAAAAACTGAAATAAAAAAGCATGAAAAATTGTGTTTTAGCATCAAAATCAGCTCATTCCAACCTAATTAGTGTAATTACGCCCAAGGTAATACACCTAGAATGAAAATGAAAAACTAATCAAATTCTAGGCGGTTATACCTACAATTAAAAATATAAAAAACAAATTTAGCTTTAGAACTGTGGACGTGAGAAGTTTATTGTCTCTCCTGTAAAATTTCCAAAAATGGAATGAGCTGGTTTTGATAGCAAGCACCTCAAATATACTATACTTCACACAAACAGCAACGTTTCCTTTTTCCATTACGTCACTACGCGGAAGGAGAAAGTGAGTAAACACCAAGCCTGTTGGGTTGATAGGAGGAACTTCTATACGTGATAAAAAGACACTATTTATACATGGGTTTAACGAAATAATCGTATTTTAAAATTGACGTTCACTCGAAATTAAGACACCGCGATGGTGGAACTACTTTGTTAGTAACGTAGTAGGTTCAACTTAAGTTGTATATAGTGTTAGGTTAGTGTTAGGAATTTATCTATACCAGTCACATATTAAAGTAGACTAGTCTTATTGTTAAAGAAAACAACTTCTACTACTGTGGCGAGTTGTTTTAAATATTTAAAATAATGATTTTTAGTTCAGTTAGGAGTGTAAATAAACTAGATGTTTTTATAAGCTCGCCTGTTTTCTTCTTGAATAAACCTACAAAGGTTAATTTTACGTAGGGTGGTCTTTACCTCAGTTGACAATAATATTTATTCTTCCCTATTTTTATGTAAAAAATATTTACCTCTATCATGTTGCCACCAGGCGCGGATCCAGCACTTCCAAGGGGGGCACTTTTCCAGACAAGATCCCCTTATGGTACCATTGGGGGTATGGGGGTCCCAGGGCTCCCAGCAGGTCCCTTTTATCCCTAAAAGTCCCTTTTTTCAACCCAAGTCCCTAAAAGTCCTTTTTTCACACTTTTGGTCCCTTTTTCCCCTTTTTTTTCAATTTTGGTTTTTACTTTGAAAATTTTGAAAAAAAAAATAATTTCTGTTTTTAAATATTAAAAATTCTGTTTTGTAAAAAAATAAATCTTCTATCTCCACTAGAGGCGATACATTGCTGAATCTGGTTCGGCTAGATATAGTTAGATACAACCCCCCATTGTTAGGCTTACCATACGTCCATGGTTCTTATAGCTGTCCGGGGAAATGTCCTGGGTCACAAAAATATACGGGGTTTTATTCATTTAAGATTTCCCAGACATTTTTTGGGAAAAAATCTCAACCAAGTAGTGACGCAGACAGAGGGGGTGCAACAGGTCTTTTGCACCCCCAAGCACCAAACTTTTTTTTGTGAAATTAAATATTTTAGAATTTCTTTTATTCCTGAAATTCGGATTAGATACACCAAAACAAGTTAAAAACCAGATTTTAAAGTTCAAATTTTCAAAAAATTTTATGGGGAGGACCCCCTTGGTACTTGTAACTCTTTTATTACAATTCTATTTTATATTTAGTTTGTCAAAACGCAAAAATTCTACCATAAAACCTGTATCCGAAATTCGGATAAGGCGTACCAAAACGAGATGAAAAAATGGGGATTTTTTACTTAAAGTTCCAAAAATTTTCTGGGGGGAACCCCCAGACCCCCCTTTTAATAGTTAGTGCAGGATAATTAACTACCTTTTCCCTATTAAGATCACCAAGAAGATTTAATTGGATTATGAAAATTCTTACCCCCCCCAGAAAAAAATAACACATTTTATGTCCTCCCCAGCTTATGTTTATGATTTGAAGTAAATAAAATGTTCTTTAGACACATTTTATTTATGAGTGTTGAAATACATTGTTCTATTATTTAAAATAAACAACGAAAATAATTGCACATATTTAAAACAAATTTATTAAAAGCCATACGGCGTTTCGGGGATCACCACCACTGACGAAGGGGATCCAAAGAATCCCCGAAACGCCGTATGGCATTTAATAAATTTGTTTTATATATGTGCAATTATTTTCGTTGTTTATTTTAAACTAGCTGTTATACCCGGCCTTGCACGGGTGGGGTGTATAAATTTATTTTTAAAAGTATTTCTTAAAATACATGTGGGATTTGAGAGAAACTCCCCTTGTTCGGTTTCGTTTCCAGATATTGTAATTACCCCTAGCACCGTCATTAAACATTTTATTTTAAAAATTGTCGTTTTCTCTGGGGCCCCATCCCACATACATTTATAATTTTGTAAATTAGCAATATTACAAATCATCCCGGTATCCCAGGCGCCTCTTTCCTATCCCAGTGTTCCCGGTAATCTTATCCCGTTGCCCGGTGATCATGGTAATTTTTCTAATCCCGGCTGCGTTCCCGGTAATTTTCCTATCTCAGTGTTTACGGTAATTTTTATATTCCGGTATTCTGGGTGTCTTTATGGTAGATTTCCTATCCCGATGTTCTCGCTAATTTTCCAATCCCGGTGTTCTTGTCACTTTTTACAATTCCGATGTTTCTGATAATGTTTAATAATATCTTGGTGCCTTTATAAAATAACAAATTTGAAACCGTAGTAAAAAGTCTAGTGAACAAATTAAGAAATTTAAAACCAGTGTTTAAAACTAAAATAAAAGATCTAGTAAATGAAAAAGTCTAGTGATCTGTGTCTCATTTGAAACAATGTTTTATTTTTAACTCGTTGTATGACTGGTAAAACAGGTTTTCAAACACGGAAAAATAAGTGAAAAAAAGCAGGAAAAACGGGAAAAAAAGAATGAAGGACTGATTTTCTCTTTATAAATTATAGCCCATGTCCTATTCTGATGTATAAGCTACATTATGGTAAAATTTCATTAAAATCCATTCAGTAGTTTTTGCGTGAAAGAGTAACAAACATCCGGACAAACATTCACAATTATAATAGTAGTAGGATAATACAGTATTGCACAGTTTGTGGCGTTTTCCTCCTTACATTGTTCTAGTTTGCTGTTAACAAAGGTTTTCTTTGTTTCATGAGTCATGATTAAAATGTATCATTAATTTGTTTTAATATTTAGTTATTCATTCAATGAGAAAAAAATTAGTGTAATTCAAAACCTTAATTTTTTTCTTTAATTTAGATATCATCATGCACCCTCAAAAAATAATTTCTGGCTACGCCACTACTATTTGAGATTAATGTTTTAACTTAAACTTCAAATAACTGAAATGAGAAAAATTCACTAACTTTATTTGATAGTATTTTACTCCGTTCAGAGAAGTAAACTAGTAACAGTAAGTAAAAGGAATTTTAACCTGCTTCCAGATTGATTTTAAGTTTGTTGGTTTTGATAACTTTACACTTGGATTTCCACGAATTGTAATTTGTCCTTTTGATAGACTTTGAAAAATTTTGGTCCCTTTTTTCAAGACATCAGGTCCCTTTTTTCCCTAAAGACAAACCTAAAGTCTGCTGGGAGCCCTGAACTTGATTAGATAGTATTTTACTCCATTGAAGTAAACTAGTAACAGTAAGTAAAAGGAATTTTAACCTGCTTCCAGATTGATTTTAAGTTTGTTGGTTTTGACGAATTGTAATTTGTCCTTTTAATAGACTTTAAAAATTTTTGTCCCTTTTTTCCCTTTTTTCAAGACATCAGGTCCCTTTTTTCCCCAAAGACAAACCAAAAGTCTGCTGGGAGCCCTGGGGTCCTCCCCCAGAAAAAATTAGAAATTTAGACGTGTAAAAGTAGGGTTTAAACTCATCTTTAGAAACGTTTTGAGTCTAAGGGGGGCACTTTTCTACACTTTTACCTTTACTTTTTGACCCAAAATATCAAAATTTTGGTGATTTCCTTAAAATTAACACTGAATACCCCATTTTGATAGTAATGGGGGGTATGGAGGTCCTCCCCCAGAAAAATTTTTGAAATTAGACCTGTAAAAGTTGGCATTTTACTGATTTTGAGAACCTTTATGGGTCTCCAATGGGGGCACTTTCCAGAGTGTCACCCCCTGGATCCTCCACTGGTTGCCACATGTGGTATTCACACTCAGGCACTCTCTATATCTAAACCCCTCTATGTATCGAGCCGTTTAGAGGGGGGGGTGCAGGATGTTTATCCCTATTTATAGCAAATAAAACAGCCTTTGGACTTTGTTACGACTTCAATAAAACGTCTTCCTGTTCAGTGCATGAATCTTCGGTGGGGGCAAAAAGATACACGCGAAGCCCCTGGTAATATGGGCAGATTTACAAGGGCCATTTTTTCCGAATTGAATCGAGTTTAAACCGATGGGCTGAAGAAAAAATTACTCCAGACGTGCATAAAAGGGTTCGTTCGGGCTTTAAAACTGTTTTGGCGCTGTTTTATTAGCGGAGAATTGCATCTGCGGTAGTAAAATTAATAGGAGGTTTATTTGCTGTAACTAGGGGGTTTTGACCGATTTCGAGCTATCTCTAACTTAGGAGCGTTCTAATTGGGCCAGGCGACTGTCAGTCATTCTTTTTTTCTTTCACCGATTCTTCGCTGAAGCGGCAGATGTCTTTTTTTATTTACCTCCCCTGGTTGCGGGGTTTTCAATGAGACGCGTGCGTATTTATTATCAATTCAGTTTTCGGCAGACATGCGAATAGTAGCGTTTTTTTTTCTTTGCTATAGAATATCAAATCCACTATACTATATGATATCACCGACTGTTTTTCTTATCTGCCAAGAACATTTATACTTTGAATTAATTTGTCTTTAATATTTTTTCGTTGTTACTCAAACTGCTTCATTTTCGCTTTCTTTTTCGTTAATTGAATGAATCAATGAGTTTCTCCCGTGCATCGCAAAAAAATAAAATAAAAAAGTGACAGCTGGCACTTCCGCGAAACTCTGGCAGAGAAAAAATAGAATGACTATCTGACGGCTGGCTCAACTACAACGCTCCAAAGTTAACAGGGCTATACGCATACGATGACATACGATACCCGTACGGCATAGCGGCCAACTCTCCCGATTTTTTCGGGAGACTCCCGAATTTCACTGTTATCTCCCGGTATCCTGAAAAAATATTAAATCTCCCGAATTTCTTTATAAATCAAATTTGAGGATTTTCCCATCAATTTTCAATATTTGAACCCATATAAAGTCCAAAAAGCATCAAATGAATGTTAAAGCAAATCATTTTCTGAAGACAAGTGCAAGCTGTTTTGTACAAAGTTTAAATTGATTTTAGAAAGATTTTTTGTGCAGTGTTTTTGTCATAAAAGTTAAAAAAAGGTTAAATAACATTTCTGTTGTGAGAATCCTCATATAATATTAGTATTTAAATTTTTTTATTCTTAAGTCTTTGAGAAGTACTGTATTTCTAACAAAATTATATGTCGTGAAAATCTCCCTAATTTTTTAGAACAATCTCCCTAATTTATGTTTTAAAATGTTGGCCACTATGCCGTACGGCTATACGCACAGATGGCCTCAGTAACCTGCCAGTTTCAACGTAGGGGGCATTTTACCCCCTCATTTTAGATCAAGCCATCCTTATAGTCAAAAATTGTCAGCTTTCAATACTTTAGTTTTTCGTGCTATCAGTATTTGCAGTAACAGTAAGTTTTTAGAAAATGAGATTAATTATATCAAAGCTGTTGCTATTGATCGTGGGTTCTGCCACACTTTGATAGACCGAATTTTTAATAAATTTTTGAAGAAATGTAATAAAGATAAACCCAAACAGGAATTATCAAACTTGATAGTTTTACCCTTTTTTCCTAAAATTACTATTAAAATTTCGCATATTCTGGAAAAATTTGGTTTTTCTGTAGTTTTATCCCCAATTAATAAAATTTCTTTTTCAAATCTTAAGGACCCTATTGATACGTGTAATAAATGGGGAATTTACAGGATTTTTTGTAGTTGTGGTTTGTCCTATATTGGACAAACAAGACGTGCACTGAAATTTAGGCTAAAAGAGCATTCAAATTACATTAAAAAACAAGAATTTTATAAATCGTCTATAGCCAAACATGTTTGGGATAATGATCATTGTTTTGATTTTTCGTCCGCTAGTATCATAAAAACTTGTAATTCAACCCTTGACCTTGATTTTTTCGAAGGTTATTTAATCAATAAATATGCATCTGTCTTAGTTAATGACCTAACCAGTACACCCTTTCTTTCTCCGATTTGGAGCGAATAATTGTTTTTGATGTTGCATTTTGGTGATTTTCTTGTATTTTTGTCTTTGGATCTTTTGTATACATTTTTCTCCTTTGCATTTTGGCAACGCTTGTTTTGTTGCGGGGTATAAAAGCTGATTTTTCTTGTAATGTCAACTACCACTGACGAAGGGGATCCAAAGAATCCCCGAAACGCCGTATGGCTTTTAATAAATTCATGTGCAATTTTTATTCGTTGTTTTATTTAATTTAATTTGTAGGGGGCAGTTACAAAAAGAACAACGAAACACAATTTTATAGTAATTGCCCGTTCACATGATATTACAAAATAAAAATGAAAATAATAGTTTTACAATGTTAATTTAATGAATAATATTATGTTAATAATTTATACACACAGAGAAAAAACAGCAGGTTGTTTTTTTTAATTCAGATTTAAAACACATGACTTGATGGGAGGTGCAGTTATAAAGCAAGACTGCTCCTACCATAACAATCCAAAAGTTACTACAAAAAAGGGGGCGCCTTTTTTGCTGAAAAAATGTGTCAATTTATACTGCGAATCAATTTATACTGGGGAGTATACAACGCTTCGTTATGGGTGTATTTTCGACCCCCATTCTTATGCGCATTTTATACTTCACAATGCAAACAAATACAAAACTATCTGATGATCTTTAAAATTAGTTTTATCAAACTTATTTTCAATATTAGCTCCCTATCAGTAGGGAACATTTCATTGAATGATATATGTATTTGAAGATAAAATCAACAATATAAATAATTACCACTCTTTGATCTTTCGTATTTGCTTCAACAGCCTTATTTCTCATTGAAGTGTGAAATAAAATTTCACTAATTATGCAAACAGTTGACGTAACTCTAGAAAGTGTTTAGAAACATTTCTCTTACTCAAATATATTTGTTTGTCTTTTCCACTCGTCTAATTTACTCTAGTGTCATCATAAAATAATCATCCTTTTGATTCATTAATAATTTCTAACACCTGTGTTTGCTTTCCCCGCAAAACTTCATTTTCCTGAAGAGAAAACAATTAATTTTCATCACCGAGTCGGCCGAGGCATATAACCAGCGCTCAAAATCTCTATTGACATTCATTCTCTTTTGAAATAATTTCTCTATTTGTCGAAATTAAATGACGCGTTTTCAAAAGAGTATAAAATGATGCTTTGAGTATAATCCTTGATTAGGAAGAGTGTGGGTTCAAAGGATTGACTATCTCTGACGTTAAGAAAGTTGAAATAACACGTTTATAAATAGTGGAAATCAAATATTAGCTATGTTAGTTTTTTTTTTGGTTTTTATTGTTGTGTGCTCATTGAAAATGCTATTTGTTTGCGTAAATCTCATTTCGCTAAGTAGAAATCGTATGCCAAAAGGGAAATGACGTTATTTGATATATCTGTGAAATGAAGTTGCTTTTATTGGACATATGTAGGGGAGAGTGGGGCTATTTCGTACATGGGGCACATTCGGACAGACGGCATTTCCCCTAGTAATTATTAATTTAAAAATCTGAAAAAAATACCAGTAGATGGAAGCATGACTACCACCTCTTGCATGAATTTTCAAAGCTCTGAGCCATTTTGTTGTATGCGTACTAGAAATTTGCTAGCGTTAGAAGCGTTTCTTGTCATTTTGTTGGCGTAAAATATCAATCAAAAATAATTCTCAAGTGGACATTCAGCATTTTATTCAGTAGAGGCACTACTAAAGTAAGTTTCTAGAAAGGTTTTATTTCCCTGCTTTAATTATAAATATCTTGTTGGGACGTGGTAAGCTTGAACTGGTAAATGGGGCACATTCGTACACCAAAACATGGGGCAGATTCAAACAGTGCGAATGTGCCACATCTTTCCCATTTTTGATTATGAAAGTGATTTATATGTTTATAAGTGCAGTATATTTAATAACTTGAAGTTTAATTGTATTTTATTGTAATTGTTTCAAAATTTGGTGACAATAGAAAATAACATCTTAAAGAAAGTTTCAGTTTTAAGGAATTTAGACCCAGATTTAAACATTGAAGAAATAAATATCCCTGATAATTGTTTCATACCAATTGACTTGGACTTAAGGGATCTTATTCTAGTAGAATTTTCTACTAAAAAGAAAATTTTTTTATGTTGGTCAAATAGAAAATTTTGAATTGAATGGTGCTTATTTAAAATTAATGATGAAGAACTTTAAAATTTATGACGAGACTTTTATTTTCCCAGTAAGTAATGATTCAACATTCATACAAAAAGATAATATCGTATTAAAAGTTCCCCCAACCGTCAGTTTCAGGTGTTAATAAGCGAGCTGTTGGTTCACTTTTCTTTTCGAATAAAACCTGACAGTTAAAACATTAGTTGAACTTTTTCTAACTAATTATATTATGTGAAGTATGTCAATGTGCTTCTTTACTTCTATACTCTTCATTACTACAATTGTTTTCCTCATAAAAAATTTAGATGTTCAATATTTTCTGAAGCTGTTTTCTTTTAGTAAAAAAAATCTTCAAATTAGAGGAAAAATATGTAGAAGTGCCAAATAATTTTTTGTGCGAACGTGCCCCGTTCTCCCCTATATTTTTCTCTTGGTTATTATATAATGTTCACTCTCAATAATTTCATTTCCATCAAATAAAAGTGAGGGATTTTCCTTATTTTAGTCTTTTTTGATACATTTTGGTTTAAAACTTCCAAATTTCTGATTTTTAAGTTCAAAAATGTGTTTTAAATCATATAAAATTCAATTTATTTTTTGACAAAATGCCAGAAATGTCAGAAAACGGGTTTCTATTGGATGTGACATCACAGTGCATGAAAACTATTGTGTTTACTGTTTTCACGTTCTCAGAAAACGGGTTTCTATTGGATATGACCTCACAGCGCACGATTTGTGATTCTAAAGTGTTTTCGCGCCCAAACAAAAAAACGAAATTTCAAAAATTTATATCTCAGAAACTAGGCTACGAAAATACTTGATGTAAACGTGTAAATATCTTCATGGTTTTTATCTATTATTTTAATAAAATTTATCTCAAAACGGAGTATCAAATCAGCAAAACTGTTAACCCCTTATTGAACACAGAACTTTCAAGAATAACCATCACATTAATTCCCAAATTTCAAGGAGGTGAACGCTTTAGTACCCCTTTGACACTGCTTTGCTGTACTACACACATCGTTCGGTCTTACATGGGTATTTCTTCTAACATATTTCTTACTTATTTCGTCTTTTATTTCGGTATTTCTTCTTCTTTAGTTCTTTATATGCTTAGTTCTTCTATAAAGAGTTCTTTATAGAAAAAAAGTAAAATTTTGTCTCTGCGTCTAAAGGTAGAGGTGATCCTCAATCAAAAAGAGTCCTCGGAGTCCTGTGCTGTACATACACACTTGGGTTTGCTCTTACAAGGTCCCTTAATAGGAGAAACAGACAGAGGGACCCCCCCTAAGAGCGCATTCATAAATAAAACAACACTTTCGAAAGGGGCGTTCTATTCAAATCGAATGAGCAGACGCGGAACCTGTAGCTCCATTACCATAATGCTGAATCCTTGTTGCGTTTTAGATTCGCGCGAGCATCTTCCGATACTCCCAGGAAACATAAATCAGCTCAGGAGAAGAATAGGTATATGTAATACATAGAGGGAGCGTACGGCGGGAGACCCTGCGTGGAGAATATAGTTTGAGTGGGACTAATTTATGGCAAAGTTTCATAGACAGACAGATGGATAAGAATCTTAAGGATCACTGTTTCACTGATTATCCTAAGTGAGTCACTCCTGTGAATCGTTAATGTGCACAGAAAAGTGAAAGAGTAGAGTGAATCGCAAAATTCACTTAGATCACGGATCTGTAAAGTTGCGGCTCTCAAGTTCCATACAAAAAAACTTATAATAGGTATATTTTCAAAACCCTTAAAACAATCAGAAAATTTATTTTTAAGTACCTAATCACACAAATCAATGTGACTCACAAGGAGCGGTGTAAATGAGTCAAAACACTACTTTTAAGGGTAAAAACTCCAAACAATTTCTGAGGAAGAACCCCCAAATACCCCTCTTAATTTTGGAATATAAATATGTACTGTTTTTTTCCTGAAAATTCAGTGTCGTATGAGGAGTGTATGAGGATATGGTCTATTGCAGGGGTTCCCAATAGGTGGTCCGCGGCCCCCTGGAGGTCCGCGGGCTGTGTCCAAGGGGTCCGCGAAATGTCACCGAGAAATTAAGTATTTTTTATAAGAGCTGAAATCATCTCGTAAGAGTTATTGAGAATCATTCTGGCGCTAATGTAAATGAAAACGCAACCTTGCATCTTATGAGATTTCACAACTTATTGCAAAATCAGGTAAAGATCATACGATTGCCGAAAAACTTATTTTGCCTTCAGCGGTAATCCTTTACAAAAGAATATTGGGAGATTTGTAGTAAGATTCTATATAATCTACATTTTTTTTTTAAATTTAAGTTCAAGGGGTCCTCGTCAGTAAATTAATTGTAAAGGGGGTCCTCGGCAAAATTTTATTGGGAACCCTTGGTCTATTGTATAGAAGTTCTAAAAAATGAATAAATTTGCAAAATTTCTTTGAAGTAGGACTCCCCCATCCCCTCGAAATTCTGATGTTCTTATTTTTCATTCTAATTTCTAGCACTTAAATAATAAGCAGTGCTCTTAGGGTGATTTCTGGCCATAGCCCGAGTGACAATTACGTTCCAGTCACCGAGACAAAAATCTCCAGAGCGCGCCTAGCCTAAGGCAACGATAAGTCACGAACTAAATGTAAAAGTTGAAAATTTTTTAACTATGCAGTGTGCGGGATGTAAGTTTTTAAATGTTTTAATTCATACGACATTCGTACTGCGTGCTTGGAGAATGCAATTTGAGTGTGGCTTATTTGTAAACAAACACTGCTTCTATAAGAGGAAAAGGTGTTGATTGTGCTTGCTACGCCTTCTCATTCTACCGGTATTGCGTTTTGTTTTTATCACTCTCTCTCCAATAATAAAAGAAGAAGCGATGAGCTTGCTCTCTATTACTCGGATTGTTGTTGTATCAGAGTGAGTGATTGGAGGAGTTCTGCTGATGGCCGTGTTTACAAAAACTGCATCGAGTGTTATATTATGGGAGTGTAGTATTCGATTTCATTCATCACTGCATCGATCCATAGCGAAAGATCGATACATCGGATGCTTTTAGTGATGGGCCTTTGTATAGGTTGTTGTAGCGTGTGTGAATGTTTCTTGGGTTTTGATGGATTGTTTATCGATTTTTTTTGTTTGCTGCGATTTGAATGTTTGTAGTGGATGTGATTTAGTATTGGGGAAATTAGTACAAATAACGGATATAGTTTATGCTTCTATACTAGACTATACTCTGTTCATTTAGAATAGGTACCTGAGACGTAATGTATTAGAAGCAGTTACTATTGTAATTATCATCAAAAAATGTTTCTTCTGCAATGACAAGGCAGCCTAAACGAAAGTAGTTAAAATGCTGAAAAAAAATCGGTCTCTGAAAATGTGTGATGAGCGTTATTAAGCATTATTGAGCGTTTTTGATCCAATTTCAGGCGCCAATTCCAAATGAACAGACTGTATACTAGGCTAGACTGCAATGGTTCTTGACCCTATGTTATATGTAACATATAAGATAAGAATGGATATATGGATAAGAAAATATAAGTTTGCCGCTATACAAGGGCTTAGTAAGACCTCATCTTGAATAAGCTGTATAATTTTCAATATATGAGAAAGGATATAGAAGTAATTTGAAAAGGATCAGTACATAGCTACAAAAATAAAAAAGAGGATATCACATCTAGACTATAATGAACGTTTGAACATGTGTATATGATACGGGCAATGTGATAAATAGGGCATTATTAATAAGGCCCGAAGTGGAGGAGGGCAATGTGATTAAATTTGAGGCGACACCGCCAAAAGAGCGCTCAAGCGCCAGAAGAAAGACTTTTGGCGAGCGCAACACCAGCGCCGCGAAGCAACCTTGCCCGGGCAGCTCTCGCCGGGCAGAACGACATTCCTCTACGAACGCCGGACACTCTGCACGCTCTGTTGTTTCTCTCGTCCTCGTATCTCGACTAAGCCTAAACGCCACGAGCGTTATTGTTATGTTTTTAATAAATAGTTCATAAAAAGCAATTAGCCTAGGTTTCATTTATCAAGTAGATGGTGTAGTACTAAAATCTTATAAGCACAGTAATCCAGAGCACCATCTCAAATTTATCACTTTGCCCGCCTCCCCTCTGGGCATTATTAGTAATGCCCAATTAATCACATTGCCTGTAAAATATACACAGGAAAGAGAAGGAGGGGATTTGATTCAGCTTTTCAAGTTAGTAAAACATCGGGGCACAAAAGGATTAAACTTAAATAGGGATAACAGAACGGGAGTGATTAGGCTGCCGACGGGTAACCGTTGTGCGCATGCTCGGGTTAAAGGCGTGGTTTTAAAGTATTTAGGATGGATCCTAGCGAAGCCGAAATGGCGTAGTGGTAAGGTGTTAAACTGGCGTGCTGATGGTCGTAGGTTCGAATCCCAGTATTTATTTTTCAGTAAATTTAATTTTAAATTTTTATTATTCCATTAAAAATTGCAAGAATTAATTTCTCTTGTTTAACAGTCATTCCTTATTTAATTAAATTCATTGTGTTTTTTTAAATGTTTTACTTTCTCTAATTTTTTAAAAAAATGTTTTTAATTATTAATTAATTGAAAATAAAATTATTTCGATAAAATATTTTATAGAAACAGCAAGAATCAAGTCCACAAGGCTGCGCATTGCTAATAAAGTATAAAAATCTTGCAGGGATTGTGAAATACTGTACAAAACAGTACGTCGGCAGCCGTGGCCGTGGCGCTTGACGTCCGACGTACGTCGGCAGCGTAACAACAGCCATAACAGAACAAGGAGATATAAGAACAAATTGAATAAGACACATTTTAATTGGGATTTAAGGAAGTACTACTACTTTAATAGGGTATTTGACATATGGAACGCGTTGCCAGAAAATATAGTTAATTCAAAGGGAGTGTACGAAATTGAACAGTCAGTAAGAATTGGGGAATTCATTAACAAAGGACCAGCCTAGTTGGGCTTTGAGCCTGTAGCTGGTCGGCAATATTTGTATTTGTATATATCTGGGAAAAGTTTTTATAAGTGTTTTTCCTACAAATAAAAATCACAGGGTAAAAGGTATAAATAGGCTCGAGGTACGTACAATATCGTCCCTTACTACATTATTCATTTGGATAATAATGGTTTTACATAATAAATAATTAATACATAGGATAGTTCTTTAGATATAGATAAAAACAAATGGTATACGTAACATAACTAGTAAAATGGTTATAGTACAGCACTTACATAATTTAGTTAGACGTTATATAACAGGGGTCGGCAAGTAATTTTACTTGGGGTCCAAATAATTTTGAAAATTTTTCATTGGGGTCCGGAGAAAAAATAGGCTACTATTACTAGTTTAAATTGTTATCTTCAGTTGCACATAAATTTTACAAACATGCAATTTGAGTATGCTATATAACTGCTAAATAAAATTGTTAAATTTAATATAAGAAGTTTTAACATCAAAATGTGGGTCCTTGGGCTTCTTCCCCCAGGATATTTTTAAAAATAGACCCTTAAAAAGCATGTCAAAGCTAATATTTGTTCCGTAAAAGTACAAATAAATTATTTTCAAAATGGTATGGCGGTCCTGGAAATAACTTCACGCGGTCCGGATGCGGACCGCGGTCCGCCAGTTGCTGACCCCTGTTATATAACTTAACTAGCAGTTGCGTGTAACCTATGTATGAACACTGGACCTTTAAATCACTTCACTTTTATTTTATTGAACAACATAAAGTTCCACGAACAAAAAAGTAAAAGCGTTTCAAAAGTAATTTCATTAATATCTAAACATGATTAAAAGGAAAACACATGGATACTTTAAAGTACACTATATCACTCTCTTATTATTAATATTTGCGAAATACACGATTCCCTGTATAAATCACGTACCATCAGGTGGTTTTTTTTCTTTAGTAGATTGAGAATGAAGCATTAAAACTGCTCTGATAATAAAATATGGCTCCTCCTGGACTGGATCTCTATAACATAAAACCGTAAAGACTAAAAACCCCCAAAGAAAGGCAAGTCCGAGCTAGAAAAAAGAAAGTTTTAGAGCTTCGAGAAAGGAAAATTCTACGAAGAGGAAAAGTGACGTTTAGGTGTTGGAGAATTCCGCGTGGGACCATTCAAGTATTACCAGGGTTCTTCCCCAACTGGCATATTCTAATGGTCCTGTTTTTTTGTTGTAAAACTTGTGTTAATCTAGTCCAGGGGTAGCCAACCCAAATGATGTTGAGGGCCACTTTGCAAAACAAAACCACAATACTCTCGCGGGCCGCATATAAAATTTTAATTGCACAGAATGACAGTGAAGAAGTAAGTAGAATAAACTGGGTATATATTAGGGAGTTTCTTAGATCTTTTGCTTAGTTTGACAGATTCTTAAATAAAATAGTCATTTAAATTTACCTTAAGGAGCAACCCCAAGAATACCTTCTGTAGTATATCCATAGGAACTAAACAGGTGCCGTTAAAAACACTTGGAATCATTCGTAACTAAGGAGCCAGGTGGATCTTATAGAAATTTATTTCGGGAGGACCCAAATTTTCTCTAAAAATTGCAGCTAGATTTTTGCACCGGGAAAGAGTACACCCAAATGTTCCTCTAATGCCCCCATGTATATTTAATAGGTTCAATGCGTAAATTAAAAAATATTTTTAGGTAGGATTTGCACCTTGCTCAACTGAATATCCTAAAAAAAGTCGTGAACAATAGAGAGACCCCCAGAATTTTTTCTGGAAATTCGACTCTAATTAACAGGTTTTAACGCGTTTTGGTACACTTTGCCAGAATTTCGGGAGGGCCTGAACTTACCCTAAAACTGTAACTTAACCCTACAATGCATGATTTTTTAAATTCACTTGAAAATCATTTATGTGACTTCTATTATGGTGTACATTAGTAAAAAAATACTAAAAAAATTTAATTTAATTTTTTTCTACTTTTTATTGGCAAAAAACTTTGTCCTTGTGAAATTAATTTGTGTCCCTTGTGAAATTAATTGTGAAGTGAAATAAAACCAAATGCTCTAAAAATATAAAAAAACAACTTATCTTTTCAAAACATTTTTTGTTCAAGCTGAAAATTTTTTTTATTTTAATTTATATGGTCCTTTTATTTTGGCGTTTTCTGTGTCTTGACTTTCGTTTCACTAGCTACTAACAAATGTCTCAAAATAGTACCCCTGCTGTGATCTACTGGCGATCTAAAGTGCTAATACAATGAAATGTTATATCTATTGTACTTATTGCATGGTGTTGCCGTTTGGAAGTGAAAGTTCGAGTAGGAAATGGGGAAAAATGTCGTGTTGCCAAATGGCATCAGTATGCACTGTACTGGAGGGTTAAGACTTAAAAAAAATCTCGCGGTCTGCAAAACTATTTCAAACGGGCCGCAGGTTGGCCATGCCTGATCTAGTCATAAGTTTGTGAATTTTAAATTAGCCTTATAACACTACCCTCATAATACGTAAGAAAATCTATTGTTCTTTTTTTTTGCACAAAATGTTTAGCATCGCCTGAACTCCAGAAATTCAGTCTGACTGAAATTAAGTGTAACCTATATCGATGAAATTTTCCTTGATTTTTTGTAAAATTTATTTTTGGTTGGATTTTGAAATAATTTGTACAAGAAACAATAGATTTTCGAAAGTTCACAGTGTTTGTAACATCTTACCTAAGCACTCTTAAAACGATTGTATCAAAATTGAGTAAAAAGTACTCAAAAAGATCCAATAAGTACTCAAATTTGAATACATGAATATACTCATTTCTGAAAATGTGCATACTCAAAACTGAAACATCCTGAGCTTGAACTCAAAAATGAACTAACGATGTTTCATTTTTGAGTATTTTCAGAATGAGTATATTCATGTATTCAAATTTGAATACTTATTGGATCGGAGCCTTTTTGAGTACTTTTTACTCAATTTTGATACAATCGTTTTAAGAGTGAGCATCGCTCATACTCGAAAAATAAGCATAGAGCGAACCTCGAGCGATAGCACCTCGTCGGGTGCTCACGCAATATTTGAACGGCCCCCTGTGTTGTAACTTTAACCGCGCCTCGTTTATTTGATCAATGGTTTGTTTAATGTGCACTTAAGAAAATTTCTCTTTTTATTAAAAAGTTACAACAATGAACTTTTTCGAACAAATTGTGCCATGAATGAGGCTTTATCATTGTAATTAATATTTTTTTGTGCGTGTGAAGTTTAATTGGATACCTTTAAAAAAGATGAAGATTAAAATGAGATAAAACCAGTTGATTGTGTTGTTGTTCCTTTTTATTAATAAAGAATATTCGTTTAATGTCATTTTAATGACTTTTTCTTTTGACGGAAGATAGATTACATTGTGATTTTTAACCTATTAAATACGTTTCGTTATTAAGTTTGGATGCTTTATGTATTGATTTGAAATAAATGTGGATAAAGGATATTTAATAGTATGGTGTGTAACTTTTATGGAAGCTTCTGTGTATTGCATATTACATATTGTTTTTTGAAAGTGAAACTTAAAATATTTTAGGGGTGGCTTGTTCTTAGCGTATTTTTCTTGACAAGGGGATGGAGGCATGAGTAAGATGTTACAGACACTGTGCATTCTCGAAAATCTTTTGTTTCTTACCGAAATTTCAACCAAAAACAAGTTTTACTTTTTCTGGACACTGCTCAACATTTTATTCAGAAAAAAACAAAGGGGTTAGTTTTCTTACGTAATTATAATGGGGATTGCGGTTTGCTTATCCTTGCTGACAAGAGAGAGGGGTTCAAAAATGAGCAAAATCATGTTTACGTAACATGAAAGGAGTATTTCACCATTATCGCTGGTTAGCGGACAATAAGTGTATATTCTCAAGTGTCGCCTCCAACTATGGACCGGTTTCGTCCTTGTTAGGACTCATCAGCACGGCATAGGAAGACGACGCAAGAGAGCGGAGGGCATGTACTAGAGCCTTCTAAGCCAAGTACTAGTAATTCTTGCCTTTCGGCAATTAAATCTGTACTAGGAATGCCAAGTCATTCCAGCAGATGAGTGGATGACTAATCAATGGTCATCACTTTTGCCGTTATAGTCGGCTAGACTGGAAGCTCTCCCTCCGCTCTCTTGCGTTACCTTCCTATGCCGTGCTGATGAGTCCTAACAAGGATGAAACCGGTCCATGGCTGGAGGCGACGCTTGAGAGTTGTGAGTTTACACTTATGCTTACGTAATATTTGGACGGTCCCTCTAAGTGTCCCCTGTGTAAAAATTAAGAATATTTTAATTTTTTCTTTTGAGGGAATTGAATAATGACAAAAATCTTAGTTCTTGTAATGTACACTCTTAAAACGATTGTATCAAAATTGAGTAAAAAGTACTCAAAAAGGCTCCGATCCAATAAGTACTCAAATTTGAATACATGAATATACTCAAAAATGAAACATCGTGAGCATATTTTTGAGTATATTCATGTATTCAAATTTGAGTACTTTATTGGATCGGAGCCTTTTTGAGTACTTTTTACTCAAATTTGATACAATCGTTTTTGTAATGTAAGTTTTAGGGTATTTTGGGTTTTTCGAATCTTTAGAAATAAGAAATGCTGTTCAAACAACGTCTTAGGGTTCTTTGTCGTAGGGATTTATGGGGAAGAAAACATAAATCTGGCGCAATGTGGCGATATATCGAGAAAATTGAAAGTGTCATTCTACTCTCGGAGTATTTATGGCCTTATTTTCTCTTCTCTATTATTTGCTGTGCTCTTTTTGTCATCCCTCAGCACATGAAATTCTTCGGAGGATATTTACAATCCTCTTTCTTGTGAATTTACAGAATTGTGAATTTATTGCTGGTTTTTATTAGGATTCGCAGTTTACATAGCGTAGACATTGAATCGTCAATAAATGATTTAATCTATATTTATTGATTAGTTGATTCGCATTTTAAACCTAGCTTTGGAATAAAAGACGGATTGGGGCCGAGAAAGAAATGGTAGAAAAATTGTGAATTAGCGAGGAAGAATTAGTGTAGATAGAAATTAAGTATTTAAATAAAGATTAAAGAAGAGGCATGAAGTTATACTGGAGATATACAGAAGGTTATACAATGGGAAACACTTCTAGGGGGTAGGGTAGAGGGTACACCTTGCCGACTTGAAGATGCGACCTTAACACGAACGACCCAGTGGAAATTGAAAGATAACCTTTGTTGTTGTTGTTGTTGTTGTGTGCCACTTAGAATACCCAAGCTCCATAGGGTTTCAAGGCAAAGGGGTTGCGGCTCCTGAGAAAGTGAGGCCCGTAAACGGCAGGAGTCCGACTTTTGCCTCGTGAGATATGATAGATGCTGCCACTATCTATCGCCACCTCCACAATTTTGCCATGCATCTGAAGGGGAGGGAAATAGTCTCCAGACACCTGGACCCGTGGTAAACTGCGCCATGACGGACCACAGAACTTTCGGACCCACAGATTTAACGAGCACGTACTCCGCATATACTCGGTGGGTTATTAGCGGTGGCGGGAATCGAACCCGGGACTCTCCGATTCCGAAAATTTTATTTTCATCTTAATTTCGTAAATCCGACTTCCATTTAAAGATATCATCTCGACTTGCGCCTTTTTACCCCTCAACATCCCTCCGTCATCCCAGTTGAAAATAATCACGTTTTAGGACAGTTACTTTGGGGCCGTTCAAATATTACGTAAGCACCTAAGGGGGGAAGGGGGGTTTGCTCTTTGCTTATTTTTGCTGACAAGGGGGGAGGGGGGATATGAGTGATGCTTACGTAAGATGGTGCATTTTTCGAAAATATCTTGTTTCTTGCATAAATAATTTCAAAACTCATCCAAAAATAAATTTAACAAAAAAATTAATTAGGAAATCTGAAGAGGGCACTTTTTTCTGGGGATGGACCCCCCCAAACATTTTGAAATTTTAACCCCGAAAAGTAGTGTTCGACTCATTTTTGAGCCCTTAGGGTTACACCCCAAAAGGACAGCTCCTTGAATAAGTCACCTAATTTTCAAGGAGAAAAAAAGAGTACTTACTAAAAGGAAACTCAAAATTTCGGGGGGTGTCCGGCAGTTTCTTACGTAATTATGGTGGGGGGGTTGAGGTTTGCTTATATTTGCTGACAAGGGGGAGGGGGGTTAAAAATGACCAAAACAGTGCTTACGTAATATTTGAACGGCCCCTTGCCTATTAAAATTACAATACAAGCGAATACGCCTCATTTCATAATTTCACTCAAGATTTAAAAATCATCCCATCGCGACTTACGCCTTTCTACCCCTCACCATCCTCCCAGGTACAGAGACGCAACGAAGATGAATGGCGAAGGGGGGATGCTTTTAAGGAGCCCGACAGGGGGCGCTTAATAAAGTATGCATTAGTCACGTGTGCCCTAAGAAAAATGGCCGACGCCTCCTCAAAAAATGGATTAATAGCCCCCTCTGACGGATGAGGGGGTGCACGTGCTGTTTTGGCCGCTGTTGTTGTTCTTGTTCTTTTTTCGTGTTTGAGGGGGGTCGGAAGTTAATGGGGGAAAGGGAGAGAGTTTTCACTGTTGGCTGCTGAGGGTGTTATTAATTGCACTTAGTCTGTGTATTGAAGAGGCTTTTCGGAAAGGTTGGTGTCGGGTCGACAGTGTTGTAAAGAGTGGTGGAGATGGGGATTGAGTGTGGCGTTGATTGAATGATTGATGGAAAGGAGGTGTATCGAAAGTGGTAGGATCGATACCTTGATGATAATCGATATTTTAAGGTGTCGTTTGCGCGTGCTTCGTAAACACTTATGACGGATGGATAGAGGGAAACGTTTACCTTTTTATTCTACGGGTAATCTTCAAATTTCATTTATATTTTGTTAGTAGGTAGCAGAGAAAATTATTCTTTTCCACTTGATTACTCTTCAATATTTAACATACTGTCTTCATATCAGGATACGATTTTCTCAGCTAATTCTCGGAAGAATTTAAATTGGGCATAACCCTCTCGGCACCAGAACATCAAAAAAGTGAAAACTTTTTTCTTCTCAATACATCCAAAATGTCCCTATAATTTGTCTGGAAAAATTTTTTTCTTGTGTGCGCACTCCTTCCTAGTTAAAGGGGTTTTGGGGTTGTTCTCTTCATATGTTTAATAATAATTGAATTTTTCTGTAAAATAAAGAATTTAAACGTCCCTTTGCCAGTGAACGTTGTGTTCTGAAGTGGACATTTTTTTATTTGCAGATTCCTATGAAAGTATTGTTCGTTATGGCATGACATATACCTGCATGTTAAATTTACTTCCTATACCAGCTCATAAAAACCTCTAGCTTGCAAAGGGTGCATTTAAGATCCCCATTCCTAAGTCATTCTGAGTCGTCTACACTCTTAAAACGATTGTATCAAAATAGAGTAAAAAGTACTCAAAAAGGCTCCGATCCAATAAGTTTTCTAATTTGAATACATGAATATACTCATTCTGAAATATGCATACTCAAAAATAAAACATCGTGAGCTCATTTTTCAAGCTCAAGATGTTTCATTTTTGAGTATTTTCAGAAATGAGTATATATTCATGTATTCAAATTTGAGTACTTATTGGATCGGAACCTTTTTGAGTACTTTTTACTCCATTTTGATACAATCGTTTTAAGAGTGTAGGTGTGTCCTACCCAGGGTTGGAAAAAACCCGGGTTTTTTTGAAAAAACCCAAGTGGGTTGGGTTTTTCCGTGTTTTTTCAATAAAACTATGAAAAAACTCATATAAAACTGGGTTTTTTTCGGAAAAAGTGTGGGTTTATTCAAAATTAAGTAGTTTTCTTCTAAGTAGTAAGTGGGTTTTTTCAAATTTTAGTGAGTTCTTTCTATGTTAAATGTGTTCTGTCAAAATAATGTCAGTTTTTCCACAGTTAAGTGGTTTTCTTTCAAAGTTTTCAAAAACCCACTGAAATTGTAAAAACACCCCTTATTTACTGAAACCTGGTTTAAATTTTGAAAAAAACCCATTAAAATTTTAAAAATATCCTAAACTTTGAAAAAAAAACATTAAATTTCGATGGAACTGCGGAAATCTTGATTTTTCTTGAAAAAACCTAAAAATAGGTCCAAAATGTGGGTTTTCTCACATGTTTTTTTTTTGAAAACACCAATTGGGTCCAATCCAGTCAACCTTGCATCCAGTCAACCCTTCCTAGAAGTTATGAAACACTTATCTGAAACAACCTGTATATGCATGTTAACCCGTTGGGACTCGCGGGGTCATTTTATAACCCCAAGTTCACACAAACATTCCATTTAACGGGAAACTAAACACCTGGGGATTCTTTACTTCTCAGTAGCTGGGTTTCTGACCCTTATCTACATGCCTGAGAAGTTTCATGGAATTCGGATTATTTTTCCGCCCCCCAGAAGCATTTTGTTAGCTTTTGGGGTAATGGAATGACCCCCGCGAGTCTCTTCGTTAGTGTTGCACATCCGTTTTTTCGTACTCCGCCTTCTATACAACCTACTGATAAGGGCCCAAAACATGTGTAAACAAATTTAAAGGAATTCTCAGGGGGTTCTATTTCATTTTAGTACAAAGAAAAGAAAGACACAGGTGTGGGTACTTTCAATACTGGTCCCCGTGACAGTTTTATGACTTGTAATTCACCAGACCACTGTATCCCGCCCCTTACATTCTTTGCTTTTGTATTGAATGGGAAAGGAGCTAGGAAAGTGTATTGAGGTAACAAGCTTTCGAAGAAAAAATACACTAGTTTGAGTGTTAGTAAAAATGTTGGAAGTAGGATAGAAAATCCCCTTGTATCTGTAATTTGTGTTTAAATTTTTTTTTAGCAAAGCCCACGTAATTACCATTTGTGATAATTGTCTTTACCAAAAGAAAGCTTTAAGAAATTCATTATATAGTATTTTGAAGTAATTAATTTAATTTTTACGTTGAAATGATTTGTGTTAGTTTGTTACATATGTGTGTATTGTGTAATAAGAAAAATTAATATCAAACTCAAAAAATTATTTCTCAGCGTAGAAAATATTGCAGATTATAAGTTTTCTTAATCAGTTATGTTTTAAAGTCTAAAAATTTAATGGTTCCGTCTAAAAAAATATTTTTAACGATGTAGAAAAGAGCGAAAAGGTTATGGGGCTATTCCATAACCCCCGCGAGTCTCAACGTTCGCCCGGGAGGCGCGAGTCCCACCGGGTTAAATTTATCACCCGACCTTCGGAGACACCCTTTATAGTGTTCTTCAATTTATTTATTGCAGTGCGAAAGGTGATGCACAAAGAGGTACACTATAACATGTATTAATGAAAAGAGGCCGTTGTAAAAAATTGGGTCCACCCTTGAATGCAAACTCATAAATTAGAGGTGCGACATCAACTGGGGTGAATTAAATCGGGGCGCGGTCAGACAAACTTGAAAACAAGGTTGTTTATATCGCATTTGCAAATCAATTTCCAAGATTAAAATATCGCCTGATCAGAATACCTAAGAGAGCAGTACTGTA
The DNA here is from genome assembly GCA_024610705.1 of Tetragnatha versicolor. Classification (NCBI taxonomy): domain Eukaryota; kingdom Metazoa; phylum Arthropoda; class Arachnida; order Araneae; family Tetragnathidae; genus Tetragnatha; species Tetragnatha versicolor. The sequence goes on along the minus strand of JANDEH010000035.1, from coordinate 940,527 downwards.
TCTCCTTCTAGTTCAGATCTCAATATGCATTTCATTGCTTTTTCAGGCATGAATGTTTGTAATAACTAAAGTTTATGTAGATTAGTTATAATTTTTTTGTTTGGAAACTTCACTTGCTTATTTAAAATCTTGAAAGCTGATGAATAAAATTATAATTCATTAAAGTTCACATTAACATGAATACTTTTACAATAAATTCAAACAATCAAGTATATAGTGATAAATCGGGCGTTATTAACAATGCCCGAAGTGGGAGAGAGCAATGTGATTAATTTAATGCATTTATCACTTTGCCTGCCTCCACTCTGGGCGTTGTTAATAATGCCCAATTAATCAATTTGCCCGTAACATAGTATATAATTTAGAGCTTATTGTTATATGGCATTGTTTCCTTACATAAAATATTCTAACAATCTTGAAAGCTTCATTTAAATTCATTAACATAATTACATACGTAATAATTTTAAAAAAATTAAAGACAATTACATTATATATTTTAATGTTAAAAATAAAATGTTAAAACTGTTTATACTTAAGAAACAAGGCATAGTAAAAGCAAACCCCCCATTTAAATAGTAAAACTATTTAATAAAACCCCTATTCAAACAACTTTTACGAAAACTCCAAAAAACAAACGCCCTTTAACATTTTAAACAACTCAAAAATTTGTACCATTAGACACGCTTTTAATTAAAACTAATATACTCTTTTTCGGAGTTCTATTTCGACTGCAGTTTATCAAAGGACATTATACAAAGAACATTACCACAACTGCTAAAGACTTAAATTGTCAGACTGCAATACAAAAAAAGGTACGAAAAGAGAAAAAAAAAACTTGACAAGATTGATTCATTTTGAAAACTTCGCACGCCATCTTTTATATCATATACGGGGTCTGGCGGAAAACAAGCGGTTACATGAAAGTCAAATGCGGTTTTAAGATATGCAGATGTAATATCTCTATCTCTCTCCTCCAGCAGAACACGGGAGGAGTTGCCAATTTTGCTTTTGGAAATATTTATATGGAAACGTACAGGTAGAATAAACAGAGGTAGCATGGACGGCAACCCCACAGTGTACCAGAACCAGCGCGGATCCAGCACGGCTCCAAGGGGGGCACTTTTCCAGACAAGATTCCCTTGTGGTACCATTGGGAGTACTGGGGTCCTCCCCCAGAAAGAAATTGAAATTTACGTGTAAAAGTAGGGTTTTAACTCATTTTTAAAAACGTTTTGAGTCTAAGGGGGGCACTTTTCAACACTATTACCTTTACTTTTTGACCATAAATGTCAACATTTTGGGGATTTCCTAAACATAAACACTGAATACCCCATTTTGATACTAATGGGAGGATATGGTGCTCCTCCCCCAGAATACTTTTTGAAATTAGACCTGTAAAATTTGGGTTTTTACTCATTTTGAGAACCTTTTTGGGTCTCCAAGGGGGGGCACTTTCCAGAGTGACGACCCCCTGGATCCGCCACTGACCAGAACAGTAAGTTCATGGCCATAGCCAGTGTAAACTCACAACTCTCAAGCTTCGCCTCCAACCGTGGACCGGTTTCGTCCTTTTTAGGACTCATCGGCACGGCAATGCCTTGGTATTCCTAGAACAGAGTTAATTCCAGAAAGGTGAATGAAATTTCATTTACCTTGCCTTTCTGGAATTAAATCTGTTCTAAGAATGCCAAGTCATTCCAGCAGTTGAGTGGAGGACTAATCAATGGACACCACTTTTCCCGTTATAGTCGGCTAGACTAGAACTTGCCCTCCGCTCTCTTGCGTTGCCTTCCTATGCCGTGCCGATGAGTCCTAACAAGGACGAAACCGGTCCACGGTTGGAAGTGACGCTTGAGAGTTGTGATTTTACACTAATTGTCCGCTAACCAGCGATAATGGTGTAATACTCCTTTCATAGCCAGTGATTCTGAACAGGGGCGCTACCGCCCACTGGGGGCGGTGAGAGGATGCTTAAGAGCGGTGGGTAGGTTTTGGGCGCTAATGGGCCGATGAGTGGATATTGTTGGGGGGGGGGAATTTTCAGGGGAGAACCCCAGACCACCCTTACTGTGACAAGTAAGCGGGTCCATTAAACAGCCCATCGTAAAACACTAGACGAGCCCATAGACGCATGGGCGTCGCCGCCGGGGGGGGAGATATACACCTGGTGATACGCCCGCCTCCACGCCCACGGTGACGGAGGATGGTTGTTTTGGTTGTAAAAGTATAGGCGAACCCATAGACCAGCGGTTCTTAAACTGTGGTCCGCGGACCCCTGGGGGTCAGCGGCCTAGGGGGTCCACGAGTTCCTTGAGGAAATCTCCCCGAAAAGTTTCCAAATTAGATGAAACACTAGTTTTAAGAGGAAGTTTGAAAAATTTTCTGTGGGAGAACCCCCAGACCCCTATTTGGTAGGTAGAACTTAATTACTCATGACCTTTTAATAGTAAGTTCCCTAAAACGCAAATTCTGCTTCAAAAGGTCCCACAAAGCTACTTGGACCTATGAGGGACTGAGGGATAAATTTCTATATACGCCTCTGGAGTAATTGTAAAATTTATTATAATTTATAAACTAATTTTAATTAAACTCAAAATAAAAGTCTGGTTACGGCTTTTGGTGTTTAAAATGTTGGGGGTCCGCGATGTCTGGCTGCTCCATAAACGGGTCCGTGACCATAAAAAGTTTAAGAACCGCTGCCATAGACGAACCCTGTCTTCACAACCATGGCCTACGTTGAATACGATTCGCCCTCTATTATCATTCTTTACTATACGCTACGCATTGAACAAGGGAATGAAAAAAACTAGCGAGAGAAACTTTTTCTCTGGTGCGTCTGTTTCATCGGGGCGAGCATTTTTCAAAAAGTTGGCAGGCGGCGAAAAAACAGCCCCGAATATTGTCGTTGTTTTTTTCTTGTTTTTAATATTTAATACTGTTTTTTGAAAGTAGATAAATAATAATATTGTTGTGAGACTGGAGATGTTATAGAGAATCCCTCCGAGAAATATACTACGTGGGGGGGTTTTTAAATATTTCATCCTGAAAGCGTGTATATAAAGAAACGGAGTTCCTTTTTTTCGATACGAAGAAAGAAGACATTGTTAATACATGCATTTTTAAAAAGGCCTTTTTTACGGTTCTAATTCTCGTACATTATTTGTTTAGTTACTAGTTACCTCACAATTTCACCTCTTCACGCCCCAGTTCCACCGTGGTGGACCTTCGCTTACCCCCTCAAAAACAAACTTTTTATTGAAAAATATCAGCTAAAAGCTATAATATGTATTATTTGATGTTTTTACTTCCTATTTCAATCGAGAGATGGCGCTTTAAAACAAAATTTTGCGCACAGCACATATTTAAAAAGAGGATTTTTGAAAAAATGGCGTCCTATCTAAAACTTGGGAATATTAATTAATTTAAACCTAAATTAATTTATTTATGAGACTTAATTTGACTAGTTTTATTACTTAGTATCCTTTCAAGCAGAATAAAACAGTCTGTAAGGAAATCTAATAAATTTTGAGTTTTGGAGAGCAAGATATAGAGAGGTCCACCAGGGTGGAACTCGGTTCTTAACGATGGTAAATGTGTAGCAGTAAAAATTAATAAAAAACGGGTAAATAAACTATTTTGAGAATTTAAAAAACTTATTTTATAATTTCAATGATAATTATTATTTTGTTCATTTAAAATTTTGAATTTCATATAGAAATAGCAAATTTTTAAAAAAAAATTTTCAAAATTTTTTTAATTTTTCAAAATTTTTAAAAAAAAATTCTGTAAAACCCAAAACGAACACTATTTTCTACAGTATAAATGTAAATTAACTTTGATTATTGCATAAAAATGTTAAAAACATACACAGAAAGTTTTCTATGCCCCTAAAAATGAATTTTTGAATTTTTAAAAAATTAAATTTTCTAAAAAATTATTTATTTTATAAAGGAAATTAAGTTACAACCTTCAAAATAACCTACTACGACAAAAAAAATTATAAATAATTCATATATTTAAATTATAATTAAAGAAAGTAACAATTTTATACCATAGGAATGGTGTCATGTTTTACTACGTTAAGAACCAAGGTCCACCAGGGTGGACCTTAAATTTTAAGCCCCCTGAAAAACATTTTCTTGAATTGAAGATTTTTATGATCTTTGTGAAGCATTTTAATACTATTTCACGAAAAAAATTCGAGTTGAAATAATTTTTTTATACCTCGGGTCTGAAGAGGTTAATGAGGAATGCGATTATATACAAAGCTGTGGTTACACCGTCGAATGTCGGATTATACGTTACCTTGGGGTAAAAGTAAAATCTTGTTTTAAGTCTTATTAGGGTTTTATAAGGATTTCAATGCAATATGAATAATCTCTCATGAATATAATACATGGTGTAAAAGTATGTAAAAAATTTGAAATGTGATAAAATGGTGGTATTATACTTGGTTTTTATGTAACTAGATTTGAATAATCCCGATGTAAGAATTAGTAGTTAAGACGCGAAAGTCATGATTCTTGTGTAGGTTTTTGTATGCTTCAAGGCAGATTTAGTCTTTAAGAAATGGAAGTTCTCAGTTAAAGAGTTTTAAAGAGTTTTTTAAGCGTTAAAAATGATAGTCAACAACCAAAAAATATTAAAAGATTAAAACCTGTGATAAAGTCAAAATGATCAAAATGGATAATTGCAGTCAATTATATTTTTAATCAGAATGGCTTAAAACCTCCAAAAAACATTTTAATTTACCTTTCAAAGCCCTAAATTTTTAGTTATTTTCAATTAAAAATAGTTTATTTTCTGTCTGAGCTGAAACAGCTTGTGACGTTAAATGTGCCTTGCTTCCGCTTGTTGTTATCATCCCGCTTTGAAAGACTGAGCTCTAGTTTTTTTACAGACTATTGTTTCGATGAAAACGGTGTTTCTCATATTTCCAAGAGACACATGTGACATCACATTGTTAGGAGCTTTCTGTATTAAAATATCTCATAATTACTTTAAAAAGTTTGTGGGAAAAGACAAGCGTATTTTTAGAAAAAGGAGAGAATTTTTAATAAATTAAAATTGACTATTAGAATTTTAAGAGATGAGGGGGCTGCAATTCTCCATTAAAACAACAAAAGCTGACAGCTTTTGTTGTTTTAATTCACATTAATTGTTATTAACCCCGCATTAATTGTTTATTTAAGCTTAATAAGAAATATTGTCAGTGACCTATAAAAGCTAATAAAATAAGGGTTTAATGAAAAAGATTAACCTAAAACATTTTCAAGAAACTTCAAAATCAAGGCGTGTCTTTCCCCTGAAAACCACTACTGTCACACAATGACCGCAATTTCCACGCATCCCATAACAATAAGTGTTTTTTTTCGCGGTATTCACGAACGCGTGTAATTTTAACCGCCGCGCATATGTAAATGCCTTCGAAACACGGCATCAAATAGGGCATAAACAAGGCCTTAACAACCGCGGAGGAATATTCGATTTATTGAGTAATTTATTTAACGGCAAAGAAATCGTTTGAAAGAGGATGACTGTAATCTCGTGATATCGCGTGCAACCCCCTCTAAACGGCGAGATGTATACGATCCTTAACTGTTGGAGCCTGCTGTTTGTTGGGAAGAATGGTGTAAGTCGGTTTCTCGTGAACATTATATCGATGCGAATGCTTTTATAATAACTTTATAACTGTTGGAATGTTTAATTCGAGTCCTTGAAATTAGCTTGAGTTTCTATGAATTGAATCTGAGGAATATGAATCTTATGTTTCTTAAAGTTGATTTATTTTCAAAGTAGTAGTATTTTCAAATCAAATTTATTAACACAGATACATAGATGCATACAGAAAGGATAAAGGGAAAACAAAGTACAACAAGAAATAAAAGGTACAAATAACTCAAAATTAGATTAACAAATAAAATAAATATTTATGAGTCAATTTTTATCAAGTTTATTGGAAATTTCTTTTGGTAAGTCTAAAATAATACCAGCTTTGAATTGGAAAGTATTTTATTTATTTATTTTCTTCAAAGTTATTATTAATTATTATAAATAGATAATTTAGCAGCACAATAAGCAAACCTCAAACCCACCCCACCATAATTATGTAGAAACTGCCGGACCCCGAAATTTTGACATCTCTTTTAGTAAATACTGTTTTTTTCTCCTTGAAAATTAGGTGACTTACATAAAGAGCTGTCCTTTTTGGGCGTAACCCTAAGGGTTCAAATATTAGTCGTAACACTACTTTTCGGGGTTAAAATTTCAAAATGTTTGGGGGGTCCATCCCCAGGAAAAACTGCTTACGTCAGATTTCCTAATTCAATTTTTTAAAATTTATTTTTGGTTGAGTTTTGAAATTATTTATGTAAGAAACAAGAGATTTTCGAAAATGCAGTATTTTACGTAAGCATCATCAGGGATGTTGCGGCTGCGCCAATTGCGCCAAACTGCGCCAAATCCTAATTCATGTGCTAAACTGCTACAAAAACCGTATTTTGAGCAAAATTGCGCCAAAACTGCGCCAATTTACGATTTTCTTGAAATCGAATTATCAAACTCTCCGCTCACGCGAAGAATACCTTCATCCTTAGGAAAAAAAACTCAAATCGTCTATGGAATCTTTTCCACATTTCTACCACTTGAATTCAAAACCAAAACCGATGACGTCAGCTCAATTTGCTGTGTTAAGTCAGTTGAAAAGTCGAAAAATCGCGATTTTTCGCAAAAGTTTCGTTTTTTTTGCGAAGTGTTCCGTTCTTCCCCACGACTTTCGTGGATGGCCGCGGGTGCCGATTCAAGTTGGCTTCTTCTTGCGTCGTTATGACGATGCAGAAAAAAAACTTTTCCGTGGTCCGAAACCCACTAGTCCGGTGTTCCGGAAGTCGGGAAAAAAAAATTTTTTTTCGGGTTTTTTTTGTGGAGTGTTCCGTTTTTCCCTCGACTTTCGTGGACGGCCGCGGGTGCCGACTCAAGTTGGCTTCTTCTTGCGTCGTTATGACGATGTAGAAAAAAAAATTACCGTGGTCCGAAACCCACTAGTCCGGTATTCCGGAAGTCAGGAAAAATAAAAAAAAATTTTCGGGTTTTTTTTTTGCGGAGTGTTCCGTTTTTCCCTCGACTTTCGTGGACGGCCGCGGGTGCCGATTCAAGTTGGCTTCTTCTTGGGTCATTATTGTGATATAGAAAAAACAATTTTACCGTTGTAGGAAGGCCACAAGTCTGGTGGCGACCGTTTTCGCGACCGTTCCGTTTTTCCGCGACTGCTATTCCTACGGACGTCTTCAACGGCGGTGCAGAAAAAACAACTTTACTTTGGTCAGAGCAGCCTGAGACACTAGCGGATCCAGGGGGGCTAGGGGGCTCAAGCCCCCCCAAAATGAAAAGTTTTACTCTATATAATGACATTTTATGCACCAAAATGAGTTAAAACCATGTTATTTTAAGGTAAAAATTTTAAAAAATTTCTGGGGGAAGACCCCCAGACCCCCTTGGCACTTGTAACTCTGTTATTACAACTATATTTTACTAAGTTTGCCAAAATGCAAAAAATTATATCCGAAATTCGGATGAGGCGTACCAAAACGAGTTGAAAAAGTGGGGTTTTTGACTTAAATTTCCAAAAATTATCTGGGGGAGGACCCCCAGACCCCCCTTTTAGTGGTTTGAGTAGGATAATTTACTACCTTTTCCGTATTACCATTGGCAAGAAGATTCAATTGGATTATGAAAATTCTTAGCCCCCCCCCCAAAACCAAATCCTGGATACGCCACTGAATTTTGCTAAGACAGATCTCTAGCTGTTCAAACACCTGTTTTTTGCGTAATTTGTCTTATAAATTTTTAGTAGTTTACTTAATCATGCATTGTTTTAAGATTAATAGTTGGGATAAATTATCAGTATATTTTAGTAACAAGAACTATTAACCCTGCTATGGATTTTAATTTTGGTTGTTGCAAAAAATTGATTCGCCCTGTTCCTGCTTTAAAATTAAGATAAGTTGCTACAAAATTTAAAATCAGCTGCTACAAAAATGGTTTATTCTGCTACAAATTCTTAATTAAGCTGCTACAAACTGCTTCAAATTTTTAATTTAGCTGCTACAAACAGCTAAAACTTTTGAATTTAGCTGCTACAAACCGCTACAAATTTTAAATTTAGCTGCTACAAAAACTGCTACAAAATGCTCAAAGTTGTGCAACATACCTGCATCATTCATATCCCCTCTTGTCAGGAAAAATAAGCAAAGAGCAAACCCCCCTCTCCCCCCTTAGGTTTTTAGTGATTAAGGCTAAAGATCCTAATGTTCAATGACCACTAAAAATATTGTAAAACATTAACTTTATCCAACAACAACATAATACTAAAAGAAAGACCAAAAGGGCTAAAAGTACCGCTACGTGCGGGAAAAGAGAAGAAGGTAACATCGCAACAGAAACACTATTTATAATGTTGTGAACAGTACAACTTCAGTTACAACAACAGAGATCGATTAAGAAAGTAAATCATTGAATTAGCACATACACATCTATACTCTATTCATTTAGAATTGGCGCTTGAGAAATAATGCTTTCCCCTTCGCTAGAAGCGTAACCATGGCTACGCTCTTCGCACGGCCAATAGTAAGCCTTCTTCGTCACTTTGACGTGGATAGTTGCTATGGTTACCGATCGGTGGTGGGGGAAGGAAATATTTTCAAGCGCCAGTTCAAAATGAACAGACTATAGGTGCTTACGTAAAATTTGAACGTCCCCATACCGACGGATCATCGTCGTCGTGAATCGAGCAGTTGTAAACAGACGCAAAACTGCACTTGGGCCACTCTACCTCTCAGCCTCCGATTTCTGGTCTGACAGTAGTCCGAGAAAGAATGAACGGTCTTTCTAAAAGGGGGTAATCTGAATTTTAATATGATCGTTTTCCGTGTAAGTGCCCCTCTTCTGTTTAGAAATGCTGCTGTCAGTGGTATAGGATCTGTGCAGTCGATAAAAGCCGCCTCTAAATATCCTTAAGTGATGCTTTGAAACGGTTTAGCTAACGATCTGGGGAGGTTTCTCCAAACCCCCCCCCCTCTACAAGACTCTTGTTTAGGGTTTTTAGTTAAGGAGGGGGGGGATACCGCAAATGTACGGTGGATTCTTTAGCTTTATGCGCATTATGTACTTAGTAAGACGTATCTTTTTTTGGGGGTGTTATGAAGACTCTTATAGTCTTTAATATGATGAAATGTGATTTTGTAAATACAGGTTTTTAGTTTTTGTCATAAAAATTTTATTTCATAGTCCTGCTAGTTAATTCTGTTTTTAAATAAAGGTCAATATGGACGGTGTCAACCGTAGAGCTATTAGAGATGGCTGCACAATTCGTTATCCAATATTAACTTTCGCTTTAAGCTGAAAACTCCGATTACTAGTTGACCAGCTTTTTTAAAATCTTAAATAAAAGTAAATAATATTTCGAATTAGTAATTTTAATTTTCTGATAACTTTTATTATTAAATAAATATTAATTTATAATGTTTTTTGTCTTAAAGTTCGTTGTAAATTTAAGATGTTTTGAATTAAAATTTATCAGTGAGGCAAGACCTTAAGATGGAGAAATAAACCCTTCAATTTATGCATTTCAACAATGCAATCGGAGTTCCCGAGCCGGCCGTAAGGGGGCATCCATAAATTACGTGAGGTCAAAAAAGGGGGGGAGGGGTTTGGAAAAATCTCACCAAACCTCACCAAGGGGGGAGGGGGTTGATTAAAATATCACGTCAACTTTTTAAGTTAGAAATTATACGATTTTCTTTTTTTTATGTATGAGAAAGGATAAGATACTGCAAATTATTTTTAAAAAGTTGTAGGTAAATCTCACGTGGGGAGGAGGGGGGGGGTCCAGCAAAATCTCACTAAATCTCACCAAGGGGGGGAGGGGGGGGGTCCAGATTTTGGAAAAAACACCTCACGTAATTTATGGATGACCCCTAAGTTACTTCTGGTTGACATCTCTCATAGAAGAGTACACTGCAAACTCGTGATAACACATACAAAACGCCAAGTGAGCACCTTATAAACACTTGTAATTAAAAGGGTTTTGATTGTATTTGAATGTGTTATGTAGGGTAAAAGTGTTATAAGCAAATTTCAAAAACAGAAAATGTTGAACAAAACAGAAATCTCAATGTGTTCAATCTGCATGAAGGAACATTTTCAGATTATAAACATTTTAACTACATTATTTTTAGAACTCCTTTCCAACTCTTTTCAAACATTTTGAGAACACTACTTCCCAGCAACGTTTCCTGAACCCAGTACGTCACTACGGGGAAGGAGAAAGTGAGTAAACACAAAGTCTGTCGGGTTGATAGGAGAATTTTGATACGCGAATCGTGATAAAAAGACACTATTTATACATGGGTTTGACGAAATAATCCTATTTTAAAATTGACGTTCACTCGAAATTCAGACACCGCGATGGGAACTACTGTGTTTGTTAGTGACGTAGTAAGTTCAACTTATGTTGCTGTCTAGTATAGTAGGCATATGTGACTGAGCATTGAGAGATATACATCTTCTGTTTCCAAAATTCTTATTCACATAGTTTAAGCTTTTCAATCTCAAGCGTATACAAAAACTAATTAGTTTTATTCAGTTAAAAACTGCTTTCTCTTATAATTCAACTTATACTCAACTTGTATTTCTAATAATCATATGAAAATTGAAATAAAATAAGTCAAAAGGCATACCAAATAATTACTTTTCCCCCATTGATAAACTTTAAAACAAGATATCAATTCGAGCCCTAATCTTACGTAGAAAATGATTAGAAAATGTACGTAGAAAATGATTTCGTTGACAATTATTTACGTTTTTTTAAAACCCTTCTATATTAGTGAGTATCATAAGAAAACTCAATAATCGCACATACAGATAGAAAGGCCAAGTTGCAATAATTATTTAAATTGGATTTACAACACTGGGCCCATTGGGAAATTCTTCTTATCTGAAAAACTTTCGTCATAAGGAATCTTCATCGAAATCTTCTCCTTGCTGTTGTTAATCTAATAATAAGATCCTCATATTGGGGAAAAATGATATTGTCCCTTTTTTGATGCTCTGTGGGGTTTAAAAGGGTTGAGAAGTGAATAACCCATTCCGATAATTGTTTCTCTGGAACAAATAAAAAAAGTTTTCCCGAATCTCTCCAGTTAATCACATTATAGTGAGCAACATGTTTTCCAATTTAAAAACGGAAAAATAGGTTTCTCGTAGAGATGGGTTGTGAATAGAGAGGGACGGGAAGCTGTACACCCGGCATGGCCAACATGGGGATGGGAGTGACAGTAATACTACGTTCACACATGAAAAAGTTTAAATTAAGATAGAGATGTTAAGATATCTTAACTATTAAACTATCTTATTTTTACCACCCTACAACTATCTTAAGTCCAGATGGAGTAAAAAAAATGGCGGCAGTCCAAGGGCTCGTCTCTAAGGCACAACCACTCCACTTAAACTTTTATTATTTTGCACTTATACTTGCAGAAAACTAACTTTCTGCTTGTGTTGTCCAATTTCATTGTGGATGACCCTATCCACATTCCACAATCATTGCCAACATTGGAGTTTAAGATTGATAATAAGGAATACGTAAAAAGGTCATTCACTCTGTAATGTAACCAATGAAATGTCTACTAACCGAGATCTTTTGGCATGAGATGTAGCTACGGTTTGGAAAATAAATTAGATGAGCTCTCTAATTAATAGAGCATCTACGCTCTTTATGAGATTAGGTTTCGAAAGCCCTGAGGAATTTTATCGTTTGATGTTCTGGAATTTGAATAATTAGAACTATTGGACTTAAAAAGTTCGTGTTAATCCTCTTTTTTAATAATACCAGCCGATTGCATTTTAGTTTGTGTTCAATTGTTTTTGAATTAACTGAAAAACACGAGGGTATTGTTATTGAGTTAACGTTTGGTTATTCGGAGATCAAACTAGTTAAACAAATTACTTTTGAAAACTAATTTTAATGTATTTTCTGGAATATTTGCTTCCTTTTTTCAAAACCGATTCTATATTTTACTTCGGATGCAAGTGATTTTATTTTTGAATTGGGAAATATTCTAATATATATTTAGTTTCTAATATATATCTAATATATGTTTCAAATATATATTTAGGAAGGCTTTACCCTTTTCTATAACTTTTTCTCTCAGAATTTTATAAAGGTTTTAAGGATGATATATTTAGAAACCTTTTTCTCTAGCTATGTCTTTCATTAACTAGAATTACATAATTTATTGAGTTTCTAATTATAGTTCTATGTTTTATTTAACCAACATAAATTGGATTTCAGGATGATTATGTAAATAAGTGCTTAAACGTTGGCACTGAAGGTAAAATAATTTTGTGATTACAAGTAATTTACATTATAAAGATTTTTCATTTAAACATGCTTTTTTAAATCAAGTTAGCTTAAACGCATTTCTAAAATCTCGATTTTCTTTTAAAAAGTTGTTATTTTGCATTATGTTTTCTTTGTAACAATAACAATGGGTTGGGCAGATTTCTTTTCAAGGAGAAATAAAGCTATTTGGGCAATATGACCCTAAAAAGGGTCAATAGAAGGTCAAGGGGCAATTTAATTACTATCTAAATATTGCTTTTTGTTTTTCCTTTGATATTTTGACTTTTGTATATCAAGTATGGTGCAGATCGGAAAGAAACTGGATTTTTATTAGATACAAACCGCACATATTCCCTGAATTTTATCGTACAGGGTGTTCGTAAACACCGTGGACAAACTTTGAGGGGTGGTATAGAGACCTAGACAAGCATATTTCGAATAGGAATGGGGGGTCGCAGATGCACCGTTAAAGAGTTAGAACCCCTAATGTAAAGCGAGGGCGTTACAAAAGGCGGTTTTCCTAAGGCCCGTTTTACGAAACAAAACATAATAGAATGAAAAAATTTATTGCATGGGGTACAGCAGTATCCATACTACTTCCACCATCAATTTGAACAAAATTGGACTACTCGTTAACCCGTGGGGTAAGTTATAAAATTTGCAATATTTGTTCTCTTTTAGTGTAATGGTATTTTTTGAACCAACTTCCCCATAAAAAATACCATTACAATAAGGGAACAGATATTGCAAGTTTTATAACTCACCCCACGATTAACGAGTAGTCCAATTTTGTTCAAATTGATGGTGGAAGTAGTATGGATACTGCTGTACCCTACTCAATATTTTTTTTCATTTTATTATGTTTTGTTTCGTAAAACGGGCCTTAGGACGGCTTTTGTAATGCCCTCGCACTACATTAAGCTCATTAACGCAGTGCATCTGCGACACCCCCCCCCATTCCTATTCCAAATATGCTTTTCTAGGTCCCTTCTACCACCCCTCAAAGTTTGTCCATGGTGTTTCCGAACACCCTGTATAAGATGCTATTCAAATCAAGTTATTTTCTTTCTCTCTCAACTTAAAACGCATAAACTTAAAACCAGAAGCAATCCGGCTGATTTAACTAATTAAAACCCGTCATCTCTAAAAGCCAAGAAAAAAATCAATTTCAAATTTAATAACCCCTTTTAATATCAAAAGTTTTACAACCCAATTCGTTCGGCTTTCTCAAACAAACTCGTAAATGAAAATAATTCCGCTAATGAATTCACTTCCGTTCATTCGGCATTAAACCCACTTTCTTGAAGAAAAAGAAGCGTTTAGAATTATTAATGAAATTCTCTCTGCCGCAATAAACATTGCTTGTTATTATTTCGCCTCATTCCCTCCCTTGAAGTATTATAGTCCTTCCTTTTGAAAACGCCTATGGGGGACATCCACAAATTACGTGAGATTGAAAAAAGGGTGGTGGGGCACAGAGAAAATTCCTAACAGAGGGTCCAAAACGATATACTATTCAAAAGTTGGATGGATATGAGGGCGCCACGAGGAACTATAAATGATTGAAAGAGAGAACGGCAGTACATTTTGGTGACCAAACCTGTGATTGGCTGTCACTCAAACTGCTATTTTCGAAGGAGAAGGAAAAAGGTTTCTCTCGCCCAATCAGGCTTTTTCCCCGCCTCCCGTGACTTAGATGCGATCCCAGCGCCAAAAAATCCTCACTTCCATCCAACTTTTCGATTTCCATTTCCATTTCGGACAAGCAAACTCTCACCAAATCTCATCAGAGGGGAAGAGTCAATCAAAATCTGACGTCATATTTTAGGCTAAAAATATTATACGTTTTTTCCCCTATTTTTACTATTGCACCAGTTTAGGAAAATGCGGAGACAAGTCAATACAGCGAATCCTTAGACAGTTAGTCATGATAATTGCAAGTATAAGACCATGTTTGTGATTCCAACATAGGATTTTGCAATGTACGCTATACTATACTTCACAGCAACGTTTTCTGAACCCAGTACGTCACTACGCGGAAGGAAAAGTGAGTAAACACAAAGCCTGTTAGGTTGATAGGAGGATCTTCGACACGCGAATCGTGAGAAAAAGACAGTATTTATACATGGGTTTAACGAAATAATCGTATTTTAAAATTGACGTTCACTCGAAATTCAGACACCGCGATGGGAACTACTTTGTTAGTGATGTAGGAACTTTAGTTGTTAAAGTTACAACTTAAGTTTCACCTTCTACGTCACTAACAAAAAAAGTAGTTCCCCTCGCAGTGTCTGCATTTCGAGTGAACGTCAATCCTAAAATACGATTATTTCGTTAAACCCATGTCTTTTTATCACGCGTATCGAAGTTCCTCCTATCAACTCAACACTCTTTCTGCTTACTCACTTTCTCTTTTCGCGTAGTGACGTACTGGGTTCAGGAAACGTTGCTGTGAAGTATAGGTGTGATGCTGATAAGACGAAATAAATGTGAATAAAAAAACATATCAAAGAAATTAATTCACTAAAAAAGTTAGTGAGGATTTGAGAGGAAAGAAGGGATCCGAAATTTTGAAAAAAACCTTTCACGTAATTAATTTATGGACGTCCCCTTATTATTTCCCTTCTTTTGAAAACGCTCAAAATGCTCGTTCGCATTCACTAGTGAAAACTCCCCTCGTACTCTTGCTTATCCAATTTGTTTCATCATAAAATATGGTCGTTATGATCACAGAGAAAAATCCTAGTAGAGGGTCCAAAACGATATTTTCAAAAGTTGGATTGATGTGAGGGCGCCACGAGGAACTATAAATGATTGACAGAGAGATCGGCAGTACATTTTGGTGACCGAACCCTGTGATTTGCTGTTCCTCAATCTGCTATTTTCGAAGGAGAAGGGAAAAAAGTTTTTCTCGCCCAATCAGGCTTTTTCCCCGCCTCCCGTGACGTAGATGCGATCCCAGCGCCAAAAAAAGCACCACATCCATCCAACTTTTCAATTTCAATTAGCGCCTATGGCCACGGACTCCCTGTTCTAGTGTTCTAGTACTCTGTGGTCGAGGTTCCCGCGTTTCTCGAGCTATGACCTTCGCACCTTCGCACGCGTCTCGCTATCAGCTGATCTGTGACGTAAGGAGGGAATTTACCCTTTCCTCTCGGCTCGACGCACAAAGGAAGACGGCTTTCTTCTTTGGACGTGCGCTCTTTCTCTCGCTCGCAAAGACTGTGCAATAAGATGGCATATTGTGACAATAAGACGGCTCGTGTTGTTGAATGGAAGATCGAGAACTTGAGCCACTGGTGCTCGGAAGTGCACGGTGACTGCATCACGAGTCCCAAGCTGTGTTCAATGTTTATTCAAGATTGTTATTCCTACATGGAACTGTATCCGAAGGGTATCAACGGGCAAGGAGATCGTCTAGTGGTGCGGTTCTCTGAAGTCAGAACTCAGTTTTCTGGTGAGTTCTCTTTCTACTCTTCTAAGAGAGACTTGCTCTGCAATAAGCAACCGGTGGACCGGCGTAGGTACTACAATGTAGTACTAACCGGACCCAAGTTCGAAGACTTGCACTCCAGTATCCGGGACAGCGAGGACTTCATAACTGTGCAATCACGGATATGGGATCAGAGTCACTCTGAACGACACATGTGTACTACTTTAAATGTTTTAAAAATATCATTGGAAATAAATCCAAAGTGGATCGAAGAGATGAAATCTGTTGAAACGAAAGAAGTTTTCTACATTCAACTGTCCCCGGATGACAACCTTGAGCAGAGAATGTGGTTAGAAGTATGTTGTGAGAACAACGCAGTGCAATTCACGGTAAGGCCACCAACCGATTACGGAGATCCTTTCGCAGTCGATGTGTGTATGCGTTTGACGGGAAGCGATGACAGTTGTGTAAAGAAAGAACACGTATTTCGCGGCGGCGACAGTCCTTGGACATTTCCAGATTCACTGGAGAAGAAAGAATCGGTCGAGAAAGGAATTTCACTGCTTTTCTGTTTGAAAACCAAAAACTTGATTCAGAGTCCCCTTTACATCATGAATTGTCCTAACAGTTGTGTCAGCATCGAGTCAAAGAACAAAATCTGCTTTCCTGAGAATGCCACGGATCCTGTCATTTCTAAGAAGGTGGTAATGCTCACAAAAGGTTCCGGAATCCAATCTACCTTCACTTCCGACATGCCAGACGATTCGGTACAGGTGTTATCCAAAGAACTGATGTGTCTCTACCAGGACCAGGACTTTTCCGACATCACCCTCAAGAGCGACAATGTTGTTTTCCCTGTCCACAAGAACATCCTGAGTGCCCGCTCCCCCGTCTTCAAGACCATGCTCTCCACTGACATGAAGGAAGCAGCATCCAGTGAGGTGGTCATAGGAGACCTTGACCCCTCTACCCTAGGCCTCTTCTTGACCCACCTCTACACCGGGGCTGTGGAAGAGGAACTGCAGTATGACAGAGCAGTCAACCTATATTACGCGGCCGACAAGTACCAGGTCCCCTCCCTCAAGAGGGACTGTTCCAAGTTCTTGTGTGACAACGTGTCCGTTTCTAACGTGTGTGACATTCTGTCCCTAGCGGAGAAACACCGTGACGACGAGCTAACTGCTGTGTCGCACGATTTCATCCTGGATAACTTCAACGATGTCTTGAAATCCAAAGAATGGGAGAGTTTCATGTGCAGAGAACCCTTGCTGGCCGTGAAAACAGTGACTCATTTTGCCGCGAAAGACAGTGTTGTCAGAAAGCACGATTCCAAATAGAGTTTTCTTAAAGGCGTTTTTCTTAGTATTCTCAAGAGTTTGAATATATACGAAAAGCATAATATTTTTTATATTGCACATTTAATTTAAAAACTTTAAAACAAACATGTTTGGAGGATCTAAGTATCATCACGTATGATTTTAAAGTAGTGAAGTATTTTAAAAATCTGATCGGTAAAAACGGAATTTTCAAATTTGTTTTTATTGCTATGTAATGTTAACTTAGTACATATTTCATAGATATTTTCGTAAAGTATGGATGTAGTATGTGTTGATAATGTTCATACTCTGGTTGTATTATCTTACGAGTAATAAAACTGATCTTGATAAATTGCTAATTTTTTTAACTGTTTGATGAAATTTCATTTACTGTAAGATTTTTAAATAATTTAGGTTTATGCATCAAAAAAATACATAAATGTTTTATTATTTTAAGTGGAGAATTTACTATTCTAAATATGTCAGTAAATAAGACTAATCTTTACTATGTTAGATCGCTTTCAACCAGAAAATATTCATAACTTTTCATAAACTGCAAAGGGTTATAAGTATTCTTTAATTGTCACAGAAAAAGTTAATTTAATTCCTGATGATGCGATTAATCAATGACACTAAATAAGCATATTTTAAGGAATTTTTGGGAGAGTTTTTTAAATTTTTTATAGGGAATCATGTAAATGTTAATGTAGAAATCGCTCAAAAATTATACTGCTTGAAAACTGGATGGATTTTTAATAAAACTTTTATATTCAATAAGGCATAGAATGTAATTAAAATTTTAAAGATAGTTGCTATACTTCACCCGTGCAAGGCCATTCATATCAGCTAGTATGATAATATTTGTAATAATATTTAATTTATAATAATTTACAATAGTATGTGATGAAATATAATTAACTCTTTGATTTTTAAAATAATTTTTAAGTTTCTGCATCAGGAAAGTAAATAAAATGTTTTTATAGTTTAATTACTATTTTAATTGTGGAGAATTTACTTTTCTGTATATATATCAGTAAATAGAGTAATATTTTATTGGCATGGATACTTTACTATCATACTGAGGGACTTTAACATATTTTGAACACAAATATTCCAAAAATATATTTTTAAATATTTCATGAAATTTAATTTACTGTATGATTTTTAAATAATCTAATAAGTTTCTGCATTAAGATAGCTCCAGTTCAAGATAAGCGCCAGTTCAGAATGAACTGAGTATAAAATAGTCAAGGAGTATTTTTACTCCTCAAAAAAGTCCTAGTATATAACACTGCCTTTCGTAATTTATGAACGTCCCCTTATTATTTCCCTCCTTTTGAAAACGCTCAAAATGCTCGTTCGCATTCACTAGTGAAAACTCCTCTCGCTCCTCTGCTTTATCTCTACTGTAGTAATGAGGGAATGTTTTCTTTGAATGGAAGATGACGATGATTTTCGCTCTGGATGATGATTTTTCCGGATGAATAAAACTTTTAATAACGGGTGGTGTGAGGGGTTTTGGGGAGGTTATTGCGTTTATTCCAAATAAGCGAGTTTTGTGAAATTATTTTTCGTTTGGAGTTAGACTAGAGTTATGAGGGTGTATGTAAATTCAGTTATGAAATTCTTACATGACAAATAAATCAAAACTTTTTAAACGTCTTTTAGGCAATAAAATGAGACAAGTTTGCTATCGAAACCAGCTCATTCCATTTTTGGAAATTTTACAGGAGAGACAAAAAACTTCTCACGTCCACAGTTCTGAAGCTAAATTAAAAAAAAATTAATTGTAGGTATAACCGCCTAGAATTTGATTATTTTTTCATTTTCCTTCTAAATGCATTAGGGGCCATTCATTAATTACGTAAGGATGATTTTGGCAATTTTTGACCCCCCCCCTACCCCCACGTAAGGGTACGTAAGATTTTTCAAACCCCTCCCCCCTATTCTTACGTAATATTTCGTTTCCAAAAAAAGATTTTTGATGATTTCCAAAAAAAGTTGAAACCAAAACTAATAAAGATTTCTCTTTTTTTTGTTTTGTTTCGACTTTTGACAACTGGAAGATGGATTTAACAGTTTCATTTTTTATCTTATTTTAATGCTACTCCAATAAAAAAAGTTACATCTGATATACCTTCATTTTTTTTTTAATTAAAGATTAAATATACCGAGATTGTTAGCATTTTAAAATTTTTCCGGGGGTTATTCAATAGTAATTTGATTAGAATAATTGGAATTTGTTTACATTAACTTCGAAAATCTTAAGTAAGAATTGGTTTGACCCCCCCACCCCCCAAGTAAGGGTATGTAGAGATTTTTCCAACCCCCCGTCCCCCTCAAGACCCTTACGTAATTAATGAATGGCCCCTTACCTTGGACGTAATTACACTAATTAGGTTGGAATGAGCTGATTTTGATGCAAAAACTCGATTTTTCATGCTTTTTTCAGTTTTTTTGTTCAATTAAGTTGTGTTATTAAATTGTTTTTTTCCAGTTTACCAGTTAATATTTGTGTCTACGAGTTTTAAATAAATGACATCCACTTAACTTTTCAAATAATCTGAAATTTCACAGAGTTGAGATCACAGTTTTCACATTTTCATCTAATTTTGGGTTGGAATGAGCTGGATTTGAGCTATATCCCTTCGTCAGGTTATGAAGGACCCTCTAACTAAACTTTCAAAATATGCAAAAAAGGGGATTTCAGAAAAATAGGGAATGAGCTGGTTTTGAAAGCAAACACCTCACAAGAAAAGACCCTCTGTATTGATCACCTAGTTGAAGTGTGATGTCAAATACAGGATGTATCTGAAATGGTGCAACAAACTTTGGGTGAAACCCCGGAGTGAAAATCAGCAAAAAAAACTTGCATATTTATGCAGAAACTGATCCAATTGTTCGATTCCGGCATTTATTACATTCAACCAATTCCAATACTTTGTTTCCAATTTTTTAAGCGCTCAGCTCTAATGTAAAATTTCTTTGAATTCTATTGCACTGTTAATATTTTATATCTAGACATCATATTTTCCTATTTACTTATATTTAAAACTCGCTGAAATGAGAAATTAATTTTTCAAGATGATCGAAAAGTAATAAAAATTTTGTTTTTTACGAAGTTCAATCATGATTATAATGCGATACAACGTGCTAAATGAACTATGTCTTCATATACATTTCTACTTTCGATTTCAAAAATTATGTTATGATAGAATATGAATGTGAATCGCCATATATCCCCAAAAATTTTAATTAGAAAAACTTTAAACTCAATACATCATTACCTTTAGATTAGACGCTCTACAGAAATTCCGTATTACCTTTTGTTCATTTGAATATCGCTATTTTAATTTTAAATGAGCGTGTAGCGAAATGAAAAATTTAACGATATCTCTGAATCTATATGTATGATATTTCTTAAGTAAATATACCGGTACGGTTATGGAGAATTTCATCCATCTACGTTGAAAGGATTAATTAAAAATATTTCCGAAATAAATTAGTCTTAAGCAATGCATTTTTTTTTATCAAAATAGTTTTCTTAATTCTTGCGGTAAGCTATATGCATTTACTATATTCTTTTAAATATTAACTTAGATTTGGGAAGTTAATTCGATATTCATGTCTGAATTGAAACGAATTCAATTCTTTTTAAGGGAAAATAGTAATGATAAACCGAATGCGAATTAGTTTTATTCCATCAAACGAAATTGTTGTTTTATTCAGCTCAGTTATTTTAAGTATTCAAACATTAGCTTTACCTCTAACATGATTTCCCTTCTTAATTCACATTAAATGACCTTATTAATTTTTATACCACTGCTATCAATTTATTTCAAATATATTTAATTTCTATAACCTTAAATATTATTTTGTTGTACGTTTGAAAAACTTTTTAATGAAAATTAGAACGGATGTTTTCCAGTGCAAATTAACCATAAGCCAATTTGGAATTGTTTTTGTCCTATGCAAAACTGTATATTTTATTCAGTTAAGTATTGAGTATTTGTGTAAGGAATTTTGTCCTAATTAAATTTTTTGATTTTGTGATTGAAATATTCTATCCTACCTGAATTTCAAACCAATAATTTAAAAAAAGTCACATAAAAAATTCCTCTTAATTTTACTATACCCCTTTGCATATCTAATTATTCGTTTAAAATTCCTTTTCCTAATTACTTTCAGTTTAGGACTACATAATAACTCCCACACTGTTAAAACGATTGTATCAAAATTGAGTAAAAAGTACTCAGAAAGGCTCCGATCCAATAAGTACTCAAATTTGAACACATGAATATACTCATTTATTCTGAAAATGTGCATACTCAAAAATGAAACATATTGAGCTTGAACTCAAAAATGTGCTCACGATGTTTCATTTTTGAGTATTTTCAGAAATGAGCATATTCATGTATTCAAATTTGAGTACTTATTGGATCGGAGCCTTTTTGAGTACTTTTTACTCAATTTTGATACAATCTTTTTAAGAGTGCAGATAGTATCATGTTTTTGCAGTAAAAATATCTTTTAATATGCCGCTGTATTTCTTATAAATAAGTACTGAAAATTTTGCCTTCACGACATCATCTTAATTCCACTGCTGCATCCCCAGTTAAACCACTCATTTAAATTGCAACATAAACCTCTAAACTCTTTAACAACCTAACCTCAAACACTTGTGCCGGTAATCAACTTCCCTGAAAGCCTTTTCAGACTAGTGGCCATTTCGCCGTACCTCCTCAAAACGTGCTTCAGTTCGAAACACTTAGTGGCTCCTAATTGTCTCTCCTGATCTGGCAACATCTCTGGCTTTTGAGAAAAGGGGGGGGAAGAGTCCCCCCCCGTTATAGCTTCGGGGGGGGAGGGTGTTTCACGCAATTTTGAGGACTTAATTCGGACATGGCGTGTCAGGGACGGTTAGTTACTCTGTTGATACGGCTGTTGAATTGTGCCGAAAGACGAATTATGGGACTTTTAATTTGAGATTATTTTTTTACCGTCGTGATTTTTTGATGTGCTGTTAAAGTTTTATTTCATTAAGGATTTAGCGGCGTGTGATTATAATTTAAAGGATTTTTCCAGTCATTTTTTTTGTTACACTAATCTTTATTCTTTTTTTAGGGATAATTGTGGTAAGTGGGTCATCCCCCTGTGAGGAGAATGGAGGGGGATATTTGGGGGGGGGTTCCACTCTCCATTGCGGAAGGGTTCGGAAGAAGTAAAAATCATTGCTGCCTCTTTTCATTAAATTTGGATCTTTGGATTGGAAATTTTTTTACTGTTGTGCTTTTTTGATGTGCTGTTAAAAAATGTTTTTCGTTAAGGATTTGAGGCGTGTGATTAAATTAAAGGGTTTTTCCTGTCATTTTTGTTACACTAACCTTTATTATTTTTTTAAAGGGATGATTGGGGTAAGTGGGTCATCCTCCTCCATTGCTCCTCTGCCCTTGAGGAGAATCAAGGTGGCCACAGTCCTGGAAAACCTTAAAAACATGGAATTGTCAACATTAATTTCAATTAAGTTTCAACAAAAAAATCAATATTTTTCTGATTTTCAAGTCTTTAAATATGTGCGTTTCCATTTTTTTACGAAATCAAATCTCCAATCTATATCAATTAGTGTAATTGCAATTGTTCAAAAAAGGGTTCCTAAGGTTCCATGTGAAAAATTCTTATAATAATCTTATTTTATATTCTTATCTAAATCTTGTTTATATTATTTCTCCTGCTTTCCACGATTTTTACGATGAGTAAAATGTACTACTATATTTATAACATATCAGGGAAAATCCTACCAGATTGCGGAAGGGTTCGGAAGACTCAGGCGCTTCGGGGATGCTAACACCTCAACCGCTTTTAGTAAAAATAATTGCTGCCTTTTTTTTCATTAAATTTGGATCCTTGAGGAAGGGTTAAGTTGTTTTTAAAGAGGAATTGCGTGAAGTATAAGAGAAAAAATTGCGTTAAATAACCTCCATAATTTTTAACGTTTTTTTTTTTGCAGTTTAAAGGGGCAATTACCCCTTAAACCTATTCTTTTGCTACAAATTTTCATATTTTAGAAACTTTAACCTTTCTTGTCCTATCGGGTGTCATTTAAAGACTAAAGTATAAGTATTGGTTTTTGATCCTGAAAATCGAATTCAAAGTAATTTATTTTGCTTTTTATGCACGTTTTAGTGGAACCCTCTGTGTCTTAAAAAGAGTTATTTTTGGATTCAGGGGATAAAAGTGATTCAAAAACAAGTCACAGGTCTAAGACAACAAAATTGCTTTTCCCCAGTGTAATTTATGTTCATACAAATACAAATCAAGTCGACCAACTACAGGCGTAAGCCCAGCAAGGTTGGTCCAGTCTTTTTAACCCAAACTACCGGAATCCCAGTATCTATCAATTTTCCCCTTAAACTAGTTTACCCCACTTGAATTGTAAAATTTAATTGTTTCGTAATAGGATGTATGCTAGAGCGATCGGCACCCTGCCCCCGGAACCACTCGCCCCGCACAACCCCTATGAACAATGATGAGCATGATCAAAAAAATGACGATGGAGACTTACCATAAAAAGGAAGGTTTATTTAAACACATAAAAGGGTATTATAAAATATAAAATGTTTAAATAGTGGCACGTAGCCGGCAGACGGAAGAGGGAGTCCACCAAAACACACACGTAGCCCTAGATCTACCGACGCATTGAGTGCAACCAGCCCTAATCAAAACCACAGCTCATGGTGATGACAACACACGTGTAGATCAGCTGCCGGTGACGACAACCAATGCGACCATACGCAAGCGGAGAAGACTACTCCTTATTATCATCTCCTCTCGGTGAAGACCACCCATCTGGCAAAGCTCCGTGTGAACCGCTGATTTGGGGAATCAGCCCTCTGGCGGCAATCAATCCAACTGGAAAGGTGGCGCCCTCTCCCGCCAACCTCACAAAACAAATTAATTGTGATTGACAATATCACAGGATGTTTGTATACAAAGTAATTTTTTTTATAACTAGGGGGCTACCGCCCACTGCTCGCTATCGCTCGCCAACCCCCGTTAACTGCTTGAGCAGAAATTTTCGCAATCCTCACAAAACCCAGCTCACTGCACTTACTCACTTTTTAAAACATTCTTAAAGCAGGGGTAGTACTTCTCCGGGGAATTCTTTCAAAAATGACGGATATTTATTCAGTGGTGGAATTTTAACAGTTCCTCTATGGTAACATGAATTGGAGGATCACCCTATATTTCCAATAAAATTAACAGCAGAACAATGTAAACATTCTTTTACTATTTCCCCATCAAGGTAATGTTTTTTCACAGATTCATGAAGCACTAACACATCTCAGGAATAAATTTAACTTTCTTAAAATTTGTAATGATTTTTATCGATTGGCTGTGAAAAATATAGTAATTATCGTAAACATCGTGAAAATTTAGAATTTTATCTTCATTAGAACAAACAAACGTCGAAGTTGTATCAGTTTCATAGCAATGACACGAATGTCTAGACTTTTAACATTTTCGATTTTTATCTTTATTTCTAAAATATTCCCCCGTGTTATCTAGTTTTTTTGCTTTTTGGCATTATGAAAAAAAAAGTTACATTTTACTACATTAAAAAACATACCTGCAAAAAGATATAAAAAATAATTATTGTAAAAAATAAATGCAAAAGTTCAAAAATTGTAAATATAGTAGTGATTAGGTTGTCACGTTGCCACTACGACAAATATAAATATAAAAATATCAATTTATTATTTAAAAATAAGATATAAATTAATTATACATTATTTTTAAATACAATTAAAACCGTTTGAACAACAAAAATGTAAATACTGTTAAAAATAACCCAAAATATATTTTTTAAATTCGTGTTATAAATAGAAAGATGATTATTTAATCTATTTGAATAATAAAAAACCAGTGAAATATGTTTTCAATTGTTTTAAAATTCATAGTTTCTTGCTTTGTAACTGCGACCTTATCCGAAATCTAAAAAAATGGAAATATTTTAAAATTGAGAATTTTTTTTGAAAAATCGAAGGGCCTACTCGGAAATCCGGAAAGAATCTGGACATTTTGATACCTTAAACGTGTCATTCGGTTCAGTAATTAAAAAGCCTTTCTCTGGAAACCGTTCACCAAAAACTTTTTTTTAGAATAGAGAGATTAATCTACTTAAATGCAAAGATATGTAAGTCTGAGATAGTTATTTTGTAGGGCACAAAATAAAAACTACATTTTATAAATTAAACATTTATTGGAAGGTTGAAATAAGTTAACATTTTATACATGAAATTTACAGTACAAAGAATTAGGTACAAATTTTATTTAACCTTTTCCCTCCAATTAAAAAGCAGATATCATAAAGTTTATGCTGATGAACAGAAGAAGGATTACAGATTAATATCATCAAAAAACATTAATCTCATTTTGAGGATTGACTTTTGGCCTTCCAGGAATCTATTGTAAACTGTTTAATCTTTAAAAATTGAAATAAAATCGTGCCGGTAAAAAACGCCTGATTATTTCTCTTTCTTTAAAAAAATCAAAATATTTACTAAGCATTTTTTACTTAAGATATAAATTACCCAAGAAAAACTAATATCACATACTTTTCGTATTAAAAATTTACCACTCAACGAACATCATTTTTAGCTTTATAAGTTTGCTCTAACCACTAAGCTTTAACTCCCATTTCCTTAATAGATATGCCTTCTTTTAATTTGAACCGCCAACTAATTTACCTACCCTTAAAGTGCAGGTTAAAATACCCCCTTTGACAAAAAAAATCCTTCTGATCTGGATACTATTTGCGAAATTAAAAAACAAAATCCAGAACCTAAAACCACACGAATCTGGCATAAAAAATGTTTGCACTTATTTCAAACGCGATGGCTTCTTTCATTACGTATTCAAAAACTTTCAGCGGGATTAAAATTTTTAGCACGGATTTTTGAGTACCAATCTACGGAGAAAAAAAAGATACTCAAACAACCAACTTTTTCTAAAAAAAAAAAAGCCTTGTTATTCCTCTTGAGAGGGAAATGATTTTTTTTTATTATTTATCCGATTTTATCCGTCGAATTATTTTAAAAAGTTTGTGCGAGGTGGAATCGGTAGGAAAGACACGGAAGAAACCTGGGTATATGCATAATGCATTATTTCCTTCTAGTAGAACAACATGGGGGGTCGGGAGTATCCGTTCTTGGGCGGTGTTTATTTTGATTAACATGAACGTTCTGTTTACTTTATCTGATAGAAGGGGATGCTTTTGAGGCTTTTAAAAATATAAACTTTCTCTCAATTATTCAGTTCTTGTGGAGAGTGTTTGAATATATAAACTATCGAATTCGGTAATTAGAATTTTTTTTCGTCATACTTGCGTTGAATATTTTTTTTACCTGTTTGAAAATAAAAACATCAAAGCCGGTAAAAAATGCCAAATTTTAATGGGGGCAAATATTGACAAACTTAAGAAAATGAGTGTAATTGAATTTAATTATGGTGTGAAGTATTTTTAATCTAAAGCGGTGCAAGTATTTTCTTTTTAGGGTAATTAATTCCAAGCGAGGGAAACAGACTGACATTTACAAAGAAAAAGTAGTTTTGTAATTCCCTTCTCAAAAATAAATTTTAAAAAAATATTTTTTCTCAGTTTATTGCTTTCTTGTTAGCTATTAAATTTTCAAAATATGTGTTTATTTATTTTTGAAAAATAGTAAAGAACAGGGTATGGTCCCGAATTACATATTCTAACTCTTTATGGCGGATATTCAGTTAATATGCTACCGGTTTTTAGATACTACTACTATGTTTTCATATTTTAGTATCTTCTGATCTACAGTTTTAAAACTTTAGAAAATGTGGTAAAATATTTGTGAAGAAAATCCCATTAAGTTTACTGAAGCTCATTTAGACTTAAGATGCTTAATCTTTAAGCCGCCCTGATTCCCTATAAGTCTGTAATTAAAATTGGTAGTTTTTCACCATGGCAACGCAATAGAAATGTAATTGGAAATGACTATACTAGACGGCAACTTAAGATGACCCTAGGGCGTCACTAGCAAACAAAGTAGTTCCCATCGCGGTACCTGAATTTCGAGTGAAACAAAGAACGTCGATCTAAAAATATGATTATTTCGCTAAACCCATGTATAAATAGTGTCTTTTTATCACAAATAACGTGTCGAAATTCCTCCTATCAACCCAACAGGCATTGTGTTTACCCACTTTCTCAATCCGCCTAGTGACGTACTGGGTTCAGGAAACGTTGCTGTGAAGTATAGTAGCGAGCCGCCTATTTTATTTACACAGACTAGTCATATTTTCTTAACCCTTCACTAGTCTAGTTCCTATGTCTCTCCAGGAACTAGTTTACAACTTAGAGGTACCGTTCCAACGCATTTTTTTTACATCTGGGATCACATAGCGCGAATAAAAAAAGGGGGGTTAGATTGGGAGTTTTCAAAATGTTTTTCACTTCGACCTTAACTGATAAAGTTTAACTGCTCTCATCATTTTCGTCCGCATCCCTAAAAACGTCTTTCACCAAAATTTCATTCGATTCCGATGAAGGGTTTGGTTGTTAGAGGCCCTTGAATCAGGTAAGTTATTTTATGGACACCCTGTATTTGAAAAGCCCATTAAATAAATGTATTGCTCATTTTATAAGATGCTCAATCTTTAAGAAGCCCTCACCTGTAAGATCTCAAAGAGAGAATATTCATGGGCACGTATCAACTCCTTTTAACCGAATTAATTTAATCTCGTTATTTCATTAAAAGTTAATCATCTATCTCAACCACTCAACCTTTGGCGCATCAGGGGAAATCAAGTCCCGATATTTACATCATTAAATCGGCCGCCCCTGATAATTATGATAATGAGTGCTTGTTAATGATCTCTCTCAAGACACTCGGGTTGCCTCTTGAATTTAGAATGTATGCTTTGGAGAGGGTAGGCTGATTAACTATTTTAAACTAACACCCTTACTTCAGGAAAATGGTGTTTAAAAAAAGGCGAAATTTTTCCATGTTTAGTCAGTTATCTTTTTTTTACCAGTGTGAAGAATAAATGTTTCTTTAAACAATAAAATTCAAAATTAACTATTTAAAACAATGCAAAATAAAACAACAATAGAAAAACAATGCGTTTTGTAACAATGCTTTTTTACCCTGCAGGGTAAAAAAGCATTGTTACAAAACGCATTGTAATACATGTCAGAGAATTAAGATGAAAGGGCCGTTTAGTTTCTTTTATTGTATTTTTACTTTAATTACTAAACATATTGATTCAATTTAATTACAAATTTAATGGAGAGTTGCAGCATCTCTTTAAAATTCTAAATATTCAATTTTAATTTATTAAAAATTATCTCCTTTTTCCAAAAATATGCTTTTATTTTCCCACTAACTTTTTTAAGGTAATTATGACATACTTTAATACAGAAAGCTCCTAACAATGTGACTTCACATGTGTCTCTTGGAATTGTGGGAAACGCCGTTTTCATCGAAACACTAGGCTGTTAAAAAAAAACTAGAGCTCAGTCTTTCAAAGCGGGATGATAACAACAAGCGGGAACAAGGCACATTTAACGTCACAAGCTGTTTCAGCTCAGACGGAAAAGAAGCTACTTTTAATTGGAAAATAACTTAAAATTTAGGGCTTTGAAAGGTAAATAATGAAAATGTTTTTTGGAGGTTTTAAGCCATTATCAACACATTAATATTAAAAAAATTTGACTGCAATTATCCATTCTGAGGAAAACGTTATCGGTATTTCTAATACGGCTTTTTAACAAGGAGGTTCGAAATAAAACATAAGCTACGAAAAGTAGAAAGCTTGGTCTATTGGTCTTGGTTTATTGAGACTTAGTGAAGAAATATTGACTCTGGTAGAATCCTTCTTTGGCCAAGGGTTTGACACCGACGCTGATGTCGGTGTTTTGACCAATGATGATTTTATTTAATGATAAAATGTTTTGTGCTTTAGTTTCGTATTTTTTATGTTAAGGGTTTGCTTTGATTCTAATGTACTGTTTTCTTTTCTAGGTAAGTGAAGTTCACGAAATATTTCTTCTTCTTCGAAGTTGTCTTTCCGTATAAGGTATGTTTTTAAGTTTTACGTCTTTTTTTAAAAGACATTTCTTTCTCTGACCTTTATTCTTTTCCTCCTATGTTCTTTCTTACAACTACAGGGTGTTTCAGATGAATGCTTCAAATCTCCTAGGGGGGTTTGGGCACACCCAGGCGTTTGAGAATAACACTGACCATCTAGGGATCTTTACAAGCGAGCATTGGTATTTATAATCTTCAGTGGATATTGCCGTTTTGCAATTGGATTAAAATCAGCAAAATTGTTGGATTCTTACATACAATCCATAGGTGTGGGTAAGCATTTACTAAAATTTCTGCTTTTAAATTGGTTTTTATGTAAAAAGGCAGGAACTGAAAGATTTTTGTTGGTTCTAATCCAATCACAATAAGTTACGAATCAATTTCCACTGTACACTCTTAAAACGATTGTATCAAAATTGAGTAAAAAGTACTCAAAAAGGCTCCGATCCAATAAGTACTCAAATTTGAATACATGAATATACTCATTTATTCTAAAAATGTGCACTCAAAAATGAAACATCTTGAGCTTGAACTCAAAAATGAGCTCACGATGTTTCATTTTTGAGTATTTTCAGAAATGAGTATATTCATGTATTCAAATTTGAGTACTTATTGGATCGGAGCATTTTTGAATACTTTTTACTCAATTTTGATACAATCGTTTTAAGAGTGTATATACTTATCTGAAACACCCTGTATCGACACTTCGAAATAAACTTGAAAAATTCTTCAATCCCATTTTGCTTGTTGTAGGTCCCTCGTAACTTTTATTACATATTCCTAGAAGACCACCCAAAATAGGAAACTTGAGCGTAGAACTGATCCAGATTCTTTCAACCCTTTGTTGGCGTTCTGAGAAATTCTTTTTTTTATTTCCCCTCCATCACCCCTTCAGTCATCTCTACACATTTTCTCGAAAAAAGTCCCCTGTCGAATTTATCGACATCTTTCCTTTACCGTCTGGGCACCAAGAATGGATCATAGCAATAGCACCATATGACCCGACTCGCTGTAACCGCGTCGATAATGTAACCTCGGGTGTATAACATTTGGGGTGTATAGTGTATAGACTACAAATAATATCTTATTGCGAAACTCGTGACGTACTATATTTCTTGTTAGGCCGATGCTCCGAGCAATCTTTATTGATGTTATTAGTATTGGCGTGTGTCTATGTGTATAAATTTCGTTACGTTGTGTAAGAATTATTTCGTAAGCAAGTTATCTTTCAGAACAAGATAGTTAGGAAGTAAAAATAATTAACCTCCCTTAATTTAACTTATTAATAATTAGTTTGTTCCACCTTTTTTTAATACGTAGATTATTTTGCTTTTTAAACTATTTAGCTTATTTAATCCTTTATCTACTGACGGTACTTACACGTCTCACCAACTTTAAAATTACATAGAATAACCATCCTTATACGAATATACGGATTGTACTTTGCACTCTTTCAGTTTTACTCTTCCAGGGTAAAAGGAAGCGCGGGTTCTATTATGAGTATTTTAGCAGGAATAAGGAAGTTGCATAATTTTTTTTTTATTTTTTTAATCGATTCTTCACGCAAATATAAGCAACTACCCAAAATTTGAGGCCGATCGAGAAATTTTTAGATTGCAAAAAAAAAAAATTAACAAAAATCCCTTTTTTCAAAGCCCGCGAAAACAGTTTGGGATGTGACGTCATCGTACGGTGTTGTAAAGCAACGGAGTTGATGGTATGATTGTTGATGTCATCGTACGTTTTAAACAATAAACGTTTTCAGTCACGTGTTTTTTCCTCGACTTTTAAATTAAAATATTTAATTACCTGTACAGTTTTTGAAAAATTGACTAGATATTTCATTTTACCATACAAAAAACCATACGGAACACTTGAAAATTATGAAAATCTGACACGCAACTTCCTTATTGCGAATAGATTTAAAACTGAAGTTTTTCTTTCAGCTTGATCGGACTCCCGGAAGAGCAGCTTAGTTAATGTAATAAAAAGCGTTAAAACACCACATTGATTTTTTTATGTGAAAACAATACTTGTCGTTGAGATAACTTTTATGCGCATTTAAGATTTGTAATCTTTGAAATTTCCTTTAATAACAGTTATAAAAAAATCCTTTGCATCTGTTCAGTTTCAAAACCTTTTCAAATATCTTTTTTTTCTTAATTTTTCAAAACTGTATTCTCTTTAAGTTCATGCAAGGTTTCAAAAACGCCATTGCTAAACAAATGCGAACTAACAGTGTCGTATGACTTTCAAACAAAATAATAGTCCAGAATAAAAATCTAGGTATTTTTCCCATAAAAAAAACCTTGCGAATTCGAAACGACTTAAAAATTTATTCATTTCAGTAAAATGATCGTTTCTCTTTCTCTTATTAAACCTGGCAACGAACATCAAAACGTAAACATTTCGTCTCTTATTTAAAGATTGCTTGGAAAGTAATTTTTAGCAAAAGTTAAAAAGAACATGTAAGTTTTTTTTTCTCTAAGTGTTCTAACGCGTTACTTTTGTAATTACCACTTGTTCTTAGAATCGCCCCTTTTTAGCAAATGATCTGCTTAGAGTAAAAGCGGTCTAAGTCCACCGAGTTTAACTGTTCTGAGTGGGTGCTCTGTCATGGCGCTTAGGGGACATCCATAAATTACGTGAGGTCAAAAAGGGGAGGAGGGGTTTGGAAAAATTTCATTAAATCTCACCAATCTCACGTCAAATTTTTTAACTTAATTATTACTTAATTAGGTGCTATGAAACACAAAATGCAAACGAATTGTATAGAAAATAATTTTTTAAAGTTGTAGGTAAATCTCACTTGGGGGGGGAGGGGGGTCAAGAAAAATCTCACTAAATCTCACCAAGGGGGGAGGGGGGTCCAGATTTTGGAAAAAACACCTCACGTAATTTATGGATGTCCCCTTACGAGAAAGATGTCAATGCATGTTTAAATGTAAGATTACTTATTTTGAGCTGAGTTCATGGTAATGGGCATTATTTTTAAAATGGGTCACTAAAAGGGCATGATCAATAGAGTAAATGAATATAATTTAATTGAAATATTAAATACAAATACAAATTAAGTCAACCAACTACAGGCGTAAGCCCAGCAAGGTTGGTCCAGTCTTTTTAACCCATACTACCATAATCCCAGTATCTGTCAATTTTCCTCTTGAACTCGTTTACCCCACTTGAATTTACAATTGTTTCAGGCAACGCTTTCCATCTATCCACTACCCTATTAAAAAATAATGCTTTCTACAATCCGTCTTAAATTTGACTTTATTCAATTTGAAATTGTGACCCCTTGTTCCCGTATTGAAATCTAGTCCCTCTGTGTCCCCTTGCATTTTAAAAAGTTGAATCAAATCCCCTCTAATCCTTCTTTTCTCTAGAGTGAACATATTTAGCTTCTTTAATCTTCCCTCATAACTTAAAACTGGATATACCCTTGACCATTTTAGTAGCCCTATGCTGAACCCTTTCAATTGAATCAATATCTTTTTTTAAGTACGGAGACAAAAACTAAACAGCATACTCTAGATGAGGTCTTATGGCGATGTGGGAATGTCTTCAAGAAAATGCAAGTTGTAAAGTGACAACAGCTTTATTCACGAAGGTCTAAAAGGCTTCGTCGAGTATTAAATGACAGCATTAAACCAGGACACTGCGTTGACCATCCCAAAACAGCTTATAAGCCAGTGAAGATAGGTGCGTGTTCAAACATCACTGATATGAAAAAGTAAATTACGAAGCCAAAAGATTACAAAGCTGAAGCTGAAAAACTGATTGTTGCCGCGGCCGCATTGCCTTTTATAAGGCAATGCCGTCGCCGGAACACCAATCAGAAAACTGTCCAATCAAAAACTATGAAAACGGTTGGGAATCGAACCCAACCAATTTTGGTTAGAAAAATCAGAAATCGAACACTTAATCGTGGAGCACCACAGTCTCACCAAGCCTCTGTATAGTGGCAAAATAATATCCTCGGACCTTGAAGATAAAACACTTGTTAGTTAAAAGTAGATTTTATTTTGCCTTAGTTAACTGCACAAATATTAAGAAAATAAATACAAATTAATTTTCTTTCCAAATTAAATTTTAAAAAACGATGAATGGACATCAATTTCTCCAATTTAAAGGTGATTTATCTATCTATAGGGGGTGGTTATTTTTTTCCTCTTTACATTCCTGTGTAGAACGAAGCTAGGAGATTTTTTTTGCGCTCAACAAGTCAATTTACTTTTTAACTTTTTTACTTATTCCTTTTGGTAAACTGGCGATTCAGTTACACTAGCTCCCCCAAAATTGAAGGGAATAACCAGTTTCCATAATAATCATCATCATTAATACGATGCCATCAAAATTTTTTTCTCGTGGCGGCCTGACTATCGGATCCATAAGGTTAACTATTTAAATTTTGAATTTTTCAGACAACTATAAACTCTCAAAACGATTGTATCAAAACTGAGTAAAAAGTACTCAAAAAGGCTCCGATCCAATAAGTACTCAAATTTGAATACATGAATATACTCATTCTGAAATGTGCATACTCAAAAATGAAACATCGTGAGCTTGAACTCAAAAATGAGCTCACGATGTTTCATTTTTGAGTATGCACATTTTCAGAATGAGTATATTCATGTATTCAAATTTAAGTACTTATTGGATCGGAGCCTTTTTGAGTATTTTTTACTTAATTTTGATGCAATCGTTTTAAGAGTGTTGTGACATAGCACTCAACTTACTGGTCTACTTCCCACAAATTTCAAGTACAAAAATAAGTCAAGTACTAAACAAGTGTAAAGAAAATGAATGTAGATTATTTTCACCAAATTCAAGGGGTCATAACTGCCTATAGGGGGAAGTTATGTTTCCCTCAAGTGGAGAGCAAAGTTTAAAGTTATTTTTAAGCACAAAAAGGCAATTTGTCATGTAATTATAATTATCACCCCCCAAAGTGAGGGATATGACCAGTTTCGATATTAATCGCCAAATTTTTATTATTATTATAATTAGTAAGAAAATTACCACAGGAAGGTACCTTAAGCTAAACTGCAATCCACGATTATCCCAAATTTGGTGACTTAATCCACTCTTCTTCTGAGCACATCCCTTTTCCTTCAGAACCTCCCTTTTAGCTGCCGAAACAAATTAACAGAAAGAACATTTTAATTTAAAATCTTCTCTCCGAGAGCAACTCTCACCTCTTGATCTTGTAAGAAAAAAAAAAGAAATTTGATCTCCCAACTTAAAAACCTCACGTGAAAACTACTCGGTTTTTTTTCCTTTTAAAATTAAAATAAAAAAAGGAACACTTTCAAGATCACGTAATTTTTAAAGAATTTGTTCTCAATTTATCCCCGAGTTAAGCAAAGTGTCGTTAACGCTTAAAATAATTACTCCTAGGCTCAGATTAAAGAAAACTAAGGACGTTGCTTTTACAGCAGATCGATTTTTTTTTCAATTTTAATTTAAAGCTGAAGTTTCTTTTTTCCCCTCTCGGTGGTGGCATCAGCATCTGTAATTGGATAATCCCAGAAACAAATCAGACGTTTCTTATTATTTTAATATGATAATTTGCATATTAATTAAGTTAAAATCGGGTGGAGGAAGAATTATTATTTTTCTCTTCTTTTTTTTAGTGGAGTAACTTGGTTCCGGAGCAGAAAAGTGCAAAATGGTAGATCGTTTGATGAATTTAAAAAAGGCTTTCGAGTATTAGTATGGAAATTTAATGAAAGGTTTATTAATTTTTCCTGGAATTAATTTCTTTTTGTTTAGATCTTGTTATCAACTAGAGATAAGAATAAATAGTGTGTGTAGAAAAAACAATTGATTTCTGTGATAAGATTTCTGACGTCTTTTATGGAATTAGGTCACCATTGCAATAAAAAAACTATTATTGTTTCATGTTTGAAACTCTTTATAAAATTTCCGTTTATGTAAGCAACATATTAAGGATTGATTTAATATCCATTTTGAAACTATTTATTGGTAATCTATATTGTTTATGCCTATTATGCTTAAAAATAAATTAAATTTGTATTGCTTATAATAAAAGTTTTAAAATTGTTTACTAAGAAAACTTCACTGTAAAGCTCTCTTTACTGCTATAGTACTTACTGTACAAAAAAGCAAACATTAATTAATTTTCTTCAAGTACTGTTAAACTAAATTCACTGCGATAGCACTTGGTATACAATGAAACAAAGTAAAACACATTGAATAATTATTATTGTTCAATTTTTAAGTGTCTATTTTTAAATAAAAAAAAACAGTTTTTACTGGAAAATTGCCCTTGTGGGGATTTTATGCTGCAGAAACTGGAAACAGTAATTTTATCGATAGAATTCCCATCATAATTCTATTTCTGAACTACGAGAAGTAATACATCTTTCTCAATGTACCGCGTTTATCGAATTCACCGTTGCCAAAAAACTACTCTCAATAACAATATTTTTATCACCGAGGAGCAATAACCAAAACTGCCCGATGACAGGTAATTGTATACCTCTGTATATCCAGGACTAGTGAAACGTCGGGAATTTATGGCCGCAATTACAATAAATCTCGGACTTAATGAACGCGATTGAGACGATATAATACATGGAAGGAGGGATAACGCTTTCGGGAAGGGCAGTAGTAGTAAACGGGCATTACAACGCGTTTTATCGTCAACTGGGGGTTTGAGTGATTTTGTGCTCGATTTGTGATTGGCAATGAAGGTTTTTTGTGTTTGAAGGTATATGATGGATATTGAATTGGATGCTGGGAACTGTGCAGAATGCCTAAATTTGATGGAGGTTTCACACTTCTTATAATAGGGGTTCTCAAACTGTACTTTGTGAGCCACTTTTTATAAACAAAATCATAACAGTTAACATTTTATTATAACAGTTAATCATAACAGTTAATTTTCCCATGCTCCTTACACGGTTCCAGTGAGTGGGGTTTAGCCCCCAACTATTCTGTTACAATAATAAATTACATGCATGTATAAGAAGGGATATTAAATTTTAGAAAATTAAAAGGGAATGTTTTTTGAATTTTAGCGAATTAAATAGTTTAATTGTAGGGGCAACACAATGAGAGGGGGTCTGAAGATTCTGGAACTTCAAACTTTACCGGTGACATAAAACGAAATATTACAGTGCAAAAATTAATTGGCCTTATTATTGCAACATTCAGTTAACTTAAAAAATGTTAAATACCTTCATGTAATCCTTTATTCAATCTTACAGGTAGATTTAGGGGTGATCGTAAATGAGGACTTTAAATGGGTTCATCAGTGTTCATCTGCTAGTAAAAAGGCTAATAGGATATTGGGATACATTAAAAAAATTGTTTCTTCAAGGTCCGACGATATTATGTTGCCACTATACAGAGGATTGGTGAGACCTCATCTAGAGTATGCTGTTCAGTTTTGGTCTCCATACTTTAAAAAATATATTGATTCAATTGAAAGGGTTCAGCATAGGGCTACTAGAATGGTCAAGGGTATATCCAGTTTAAGTTATGAGGGAAGATTAAAGAAGCTAAATATGTTCACTCTAGAGAAAAGAAGGATTAGAGGGGATTTGATTCAACTTTTTAAAATGAAGGGGACACAGAGGGACTAGATTTCAATACGGGTAATAGAACAAGGGGCCACAATTTCAAATTGAATAAAGTCAAATTTAAGACGGAGTGTAGAAAGCATTATTTTTTTAATAGGGTAGTGGATAGATGGAATGCGTTGCCTGAAACAATTGTAAATTCAAGTGGGGAGTTCAAGAGGAAAATTGACAGATACTGGGATTCCGGTAGTTTGGGTTAAAAAGACTGGACCAACCTTGCTGGGCTTACGCCTGTAGTTGGTCGACTTAATTTTTATTTGTATTTGTAATACCTACCGTACTATGTTAAGAAAATACTTCATTGTTCAAGATCCAATCTTACAGGTAGATGTTATGCTACATTATCTTTTATTCACACTCTCCTTAAACTGTGAAAATTTTCAACCGATTTCCTCAAAATTTCTGTCGCAAGGGGCCGCGCGCTTTTATTCGGTTTTGTACTTCGCGCCTGAATATCTCCCGAACGCTTCCACTTAGACTTCTGGCTGTTTGCATATGGTTTGTTCTATATGTCAGCTATACATGTAGGAAGTGAGAAACCCCAAAGGCTAGTGGCAGCGGCGAGAGTGGTGACGTCACGTTAGCTATACGTCAGCGGAGCTGCTGTTAAAAGAGCGGCACGTGGAAGCATCGAGAGATTCGCGATTGGTGTTTTTGGAGAGAGAGGGAGAGACGCTGGGGAAGGAACCGGCAGACGGCCGATTGAATCAGACGCCGCGAGAGTGTTTGGCAGAAGGCCGATAGAAGTTTATCCGGCAGAAGGCCGCGATCGGGAGTGGATTGTCAGCTCAAGGAGACGTGGATTTTAGCCTTTAGCATCATCAACCAATTCATCATTTTAATCATCGTGTTCTTAACTTAGTTTTATCTTCAACGTTGTGTTTTAGTTCTTCTAATAAAGCTGTTTTTACTACAAGTGTTTTAGATTGCTCTCCTCAGACCACCAGACTACCACAAGTGGGGGCTCGGCCTAAGAAGTTTGTCAATCTTGGATGAAGGATCGGACTTTATTAACGCCTGATGAAGAGCCGGATGAGTAGCTGGAATTTTCAAGTGACGGTAAGCTGGATGTAAACCTGAAGTATCTTTTGGAAGCGTCGATCCCGAGGGAAAGTAAGTACTTTTGTGATCATGGCGTACCTGTCGAAAAGTAGGAAATGTGATCTGGTGAGTTTAGTGACTGAACTGGGGTTGAGGCTTCCTGATCCGTGTACGATCACAAGCTTAGCAGGAGTAATTTTAGGTGCACCAAAGTATGACGAGAATGTTTGTAAGGATATGCTGAGAAATATTACATTAGAGCGGGAGGAACGGGATCAGAAAGATCGCGAGCAAAGGGATTTCGAATTGGCTAAATTAAGGTTACAGGCTGAAACTAATAGGAAAAGCACATTTACGTATGAGCCCACTAGGGATCTGTCCAAATTGATTTCAAAGTTCGATGATAAACAAGACATTTCCCTATATCTCTCACTATTTGAAAAGCAGGTGCAGAGGATTGAAATAAAAAAAGAAGATTGGGTCACTTATTTGGTGGGACTTTTACCTTTAAATATAGTAAGTTTTGTCACGAGAGAACCGGAAGAAAAGGCTAACGATTATGATCACATCAAGAATATACTACTCAAAAGATTCAAACTCACCCCCGAACAATTTAGAATGAACTTTATTAACACTAATAAGGAAGAAAAAGCGTCTTGGAGGGACTTGGCGTTCAATTTGAAAGTTTACTTCGACGAGTGGGTTGGTGGTCTGGGCATCGATGAGTTTGAAGATCTGAAGGAGCTTATGATAGTGGACCAGATCAGGCGTAAATTACCATCGGAAGCTAGAAGCCATTTTTGTGACGTGTTGCCGTCTATAACTAAAATAGAAGCCCTTGTCTCCAAATTGGATGAGTTTTGCATAACACAACAGTTTCTTCAAAGGGATAGAAATGAGACGAGGTCCCAAGACGTCAGAGCGGAGTTTCGTTACCAAGGTAATAGAGACAATGTAGGGGATAGAGCGAGATTCAACAATGGCCGACAGGGAGAGTCCTATTACTGTTTTAAGTGTTTGGAAAAGGGTCACAGGGTGATTCAATGCAAGTACAGAGAAGAGGGCGTGCGATGTAGACGTTGTAGGGTTTTTGGTCACAAGGAGAAGGAGTGTAAAAACAGAGAAATTAATTTGAGTACGGGTAGTGTCGATAGAAAATTCCGCAAGATGATAAAGGTTGGAAATAAGGAAGTGGAGGCCTTGATAGATACGGGGAGTGATCTAACCCTAATTTCAGAGGAGGTTTATGTTGAACTGGGTAGTCCGGAACTGATTGATAATAGAGTGTCGCTAACGGGTGCGGGAGGAAGTACGGTAGAACCGGCTGGACATTTTAGGGAAAACATTCTAATTGATGACAAGTGGATGCCTGTCGATGTACATGTGGTAAAGGATCTGGGCACAAGTATGATTTTGGGAGTCGACGTTTTGTCCCAGATGGAGGTGTCTTTTTCTCAGGGGCAGTGTGTGGTAAAGAAAAGTGCTAGTGTGGGTGTTTTGCAGCTTCGTCGACGGTGGACTTGGAATCCCGGACTCTGAGGGTCCCGGTATTACGTCTACTGCGGCGGACCATATTAAACCCTGACCAGAAATTGTTGATTAGGAATTGGACTTTGTTTTTTCTCTTTTTCTTTTTTTCTAGAGGAGCAGTCGGGGCGCCTGCAGCATCAGAATGGCCGAGCTGTAGGAAGTGAGAAACCCCAAAGGCTAGTGGCAGCGGCGAGAGTGGTGACGTCACGTTAGCTATACGTCAGCGGAGCTGCTGTTAAAAGAGCGGCACGTGGAAGCATCGAGAGATTCGCGATTGGTGTTTTTGGAGAGAGAGGGAGAGACGCTGGGGAAGGAACCGGCAGACGGCCGATTGAATCAGACGCCGCGAGAGTGTTTGGCAGAAGGCCGATAGAAGTTTATCCGGCAGAAGGCCGCGATCGGGAGTGGATTGTCAGCTCAAGGAGACGTGGATTTTAGCCTTTAGCATCATCAACCAATTCATCATTTTAATCATCGTGTTCTTAACTTAGTTTTATCTTCAACGTTGTGTTTTAGTTCTTCTAATAAAGCTGTTTTTACTACAAGTGTTTTAGATTGCTCTCCTCAGACCACCAGACTACCACATACATATGCAAACAGCCAGAAGTTTCCGAATGAGTCAGGTTTTAAGATTTTTCTGCACCTTTGGTGACTTCTGGCCACCCTTTGTCTTCCACTTAGTCTTCTGGGAGTGTTACCCTAACTTTTACTCACATTCTTCAATACATTAAGCGTATGTCCAGCCTTGCACCTCGTCGGCCGTACAGAACATTCATATAAACATTCGAAAATTCGTTTATTTTCTACAACCCTTAAAACACAACTTATACTTTTGAGAATGCTACATTACCTTTTATTTACACTCTCCTTAAACTGAGCAAAATTTCAACCGATTTCCTCAAAATCTCTGTCGCATGGGACCGCGCGCTGTTTGCATGTTCGACCCCCCCTTTCACACTAAAAGCTTCCACTCCGCCTTCTGGCGTTGGTGACATAAGTTTTCCCATCATCAATCGAATCTGTTCCAGGTGAAATATCTCGTGCACCTTATCATTCACAAAATTTGCATCCAGCTCTCGGACTATTAGGTTAATTCAGTCAATTCTAAGGTGAAAAATGCAATAAAAATAAGACTTAAACCAAGTTCTTTAGATCAGTGGCCCGATGATTCAGCTTTATTGTGCGAAAATATGAATGTGGACAACAAAGACGTCTCTTTTGCCACACAGACCTCACTCTATAATAACTCAGAGCAGTGCTTTCACAACCACCGCTGGAATAAATCATCTTTAATTACTCCCTCGTTCTACACCTGCCTCTTTGATACTCGTCTCTCCTTTTCAAAGGCCGTAGAGATAACAGGGATGTTGAGGGAGCATAGGCATGGTGATCCTGAGTGGCTAACTTGGTTGCTGGTAAACTAGAAAACCGGGATTATCATGTCGATCGTGTTGCTCAATCCGAAAAGCATTACCAATTTGACATCATATCATACTGTTAAAATCTAGAGCTGGGCATGGGCGTAGCCAGGGTTCAACTTAGGGGGGGCAAGCAGGGTCGACTTTTTTTATGTTTGTAGGGATCAATTTTAAAGCCCCGTGAGGGATCATTTTAAGTTTTATCATCAATCCATCATGAAATTTGAAGTTTTAACAGGGGGTCTGGGGGTCCTCCCCAGAAAAAATTTGGAAGTATGCTCCTGAGAATATGGTTTTAAATTGTTTTTTAGTATAAGTAAACCCAAATTTGGACGTACATTTATAGGTAGAATTTTGATTTTAATGAACTTATTACAAAAATGTTCAAATAATAAAGGTTTAAATACTAAAGGGGGGCCTGGGGGCCCTCCCCCAGAAAATATTAGAAAATTTGACCCTAAAATACTGGGTTTTAACTTCACTAACAGTAAAGTAAAAGTTCATTACTTGGGACTTAGGGGGGGGGCAGCTGCCCCTCCCTGCCCCCCCTTGGCTACGCCCATGGAGCTGGGGGTTCACAAAGTGGGCAGTGCCACCCCCTATGGGCGTTGAAGCATTCTAAAAGGGGCGTTGATGAGGTGATAGGAAATTGGGGGCCTTATG
Source organism: Tetragnatha versicolor (assembly GCA_024610705.1). Classification (NCBI taxonomy): domain Eukaryota; kingdom Metazoa; phylum Arthropoda; class Arachnida; order Araneae; family Tetragnathidae; genus Tetragnatha; species Tetragnatha versicolor. The sequence goes on along the minus strand of JANDEH010000035.1, from coordinate 898,997 downwards.
GTAGTAGAAGGGGGCATTTACTATACTTTCAATTGCTTAAAGTCCCTTCTATTCGTAATAAACGTTCAAAATTCTCGTAAGAGTAGCTTCATTCAAATGTTCTTCGGAAGAGGACCCCCCCCTCTTTAATCATGAATTGAGATATCAATAATTAAATTAATGTTAAAGATGAACTGGCGCCTGAAAATATTTCCTTCCCCCACCACCGATCGGTAACCATAGCAACTATCCTCGTCAAAGTGACGAAGAAGGCTTACTATTGGCTGCGTGAAGAGCGTAACTATGGTTACGCTTCTAGCGTGGGGGAAATCACTATTTCTCCGGCGCCAATTCTAAATGAACAGTGTGTAGTGTTTGTAGTAGTGGCATACTTTCGACAAACATATCAGTGCTTTCATAACAACACAACATGAAGCTGTAGCGTCTATACTCGATTGCAACTTAAGTTGAGCCTGACGTCATGGCCACGCGGAAGAAAATCTGAGTAAACAGAAAGCTTGCTGGGCTTTGTGAGATCTTATTGGCTGGCGAGTTTTATTCAAACACATGTTCAACTCCCTCAAAAAAAACGTTACAGTGGGGTTTTCGGGTGAACCACTTGGGTTAGGAAGACAAAAGAGGGGTCGTTTTTCATTAATTAAAGAGTCCTTAGGGGGTCGTCTTCATATTAAACGAAACACTAACTTTCTTTTTTCCAAAGGGGACCTATCCAATCTCCAAAAGGGGACCCATCCATCTTTTTTCCAAAGGGGACAAACTAATAATATTTCCAAGGGGGAAATATTATTAGTTTTTTTAAAAGGCCATCCCTCCAAACCCTTAAATACCCAGTTTCATCCAGATTGATTAAAAAAAATTATTTTTCAAAAATAAACTTTAAAAATTTTTTTCAAATCGTGAATTTTTTTATGGTTATCGATTCTGGTGGTAATTTTATGAAGGAAACCGAAATTTCAATCAATTTTATCTATTATTTTTTGATTAAACGAACGAGAAAGAGCATTTGCGGTATGCATTCGGCAACGGTATACGGTCCCTTAAGATATTAATTCGTTTTTATCAAAAACTATTGGATAAAATCGATTGAAATTTTGGTTTCCTACATAAAATTACTACAAGAATCGATTAACACAAAAAAATTCACGATTTAAAAAAAAAATTAAGTTTATTTTTGAAAAAGAAATTTTTTTTTAATCAATCTCGATGAAACTGGGTATTTAAGGGTTTGGGGGATGGCCTTTCAGAAAAACTAATAATAATTGGGGGTCCCCATTGGAAAAAAGAAAGTTAGTGCTTCGTTTAATATGAAGACGACCCCCTTAGGACTCGAAAATTTTATTTGGTACAAGAATACTTTAATTAATGAAAAACGACCCCTCTTTTGTCTTCCTCACCCAAGTGGTTCACCCGAAAACCCCACTGTAACGTTTTTTTTTGCGAGAGCTGTACTACAACGCACTGCGCCATTTTTTAAAAATAATAATACTCAACATTTTATGCATATCGGTTATATACGTGGATTTAAAAGACTAAATCTTATTTTAAAATTGAATCTCTTAATTTCACTCGAAATTCTAACACCGCACGGGGAACTACTTTCTTTGGTTGCTTTCAGTATATTTCTACAAGCTCAAGTTAGGTTGCAACTGAGTATAGGAATACCACGGTCTCAATTATGAGGTGAAATAGTCCAAAGCTCCCTCTATTCGCATATCGGTTCTATACGGTTACCGACTCATCAAAAATAACGTCAGCCATTAAGAGCGAAGGATGAGGCAGGCAGCTTCAAAAGAAACCGCGTTTAATATTCTTTTAGGGGGTGTTCTCCTCCCTTTGGAACTTGGGGTATTCAGAGTGCAAATTTATGATAATTAAAACCCTTCGCAGATGTTGCGAAGTTTATGCAACACTTTCTTCGCAGGTGGTTTTTTTCTGGTAGTTCCCCTGGATAAGTGATGTTTTGATTTGCGTTGCATTAGGACAGGTGAAGGGATGGAGAGATAGAGAATATTTCTTTTTCGGTGGTTCTTTTGAGTTACGTCGAGGTAGGAAAGTGATTTGGAAGGGTATGGTGTTCCAGAAAATGTCTCGTATGCTATCCTTTTGATTCCTACTTCTTTCTCTATTAGTCCGTCTATTTTCTATTTGCATCTTTCTCATTCTTGCTTTCCGTCTTCCATATTATCTTACTTCAACCCTTTACTATTGCTGTAGAGCCCCGAATTGGGTGTCAAGGGCGGATAACCCGAAAAAAAGACTAAAAATGAGGTGAAAATACGAAAAAAAATATTTCAGCATAAAAACTATGGGTACAACTCCAGAATCCAGGCGCAAGCGATAAAGTCGCCAATAATGACGCAACTGCTGGTAACCCTTGTTTCTGTTTCGGAAGGTCATGTGTGAGGTTTCCAAAAAACCTATTACATACAAACCAATTACTTTCTTTTATACAGGGCGATTCAGAAATAATCATCAATAATTAGGGGGAAGGTAAAGGGGCCCCAGACAAGCACATTTCAAATAGGGATGGTGGGGCGCAGTCTTACCGTTAAAGAACTTGGACCTAATGTAGTGCGAGCGCGTTTCAAAAGGCCGTTTTTAGAAGGCCCGTGTGACGAAACAAAACATAATAAAATGAAAAAATATATTGCATGAGGCAAGGAAGTATCCCTACTACTTACACCATGAATTCGATAGAATTTGAACCACTTTCTAAACCGTAAAGTGAGTTTCAAAAGTGCAATATTAATCTTTTGGTCAAAGAATGGAGTTCCCTTAATGGTATTTAGAAAAATGATGATCGGGGATGGAATTTTAAATGATCGTAACATTGATCATTGAAACTGTTTGATCTTTGAAAACTCCTTCCCCGATCATCATTTTTCTAAATACCATTAAGGGAACTCCATTGTTTGACTACGATATTAATATTGCACGTTTTAAAACTCACCCCATGGTTTAGCAAGTGGTCCAATTTCTATCACATTGTGGATTTAAGTAGTATGGATACTCCTGTACCTCATGCAATAATGTTTTTCTTTTTATTATGTTTTGTTTCGTCACACGGGCCTTCTAAAAACGTCTTTTTGAAACGCGCTCGCACTACATTAGGTCCTAGCTCTTTAACGGTAAGGCTGCGCCCCACCTTCCCTATTCGAAATATGCTTGTCTAAGGCCCCTTTACCTTCCCCCTAATTATTGATGATTATTTCTGAATCACCCTGTATAATCTTTCTTTGATCCTTCTATGGGGATGCTGGCATTAAGTAAGACTGTACCACCATAAATACTCCAAAAAAGGCCAATAGACAAAGTTAGCAAAAACAACAAATTTATTAAGTTAACAAATTCAAAAAGGTAATTTAGAATAAGCGACACAGCAATACATGTGCACAGAGCACGCAGGCGGGCAAGTAAAAAAGGGATAGAGGCAGAGAGACAGGAAGAGTGTTAAGCACTTATATACACAAGTATAGAGGTATTGCCACAAGCTTCCTAAGTAAAGTTCTTACGAGTAGTCTTAAGCACAAGGCAAAGAGTTCGAGTCCAGAGATGCTCAAGGGAAAGAGTTCAAGTCCTGAGACGCCACAGAAGTTGATCAGAAGACAGTCAGAAGTTGTTTCAGAAAGGTCAAGAAACATTGCAACCAAGTATAGGTGCTCTAATAATCTAAAGAATGTTAACCAGCCAAATGTTTAGTTCGAAATACTAGTTCCGCTCCCACAACATCAACAAATATCCCTGAGTATAGTTTTATATCAACATCCAATAAAGAAGAATCAGAATTCCTTTTAAAGTGGGTACATTTGTATTAAATGTTGTTGTTGTCGTCGTGTGCCACTTTGAATACCCAAGCTCCATAAGGTTTCAAGGCAAAGGGGGTCATGAGAAAGTGAGGCCCATAATTGGCAGGAGTCCGACTTCTGCCTCATGAGATATGATAGATGTTGCCACTATCTATCGCCACCTCCACAATTTTGACATGTATCTGGAGGGGAGGGAAATAGTCTCCAGACACCTGGACCCGTGGTAAACTGCGCCATGACGGACCACAGGACTTTCGGATCCACAGATTTAAGGAGCACGTACTCCGCATATACTCGGTGGGTCTTTAGCGGTGTGGAGAATCGAACCCGGGACCCTCCGATCCCGAAGCCGATGCCTTAACCACTAGGCTCCCCATGGCCACTTATTAAATAAAAGTTAATACTACACGTCAAGAGATAATACTGTCCACGAACATTCCCAAGAAGCCAACCTCTTTAAGAAAATTAAATCCATTATTCTTCCTCAAAAGCATTCCCGAGGACCATTTAATATCCATAATTCATCGTTCGTAAAACTTAAATGAAATTTAACGCCCTAATTACCACTACGCAAACGAGAACATCTAAACTCCAAGCCATTCCTCCCCCTTTAAGAGGAACATTTTTCTCTGGACGGGGGATCTTTTTAGCATTCGTTCTTTTTCTCCTCTTACAGGCGACAAAAAGTCAACAAAGCCTCTTTTTTTATTCTTCATTCACCGATTTTTTTTCTCCGCTTCCTTAGAGATTAATGAGTTTTTACGCACACGTCCTTTGGAGCTTGAGTGAATTCAAAATTGATGTTGGCTTTTCACTCTGCAGCTGCTAAACGGGGAAAGCTGGTTTTTTTCTTCTTTGGCTGTTGATTGTTCTCGTTGTGAGATCTACAGGTTTTGTATCCCCGGGCGCATTTATTATACTGGGATTAGATTTAGGAGTAGGGTTTTTTGTAGGCTTTGTTTGCTTGATTTTTTTGTTGTATATTGGATAAATTGTGCGTTAAAAGAATGTCTGAACACTCCCGTTAGGTTAATTAATTTCAATCAATGTTTATTTCGTTGTTTTTTTTCAAGTTGTGGGAATTAAGTGTTTTTTGTGTTTCGATTTAAAAGCAATAGAACATAGAGGATAAATGAAAGGAGAATTTCACCATTTATTGCTGAGTAAGCGGGTAATAGGTGTAAACTCACATCTCTCAAGCGTCGCCTCCAACCGTGGACCGGTTTCGTCCTTGTTAGGACTCATCAGCACGGTATTGGAAGGTAACGCAAGAGAGCGGAGGGCAAGTACTAGTCTAGCCGACTATAACTGAAAAAGTGGTGACCATTGATTAGTCGTCCACTCATCTGCTGGAATGACAATGGCATTCCTAGAACAGATTTAATTCCAGAAAGGCAAGGTAAATGAAAGGAGAATTTCACCATTTATATTGCTGGTTAAGCGGATAATAGGTGTAAACTCGCAACTCTCAAGCGTCACCTCCAACCGTGGACCGGTTTCGTCCTTTTTATAGTCGGCTAGACTAGTACTTGCCCTCCTCTCTCTTGCGTTACCATCCTATACCGTGCTGACGAGTCCTAACAAGGACGAAACCGGTCCACGGTTGGAGGTGACGCTTGAGAGTTGGGAGTTTACACCTAACATAGAGGGATTTTCTTAAGTCCCTTTCCCGGCTTTTATATCGAAACAACGTGTCCTAGGGTCATCAAAGTAATGTCTACCCCTAGGTAAGTGATCCTGGAAAATCCATTGAGAGGAATTACAGCTCCCTCTAGAGGTCTAATAAAAATAATAGAAAAATAAAAGAGATGTTGTAAAAGCCTCAAAGGTAGTATTGTTCCCAACGTTAGGGGCCATTCATTAATTACATAAGGATGATTTTGGCAATTTTTGACCCCCCCTACCCCCATGTAAGGGTACGTAAGATTTTTCAACCCCCCCTATTCTTACGTAAGATTCTATTTCGTTTGATCAGTTTAAACTCGAATAAAAAAAAGATACATCTGATATACCCTCATTTTTTTTAAAATTAAAGCTTTGTTAGTATACCAAGATCAGCAGCATTTTTAAGTTTTTTTGGAGTTATTCAATGGTTATTTGATTGGAATTTGTTTACAGTAACTTGGAAAACCTTACGTAAGAATTGGTTTGACCCCCCACCCCCCAAGTAAGGGTATGTAGAGATTTTTTCAACCCCCCCTCCCCCTTGGGACCCTTACGTAATTAATGAATGACCCCTAAGGTACCGAGGGGGAGGGGGGTTAGAAAAATCACTACATACCCTTACTTAGGGGGTGGGGGGTTCAAACCCATTCTTACGTAAGATTTCCAAGTTAATGTGAACAAATTCCAATTATTCTAATTAAATTACTATTGAATAACCCCAGAAAAATTTAAAAATGCTGACGATCATCTCGGTATGTTATCGAAGCTTTAATTTTTTTAAAAATGAAGGTATATCAGATGTATCTTTTTTATTGGAGTAGCATTAAGTTAAGATAAAAAATAAAACTGTTGAATCCATCTTCCAGTTGTCAAAAGTCGAAACAAAAGCAAAAGGAGGGAGAAATCTTTATTAACGAAAAACGAAATGGAATCTTCCGTAAGAATAGGGGGGAGGGGTTTTAAAAATCTTACGTTCCCTTACATGGGGGTAGGGGGGGGGGTCAAAAATTGCCAAAATCAATCCTTACGCAATTAATGAATGGCCCCTTATGAAGAACTCAAACAAATTTCATAAAAACATCTTAAATATTCGCGGAGATGTGAAATACGTAGCAAAGACGTCGCCAGAGAAAGCCTTCTGATATGACTTACACCTTCTAAAGCTGACTTATACCGCTTTCATTCTAACCAGATCAACTATTCATGTAATATGAACCAACAGTAATGTTTATTTTGTAAAGAAATGGCATTAGCAAAAAAACTCTAAATCTTTAACCTTAAATTTAGTATCAAATATATTTTCTAATATACTTTTCGCCAAAGAAGATAATTCTAATAGAGAATTTTATGCAAATTACTTAAAAAGCTCGAAAGGGTGTTAATAGAAAAATAAGTTCGCTTTAATATCAGTATCCATTATTAATTAGAGTTTACTCTGAAGCTTTATTTTTGTTACTCATTCCTAAAAACTGAAATGAATTATTTGCTTCTAGATTATTACTTGAAAGCATTAATTTTTAAGGATGCATTTGTTGTTTATATTCACAGAAAAAAATCGATTTTGCGATAGCATCAGCCAAATGAATTAGCAGCTTCGTTAAAAACTGTAGATAAGTAATTTAACTCATTAGCTGAAGAAGAAAGTTTTTATGCATGCATTCAAAATTAAATTTAAAAGAATTGCGAATTTATCAAAAGAGTTGCCTTTTTGCATTTTAAAATGTAATGGTGTCGTAATATGCGTATTAGTTTGTGCTTTTTAAAAACAGTTGTGAATGGCTTTAAAATAACACAAAAATCATTGTTCTTTTTGAAAACCTATTTTATTTACTTTAACTTACTTTGATTGAGTTCCTCAAGATCTACCTAAAAATTTATTATACTCAGGGCCTGATTTACCTTTAGGCCTACTAGGCCCAGGCTTAGGGGCCCCACAGTTTGGGGGCCCCCTAATTTTGAAAAGTAAATTATAATTTATTGTAGAAATTACTTTTTATACTTCCTAGAATGGTTTTTCATTACTTGTTGACCAAAAGCCTTATGTAATGCAAACATGTGATTATGTTACTACATGCATTTAATGCACGTAAACTTTTTATTTTTACTTGTATTAATCCAATCCAATTGTATTAATCACAAGCCGTTCCGGAGATATAGGGTCTGAGTCGTTTATTTTTTCCAGTATTGTACATCGATATGCATGGGATATTAGGAAGGATATTGGGGTTCTCTTCCCTGGTGACCGATCTAGACCTGATAATGACTAAATTTTTCCAAGAGTATTATTTGAGCCCTTTCTAAAAGGATTATCTACATTATACGCCAATGGGAGGTCGGGACTAAAGGGTCAACACATGTGAAGCAATAAGTGAATTGTCCCTTAGGTGTATCAATTCAGAGAGAAATACAAATATTGTGTACGTAAATATGTGTATCTTGTTCATTAAATATTTCGGAAATTGAGACATTTGGGTTAGTTTAGTTGTTTGACTTTTCCTAAAATAATTTATTGATACTTAATCTTTTAAAATGCTTTGCAAGACGATCGATACAACTCTAGGGGAATAATGTTGTGGACAGCAAATCTACTTTCAGTAATTTAGCTCAAATAAATTAGTTCTATCTACAGCGATAGTTTTAATATTTAAAATGATGTAATCTCTTTTACTTTGAATTGAAAATTTCGCTGTCTATGCCCATCTATTTCTTGATTTAAAAGTAATCGAAGTTACACGAAAGTTAATTTTTTTTAAACAGATTATGAATTATTTTCTTTTATTACTTTGATAGTTTATTAGTTTTTTAGTTAATTTAATCGAGCAATAGTACACGAATCATAAAATGCTTTACATTTTAGTCTGTTATTCATTTCGTAAAAAGCATCAAGCAATTATTTTCGATTCATAAGAAAAACCCAGAAATATTCACAAAATATAGCAAACTAACCTATAAAGATACTGAGATTTTATAGAAACAATAGCAATTTAGTGTGAGATGGGAATATTCCTGTACAAAATCTTTAACTTTTTTCAGTATGGCTAAAGGGAAGGTTTTATATTTAGTTCATAAAAGTGGAAGTTTTTACACATAAAACCGAATACGTTTTGTTGTAAAATTAGTTCTATCCCTTAAAGCAGCTCTATTCTTTGAATTAGTATACTCTTGTCGTATAGTAAACCCCCGATCATTATAGAGCAATAAATGTGTTAGTACTATACTCTGTTCATTTTAAACTGGCGCTTGAAAATATTTCCTTCCCCCACCAACGATCAGTAACCATAGCAACTATCCACGTCAAAGTGACGAAGAAGGCTTACTATTGGCTGCTCGAAGATCGTAACTATGGTTACGCTTCTAGCGTGGGGGAAAGCACTATTTCTCAAGCGCCAATTCTAAATGAATAGAGTATACTGAGATATATAAGGGCTAAATATGTGGCAATATAAACTAATTAATTTGATTAATTTTTATTAAACTGATTTAATCTCTTCAACCGGTAAAACTGTAGAAGTGGGTTGGAATTGACGCCTCTTGGCGAATTTTTTGTCGCCAACTTCTCTATGATACTTAGGCGCATTTTGGCGCTACTACTTCGCTTGGACATTGAACCCACTTCTATTAAAGCCTTTATGACCTTCAGTTGAAATTTTCGCTATGTCGTCTATTTCTTGATTTTGAAGTGATCGAAGTTACATTATCTGTTTCAAAAATTGAATTAATTTCATTTTATTTTAGTGACTGTGTGTTATTTTATTTTAGTGTGTACTTTTTAGTGTAATTTTTGTTTTGATATTTTCCACGTTAACAATTAACACGTTAAAAACAGTCCTCAAAAACGTTTTAACAACAGTAAGGGGCCATTCATTAATTACGTAAGGATGATTTTGGCAATTTTTGACCCCCCCTACCCCCATGTAAGGGTACGTAAGATTTTTCTAACCCCTCCCCCCCATATTCTTACGTGAGATTCCATTTCGTTTTTCAAAATAATAAAATGTTAGAAAAGCGTCAGTTTAACAAACAAAATTTAAACCAAAACTAATAATTATTTTTTTGTTTTTGTTTTGTTTCGACTTTTGACAACTGGAAGATGGATTCAAAAGTTTTATTTTTTATCTTAACTTAATGCTACTCTAATAAAAATGATACATCTGATATACCTTCATTTTTAAAAAATTAAAGCTTCGATAATATACTGAGATCGTCAGCATTTTAAGTTTTTCTGGGGTTATTCAATAGTAATTTGATTAGAATAATTGGGTTTTGTTTACATTAACTTGGAAAATCTTACGTAAGAATGGGTTTGACCCCCAAGTAAGGGTATGTAGAGATTTTTCCAACCCCCACCTCCTCTGGACAGGGTTGGGGCCAATTGGGTTTGACCCAATGGGTTTTTTCAAAAAAAACATGTGAAAAAACCCACATTTTGGACCCATTTTTGGGTTTTTTAAAGAAAAATCAAGATTTTGGCAATTCCTTCAAAATTTAACGTGTTTTTTCAAAGTTAAGGATATTTTAAAAATTTTAATGGGTTTTTCAAAATTTAAACTAGGTTTTAAAAGTTAAATGGTATTTTTTTCAATTTCAGGGAGTTTTCTTTAAAAGTTAAATAGAGGTTCTTTCATTAATCAGTGGGTTTTTTCATTATTGAATGTGGTTTTTCAAAATTTAGGACGTTTTAAGTTCAAACTAGACATAAAAAATAAAGAATATTTTTTGAATTACAGTGGGTTTTTTCAAAGTTGAATAGATTTCTTTCAATATTGAATGTTTTTTTTTCTAAGTTTAGGATACTTTTTAAATTTTAGGGGTTTTTTTCAAAATTTAAACCAGATTTCAGTAAATAAGGGGTGTTTTTACAATTTCAGTGGGTTTTTTCAAAGTATAAAAACTTTGAAAAAACCCACTTTACTGTGAAAAAACTGATATTATTTTGACAGAACACATTTAACAAAGAAAGAACTCACAAAAATTTGAAAAAACCCTCTTACTTTCAAGGAGAAAACCACTTAATTTTGAAAATACCCACACTTTTTCCGAAAAAACCCATTTTTACATGGGTTTTTTCAGGGTTTTATTGAAAAAACCCAGGTTTTTGCCAACCCTGCCTCTGGACCTTTACGTAATTAATGAATGGCCCCTAACAACACATAAACTGCTATAAAAACGTCCGTAATAAATCCAAACAAAACCTGAATGACTTATCTCCCTCTCCCTCTAACCGGTTCACGTGAACCAGACATAACCCCAGACGTTCCCCGTGCAACCTCTTTCCCCTAAGTAGTATTTGGAATGAAAACAGCTGACAGGGCTTGTTTGACTTCTTTGACACCTGATAAACACTGTCGCCCGTGACATTTTCAGACTCTGGGGGGATTTCGGGAACAAACTTGGACGCAAATGACGGACTAATAAAATTTTCCGCCTTCACCAGTCAAACTCGCTAGTCGGTTAACTCGTCCCTTTTGTCGCGAATTGTCGTTTTCCGTGTTGCGACTCCCATTTAAAAATGTCCTTTCTTCTGCTGTAGGTCGAGTTGAAGTGACATTTCTGTTGCAGTTGGGTTATTTTTGCCACGCTGTTTCTGGATATTATTGATATATTATTTGAAAGAGGTACACAACTGGAAAGTAACCAGACTATGGTTCCAAAAGTGTTTTAATTTCGTTTAGAATAGTTATATTGGTTCAATTCCGTTAAAGGTCCCGCTAAATACCGCCATGTTCTTTTGGTCACCCAAAAGTAGGAATTATTGCTAAATGATTTCAAATTAATAGATTAAAATGTTTAGTATATGAGTTACTGTTTAGTTTATCAATAAAAACCAGAAAAGTTTATCGATATTTGAATATTATATGGCACTCATAAAAACTTGGTGATATTTAGTGATAAACTTAGTGATTAACCATTTACCTTTAACGGAATTGAACCGTTATATATTTGTTTCCTTTCTTGACTGCTCTAAAGCGCTTTGCGGCGGTTTTTAGATATTCCAAGTGGCATAAGAAACAACAGCGGAAATCTTGTTTAGTAAGGGTTTAAGAAGATCCTTATTAGTAAAAAAACTAGCTAACAAAATTTAATTAGAAAAAATTAGTATAACTTTTTACGCTGAATTCAAATATGTAAGTTTTTCGCCCCCATCCCTGGGTTTTTTTATGACGCACATTTTAACTTTGGACGAAATGTTCCATTTTACATACATACTAGATTGTGTTAGATTATCTTGAATTGTAAAGGTAAATAATCAATAATCATCAGTAATGTTCCTCTTTTGTCGCGAATTGTTGTTTTCCGTGTTGCGCCGCACATTTAAATGTCCCCTCTGTTGTATAGCGAATTGACGTTTGAAGTCTCCGTTGTTATGTTATCTTGTGGTTTTGTTTTCTGTTCTATAGCTTGTAATTTTTGCTGTGTTGCTTCTGGTGATGAAGCCAAGAAACGTTGTTATTTAGTTATAGTATCGAATGCAGCAATCTGTACTCCGATTTTTTTCTCCCGTACAGAGTTCGATACTTAAACTTGATATATAATATCGATACATCAATGAATTAAATACATTAATGAATGAAAAACAAATAAAGTTGTGAAAAACGTTTTGTACTCCGATTTTTTCTTATCCCATCTGCCCAATAAAATTCCAGATAAACAGCATTCGTTCGATGCATAAAAATCAATTAAAAAATAATCGAGTTGATTAATTAAAGAAAACAATATCTGCTCCGATCTTTTCTCCTCCCATCTGCCCAATCAAATCCAAGATAATCAGCATTCGATCCGCCAGTGATTCATTAAATAAAAAAATCGATTTGAATTATTAGCAAAACAATCTCTGCTCCGATTTTTTCTCCGAATCTGACCAATCAAATTCGATGCATCGAATTACACAATAAATAACATCGATACACTAATGAATCCATTAATATAAAATAATCGAGTTGATTAATCAAAACATTCTCTGCTCCGATTCTTTATGACAGCTGCCGAGTTCCCGGATGTTGATGTTTTGCTCTGTGAAAAGAACGTTTTAATTTTTATTTGTTATTATTAGAATAGCGACCATGCGCGAGATACAGGTGCCTGGGTTAGAACTTTTCGCCAGTTTGAAGTGTTTTTTTTTAATTGACTTACGGAACTTTCATGATCGACAAAATGTTATATTTCACCTGAAGATTATTAGCGAACGGCGGCATTTAATGGCTGTGTGTTGAAGATAATCGTTGATTTTGTTGTATGGTTTGAAATGAGCGTTTAAATGGTCGGACTAATGAGCTGTGGACTGAACTTTATTTAGCCAAAATAAGATTTTACTTTTACCTGATGTCTTCTGCTACTATTGGAATATTTTCAAGACTGTATAAAGGACGTTAATACATCGTCTTTGGTGTGGATGGATCTCCAGCGATTTCGCGATTTCCAACTTTGGTATGTTTGTTTGGTTTTTGTCAGTATTTGTATAGCTGTTGACACTCTTGGTTAATTTTTTTTCCGAACCACAATATTAACCGATATCTTGAACTTGGCTTTTAGTGTGTATTGTGGTGATTATTTATTGATTTATATGTGATCACACATATCACAATATAATCATAATAATAGTAATGTTACATCACAATATAATCGGAACGTTTTTCCTTAGACGAGTTCATAATTGTGTTTAACCCTTTATTTACCGACCGTACATATAAGTACCACTTCCCAATGTTCCAAATTTGTCCAATTTTCGTCATGTAAGGCCAAATTTAGTTTACTTATAGTTGCAGTTACGTAAACTTGACATATTTTGGATGAGGATGAGGAAAATAATTTGGTAAATAAAGGGTTAATTAGTGTTCAAAAGTGTTTCATGCGTTCACATTAATTGTTTTCTTAATCATATAAGGGGCCATTCATTAATTACGTAAGGGTCCCGAGGGGGAGGGGGTGTTGGAAAAATCTCTTTATACCCTTACTTGGGGGGATGGGGGGTCAAACTCATTCTTACGTAAGATTATTAAGAAGTTATTGTTAACAAATTCCAATTATTCTAATCAAATTACTATTGAATAACCCCAGAAAAACTTACAAACGGCTGACGATCTTGGTATATTATAGAAGCTTTATTTAAAAAAATGAAGGTATATCAGATGTATCTTTTTTATTGGAGTAGCATTAAGTTTAGATAAAAAATAAAACTGTTGAATCCATTTTAAAGTTGTCAAAATTCAAAACAAAATTATTATTATTTTGAAAAACGAAATGGAATCTTACGTAAGAATAGGGGGGGAGGGGTTTGAAAAATCTTACGTACCCTTACATGGGGGTAGGGGGGGTCAAAAATTCCCAAAATCATCCTTACGTAATTAATGAATGGCCCCTAGGGTGTTTCAGAACATCTAGGTGGGACAGGGTGTACCTAGATGGCTCAGAATCACTTAGGAATTGAGCCCCCTACTTACATACGGGGTTTTATAGGCGAGCATGGGTGTTATACATTTCCCAGTGGAAATTGATCAGTAAGATTTTAAGGTAGAATTAAAAACCATCAAAATTGTGTGATTCAGGCATTTATTACAGAGCTGAAACTTAAGTAGTAATTTCTCAGTTCAGCTTTTAAGATTGATAAATTACGATAGGTCTGGTTAAGCATTTTGTGAAATTTTAGCGCTTAAATTCACTTTTATGTGATAAATTCCTAAATCGGACAATTTTGATGGCTATTTATCCAATCTTAAAAGGTAACGCGTCAATTTCCAATGGGAAATACATCCTCGCATGCCCAATTATAAAACCCTTCTATTTCCCTAGGGGTGCATCTCCGACTCCCCAATTCCTAAGTGATTCTGAGTCGTCTATCAGTCGTCTATCGGGATGAAAAGATGCTTAATATACGTGGATTTAAAAAACTAATTATTATTCAAAATTGAAGCACTAAATTTCTCTCAAAATTCAGACATTTTGCGGGGAACTACTTTCTTTGGTTGCTCTCAGCATATTTCTACAGGCTCAAGTTAAGTTGGAACTGTGTATAGCAATGCATTCACTATACTCTATTCATTTAGAACTGGCGCTTGAGAAATAGTGCTTTCCCCCACGCTAGAAGCGTAACCATAGTTACGCTCTTCGAGCAGCCAATAGTAAGCCTTCTTCGTCACTTTGACGTGGATAGTTGCTATGGTTACCGATCGGTGGTGGGGGAAGGAAATATTTTCAAGCGCCAGTTCAAAATGAACAGAGTATAGTAAACAAAGCTAGGAATTTACCTATCATGTGATCGTTGACGTCACGTGAATTGAGTCCATACCCTACCGCCCGATATTACCATTGAGTCCTACAGAAAATTTGGGGCGTTCAGGACTGGAAAGGTTAAAAACAGCCGCTTATATTTAAGGTACTTACGTATTATCCCGTCGACCGTTCCGTGACTGTTAAATTCAGCGGCACATCCATAGAAAAAATCAATGGGTTGTTTACCGTTTTCGGATTCAGCGGTACTGTCGACGGGATAATACGTAAGAACAGGGGCGTCATTTCAGTTTTTCGTTGGGGGGGCAAGGAATTTTTTTAAATGGGTCTGGACCTTGCTGTAACTAGGTTTTTTTTGGCGGGGGTTGCCTCAACTTCATTTTTATGATAATATGTCAAAATTTGACAACGTGAACTCCAAGGAAAAATGGGGGGTCTGGGGGTTCACCCCCAGGAAAATTTTGAAAATTCTTGTAAACCACATAATTTTCTAGGGAAAAGAGTTGTAGTTAAACGTGAAAGTTTTAAGGGGGGCTAGGGGTCCTCCCCCAGGAATTTTAATTCCCTTTTAAACTAGTGTTTTATCTCATTTCAAACTCTTTGGGGAGCTTTTAAAGAGAAAAGCTTCTTGTAAGAGGAATAGTTTTCTGGGGGAATAATAAGAGACGTGGAAATTTTAGAGTTAGGAGCTCAAGTTCCTCCCTAAGAAATTTTTTGAAATTGAACCCTCAAAAGTAATGTTTTAACTCCTTTTGAGACATTTTGAGTTGCACTCAAAGCTCCTTGTGGAAGTTAACAGAATTTTCAAGGGACTTGCAGCTATTTTTCATATTACAGTGGAAACCTTGGGGGGGGGCGGTTGCCCCCCCCCTGCCCCCCCTTAATGACGCCCCTGCGTAAGAACCATTTTTAATAAGCACCCGGAACGAATTAAAACACAGTCCCCTGCAAAACAATAATCTCGAGACACTACTACTTATTTATATGAAGAAAAATCTCGAGAGAGAACATCATCTTTAAAATAATAATAACAATAAACAAAATCGCGGCCCTCGAGGAGGATCTAAATAAATTTCAATCAGGGACCGTTCAAATATTAAGTAAGCACCTAAGGGGGGGAGGGGGTTTGCTCTTTGCTTATTTTTCCTGACGAGGGGGATATGAGTGATGCTTACTTAAGATACTGCATTTTTGAAAATCTCTTTGTTTCTTGCATAAATTATTTCAAAACTCAACCAAAAATAAATTTAACAAAAAATTGAATTAGGAAATCTGCCGTAAGCACTTTTTTCTGGGGATGGACACCCCAAACATTTTGAAATTTTAACCCCGAAAAGTAGTGTTTCGACTCATTTTTGTACGCTTAGGGTTACACTCAAAAAGGACAGTTCCTTGTACGAGTCACCTAATTTTAAAGGGAAAAAACAGTACTTACTAATAGGGATGTCAAAATTTCGGGGGGGGGGTGTCCGGCAGTTTCTTACGTAATTATGGTGGGGGGGTTGAGGTTTGCTTATCTTTGCTGACATGGGGGAGGGGGGGTTAAAAATGACCAAAAAAGTGCTTACGTAATATTTGAACGGCCCCTAAGCACCCGGAACGAATTAAAACAATCCCTTGCAAAACAATAATCTCGAGACACTACTAGTACTTATATTTATATGAAGAAAAATCTCGAGAGAGAGCATCTTTAAAATAACAATAACAAAATCACGACGCTCGAGGAGCAGGATCTAAATAAATTTCACTCAATACCCAGTGAGTAGAGTTTCTCTTTGGCAATTAGGGGCAACGGACACTAAAGAAGCAATCAAACGATTTTTAGTGCATTTTTTTTCTTTCCCTGCTGTACTATGTTGTGTATAATAATAACAACAACAACAAACGGGAGTGAGCTGTAATTGGGAGTTGAGTTGCTCCAGGGCTGCTGCAAAAACTTGCGAGGGGATAATGATCTTCCTTCTCCTCGTGATAATATTTAATGCGCTTTAAGGGGGCGTCAAGTCGGAAGAAATAGAGAGTTCTTGAACCTGTCTATGTCAATTGCTGAGAGGGTGTCAACTTCAATAAGGAAGTGCTCACAGGCCTGATACTTTAAAAATACAGGATACAGAAATCATCAGGCCATTGATGTGCCCCGATCCAGTATGGTGGCTGCTAAGCTGATGGAAGAGCTTCGAAACATTCTTGAAAGGGTCAAATTCCTAAATAGCAAGTTTATTAATTATAATTTACAAATTTACACCATTTTTATGATTTAACTCGGCGGTTCGGGGGTCTAACCCCTAAAAAGTTTTGAATATTAGTATTATGCTGAAAAGTGTTCTGAAGCTACTTTTAAGATGGACTTCAGGAAGCTTCGTGGAAACAGTTGGAAACCCCTGGGATAACTCTTCCTGGATAACTCCAGTTGGAAACCCCTGTTTACCTTCCTGTAATTAGAGAGCCTGTATACGAGAGAGAGGCGACAACTCAGTATAGCGCGCGCAGATTGGTAAACAGGTTTTCTGTTCGCCACAGGCGGTTCCCTCCATAGGATTAGCATGGGACGCGAGACAAGCGGCATGATACAGTTTGGACAGAACTGGATGCACAGAGACGCTTTTAAGCGAGTTGTCGCCTCTCTCTCGTATACAAGCTCTCTACCTGGGAAAACCCCAGTTGGAAACCCCTGTTTACCTTCTTGGGATAACCCCAGTTGGAAACCCCTGGGATAACTCTTCCTGGATAACCCCAGTTGGTAACTATTTGCCACCATCTCTGATATCCATGCATGGCCACCAGCCAACGCTCTCCCAATAGCATTCTCTCTCTACGCTAGAGATCTCCTGCTAACAGGCTTCGATAAAAACGGTTTTCGCAATATTAATTAGAGCAGAGGGTTTAAAACAGTCTCTCTTGCCCCTGTTTCAAGTGGCGATTCCGGCGCGAAATACTGTCCAACCAAGTGTTTTAGTTTCCTGCCAAGTTTGCAATTAAGATTTTTTTTTCCTCTCGTGATATCGTAATGAAATATTTATACCCGTGAGCTCGTATTTTTAACCTTTACACTTACTTCAATGTTCAGCAGTCGAAAATTAATTATATCGTTGTCGTTTCTAAAGTTTGGCCATGAATAAAGCAACATGCTGTTGAGAGTTTGATTTTTTTATTATGGTCTTGGGAAAAAGCGTTTTATCCTTAAAAATGTATACAGGATACTTAAAATGTTACGTCTCTTTAAAAGTGGGCACCGAGCCTTCTCTCACTTAGAGACCTTTTAGCCATTCCTATCTCTCCTGTTAGGACTATGCTTTATTAGTTATGATTTAAGTCGTTAAAACACTACTTCACTTTATACTATAAGAACTTTCGTCTTCAGTTGTTTAGTAAGTTAGGCTGATGGATTTTCTGCTGAATTTATAAAATGCAAAATCAACTTTATCGAAGTAAGTGACTATGTTGAATTCATTGAAATGACTTACAGCACCCCAAGCGGGGAAATATAAGGTTAAAAATATAATTAAAAAATCAAAGGTTATAAACAGTACATGTTTTTTGTAAGATACTGTTATCTATAGTATGTTCATTTAGAATAGGCGGCTGAGAAGTAATGTATTAGAAGCAGTTACTATTGTAATTATCATCGAAAATAATTTTAGTGTGCAATATTACTAGGCAGCCTAAACAAAAGTAGTTAAAACACCGTAAAAGAATCGGTAACTGAAGTTGCGTTATTGAGTGTTTTTGCTCGTTTCAGGCGCCTATTCTAAATGAACAGACTAGACAAGACAGAGATAATCTAAATCAAACCAAGGATTAGAAAGAAAATTCGCTCAAAAACTTGTCTTAAACCTAAAAGCTTTTTAATAGTTTAAAAAACAGTAATACTAGATTTTCTTTAACCTACAGAAAATCAATAATCTTTCCTTCTTGACTTAGTTACAAGCCAAAGTAAAAAAAAATAGATAGAAATTTCTCTTAATAACTTAAATCTTAAGTCCTAAAAGGAATCTAGAAGTTAAAAAAACAGTAATACACACTAGATTTTCTTTAACCTAAAGAGCACTTATCTAATCTTCCCTTCTTGATTACCCTTTGTGCTATTGTCAAATGCAAGGGAAGTTTTCGTGTTTGAGCCTTTTGGGATTTCCATAATATAAGTGTTATATTCGAGAGAGCATTTGAGATATTAATACCGAAATATGATGCGAGTTCGCATTCCATGATCCCTGAGATTATGTACGAGAGATATATTCTAGAACTCATTTAAATAATTGGGGATGAGAGTGTTGAACTAACTGTTATTTAAATGACATTCGTTGTGATTACTCGAAGATTGCTGTTTCCTTGTCAAATTATATAAGTATGAATATTCGAGACATTTTTGAACATTCATTTAAAAAACAAAAAGAAAAGAAAAAGCTACACATTAAAGCGTTAAAATGGTAATTTTTTTTGATGGATGATATGATATTCTAAAGACACTTGGTATAGACATGGCATTTTCAATCACATGACTAGAACCTAGCAACGGCCTTAGTAAAAGACTGTTTGACCTACAGCAGTTAACAGTTAAAAGAAAATAACTGGTCATGGAATGCTTCTATTGGAGCATTTTCAATCACATGACTCAGACCTAGCAACCGCCTTAACAACAGATACAGCCGCACCTAGCAACCGCCCTAGCAACAGATGGTTTGACCTACAACAGTTAGCAGTTAAGATAAAATAACTGGTCGTGACGTCACCTGAAAACACTCTATTAGGGTTAGATTTTTTTCAGATTTAATGGCAAATGATAAGTACTGATCCATAACTCTCGAATATAACTAGATACTACTTGAAATACAACTATTTTTTTTAAACTATATGTCTTGTTTGGGATTAAATAATGTTTGAGAAAACAATTTCGCTAACATTTCGCTCAATGCACAGTATTTAACTTGGAGTAAACTTGTCAATTTGTTAATAGAGTTTAAGTTAACTTGTCAATCAGGAAGTGGTTTCTTTTCTGACAAAGCAGCTAACATACTCGTTAAAATATTATTTGGTTACAATTGAGCGACACTTTTCCCACAGACAACAAGAAAAAAAAGCTTCGCAATAATAAAGCGAGCGTCAACTTTTATCCCAGCCGTGTCATCAACGCCGATGATTTCCCATAACCGCACACTACTGTCACATTAAACGACGAACAAAACAGAAATTCCGCCATTTCCTCAATAATTCTCCGCGTGACCGAATATACCTGTTTTCCGATGATAATAATAGAGGAAGAGAGTGAAATATTAAGGGTATATCTCTGACAATTCTCATTAATAAAAGTGCCACAGAATAATGAGGGTGGTTCTGCCGAATGACAGCTTCCTCCCCTTTTGTGGGTGTGTATGTATGTGTTCAAAAGTTCTTTTTGAGGAGAGAGCTCCGTTTTAATTACTTCTGGATGGTTTTCTATCCTTTATTCTGTTGAGACGCTCTTATTGTGTGTATGCTTTGCTTAGTATAATAAGCGTTCGTTATTGTTACTAGTGTTTTGCGGGAGTAAGTTTTACTTTGGGGCTGGGTTGAGGGAAAATATCTTTTCTCCGAAATGTTTGTCCGGTTTTATGTCACTTATGTTAACTTTCTGACAAGTTTGTATCTGATAGGAATCTATGATAGGAATTTTTCCGGTATTTCTTTTTTTTTCTCTTTTGTATTCAGAATGGCTTAAAACCTCCAAAAACATTTAAATTTACCTTTCAAAGTCCTAAATTATAAGTTATTTTCAATTAAAAATAGATTATTTTCTGTCTGAGCTAAAACAGCTTGTGACGTCATGCGTGCCTTGTTCACTATCATTTCGCTTTGCAACAATGATGAAAACGGTGTTTCCCACATTTCCAAGAGGCACACGTGACGTCACACTGTTAGGCACTTACTGTGATAAAATATGTCATTATTACCTTTTAAAAAGTTTGTGGGAAAAGACAAGCATATTTTTGGAATCAGGAGATAATTTTTAATAATTAAAAATTGAATATTTAGAATTTTAAGTGATGCTGCAATTCTCCATTACTTTGAGATTTGAAGTGTTTCTGACTAGTGATCCAATGACTGAGGCACTGACTGATCTAAGGGGGGCACTGTCTAGAGTGCCTCCCCTTTTATCTACACCTGGATGACATAACGTGGGAATAGTCAGCCAGGGGAAGCCTTTTACTAAATATTTTATTATTAAAATTGATTGAGTATATTTTTCATCAGGAAATGTAGATTTTACAAATTCGGAGTTGTTAGCGTTTCAGTCGGTTTCAGGTAATAACTGCTTTAACCGAGCGTTTTACTGATTTAGTTACTTTCGTGATTTTTATCACTTTAACCCCGTTTCCCGTATATGCCGACTACACTTAATCATGTTGATGTGGTTGATACTCATGGCCACTGGACGACTTTTTCTAAAGCTGTTCCCAATTTAATTTATTTTATGACAGATTTTCTGTAAAATATGAGCTGTGACACTGTTAAAACGATTGTATCAAAATTGAGTAAAAAGTACTCAAAAAGATCCAATAAGTACTCAAATTTGAATACATGAATATACTCATTTCTGAAAATGTGCATACTCAAAAATGAAACATCTTAAGCTTGAACTCAAAAATGAGCTCACTATGGTTAATTTTTGAGTATGCACATTTTCAGGAAAATGAGTATATTCATGTATTCAAATTTAAGTACTTATTGGATCGGAGCCATTTTGAGTACTTTTTACTCAATTTTGATACAATAGTTTTAAGAGTGGACCCTCCCCTGTAATCCCTGTATTGTGGGAGTAAATTATTCGTAGTGTGAAACAGGCATGGAATTACCCTTTATTTTATAGGTTTGTTAAAATTCACTTTTTAATTGAATCGTCAGTTGGAAGAAGGGAATAAGTCCAAAAACCAAGTTTTGAGAAAATCGATAAAAACTTTGTAAGCAATAGAATTTTCATTGTATAACCACCAAATTTTTACTGGAATCTCAGGACCCTATTTAGAAATCAGAGCAATCATCAAAACAAATATAAGTATATTCAAAAATATTTTACAGGCAAAATAAATTGATTGACTTATTCCCTTCTTCCACCTTATGAAATTTTTCTGATGAAAAAATCTTTAAAAACCCTTAAATGCACATCTAAATTATATTTCTCCTTAGTTTGCACCACAAAAGGGTGAAATAAAAAGAATAAGACCAATAAAATTCAAAATTATTATGAAACTGAGTTATTAAAGCAGTATCAATGGAGTAGTGATGGGCAAAATCGATAATTTTAGGTATCGAATACTTTGGTATCGAATACTTATAGGTATCGAATACTTTGGTATCGAATACTAATAGGTATCGAGTACTTTTAGGTATCGAGTACTTTTTTTCAATGTCGGAAAATGAACCTGAAGGGACAATTTTTTTAGGGCCTATCCATAATCAGACTAATATTCAAAAAACTGAAAGCGATCCATCAAAAAGCCCCGTAGCTACGGGCCTGGAGGTGGATAGAGGCGAAGGATTTGGCGGGGGAAAAACCTAGCCGCGTCAAATTTCTCTCGCGGATGATAACGACTTGGGTTTGAGCGTTGCAAAATGAAAACGGAAACAGGCTGCGTTTGATCTACAGTAGGTATTATAAAGATTACTTCATCGAAAAATTTAAAACGAAATATGTCAATAAAGTATCGATACTTTTGTGGGTATCGAATACACTCGATACTAGTGATGGGCGATTCAACTCTTTTACAAGATCAGATCTGAGTAACTCACTCACCTTAAGGAGTTAACTCTTTAATGTAACTCAGTAACTCCCAAAATCTATATACATAAATGAATGTTCGTCTGAATGTATGTCCGTTATAGTTTTAAACTTTTCGAACCTACATTCACTTTTAAACTATACCAAGTTGCCCTACTCGCTCTCAGGAAGGCTCCTGAAGAATAATAATTTAAAATTGAAGCATCCCAATAACTTTTTTGGTCTATTTTCGGCTAAAAAAACCCGTATTTCATTCCTAAAACCATGACATCATGGCAAAACCACCAATTGTTGTAATTAAAGGTAATATATAATATTAATTGTTGAAGGTATAACATCGATTGTTGTAGTATAAACATAAAAAATGCTCTTTTTTACATTTGGACTGGCGAAGCCGGTGTCTAGCGCGTCAGCGCTAGTATTATATAACTTCTTAATCTTAACTACCAACATACATCAACTAAAAAGTATGCCGGAAAAGTCATTCAAACGATAAAAAGTTTTTATATTGAACTGTAAACGAAAACTGAAATAAACCTTCAATATTTCGCCTACTGGAAAATTTTTTAACAATTTACTAACAAAAACCTACCTACAAAAAAGAAGAAAGGGGGAAAGGAAAATCCCCAGTAGGGGAACGACCGTAGAACCAAATATTCAGACACTAACACATCAAGCAATAACAAAACAGCCATTAAAATATTAATCTCTGCACATTGGGGCATATTTCAGTATTTTTTTAATATATTAATCAGCAGTACTAGGTATATTTCAAAAGAAAAAATACTCACTTCAAAAATAACCACATATCTTACAATTCAGGCATCCAATCCAATTTAATCCGCGACCATTCTACTGCAAACTTTAAGTATTCTAAATTTACTGGAAAGTAATGGTCACCAGAATGAAAAATCAATACAATTTTTCTAATAAGTAATCTAGTTTTAATCACTCATTCATCTAAAAAATGGCGGGTTTGAAACAAAAAACACGCTACTAAGAGCAAAAGGTTTTGGCAAGACGCCAACGTTCTCGCTTCCCGCCCTTTGGAGCCACCATCATAGCTGGTAGAGGTAGACAAGCATAGCTCGTGTTTCAATTCTCAAAAATCAGTTGAAAATTTAATTTTTAAATCCAAATCAATCGCCTCATTAATCAACTAAAACATTGCTCAACCATTAAAATATTAATCTATACAGCAAGCCTTTTGCTCAAGATCAAGTATTTTTTATTATCAACAAGTATTCAAATAATGATAATGCTCCGTCAGAAATAAATGCATGCTTTTCCATAATGGCAGCTTTCGTTTCACGAAATTCTTCTTCTCGCAATCTTTTTTAATCGTAGACATTTTTAATGAAGTATCTTAATATTAAATGATTATTAGAAACTGAGAATAGGGAAAACATAAAACCATAATTATTTTTTTAATTGCGCGCAGTAAATGTTGTTAATAATCATCCTAAACATAGTGATTAAGACAATGTAGAATCTCGTTCAGTGCCGTACAGCAGTGGTCCCCAACCTTTTTACCACCACGGACCGGTCAACGTTTGATAATTTTACCGCGGCCTGCTGGGGGGGGCGTTGATTGTTTACATTATAGATTATTTTGATTTATCAAGTATAATTTAATGTATTTAAACATGCTTTCAAAATAAAATACAGTTACACAAAAAATAAATATAAAGTGATTTATAATTCATTTCATTCATTAATTTGGAGTATAAAACTAGGAAATTTAAATTCATTTTTAATGTAATAGTCGGCCCGTGGCCCGGTACCATTTGATCCACGGACCGGCACCGGTCCGCGGACCGGGGGTTGGAGACCACTGCCGTACAGAACATGTGTATAATAAACAATCATGGCCTCCATCGAACTTAAGAAACCGCTGGGAGGGAGGAACTAACTCGTTAAGTCTCTGATCCCTGGGAGCTGGGAGTGGGATAGTGGGAGTAAGGAATAACTCTATAAACTCTCTGATCCCCGGGAGTGGGATCGTGGGAGCGGGAAGACCGATCTGAAGTCACTTGCTCCCCATCCCAACTCCCCGGGATCGAAGGAGTTGAGAGCACACAGCAGATAACTCCCAAAGAGGGGAGACCAGAAGCAAGCAACTCTGATAACTCTGTCAGCTCCTTTCAACTCCTTTAAGGAAGACGTAACTCCTCGTGTAGTTTTTCGGATCAAAGTGGGTTGTTATGGCAACGGATTACGTAAAGGGCTCGCTCATACATGATGATGTGCTGCCATCTAGTGTTTTTTGGAGGTAACATCACAAGGATTTCAAGTTAATATCGCAAATTAAATCTTAAAAAGGTGCATTTTAAAAAGTACAACTGAGCTACCACTCTTTTTTCCCCACTCCTTGATCCTTCCCTCAGTTTAAGGAGTTAGTTCACTGAGTTAACTCCTCAAAAAATCGCCCATCACTACTCGATACCTATAGGTATCGAGTACTTAAGTATTTGGTATCGATACCTGCCCATCACTACAATGGAGTGAGTGAATATGAATGGAGTCAAACATTCCCTACATAAAAAAAGTTTGAAAAATAATTGAAATTAAGAGAAAATTTTATTTTAACTTAGTTTACAGCACAAAGAATATGAAAAGAAAGACAAATTAACTTTAATTCCAAATTAACTTAAAAAATCCAATGAATGGAGATCGATTTCACAACTTCAAGGGGCGATATATCCCTATAGGGGTTAGTTATTTCCCCCCTCTTATCACCCATGTGTAGAGCAAAGCTTAGAGATTGTTTTGAGCACAAAAAGTCAATTTGTCATTTTTTGGACTTATTCCCTTCTTCAAACTGACGATTCAATTATAAATCCCCTTGACATTGATTTCTTGTTTCTCAACAGGTGGATGAAGGAGGGGAGCGGTGGGGCTCTGAAGGCTGTGAGGGGAGAGGAGCAGGGGACGTTGACCATCAAGAAGGCGAGGCTGGAGGATGCCGGAAAGTACCAGTGCATCGTACGAAACAGCATTGGAGAACGACGCATAGAGACCGCCCTCATAGTCACTGGTGAGTTTTACCCTTTTTTCTGAATTGATTGTTATTGTTAGCTTAGGGGCCATTCATTAATTACGTAAGGATGATTTTGGCAATTTTTGAGCCCCCCTACCCCTATTTAAGGGTACGTAAAATTTTTCACCCCCCTATTCTTACGTAAGATTCCATTTAGTTTTTCAAAATAATAAAATGTTAGAAAAGAATCAGTTACACTGGACAACTGGAAGATGGATTCAATAGTTTTATTTTTTATCTTACCTTAATGCTACTCCAATAAAAAAGGTACACCTGATATAGTTTCATTTAAAAAAAATTAAAGATTCGATAATATACCGAGATACTGCTTCATATACGAGATACTGCAAGACATAAAAGCTTCAAATTTTTTATATGCAATCAATACACATTAGTCTTCAAACAGACATGAGCTTTTTATAAATATAAATGTTTAGATATCTCTCTATTCTAAAAAAAAGTTTTTGGTGAACGGTTTCCAGAGAAAGGCTTTTTAATTACTGAACCAAATGACACATATGTGGTATCAAAATGTCCGAATTCTTTCCGGATTTCCGAGTAAGCCCTTCGATTTTTCAAAAAAAATCTCAATTTTAAAATATTTCCATTTTTTTAGATTTCGGATAAGGTCGCAGTTACAAAGCAAGAAACTATGAATTTTAAAACAATTGAAAATATATTTCACTGGTTTTTTAACATTCAAATACATTAAATAATCATCTTTCTATTTATCACACTAATTTAAAAAATATATATTGGATTCTTTTTAACAATATTTATATTTTTGCTGTTCAAACGATTTTAATTATATTTAAAACTAATGTATAATTAATTTATCTTTTACCTTTAAATAATTAATTCATATTTATATATTTATCTTTGTCGTTGTGGCAACCTAATCATTAAAAATATAAACTCGCTTTCAGAAATTTTTAACTTTTGCATTTATTTATTACAATAATAATTATTTTTATATCCTTTTGCAAGTTATGTTATTTAAGGTAGTAAAATGTAACTATTTTTTATAATGCCAAAACGCAAAACTAGATATGGCGGGGGAATGTTTTATAAATAAAGATAAAAATCGAAAGTCAGAACATTCGTGTCATTGCTATGAAACTGACGCAATTTCGATGTTTATTTGTTCTCATGAAGCAAAATTCTAAATTTTCGTGATGTTTACGATAATTACTACATTTTTCACAGACAATCAATGAAAATCATTATAAGTTTTAAGAAAGTAAAATTTATTCCGGAGATGTTTCAGTGCTTCTGAATGGATCTGTGTGAGAAAAACATTACCTTGGGGAAATGGTAAAAGAAAGTTTACACTGCTTTGTTACTAATTTTCTTGGAATTAAATGGCGATCCGCCAATTCATATTGCCATAAAGGAACTGTTAAAATTTCGCCGCTGAATGAATATTCCCCTATTTTGAAAGAATACCCCAGAGAAGTAGTTCCCCTGTTTTAAGAATGTTTTATAAAATGAGTAAGTCCTGTGAGCTGTGTTTTGTGAGGATGGCAAAGAGATCCTTAAGTATCAGCGTCAGCAGTTAACGGGGGTTGGCGAGCGATAGCGAGCAGGGGGCGGTAGCTCCCTAGTTTTTAAAAAAATGAAACTTCTGAACTTTAAAATTCTGAGAAAACGTCATTTATGTCTACGAAAACTGCTCTATAACTTGTTTAGTTGACAATATTGAAAAAATCTCATGTTAAATGTACATGCCAAGAACATATGTTGCAAATATGAGCTCAATACATACAGTAGATGCATACAGTCATCCCCCCTTTTTCTTTCGTAATGATATTTATAACCATGATAATCTGTGAACCCATGGAAGAGCTTTTTGCTTCCTTTGGGAAATCGCTTACCATTTCCATTTTCTTTTATTATGTTCAATATGCTGAGAAAAAGATACAAGCAGTTTCAAAAAGTTCATTTTAAAGCATTTTAATGTTAAAATCTTCCCAGATGAAATAAAGCACAGAGTTCTAGAACAGAGAGTCCGTCGCCTTAGGCGCTAATGGAAATCGAAAAGTTGGATGGATATGGGGCTATTTTGGCGCTGCGATCGCATCGACGTCACGAGAGGCGGGAGGAAAAAGTCTGATTGGTTGAGAAAAACTTTTTCCTTCTCCTTCGAAAATAAAAGATTGAGTGACAGCCAATCACAGGTTTGGTCACCAAAATATACTGCCGATCTCTCTGTCAAGTTCCTCGTGGCGCCCTCATATCCATCCAACTTTTGAATATATCGTTTTGGACCCTCTGTTAGGATTTTTCTCTGTGAAATAGAGTTTTTAAAAGATAATTCAATAACTTCTACTTTGAATTTTTGCATAAATGAGGCATCGTTGTAAATGCCATGAAATGTAGAATCTGAAACATTCAAAATCAAGTTTTTGAAGCTATCAAAGGTACCGACTCCCCTTAAACCTGTATATCAAACATTGTTCTCTGCACAGAGCATAGAGCTTAACAGTATTCATCTCCATAGACGCTAATGGGAACCTTTTTAACAGGGCTTTTCCCGTAGACAAACTTCGATCCAAACGATCCGCCTCCTTTAATACCACGTCATTCCTGCTAATTCTGTCATTCGCCCCCTGAAGCTGTCACTCAAATCCAAACCGGAACTTGAGGGAAAAGAACAACACCGATGAAATTTAAATGCCGCTTGATAGAAGTTCCATATCCAATCAGGAATCACTTTCGCATTTCGCCTTCTCTGATTGGCTGCTAGTGAAATTAGTTATAATCTGGGAGCAGGAATTAAATTAAGGGGCCGTTCAAATATTACGTAAGCACTTTTTTGGTCATTTTTAACCCCCCCTCCCCCCTTGTCAGCAAAGATAAGCATACCTCAACCCCCCACCATAATCACGTAAGACACTACCGGACCCCCCCACCGAAATTTTGACATCCCTTGTAGTAAGTACTGTTTTTTCCTTGAAAATTAGGCGACTCCTACAAGGAGCTGTCCTTATTGGGTGTAACCCTAAGGGTTCAAAAATGAGTCGAAATACTACTTTTCGGGGTTACAATTCCAAAATGTTAGGGTGGTCCATCTCCAGAAAAAGTGCTTACGTCAGATTTCCTAATTAAATTTTTTGTTACATTTATTTTTGGTTGAATTTTGAAATTATTTATGCAAGAAACAAGAGATTTTCTAAAATGCACCATCTTACGTAAGCATCACTCATATCCCCCCTTGTCAGCAAAAATAAGCAAAAAGCAAACCCCCACCTCCCCCTTAGGTGCTTACGTAATATTTGAACGGCCCCTAAGTACCTAAAGAGGAAAACTGTCGTTTGGAATCTTTGTATTAAGCTCTATACTCAGGTTCTCTGATATTGAAGTGACAGTTTAGTGACACTCTTTCTCCGTTGCAGCCCCCCTGTCTGTGCACTTGCGTCCTGCCCATCAGGTCCTGAGCATCGGACAGGAGGCGACCTTCAACTGCAACGCGACCGGGCACCCGGTGCGCTCCGTGTCGTGGCGCAAGGACCAACGCCCCCTGGTGCCGTCGCAGAGAGTGCGTCTGCTGTCGCGCGACGTACTGCACATCGTCTCGGTGCGACGCGAAGACAGGGGCATGTACCAATGCTTCGTCGCAAACGACCGCGATTCGGCGCAGGGCACCGCGGAACTCAAGATATCAGGTGGGCATTTTCCTTTATATCCCTACAGCAGGGGTTCTCAACCTTTTTGACTCCGCGACCCCCTTTTCAGGGAAAATATTTTGGCGACCCCCTCAGACCTAAAATTTTAAGACTTTAATAATTATTTACCATTTATTTGTCATTTCACTCGCAATACGCTGTCGATGCTTCCTATATTTACTCTTATTCAAAATAGTTCATGCATGAAACGAACTATTCTCTCTAATAATCTACAATTTGCATGTTTTGAAAATTTTTGTGCCTGTATAAAAAATAACTATGTAAATATGACTGTTTTTAATTTTTGTTTCGCGACCCCCTAGGCATGCCCCGTGACCCCCCAGGGGGTCGCGACCCACCGGTTGAGAACCCCTGCCCTACAGTGTATACTGCTAAACAAACGATTGTAAAAGGGTCACGTGATTTTGACAGCGCTGGAACTAGTATTTCAGAAGGGAGACAGGTGGAAGTTGAGGGGCAGTTGATCGAAAGAGACAATTGCTTGTTAGAAGCAAGACCCAACTCGTCGCTTAAGGCGCAAAATGACATAACTGCATTTTCCCTATTTTGCAGGAGATGAAAAAAACAGTTTGGCTATTAATTAAAGAAAATAATATTATTATAGTTTTAAACCTTCGGCCTTTTTGACCGGGGATTGAGATGAAACGCTTCTCTGTGGCCCTAACAATATCAATGAAAGGCGTGCAATTATGTGCCTTACGAATGCAGTGCTAAAATGACAAAATTGACGATTGCAGCGATTTGAGTCATTTTTTCGCAAAATCGTTGGTGCCAGGTGATCCGGGGCCGGGATTTGCTTAAAGATTGATGCATAACTCAAAATGGCCAAAATGTCAGTTATGTCATTTTGCGCCTTAAACGACGAACTATCACCGGTTACCCAACTATCGGCCTTGCCAAGTCTGTAAAAATCACGTCAACCTTTTACTATCGTTGGCTGAGCAGTAGATAGACTCTCCTTTTGAACGCCTGTAAATCTATGTATAGCAAAGTGACCATGCGCTATCATCCGATGCGACAACTTTCTACTACGCTCCCTAGTTGCAAAGTTATGGAGTACTAATAATTTCACCACTTTTTCCCGTTATAGTCGGCTACACTAGTACTTGCCCTCCGCTCTCTTGCATTGCCTTCCTATGCCGTGCCGATGAGTCCTAACAAGGACAAAACCGGTCGATGGCTGGAGGCGACGCTTGAGAGTTGTGAGTTTACACTTATACTTACTTTGGCCTAGTGGTTAGTTTCAAGATATCAGGTGGGCATTTCCTTTTATATCCCTACAGACAGTGTATAGACTCCTTTTGAACGCCTGTAAATCTATGTGTAGTTAAGTGACCATGCGCTATCATCCGATGTGACAACTTTCTACGCTCCCTATACTCGATTGCAACTGAAGTTAAGCTTGACGTCATGGCCACGCGGAAGAAAATCTGAGTAAACAGAAAGCCTGCTGGGTTGCTAGGAGCTCTTATTGGCTGGCGAGTTTGAGAGCGAGTTGTACTACTACGCGTTACGCCACTTTAAAAAAATAATAATACTGAACATTTTATGCATATCGGAATTAAAAGATGCTTATTATACGTGGATTTAAAAAAAACTAATCATTGTTCAAAATTGATGCTCTAAATTTCACTCAAAATTCAGCACCTCGCGGAGAACTACTTTCTTTGGTTGCTCTCAGCATGTTTCTACAGGATCAAGTTAAGTTGCAATCGAGTATAGCTGCAATGTTATGATTATTTCACCACCTTTACCGTTATAATCGGCTAGACTAGTGATTGCTCTCCGCTCTCTTGAATTGCCTTCCTATACCGTGCTGATGAGTTCTAACAAGGACGGAACCGGTCCACGGCTGGAGGCGACGCTTGAGAGTTGTGAGTTTGCGCTTATTGTCCGCTAACCAGCGAGAATGGTGAAATACTCCTTTCAATAATTTCTATTTTATCAATCGCTCAAGATATCAAGTGGTTTGCTGTACTTTTCCGTTTTCTGTACAGTTAGGGTTCTAAATATTTCTGAAGGAATGATGAAGTTGATGCTAGATGGAATCGTTTCCAGTTGGAAACGAAACTTAAGTAAGTACTTAACTTAAGTTAATAAAGAAACTTAAGTACCAAAGGAAAATCTGAAGGGGAGGGAAAAGCGTCAGAAGATCTGGACCTGGTGTTAAAATTTTGCGTTATTTCTTACTTGTTTGTTAATGAAGTTTAAGAAGTCAATCAGTAAGCACGTATTTAATAATGTTGTCGGTGAAAAGCACTTACATTTGTTTTTCTAACGTTTTCTCGCTTCATTAATAAATGCTAGATTAAATATTACAAACCAGCATCAGTTGGGTGATATATTTTATTTTTTTAACTTGTATATTTGGCTTAATGCCTACCGATTATAAAATTTTATTATAATTGCGAGTGTTAAAATTTTTTCTTCCACTTCAAATTAATTGCAGTAAATGAGTTCAACCCATTATTTAAAAAAAAGTCAACATTTTATAAATAGTACATAATTTTAAAGGAATCATCTATAAAAAACACACACTTTATTATTTCCTTTAATTATTACTTCCTAACATTGATTTTAAAAGTAAATTAAAATATAATAAAATTCTGCATTAAATTCTTCTAATAATTCATTCTTAAAAAGATATTGCAAATCAATTTTAAGATTAAAAGAGACACACAGAAAATCTAGAAACGTGAAATAGGGTACATTTAAATATTGCTCGAGTATCTGAATTAAGGTTCCTCTTCACTCAGAGGTTAGGGTGAGGTTAGAGAGGTTAGGTATTTTGTTATTATAGAGAACCTTATAGGAACCTTAATATAGGGGTTATTCTTATGCAAGACATTAAAAAACACTAGTACTTTCAAAATTATCTTAAAACTAAAATAACTTTTAAAATTTAAGTGTAAACATTTATTTCATAATTAGGAATTAAAAATACAGTCTTAGTTTCAAACATAATCACATTAATTAAAAAAATTAATCTCTAAGTATATGTTACGGGCAAAGTAATTAATTGGGCATTATTAAAAATGCCCAGGGTGGAAGCGGACAAAGTGATAAATTTCATTCATAAATTTCGTTGAATTTATCACATTGACCGGGCATTATTAATAATGCCCAATTAATCACTTTTCCCATAACATGTACAATTAAGATTGAAAGTTCAAAGAGACAAAATATAATTACGTGAGGGGAATTAAAAATTTACACTTTTATGTTGTCAAGGTGTAAATTGCAGTTCAGCAATAAACTTTTCCTAAAAGTAAACCTAATAATATTTGAACGAACCCAAAATCTTACTGAGGACGGTGTTTTCTTACGCGATCCTCCACAGCAAAGAGAGTTACAGTGTTCACAGCAAGCAAAGGCTCGCTTTTCTTTAGAGTGTCCCACTCTTTGGATTTCAAAACAGCGTTGTAGTTATCCAAGATGAAGTCGTGTGACACAGTAGTGAGATGGTCATCATGGTGTCTGTCCGCGAGGGACAGAATGTCGCACACCGTCGAAATGGACACATTGGCACACAAGAACTTGGAGCATTCTTTTTTAAGGAAGGGTACCTGGTACTTGTCTGCCGCGTAATAGAGCTTAAGGGCTCTGTCGCTCTGTAGTTCCTCCACAACCCCCGTGTACAGGTAGGTCAGGAAGAGGTTGAGCGTAGAGGGGTCAAGGTCCCTAATGTCCACCTCACCGGACGCTGCTTCCTTCATGTCTGTAGAGAGCATGGTCTTGAAGACGGGGGACCGGGCACTCAGGATAGCCCTGTGGACAGAGATCGAGACATTGTCGCAGTTGAGGGTGATGTCAGAAGAGTCCTGGTCTTGGTAGAGGCACATCAGTTCTTTAGATAACAATAGTACCGAATCGTTTGGCATGTCGCGGGTATAGGAAGTTTGGCTTGCGGAATCTTTAGTGAGCACTTCTGCCTTGTTAGAAGTGACAGGTTCCGCAGATGATGCTTTCTCGGAAAAGCAGGGGGTGTTATTCCACTCTACGCTGGTACAACTGTTATCCCAATTCTCGTAAGAGGGGCTCTGAATCTCGAGGGGTATAGTGAGCACAGGATCCATGGATCGATAGGATCCATGGAGTGGATAGTGATCCATGGATGGCGTTATCTGTGGAAAGCAGATTTTGTTCTTTGACTCAATGCTGACACAACTGTTAGGACAACTTATATAAAGGGGGCTCTGAATCAGGTTTTTGGTTTTCAAACAGAAAAAGAGGGAAATTCTTTTCTCGAAAAATTCTTTCTTCTGCAATGAGTCAGGGAACGTCCAAGGTCTGTTTCCGCGAAAGACATATTCCTTCTTTTTGCAGTTGTCAACGGTGCCATCGCTTCCCCTCAAACTCATCTCAACAGCGAGAGGGTTCTTGAGTTTTGGCCTGATCCTAAATCGTACCAAGTTGTTCTTGGAGAAGATTTTTAGCCAAATTCTCTCAAGGTTGTCATTGTTGTCGTTCGGAGACAGTTTAATGTAAAAAAAGTCTTTTGTTTCATTTGTTTTCATGTCTTCAATCCACCATGGATTTATTTCCAAAGATAGTTTAAAACAATTTATGGTTGTACACATGTGTCTTTCAAAATAACTCCGATTCTTTATCCGTAATTTCACAGTGATGAAGTCCTCCCGGATTATGGAGAGGACGTCTTCGAACTTGGGTCCGGGAGGAAGTTCTAGACCTGCTTTGTTCCTAACAGCATTCACCTGTTGCTTGCACTGCTGGGATCCATCAGAAAAGTAAGAGATGTCACCAGAAAAGGATTTATGGATATCACAGAATCGCACCACTAGATATTCCCCTTGCCCGCTGATACCCTTCGGATACAGTTCCATATAGGTATTACTTACCCAGAACGTCTCACTCCTGATGCAGTCACCGTGTACTTCAGCACACCAGTGGCTAAAGTTCTCGATTCTCCATTCAACAACATATAGTAAACAGGTTTCCGTCTCCATAACCGAGCTGTTTCTTTAGCGAGCGAAACGCACTAAACTGCCGGAGAAACCTCACATAGTATTATTATCTTAGCAAAGCGCGAGGCAAGGGAAAGTTCCCTCCTGACGTCAGCTGATTACGAGACGTGCGAAGGTCAAGTGGTTCGAAAATCGCTTCATCCTAGCTTGCTATCGCCTTCGTTTTTTTTAACGGTTATCATCACGTAAATATTAATTTTCAGATAGTACTAAGTTGTGATACATCGTTCTTTTCAAAACAAATGACTTTATTGGCTTATTTTGTTCGTTTTTTCTACTGCTCGAAAAATTTAGCTTGAATAGTTTATTTTTGTTTCGAATACCGTAGAATCATGGGCGTAGCCAGGGTTCCACTTAGTGGGGGGGGCAAGCAGGGTCGACTATTTTCATGTTTGTGGGGACCAATTCTAAAGCCTCGTGAGAGAGGGCCGTATCCACAGTATTGTTTCGAGAGGGATTTTTGACCAAAAATGAAATTTTGTGGGTAGCTAGAAAAAAATGAGAAAAAAACCCTACAGAAGGGCAATTCCACGGGTAACTGACTGACATTTTTTAAGAAAAACGCTTAGTATTTTGTTATTTTCTTCTAAAAAATAAATGATAAAAAAATACTTTCCACGCAGTTTATTGCTTTCTTGTTAGCTTAATCTAATGGCACAATTAAATTTTCAAAATATTTTTTTATTGATTTTTTTAAAATTTTAAACGACGTGGTAACTGACTGACATTTGTGAAATATTTATGTCAGTCAGTTACCTTGTTGTTTAAAATTTTTAAAAAATCAATAAAACATATTTTGAAAATTTAATTGTGCCATTAGATTAAGCTAACAAGAAAGCAATAAACTGGGTGGAAAGTATTTTTTATCATTTATTTTTGAGAAGAAAATAACAAAATACTAAGCGTTTTTCTTAAAAAACGTCAGTCAGTTACCCGTGGAATTGCCCAGTAATAAAGGTTGAAGTTTGAAAGGGGGGTCAGGGGGCCTTACCCCAGAAAATGTTTGAAAAATTTGACCCCAAGAATATGGTTTCAAACTGTTTTTTTGGTATATATGTAAACCCAAATTTAGATCTACATATTTAGGTAAAATTTTGATTTTAATGAACTCATTTTAAAAGAAAGTGTGAATAATAAAGGTTTAAATACTAAAGGGAGTTCTAGGGGCCCTCACCCCAAAAAAATTTTGAAAATTTGTACCTAAAAAACTGGGTTTTAACTTAATTAAAAGTAAAGTAAAAGTAAATTACTAAGGGCTTGGGGGCAGTTGCCCCTCCCTGCCCCCCCTGGCTATGCGCCCATGCGTAGAATGGATAACTTTGAACCTTAAATGAAAAGCTTGGGCCCAACCACATCGGAAAGTGATTCTACGTGATTTATCTCTATAAGAGAAGGCGATTATAACTTTTCTAATGCTAGTGCGAACAGGTAGAACTGTCGAGATCCTCAAAGTAGTGTCTTGAAAATATTGAAAAGGATCACTTGGGAGCTTCCTACTCTGGTAGTATCAAACGCTAATTTTTGTTAACCTTACATCTTTTCTTTAGAAAAGCGATAAAGAACATGATTCAAAACTGTTAAGTCATATTTTTAAATCAATTAAAAGTCTAAAAATAATTTTAATGGAATAATAAATTCCAAACACAAAATACATTATAATTATAAGTAGCCAAACATTAATTAGGTAGCATGACGATAATAGTGTGTATTGAGATTGAGTTTTTTAAAAGTTGTGATCCTAGAATTACAATTAATCGGACAAAATAAAATCATTAGATTTCATCACAGAATAGCTTCTCCCTTTTCCAAATACTTCTATTAACCCGTACTTTAAGATTTATCAACACATCTTTTAAACTTATCCATCCATTATAAATAACATCTTTTACACTTAAAATTACGAACTCTTTTAACAATCAAAGATTATCCATTTAAGAAAACTTCAAATTTGTATTTTCGTCTCAAATAGTTCTTCCTGGTTTTTCATTCAAGATTTACTCCTTCAACAAATAAATTAAATTACGCCGCTTTCGAAAACAATTAAGTTCTTATTTACTGCAATCATTTTATTTTTAAACTTTCCCGACTTGGTAAATTAGTTCGTTTTGTACAAAACTTAAAAAACTTCATCCGCTTTGAATTAAACGTAACTCGAGCAATTAAAGTTTATCGATGTTCAATCTCTCCTCTTTCAGAGAATTAGAAATATAGCGTTATTTTTATCAAAACAAGAAGTGCTCGTATTTAAGGATCACGATCTGTTAATGCGATCTGTGCGTTTTTATTATTATTATTAAAATCGCTAAATGGATTTTCGAGTTTGGGGCCGCTCAAATATTACATAAGCGCATTGTCTCTTTAGAATCCAAAACAATCCCATCTCCGAAAAATTACACAGCTTACTCGTTCAGTTCTGATTAGTGTGGGGCAAAATCACAGAGTAGAGAGCTTAACAGAGATGCCAAACCGCCGTCTTCCTCTTTAGGTCATTAATTTAATTCAGCACGCATATTATAATTCAGTTCACTAGCAGCCAATCAGAGAACGAGAAATGTATTTGATTTGATTTTAACACTGATTATAGGCGATTTGGATTTGAGTGACAGCTTCAGTGGGCGAATAACAGAATTAGCAGGAATGTTGTGGTATTAAAGGAGGCGGGTCCGGTTGGCCTGACGTTTGTCTATGGGAAAAGCCCTGTTAAAAAAGTTGCCATTAGCGTCTATGGAGATGAACACTCTGTTAAGCTCTATACTCTATGGGCAAAATCTATACATTTAGGTATCTAATGCTTAGGTATCTAGATTTAGGTATCTAATACTTAGGTATCTATACTTTTAGGTACCTAATAATTAGGTATCTATAGTTTTAGGTATCTAATACTTAGGTGTCGATAGTTTTAGGAGGTATCTAGTTTTTCCAGGTATCGAATACTTTTTTTACACCCGCCATAAAAGCAGAAGGTCGAAGGTTTTTTCGATATCAAAAGTACTGGTAAAGATAATTGAATCGTCAGTTTGAAGAAGGGAATAAGTCCAAAAAATGACAAATTGACTTTTTGTGCTCAAAACAATCTACAAGCTTTGTCCTACACATGGGTGAAAAGAGGAGGAAAATAACTAACCCCTATAGGGAGATATCGCCCCTTGAAGTTGTGAAATCGATGTCCATACAATGAAAATTCCATTACTTTTTTTTCGATTTTCTCAAAACTTGATTTTTGGACTTATTCCCTTCTTCAAACTGACGATTCAATTTCAATAAAAAATTTTTGACGAATTGGTTAACAACCCCTCTTTACTTTTGGGTATCAAATACTTAAGTATTTGGTATCGATATCTGCCCGTCACTAATTTTTACACCCCTTTTTATCTATGAGCTGTACACGAACTTACAAGATTCGTCTAATTTTTGTCATGTATATTTACAAATATCGTTAACTTTTGGATGCACTTACGTAAACTGGAAATTTTCGGTATAA
Organism: Tetragnatha versicolor; assembly: GCA_024610705.1. Classification (NCBI taxonomy): domain Eukaryota; kingdom Metazoa; phylum Arthropoda; class Arachnida; order Araneae; family Tetragnathidae; genus Tetragnatha; species Tetragnatha versicolor. Next base: position 861,356 of record JANDEH010000035.1, on the reverse strand, counting down.
GCTGTGTGCTACCAAGGTTAGGTGCTTACGTAATATATAAAAGGCCCCTATCACAGAGTTCCGTCTTATTGAACCGAATAACAACTTAAATAGCGACCAAACGAGTCGAGCTTTTGAAAGCACCAAATCTCTATTTTTACTATGCGATGATCAATAAAAGCGATTCAGACTACTTCGTTCACTTTCGAAAACCCAATTAAAACTATCTGTTTGAATCTGTTACGAATTATTTTGATTGATTCATAAAACCGAAATACGTTGAATGGATTCGTTTTGTTTTTCTTTTATCCCGTGTTTCGTTCGAATTAATTAATAATTGTTTTTGTTCGTTGTGTGGAACGGGACATAGAAGACTGGCTGTCGTTACTGAAAATTCATAAATTCCGTTATCTGCAGGATATGGAATAAATAATCTAGATTTTCTCTATACAGTTAATAAATTTGTCCGGGATTTGTATCCTTTTTTTGAAAAATATGCAAGGCAAAATGATTTACTGTGTAATCTCTATAGCTTTCAAACAATTAATTATTATGTCTGGAAGGTTTTGTATCTCCTTGTAATAAAATGTGAAAAATACGTGTTGGAACAATGGAAATATTTTCCATGCTCGGTTTAATTTTTTACTGCTTCATGAACCGAGAAAAAAAACTAGTCAAACTTTTAAATGAAAAAAGTATATTTTAAATTTTTTTGTATTTTTATTTCAATTTATCTAGTTAGAATTACTTTGATTACTTGATAAAGACTTGAAGACTTGTGATGCGAGTCCCTACGTCATTTCCGCCCGATCCTCCCACCGGCCAAGCAGGAGATTTTAACGAGAGTTCGCCAAGTCTACTAACGGCCGTATTCTGAAGCCTCTGGCAACCTCCAATCCAAATCAAACTTATTGAATCGGTGAACTAACGCTGTTTTATTTCCACTGATGATGTCGGACACAGCTTCCGACGAAACGTCTGGACCTTTTATTTTATTTTAGACCACGGCCTACAAGCCCGAAAGAAATGAATTTCATTAAAGACTTGAATGTTTTGAATATTAGATCATGTAGTTTTTTATTTGTGCGACTTCTTTTGTGTGATTTTTCAGTTGTGCATTCTTTTTTTCTGCGATTTTCTTAGGTCCCTATTCACCGCATAAAAAAATACTTTTTTCTATGACATAAATACCATTTATAAGGAGCTGGCATCTGTCATTATTTCTAAAATTGGACTTTCTTTAATTTTTGGACCCGATTGTAAAATAATTTACAAATGGAGCCAATTTATATGAAAATTCCATTTGCGCTTTAACAAAAATGAGATATTATAAGAAAACTATTCAAATTTCTGACTCAATTACCAAAGTCCCTAAAATCTTTGACGAATGAAATAACCACACAGCATTTTACTTACAGAACACATTAATCTTTTTTCCCCACTTAAATTAAACTCGGTTTCAACCCTCGAGTCTTACATAATCTCCGTTTCTAATTCCACTTATTTTCTTCCATTATTCCGAACTAATTTATTTCTGACTTCGTGAAATCATTTCTCTTCGATGCCATTGGATGGTAATAACAATATCCTCGAACCCAAACGGTTTTATTTCTTCGGACTTGAATCCCCTCTTGATTACTGCAGAAGATGATTAACCTGTAGCCAATCAGAGGCGGTTATGCTCATTTGAGAATTGTACTTTTTTTTTGTTCGTTTGTGGGGGATCGATTCTTTAGTTTTGAATTCAATTACCTTGAATCGATCCGTTCTGTCATTGTGAAAAAAAACAATGTTTTTATAGTTTTTCGACCTTGATTTTTGATAGGAATAAATTTTTTGTAGTTTTATTTTGAGTTTTAATTATAAATTTACGATTGATGTAGTAAATATTACAATAACTAAATTAACTCAATAAACAAATAACAATAGAAAAATTTAATGTAAACTTAATGAATCTTATAATTTGATGAAAACTTCCATAACCAGTGTTATTTATTCCATTTGCCGGGATGTATGGCTATGTTGGTTGGAATTTAACTCCAGACGTTTCACCCACTTCATTGGAGAGCATATTCCGTGGCGAAAAGATCAACTACTAAACTTTTGAAAAATAAATAATAAGTAACAATTACAGCGTGAAGCTCCAAATAAAAACGTGGTATGAATATGAGATGAGATTAATGAGAAAAAATAAATGAATCTTAATTTATGTAACTTCAGAATAGTTAAAGATTTCATTGCTATGTTTTTAAATTAATATGAAATTCTGAATTGGCAGGGGTATTATACATAACAGTTTTAGTATTTGTTTTCGTATTTTAATGCATTTTTCATTTTACGTTCTCAGTAGATTTTAAAAGTAGTGTAAAAAAGTAACTATAGTTGAACCAACGATAGTAAAAGGGTCACGTGATTTTTTGCTTCAGTATTTTTTATTTTATTTAAAATGTACTGATTTTTTATGTATATAGAAGGTATAACTAAGGTTAGAGGGAGTAAATGTATCTTTCGATCAACTGCCCCTCAGCTTCTTCCTTTCTCCCCTCCGAGTATGTCAAAATCACGTGACCCTTTAACTGTCGTTGGTTCGACAGTAGTTTTTTTCCTCTTATACTCTGATATGTGTTCTCATTTATGTAATTCCCAACACTATCGATTATTTTCACTCGATTCAATTCCTGTATCGATTCTTTAACAGCAGCGAATCGATACTTCTTTCATAGTTTCTTGCTTTGTAACTGCGACCTTATCCAAAATCTAAAAAAATGGAAATATTTTAAAATTGAGAATTATTTTGAAAAATCGAAGGGCTTACTCGGAAATCCGGAAAGAATTCGGACATTTTGATACCATATATGTGTCATTTGGTTCAGTAATTAAAAAGCCTTTCTCTGGAAACCGTTCACCAAAAACTTTTTTTTAGAATAGAGAGATATACTCTGATATTGAGGTATTCTCACGTTTTGAGATTAAATTTTATTAAAATAGTAGATAAAAAAACCATGAAGAATGATGTTTACATCAACTATTTCCGTAGCCTAGTTTCTGAGATATAAATTTTTGAAATTTCGTTTTTTGTTTTGGCGCGAAAACACTTTCGAATCACAAATCATGCGCTGTGAGGTCACATCCAATAGAAGCCCGTTTTCTGATCACGTGACAACAGAAAACACAATGGTTTTCATGCGCTGTGACGTCACATCCAATAGAAACCCGTTTTCTGATAGCGTGACTTTTCTGACGTTTTGGCAAAAGTAAAATTGAATTTTAAATTATTTAAAACACATTTTTGAACTTAAAAATCAGAAATATGGGAGTTTTAGACCATAATGTATCGAAAAAGTATAAAATCAAGCAAATCCCTCACTCATGCAAATACCTCTTTGTTCTCATTTATGTAATTCCCAACACTATCGATTATTTTCACTCGATTCAATTCCGGTATCGATTCTTTAACAGCAGCGAATCGAAACGGGACTCGGTATTTCCAATTTAAAGGAAAGGATCGTGCGGTTAGGAAAGGGCGAAAGATTACTTTCCGGGCATTAATTTACCCCGGGATGAATAATTTCTCGAAGGAAGTAGTAGGGGTAATCCCAGGGATTTCGGGGGTTTGATCAAAGAAAAGGGATTTTTCTCTTTGGTCTTACCACTAGATTGGTTTATAGGAAGAAAAGGGTTGGGTAGAGGCTTTTTTTGAGAATTTTAAAGAAAGGGGCTTTAAAAGGAGACTCCATCTTCATTCTTGCCTTTAGAGAAGAAGAAATCTAAACATTAAAATTTAAAAGTAACAAGCATTAATTTCTCACTGATATTGCTTTTTATTACGTTTAAGGTATAATTTGCATTTTAGAGAAAATATAAGAAAAGTTGTCAATAATGAAGTTTCCAGAAATTTTTGGAAATTTGACCCTAAAAACAGGGTTTTCAACTTGTTTTTTTGGTACAACTAGTCCGAATTTCGGACATACATTTTAAGGAATTTAATACATTTTAGGTAGCATTTTGATTTTGATGAAGTTATTGTAGAAAAACTGAATAATAAAGTTTGAAGTAGAAAAAAGGGGGTTCGGGGGCAGTTCCCCAGAAAGGTTTTGAAATTTTCACCCTAAAAAAGTAGGTTTTAACTTGTTTTGGTATACGTAGTCCGTATTTCAGGGGTAGGGCAGGACCTCTTCACCCCCACCCTTATATAGGCCACTGTGCTGACCCCTCTAATCCCACTTCTACTATCACCACCACCTTCAACCAACCCTTTATGTATAGCCCCCCCCCATTGTAACACCTTTGCGCGCGCCCTTTCGTGAAATAGAGACAAATGCACAGCGCAAAGCAGCGCTCTATTGTGCGCGCCTCCATCCATTGTTCAACGCGTTAAATGGAGCCTGAAGCGGACGTTCTCTATCTGGGAATTAAACGTTTCTGCGGGGATCACAAAGGTGTTGACACGGGTGAGGGTTTTCCAATGCCACCCTCCTTATAATGCCTATTATAAAGCCATTATGCTACTCTTGGCCGAATACGAATTGTCTTGTTAATTTTGTTCTACCCTTTCAGACAATGGGGCTATTTAGAATTAAACATAATGTTAGAGAATTACAAGGGTGAGGATTTCACTATTATATAGGCAGACAATTAGAAATTATAAAGTCACTAGCGCTAAAGCGCTAGACCCGGCTTTGCCCGGGCGCAGTAGCGCTGACGCGCTAGTTTTTTATAAATATCATCTGGCGCGTAACAGATGGGCTTCGCCAGTCCATTTTTAAAGAAGATTATTCTGGTGTGTTACAGATGGGCTTCGCCAGTCCATTTAAAAAAAAATCTTCTGGTGTGTTACAAATGGGCTTCGCCAGTTCAAATGTGGAAATAGTTAAATAAAGGAGCCACTTTTATGTTTATGCTACAACAATGGATTTCAAACTGCAACAATCAATAATATGCCTACAACAATTAAAGTTACATCTTTTCTTATGATATTTACAACAATGTGGTTTTGTCCTGAAGTTAGGCATAAAATATGTGTTTTTAATGGACCAAAAAATTGCATAAAATGGACCAAAAAAGTTATTAGGATGCATCGATTTCAAATTATTTTTATTCAGAAACCTTCCTTAGAGCGAGAAGATCAACGTGGTATAGTTTAATAGTTAATGTAGGTTCGAAAAGTTTAAAACTATAAAGGACATACATACATACATACAAACAGACATTCATTTTTATATATATAGATTAGTATCACTTGGGACACACTATTTTCACTTTCAGAGTGTTAGTGATCCAAGTCTAAAAATTATAAAATGTGAGTTATTGCTGAACCAACGATAGTAAAAGTGTAACGTGATTTTGACAACGCTGGAACTAGTATTTCGAAGAGGAGACAGGTGGAAGTTGAGGGGCAGTTGATCGAAAGAGGAAGAGACATTTGCTTGTATATAGACCCCAACTATCACCGGTTACCCAACTATCGGCCGTGCAAAGTCTGTAAAAATCACGTCACCCTTTTACTATCGTTGGCTGAGCAGTAGTCGACGACGACTGTTGTTTCATGAGACCCATGTATGTCTCGGTAGCCAGAAACACAAGATTTATGTTCGAATTTGAAATTGTCTTACCCCACACAAAAAAAATCGAAGGGAAAAATCGCAAAAAAGTTGCACAAATAAAAAAAATCGCACAAAAACAGGTTTGAGTGTACTTTGCCCTACTTTCAAAGACTACATTTGCAAAAATGTTGCAAATTCAGGAGGATATCGCTACCACCACGCCAGAAACACGAATCTGCAATGCGAACGCAATGCAGATTCAAAAAAACCCATGTGAAAAAACCCACATTTTGGACCCATTTTTGGGTTTTTTCAAAAAAGAAGCAGTTCCTTCAAAATTTAATGTGTTTTTTTTTCAAAGTTTAGGATATTTTAAAAATTTTAATGGGTTTTTTCAAAATTTAAACTAGGTTTTAAAACTTAAATAGTGTTTTTTCAATTTCGGGGAGTTTTTTTAAAAGTTAAATAGGTTCTTTCATTATTCAGTGAGTTTTTTTCATTATTGAATGGGGTTTTTTCAAAAATTAGGACGTTTAAAGTACAAACTAGATATAAAAAATATTTTTTTAAAATTTCACAGTGGGTTTTTTCAAAGTTGAATAGATTTCTTTCAATACTGAATGGGTTTTTTCAAAGTGTAGGATATTTTAAATTTCAGTGGGTTTTTTTCAAATTTTAAACTAGGTTTCAGTAAATAAGGGGTGTTTTTACAATTTCAGTGAGGTTTTCAAAGAATAAAAACTTTGAAAAAACCCACATAACTGTGGAAAAACTGGCATTATTTTGACACAACCCATTTAACATAGAAAGAGCTCACTAAAATTTGAAAAAACCCACTTACTCTACAGTAGAAAACCACTTAATTTTGAAAAAACCCACACTTTTTCCGAAAAAAACCCAGTTTTATATGGGTTTTTTCAAGGTTTTATTGAAAAAACCCGAAAAACCCCAACCCACTTGGGTTTAAAAAAAAAAACCCGGGTTTTTGCCAACCCTGTATTACCCCCTCCTCAAACATTATATAATCTGTAACAAACCCCCTCCACCCCTCTAATAAAGAAACAAGTCCATCCATCTTGGTTGAACGATCACTGTGTCTGAATCTCAGGGGGGGGAGGCAAACACCCCTCCCCTTTACTATCGTTGGCTGAGCAGGAAGGATGTGTTGTAAGTTGACTATCTTGGTTGCTTGCAGCGTTTAGTAGACGATTCACCACTAACCTAAAAATAAAAAGTTCGCATATTTCCAAATTTTTCAGTGGTATTGTGTAGTTTTGTGTTTTTTTAGTTGAAAGAACACACAATTTAATCAAAAAATCAAAAAAATTTGCAAATATGCGAACTTTTTATTTTTTTGACCCCTATAAAAAAGTGCTTTTTTCACATGCTAATATCTCCGCGAATATTCAAGATATTTTCATGAATTTTTTTCAGTGAGTTCTTCTTGACGTTGGCAACAATACAACACTGAGGTTTTTGCTCTATCTCCTTTAGTTTTTAAAATAATTTTTTTAACTTTTTAATTTCGCCGCTAGGGGCGCTGTAAGTCATCTCAATGGATTCTCCAGGGTCATTTACCTAGGGGTAGCCTTCACCTCCACGACCCTAGGAGGCGTTGGTTCCGAATAAAAGCCGTGCAACGCAATTTTGAAACACCCTGTATACTATACTTATTCCTTAATTATCAACTAACTAAACCGAACTACCTTTAATTCTTTCTAATTCTTATTTTTTCCTGCCTAAAGCGCTCGTAAATTATTCAATAATAGAACAATTTGGGAGGGGGATTTTTAGGAAAAGAGTTTATGGGGAAATACGGGGTGAATTTAGTCTATTTCTATGGTCAAAATAGTAAATACTCTGATTTTCGGGAGGTATTACACCCCAAATCCCTCTGGTTATGCCACTAGTGTTGTATATCGATGACAAAGATTAAACTCCTTAAGGGTGGTATTTAAAGTTTGTGAAACCCAGGTCTCTAAGCTAAAGCTCCTTGTAACTCCAATACTACTACTAACAGTTCCAATATCTGGACAAGTCCCGCTATTAACTGGCCGGACATGATGATGTATAAGCACACCGTTTCCATGGTGATGACGGATGACTTCGGAGCGGGTATTTGAGAGGCCAACTTATCAACACTTCGTCGGCGCCTCATCCGTCAACGGACATTTGTCGCGCATGTAGGAGTCTATATTACGAAGACCTGGTCCCTGGGATTTATATTTCATTTACTACACTTTAAATTTAGTACCAAAAAAAGGTAGGGTAGACTTTTAACCATCTGGTCTGGTCAAGAAAAGAAACTTTCGAACTCAAGAGTAAAAACTTGTCTAAAGTCTTCGTGTTTTATGATGTCAAACTGCAGAATCTTATTTTAATCCTTAATACTTAGGTACTTTACTGAAAAACACCTTTTTAGTGTGTAGCTCATTTTTTTTGCTCTCACAATCAATCAATTTAATACTCTCAGCTTAAAAAATCCTTCGTTTTAATTTTTTCTAAAAAGTTAATTTTAATTTAATCTAATTAATTATTGTAACAAAATAGTTGTTACAAAACCTACCCACACGATCCTTCAGTATCGTAGAGGTAGGGATAGGTGGTCGCGTTAAATTTTGTTTGTAAAAAGTGGGTCGCGATGTTCAAAAGTTTCAGAACCCATGGCTAAGACTGGTTCAATTCCGTTAAAGGTTCCGCTGAATATCACCACGTCTTTATGAGCACAATATATTAAAATATCGACAAATTTTCCTGATATTCCTAAAATTTCACATATTTATTGATCTAACTAAACATTTTACTGCATGAGTTTGAAATTATTTAGCAATATCTCTACTATTTGGTGACCAAAAAATCATGGCGGTATTTAGCGGGAATCGAACCGACTTTTTAAATAATTTTAAAATTTCATTTTGATCTAACTGACTTACTTTGAATTATCTTCTTCGTTCCTAACAAGGACTAAACCGGTCCATGGCTGGAGGCGACGCTTGAGAGTTGGAGTTTCCTCACATATTCCTCTAACCAGAAGTACAGTCGAATCCGCTTAATGTGATCACGGTTAATGTTATCAATAGGATAATGTTATCGAAATCAACAGGTCCCGATCATTCCTATTTAATCCAATGTAAAATGCATCGTTTAATGTGATCAACTTAGTATCAACACGCCGCTTAATGTTATCAAAATTTGTATATATCCCCTTAAAATCGTCCGTTTTCAAGTTCCGTTTTGAAGGTCAATTGCTTTTTTTCTGAAACTCAGTATGAGTTTACAGCTGCACCGTTATACTTCTTTGGTTTGATTGTAAGAAAAAGAAAATATTCCATGTTCTCTGCATTCATAGAAAGAAAACCATCCTAGAAAACTGTTTAAGGGGGGGTCGAAGCAATGCTTGTGATTGGTTATCACCATTGGCGCCTTGCAGATGTTTCTGATAAGAGATTTTGAATTTTTCCTTGTTTAGTGGAATTCAGATTAATTTAAGTGATTTATGTTTGGCCTTTTTCATGTAAATTTTTGAAAGTTCGCGTTGATCTTGTCTGGATATCAAAAGAAAACGAATCCATAGAGCGGAATCCATAGAGTTAGGCGGAATCACATAGGTGTGGTATGTACTATTACTATTACAAAGTAAGATATTATTTTAAATTTATTTATTGGATTACTCTTATATTTTACACTAAAAATCATAAGTTACCAAGTACATAGTTAAAAATGATTTAAATACATTAACTACGATTACATAATTTTGATTTTAAAGCAAACAATATAATTACACCGTTTGTTAATTTTTTATATGGAATCGCTTATTGTTATCAATCGGATAATGTTATCAATTTCATCTCGGACAATTGCGATCACATTAAGCGGACTCGACTGTACTGGTGAAATACTCCTATTTTCATAGTTCGATTCCGTTAAAAATCCTGCTTACAAAACCCCTCAAGGTCGTTAGGAATTCCTAGGTGATTCTAAGTCGTCTTGATGTACCCTACCCCTCCTAGGAGTTATGAAACATTAATCTAAAACACCCTGTATAATAACTCAGCGGTTTCGTGAAGCTGAATCGGGCCCCCAATCTTTTCCCCTCTAACCCCTCTCCAATTTTCTTTCTTTTCGAACATTTCGAACGTATCACGACCACCCCTGGTGTAGTATCTCAAACACGCGCTCAGATTAACCAGAAACAATCTGTGCTCCAACAGAGAGGTTTTTACTTATTCACATCATCGTGGATCGATACATACAACTCAAACTACTCCTCGAAACTTTGAAATATACCACGAGCGGCTCGGCATGAAAGTGGCGTAAGTCCCAAAAAAATACGAAATTTGAGAAAGGCATGGACTTATATTTCTTTTCTTTGTTCATTTTCCTAGTGCAGGGGTTCTCAACTGGGGGGTCGCGAGACAAAAATTAATAACAGTCATATTAACAGAGTTATTTTTTATACAGACACAACAATTTCAAAACTTTTAAATCTTAATAATGGAGAATTGTAGCCTATCTTAAAAATCTAAATATTCAATTTTAATTTAATAAAAATTATCTCCTGCTTCCAAAAATATGCTTGCCTTTTCCCGCAAACTTTTATTGTAATTAAGGTAATTATGACATATTTTAATACAGAAAGCTCCTAACAATGGGACGTCACATTTGCTCTTGGAAATGTGGGAAACACCGTTTCCATCGAAACACTAGGTTGTAAAAAACTAGAGCTCAGTCTTTCAAAGAGGCACATTTGACGTCACAAGCTGTTTCAGCTCAGAAAAAAGTAAGCTATTTTTAATTGAAAATAACTTAAAATTTAGGGCTTTGAAAGGTAAATTAAATTAAAATGTTTTTGGAGGTTTTAAGTCATTTTGAACACATTAATATTAAAAAAAATTTGACTGCAATTATCCATTAATAAGTCTTTGTATGTCCGGATTAATGTTAGTAACACATAGGAGGATGTCATTTTCAAGTGTCAAACGATTTCTTGCCTTTGATATTAAGTGCACGACTTCAGAGAACCCTTGTTTACACCTGTAGAATGTTTCAATTGGTATTAATACCCTTATCGCTGCTTTGAATATTTCTGGATATTGTTTTTTAACACCTATTCAGAATTTGTCAACACAGGCATTGTTAAAGTTCAGCTTCATTCTCTGATTACTAGACAATTCTATTAAATCATCATGCAGATGAATACTTAATTCAGCCTTTTGAACGGCTTGCTCATTAAACGGATTGACTACCCATAAATATCCATCCCCATATTCTTTGCTGGAGTATAATCTTTGAATTGTTCTGTCAAGGCTTCAAGAGGAGATGATATGAGTAGGGAGAGAGACGAAGTGGAGGAAAATTATCCTTTCTGAAAAGGTGATCCCGAAAAGTTTGGAAACTTATGGAATGAGGAAGTTGCATTATTATTTTTTAATCGATTCTTCTTGCAAAAATAAGCAACTACCCAAAATTTGAGGCCGATCGAGAAATTTTTTGATTGTCAAAAAAATTAACAAAAATCCACTTTTTAAAAGCGCGCGAAAACGCCAAGAGTTAGGGATCATCGTATGTTGACGTCATCATACGATAAACATTGTTGGAAAGCAATGGAGTTGATGGTATGATTGTTGACATCTTTAAACAATAAGCGTTTTCAGTCACGTGTTTTTTCTCGACTTTTAAATTAAAATATTTAATTACTTATAAATTTTTTTGAAAAATTGACTAGATATTTCCTTTTACCATACAAAAAAACCATACGGAACACTTGTTTGTTTTTGAAAATCTGACACATGCATCTTCCTTATTCTCAAAACTACGTTCAGTGTACTTATACCACTTTCACTCTTAACCAGTTCGAATATGAAAGGCGGGAGAAAACTTTTTCCCTCTCCTCCATTTCATTTTCCGTTGGCATGATCGAAATCCAATCTTTTAAAAGGCCTTTACTTAACTTAAACACCGCTCCTCAGAAATGCCTTAATGGCTGGAATAGGGCCAATCTGTGTAAGTCTAATGACCCGTATGTGATTTGGATTAGGCCTTAAGTATTATAGGAACATAAGGTATATAACGTTAAATTTACTATCTATCTGTGGAAGGCTTACTATAAAGGACTTTATGACGTCTTCTATAGAAAAGGGATAGTGGTGGAGAAATAAGGTTATTTGACTACTACAGGTTGGATCATAAAATGTAAGGAAAAAGGAGGTCATGACGTCAAAAGGGGCAGAAAGTTGGACCGTCAATGTGAATCATATGAGAAACTATGCATGAAAACGGACGAAAAGAATTTAATTTTTTGGCACTTGTTACTGTTAGATGATAGTCCAAAATAATTTTTAACAACACGATAATAGATGATTTAACTATACTTCACAGCAACGTTTCCTGTGAACCCAGTACGTCACTACTCTGAAGGAGAAAGTGAGTAAACACAAAGCCTGTTGGGTTGATAGGGAAATATCGATACGCGAATCGTGATAAAAAGAAACTATTTATACACGGGTTTAACGAAATAATCGTATTTTAAAATTGACGTTCACTCGAAATTCAGACACCGCGATGGGAACCACTTAGTGAGGTAGTAAGTTCAACTTAAGTTGCTGTCTAGTATTAGTTTAGTTTTTAAAATGTTTTAATTTTAACTAATATCAGTTTAACATTTGGGTTTTTCGTAACTACATCAAATGTGCCTTCAAGTAGAGGAACTATTAGAAACCAGTGAATGTTACAGATAGTCCAATCCGGACCTTATGGCATCTGATGCCTCTAACTGTAGAGATAGGGGGGTGACTGGGGGGGGTAAGCTGATTGGCCGTGAGGGATGAACTGTTATCCGAGCAACACACTCGCGATGACATGGCAGGTATTGAATCAATCAGTTGTTCTGATTGCTACTAATTCGCCACATTAGGATGGGTGAAGGGAAATGTAACCGTTGGTTTACACAGAGAGAGAAATGACTATTTCAAATTTGAGTAAAACTACGCACTCATATTTGTATTCCCGATGGCTTCTTAGCCTGAATTTTTAAGTATCTGGTCTTGTTGGCGCGGTATGCCCCAATGGGGTTTTGTGCCAATCATCATTATCATCATTATATCCTTCTTATAGAATCCTTTAAACTATGAGAAAACTCCAGCTCTCAAGCGTCGCCTCCAACCGTGGACCGGTTTCGCCCTTGTTAGGGTTCATCAGCACGGTATAGGAAGGTAACGCAAGAGAGCGGAGGGAGAGCTTTTAATCTAGCGACTATATCGGAAAAAGTGGTGACCATTGATCAGTCCTCCACTATCTGCCGGAATGAACTGCGCATTCCCTGGAACAGATTTAATTCCACGAAAGGCAAGGTATGAAAAGAAGAGTTCTTCACCAGTAACCTCTATGCTGTGTTGATGAGCCCTAACAAGGGCGAAACCGGTCCACCGTTTGAGGTGACGCTTGAGAGCTGGAGTTTTCTCACACGTTCCTCTAACCAGAGGTTACTGGTGAAGAACTCTTCTTTTCATACCTTTAAACTATACTAGACAGCAACTTAAGTTGAACCTACTACGTCACTAACAAACAAAGTAGTTCCCATCGCGGTGTCTGAATTTCGAGTGAAACAAAGAACGTCAATTTTTTTAAAAATAGGATCATTTCGTTAAATCCATGTATAAATAGTCTTTTTATCAAGATTCCGAATTTCCTCCTATCAACCCAACAGGCTTTGTGTTTACTCACTTTCTCCTTCCGCGTAGTGACGTACGGGGCTCAAGAAACGTTGCTGTGAAGTATAAATGACGTTCGACGTGATTTTTGATTAGCCCCTCTAAACACACGCAGAACGAGCAATCGCACCTGATACCTTTTACATAAACCATGCGCTCAATGGCATCCGAACGTATTCCGCGACAATACCCACCGAACAATTCAATCCAATAACGTTCGATTCCCCAAGAACAAAAGAAGCCTCCATTAGAGAAGCCATTACCTTCGATTTCGTGCAAATTAAATCTTGGCTTAAACGTCAACCACCCCCCCTCCCTCTCTTTACTGTAGAAGTTAGCGTAGAGTGAGGAAGGGAATAGTGTGAACATCTCTCATCTTTCGTGTCAGAAGCATTTTCGCACATCCCAACGGTTTGGTCCTGACGAGCTTAGTGCGCATGCGTGTGGACTTATTTTAGCTGTTTTTTTTTGAAATTTTAATAAAATAATAAATCGGGGATAGAACCCACGACCTACCGCATGCTAAGCACGCACGCTACCACTGCTCCAGCGGGGATTCATTAATAATTGAAATTATCCGAAGAACTTCTTTTTTTTTCTCCCCGAGCATGCGCACTAAACTCGTCAGGACTAGACCGTTGGGATTAACAAATATGCGTGTCAGAAGCGTGCGAGGATCAGGGGTTTGCAGTAAACACCTCAATAAGGAAGTTGCATGCGTCAGATTTTCATCAACATTCAAGTGTTCCGTATGGTTTTTTGTATGGAAAAATGAAATATCTACTGCTTAACCAAAGATACTAAAAGGGTCACGTGATTTTGACATTCTCGGAGGGGAGAAAGAAAGAAGCTGAGGGGCAGTTGACCGAAAGAGGAAGATACATATACTCCCTCTAACCTTAGTTATACCCTCTATATACATAAAAAATCAGTATATTTTAAATAAAATAAAAAATACTGAAGCAAAAAATCACGTGACCCGTATAGTATTGTTGGTTCAACAGTAGTCAGTTAGTTTTTCATAAAAAAATGCACAAGTAATTAAATATTTTAATTTAAAAGTCGAGAAAAAAACACGTGACTGAAAACTCTGTGAAAACACCGTGCGATGACGTCAACAATCCTACCATCAACTCTGCTGCTTTCCAACAATGGTCACCGTACGATGACGTCACATCCCAAACTATTAGCGTTTTCGTGCGCTTTGAAAAAGGGAATTTTTGTTAATTTTTTTTGCAATCAAAAAATGTCTCGATCGTCCTCAAAATTTTGGGTAGAAGCTTATTTTTGCATGAATCGATTTAACAAATTCCTACACTCTTAAAACGATTGTATCAAAATTGAGTAAAAGGTACTCAAAAAGGCTCCGATCCAATAAGTACTCAAATTTGAATACATGAATATACTCATTCTGAAATGTGCATACTCAAAAATGAAACATCGTGAGCTCATTTTTGAGTTCAAGCTCAAGATGTTTCATTTTTGAGTATGCACATTTCAGTATGAGTATATTCATGTATTCAAATTTGAGTACTTATTGGATTGGAGCCTTTTTGAGTACTTTTTACTCAGTTTTGATACAATCGTTTTAAGAGTGTACGATAAGAAATGGAGAAGGGTTATAGAAAGATGATATGGAGGACAGTAAGTAAAAGTGTATTTTTCATGTTCCTATTAATTTCACACAAAATTTTAAACACTCTTAAAATTAATTCGATTGCTATGTAAAAATCCTCTATTTAAAAAATCCTTAAGAATTTGTTTGATCATCCTATCTTATTTGAATTCGTCCTATTTTCGGTCCTGCTAAAAATGTGTGCACCCAGGGTTAGCTTCGATGTGGTCGCTCAACCCTTCACCCCCTCTTATCGTTCCACGGAACAAATTCGAACGAGCGATTTTATTAGCACCTGATCCGAAAAGTTTCCCCGAGACACACACACGCAAAGTCAAAGTTAAAGTGCTTTTCCTTTTGTGAAATAAATCGCTCTGGGGAACTAGTAACTCGCTTTTATTGCGATTTAAATGATGCGGGATTTTGTTAGTGCTTCTCACAGATTGTTCGAATCGTCTTGATTGGACGACGACGCGGCATGTCGCCAATTAGGGAGGAAGAATTTTCGGTGAGTTTGTCGTCGGAATAAGCTTTTAATTAATTTAACCGAGTGAAGTCGTCGATAGTTTTGATTGAGATCTGCAGATCCCATCTTTGTTGTAATTGCTGGGTTTGCTCGGAACTGGAATTCGTGATCAGATAGTATTGAATCTTGTGAAGTTTTGATTTCGGCTAATTTAATTTTATGGTATTACCGTGATGTTATGTGTTATGTATTTGTTTTAATGAGCTGGTTGGAGTGAAAGTGGCACAAGTCCTCTGAGTTTTTAGTAATTAGAGGTTTTCACTAACGGCATATGCGTGGTTTCTATGATGTAGAAGGCATTTTTAGGCAGCTCTTACATATCGTTTATTGAGTTTTTGACTTAGTTAGACAAATGTCACACTAGGTAAAGGACGTTAAATAGGAGAAATCTAGATACAAATCTAGAAAGAGTCCTCCAGCCGCCATGTTTACCCACAGCTCAAAGGATGACCGACAACCGTAGAGATCTAAGTATTTACATTATTTTAATTAGATTCTAAAGTAATAATAATTAGTAGATTACTATTTTAGGATCTAATAATATTATTAGGGCTATGATATGGAGGGCTCAGAATTAAAATGGACCAAGTCCACTTTTTGTCATTTTTGAGTTAGCAACGCTATAACATGCTTCAACTATGTAAAATTTCAGTGCAATAATGAACCAAGTCCTAGTTCTGATAATATCCGCTTGGCAGCAGCAAGTTCTGTAGGGTTAACATGTAATTTCCTATGAAGCTGTAACTTTAAACGTCTGTAGCTTAAAAGTAGCTAAAGTGGACTTGGTCCATTTCTATTCTGAACCCTCCATATAAATGTATTTAAAAATCAAAAATATGTACTTATAATATGTGTTTATTTTAGCAAAATATGTATTAAAAAATGCCAAATATGTAAAAAGAAAATGTTAAGTGATTTTTTAAAGGGGATCTTTAAATATTACGCAACCACGGGAAGGGTGGTTTTCGCTATTTCCGACAGCTCATTTTGTTTTCTTGCTGTCTTGTCGTGAGAAAAAAACGAAATCCATGTGTCAAAGTCCCTTCTCGGCGCGCCTGACACTTTTCATCTGACAATCCCGACATCACAATCTTTTTAAAGTTAAATTCAGCATTGAGTGCACCAATTAAGTTACAATTTGAATGCGTTTATCATTTTATGGGTTACTTTAATTTGAAAATCGTGTGATTATTTTTGAAAAACTTGAAAATGGATTAATATGTAAAAAAAATATTTAGTTATAGGTTAAATATGTAAAAATATGTAAAATAAACCGAAATATGTGAAAATATGTAAAATAAACATGGTCTTTACCGATTCAAACTCTTTTAAAACATAGAATTCAAGAGTGCACTTTAATATCAGATTCCTGAACAAATATGTAATTACATATAAATCCTAACCCTAATTATTATTAATTAGATCACTATGGTTGTCAGTCATCCTTTGAGCTGTGGGTAACCATGGCGACAGGAGGACTCTTCCTTAAGCTGTTTCGAAATCTAAACCTACACTTATCTCAAATTTTGTATTTTTGGACTTATACCACTTTCATTCAAAGCAGCTCAAACGCAGGATAAAACGAACGTAACGTGTGTATTGTTCCGAATTTGTCTCCCTTTCGCTATTCTGACTTAGTTTTAGGTTTAAAATTTTAAGTCAACATGAGAGAAATAATTTGCATTGGAATATTTTCCCACCTTTCACTAAATTTCAATAGCTAAAACTGCTAATACAGATTTTTGGCTTTACGGTAAGTTTAGTCTTTTAGAAACGTTGGTTGGTACAGATTTAGAAAGAGTCCTCCAGCTGCCATGTTTAACCACAGCTCAAATGATGACTGACAACCATAGAGATATATTAATTATTATTATATCTTAAAAATAATAATTAGTAGATTGTTAGAAAGTTTAATGTAGTACTATTAGAACTCTATGTGGCCGCGGTGGTGTAGTGGTCAGAGTGTCTGGCTACCAGCATTACCGACCCAAGTTCGATGCCTTTCGGTTTCTCCTTGGGTAGCTGACCATGGGTCAACTCAGCCCTTCATCCTTCCGGGGTCGATAAATGAGGACCAAGCTCGCTTGGGGAATCAACAGGGCGTCCAGCGTCGGGCTAGCCACTCGGCCTGGACAAACGCTAGTAATTAGCACCCCAGGCCCAAAGGCTACAGAAACGGAGATGGGCCACTAGGCCCGCGCAGACTTTGATTTGTGAGAAAACTCCAGCTCTCAAGCGTCGCCTCCAACAGTGGACCGGTTTCGCCCTTGTTAGGGCTCATCGGCACGGTATAGGAAAGCAACGCAAGAGAGCTACGTGGAGAGCTGGAGTTTTCTCACACATTCCTCTAACCAGAGGTTACTGGCGAAGAACTCTTCTTTTCATACATAAAAATTCAAAAATACTTTTCAGACTTTGATTTGATTGAACTCTATGATATACGGCCGTATTCTGTGCTACTTGATCAGCGGTTAACCACCAATCAACAAAGAAGGAATCGCTGACTCTGAATGTGATTGGTTGAATTCTACTTTGATTGCACCGCTGCTGGTCAGAAATCTCAGAATACGGCCGTTAATCAGGTTGTTGTGGGAGCTGTGGTTAAACATGGCGGCTGGAGGACTTTTTCTAAAGCTGTTCCTCGCCGGTTTTTATGGCGCAAAAGTTCGTTAATTGACTCATTCATGTCATCCCTAATTTATCCTTAAACCTAACCTGATGGTTTTGATCCAATTTTGAAAAGCTACGTGTCCCATACCAAGACCCTCTATATAAAGGCCTCCCAACTCGGCCGTGCAACGTCATAACTTTCACTCATCTTTGACGTCACTCCATAGACTTAACATGGCAATTTTCACCCACGTCTGACGTCATCACCCGGAGTTGGATGGCCATGTATATAGAGGGTCTTGCCCATACCCGCAAATAAGAACTCCTATAGTTCGCTACACTGAGAGAAATGATAGTTTAAAATTTGAGTAAATCGATGTTCTAATTTTGGTATAAAACTTTTTTGATCAAATATGACGACCCAATGCTTTCAATTTTGAAACATCAGACATACTCAGTTTCAAACAATTTAATAGTCACCACTCACATTATGCTTATTTATAGTTTACATTTGAAATATTTGCAATATATCAAAATTAACATTAAGGTGGTTTCATAACGTGTAACACAACGTTGGGACGTCGCACTCAACTTACTAGTCTACTTCCCACGTCATAGTATCGTGGCTATAATGGTCATCCTAACTGTAACACATTGCACCCTCTTTATAAGAATGTCATGGACGAATCAAAAAAATGAGTACATGATGCTTTATTTTTGAGTATCTGCCCATCTTCAAAAATGAGTACATGCATATTTTCAAATTTGAGTACATAAATTTGGATCGGAGCCTGTTTGAGTGTGTGAAAACTCAAATTTCAGTAATTTTTACTCATTTTTGAGGCTGTCGTTTTAAGAGTGTAGGTGTGCATTTCCGACCTGCCATTCCTATGTGATTAGGAGTTGTCTAGGTGTGCCCTACCCAGGGTTGGCAAAAACCCGGGTTTTTTTGAAAAAACCCAAATGGGTTGGGTTTTTTTGGGTTTTTTCAATAAAACCCTGAAAAAACCCATATAAAACTGGGTTTTTTCCGAAAAAGTGTGGGTTTTTTCAAAATTAAGTGGTTTCTTTCTATGTTAAATGTGTTCTGTCAAAATAATGTCACTTTTTCCACAGTTAAGTGGGTTTTTTCAAAGTTTTTATACTTTGAAAAAAAAACACTGAAATTGTAAAAACACCCCTTATTTACTGAAACCTGGTTTAAATTTTGAAAAAACCCACTAAAATTAAAAAAAATACCCTAAACTTTGAAAACACCCATTCATTATTGCAAGAAATCTATTCAACTTTGAAAAACCCACTGAAATTTTTTTTTGAATCTTCTTTATTTTTACATCTAGTTTGAACTTTAAACGTCCTAAATTTTGAAGAAACCCACTGTGAATAATGAAAGAACATATTTAACTTTTTTTAAAAACTCTCTGAAATTGAAAAAACACCATTTAATTTTTAAAACCTAGTTTAAATTTTGAGAAACCAATTAAAATTTTAAAATTATCATAAACTTTGAAAAAAAAAACATTAAATTTTGACGGAACTGTCAAAATCTTGATTTTTCTTGAAAAAACCCAAAAATGGGTCCAAAACGTGTTTTTTTTCACAGGGGGTTTTTGAAAAAACCAATTGGGTCCAATCCGGCCAACCCTGGCCCTAATCCTCCTTGAATTACATTTATCCGAAACACCCTGTATAATAATAATAAAATAATAAATTTTTATTAAACAAACAAGAACAAAACAGAAAAAATACAATTGATCCAGTACATGAATATCCCAAAGGAGCAACCGCTCGTCCATGGGGTCACAGAATATCTTTGTTAAAAGTAAGATAAAAAAATCGATTTGGTTTATAGTGGAAGAAGTTATTTTGCTTTAACACTAGACACTTAAAAAAGAATTGTAAATACAAGAACAAAAAAAAATAAGAAAAGGAAAACAAAATGGCTTGGCTGGCAATTTCTAAGTTTATAGAGAAAAAAATGAATAAATGGTGATATTTAAACCTGACAAAATTAGAATAAGGACTCAATGCTATTTAGATTCAAAATATATGCAATGCACAATTTTGTATATATGAACATTCTCTCTAATTCCCTTTAGTATTGACCTCCCATGCAAGAGCGCAATCGGTTTCCCCTCGCCCCATTAATTCCGCTAATCCAATATTCCTCCTGCTATTGACAAGCTCGATAAGATGCATCAACTGCCCCGATTAGGCCGTAACGCGCGCGATACTCTCTGTTTGATGACACAAATGATAAGTGTCGCCAAACTGTGTGCGGAAAGGGGTAAATCCGTTGTGGATATCACCATCGGGGCCGTATCCAATGGGGAGGGTTAGTATAGAGTATCGAAACCCTCCCTGAAATTTCGGCAATTTTTTTAAAAATTATGTTCACTACATGAGCGGTCGTCTTCGGGTATAGTCCACAGAGTCTCAAAATGAGTCAAAATATTGCTCCTTAAAGGGGTACCCGTATTTTACTATTATGAAAATGTCGTTTTGAAACAAAAAAAAATTCGGTCACTTTTTTCCCTACTGTAGGCTTTAAATTTTGTTTTCATAATTTATTGATTTATTGACAATTGACACATGTACAAAATAAGAAAAAAGAAACCCATAACCTGGAGGAAAAGATCTTATACAGGTATAATACCAACATGAAACAAGTGCAATGAAATCTCAATACAATGAAATTGTATATACTTGAAGTGAATATACAATAAAAATAAACACTAGTAAGTATACAATAAAAAAACTACTTGTGGTATACAAAAAAAAGATGTAAAAAGATTGGGCGTGAAAATAGAGCGTTAATTTGTAAAAGCGATTAATAAAAAGGGAGTATTTTACCACTACCTCTGGTTAGAGGAATATGTGAGAAAACTCCAGCTCTCAAGCGTCGCCTCCAACCGTGGACCGGTTTCGATCGGTTAGAACCGGTTTCGTCCCAAACACGTTTCCCTTCTAACCCTTTCCTCTCTTTCTCACCCAGACGTCGCCCCTACGTTGCTGTTCGTATTCCCTGAAACCACCGTCCGCTCTGGGACCTTCGCATCTCTCAAGTGCGTCGCCACCGGAAACCCCGCCCCCCGGGTCACGTGGACGCTGGACGACAGCCCCCTGCCCCCCTCCGCCCCCTCTAGGGAACAGGAGGGGGGGCACGTGGTATCTTTCCTGAACGTGAGCGAGACGCGCGTCGAAGACGGCGGTGAATACCAGTGCCACGCGACCAACGATGTGGGGTCAGTGTTCCACGCCGCCAGGCTCAACGTGTTCGGACCACCTTTCGTCAGGAGGATGAGCAACGTCACTGCTATTTCTGGGGAGGACCTGGTCATCAGGTGTCCGTATGGAGGACACCCTATCAAGGGCATCAGGTGGCTCAAAGGTAAGTGTCAGATGTTGTCATCCTATCCATCTTCCTAATCAATGCCCCTAATCTCCCCTTCCTTTTGTGTTGTTAGCTGAGGTCAATTAGCGAACAAAAGAGATTCCCCTCCTCTGAGGTATCATAAATTTTTCACTGTTGACAATCGTCCGGGTAATAAAACTTTAGATGCACGCTTAGGGTGCATCTAGAGATTTTCCCCCGACGATTGTCAAGAGGGGATTTATGAGGAAGGGAACATCTTTGGTCCGCTAATTGACCTAAGCTAACCACACAAAAGGACCAGACTCCTTCGGGCATTCGAGGGGAGATCAGGAGCATTGATAATATCCCCTTCCTTTTGAGTGGTTAGCTGAGGTCAATTAGCGAACCAAAGAGGTTCCCCTTCACATAAATCTTTCGTTTTGACAATCAACGAGGAGACGATCTCTAGCTGCAGCCTAAGTTTGCATCTAGAGATTTTCCCCCGATGATTTTCAAGAGGGGATTTATGAGGAGGGGAACATCTTTGTTCGCTAATTGACCTCAGCTAACCACACAAAAGGAAGGGGATATTATCAAGGTTCCTAATCATCCTCGAATGCCCGAAGGAGCCTCGTCGTTTTGTGTGGCTGAGGTCAATTAGCGAACAAAAGACGTTCTCTTCCTCATAAATCCCCTCTTGACAATACAAATACAAATACAAATTTTGTCGACCAGCTACAGGCTCGAAGCCCAACAATCGTCCGGGTAATAAAACTTTAGATGCAAGCTTAGGGTGCATCTAGAGATTTTCCCCCGACGATTGTCAAGAGGGGATTTATGAGGAAGGGAACATCTTTTGTTCGCTAATTGACTTCAGCTAACAACACAAAAGGAAGGGGATATTATCAATGCTCCTAATCATCCCCGAAGGAGTCTCGTCGTTTTGTGTGGCTGAGGTCAATTAGCGAACAAAAGATGTTCTCTTCCTCATAAATCTTTCGCTCTAGACAATCATCGGGGTTAAAATCTCTAGATGCACCCTTACCACCAGCAGTACAGCCATGCTTAGGGGAGATGAGAGAATCCCCGATCTTTTTGTGGGGGGGGTAAGCGGGTTTCCCCTAGCCTTCCCTTCAGAGGAGAGGAATTCTTTTCTTCGCTAATTGACCCCACCTAAGTAAGAGTGAAGCACTATGGTGTTGAGGAAGCGCTCCCAAGCCACAGGCCGGGGTTCAAATCCCGGTCTACGGGCAAGGCAGACTCAGCCCTTCATCCCTCCGGAGTCTATAAAATGAGTACCAAGTTTACTTGGGGAAATCAAGATTATGTTAGTATCAAGCTAGCACACTCAGCTGACTTAGAGAGCCTGTATACGAGAGAGAGGCGACAACCCGGTATAGCGCGCTGATTGGTCAACAGCGTTTTCTGTTCACCGCAGGTTTCCCTCCATTGGATTAGCATGGGAGCGAGACAAGCGGCATGATACAGTTTGGACAGAATTGGAGGTTTGGACAGTTTTAACTGCGCGCAAGGATGCGCAGAGACGCTTTTAAGCGAGTTGTCGCCTCCCTCTCGTATACAGGCTCTCTAAGCTGACTGACATTCGTTCACACGTTCTGTAACAGCTCTGCTCATGGCCTTACCCAGTAAGGCTATGTTATACTGGAGTTTGAAGGTCCATCAACCTAGGTACTCCCTCATGTATCCCCCCCTCTTGATTGTAGTAAGTGGGGCAAAACTGCGCCCATCGTAAATGTTTATCTGAGCTCTAGAGGATCCAGAGAGGCTACGGGGTTTAGCCCCCCCAAAAAAAAGGATTTATAACTGACGGTGCGAAAAAGGGATATTGGAACTTAGGAGTGGTTTTAAGGGGGGACAAGACTAGATATACCAAAACGAGTTAAAACCCTGTTTTTTAGGTTCAAATTTCCAGAAATCCTATAGGGGAGGACCTGCTTTCCAGACTTAAATTTCCTAAAAGTTTCTGGGGAATGGCCCCCAGACCTTTTTACTGAATTAGAACACGATCATTTACAATCTTTTTAATGTTCTTTGAGAAAATTCAATTTTCAAAAACTTTCAAAATTACTCCTCGACAACTGATCTAGGAAAAGGAATCCTAACCGATGTAAACGTAAATTTCAGATTTTTTAAAACTTTGTACTTGGTTCACTTTTATCTAGAGAGAGCACCTCGACCATCCCATACGAAGGGGATGTGAAAAAAAAGTTTTTATTTTCCTAAAGTTCCAAACAAAACCAAAACCACCCTTCGATGTTCTTTGTTTCTACGAGGAAACTTTTGAGGGGGGTGTGCACGTGGAATTAACCCGGCAGAAGAAGAAGATTACAATTTCTCTTGCATGGCCCACGTTTTTGAGGAATTCTCTTTCTAGATTGTCTTTTTAGAAGAGTGGGTCTCCCCTTCCTCTGTAGGTAAGCAAACACAAATAAATAAAATATTCTTTTCCGTTCTTGAACTACTCTACCTGGATTTTGCATGTTCTCTCTCTCTGAAGAAGTAGGGATTCGTAAGGGAACTATTCGTAGGGAGTGTTTGGTACGACAACCATGGTTGCCAACATTAGAGAGTGGTAGAAAGATTTCGCTAACATACGGAGTCCCATGGACTTAATTCCTTCAATAGCTCGAACTGTGTCCTCTTATTTTTATGAAAATAGGGTAGTAATAGGGAATTAATGATACTTTAAGTTTAAGAGAAAAATTTATTAAAATATCCTTTTAAATCCTTGTGAGTACAGGGTATTTCAGATAAGAGTTTCATAACTTCTTGGAAAGGGTAGGGCAATCCTCTATATACAGTATAGAGGCCAGTACGTCACAATACCCATCCTACAAGTTATGAAACATTATTTATCTGAAACACTCTATAGGGTTTAAGTCACGTTAGTCTCACTATGGACCCCACAGACACTACAGCTATAATACATGTGCAGAAACTCCAACTAGTACTACGGATTCTCCGTAGTTTCTACGGATGCCGTCGTTAAACTACGGACTACGGATAACATCGAAAAAGCTACGGAAAAAGCTTTTCACATTGTAATTACACTGTAGGAAAAATTTAAGCATGGCCAGAGGAGCCTAATAATCCAGTGAAACCTCTCAGATCGCGTTTTTATCAATTTTAGTCAGTGTTTTCAACTAATTTTTCTTAAGGATTTCCTAAATTGTAAATTTTTACTGATAGATCACTCTGAAGCTTAAATCAGTATTTTTAAAAATCTTGTTAGATTATAACCTGTTTCAGATATGACATTAAGGGGGATGGCAGGGGATCCATCCCTAAAAAAATCGGACTAGGTGTCTAAAACAACCCTTTTTTTAGGGTCAACTTCCAAAAAAATTGTCCTTACTCATAAGGACTACTGACAATGAAAATCTTTGAAAGTTGGAGTCTCTGCAGGTTTCCGAAGAGCTCTCTACCCCTATAAATGACTCTACTCAGGGAAGAAATTCTTCCCTTTCATGTTTACGGGACCCATTCCAGAGAAGTAATTTTCCATCTGCATCTCCTTTCCGCCGTTCCATACATTGTCCTCCTCTTAAAGCGCTCTTTTTTTCCCTTCTGCTTTCCATTTGAATATTTTTTCGCCCGATCAACTTTTTCCAGTTCGCTTGAATCGATAGAGTGTCATACGGAAAAAAAAACTGTTTCTTGCCTTGTTCCTGCTGCTTATTTTCTTCATTTCGGCAGTCAATTTGGTTAAGAGAGGTTCTTAAAAGAGTAGATTGGCCCTTTATAGACATCAAATATCGTAAACCTCCTGGAAAAACCCCTGGAATATGCTTTATTTTTCTGAAGGCCCTTAATACTCATGAAAACTGTTTTTTCTCTTCAGTTTCCCCTTTATACAGGGTGAATCTGAAATGGTGCAACGAACTTTCAGGGATGATATAGTACTCATCAAGACGAACAAGAATTGGTATAGAAAGGGGGGTTGTAAGTGATTTCTAAGGGGTGAAAAGCAGCAAAAAAACTTGCATACTTGTGCAGAAACAGATACAATTGTTCGATTCCGGCATTTATTACATTCAACCAATTCCAATACTTTGTATAAAAGTATTATGGAAATGTTTATTTCATTAAAAAACATACCAATAAATGCGACAGGCATGCTTTGTAGGTAGATAGACTGCAAAAGAAATTGTCACGACGAAAACATTTTAATACTAGAGTCTAGTTGGTTGGTTGGTTGGTTATTTTTAGTTTTATCTCACAAGGAACAAGAATCTGACCGAGGAACAATTTTAACTTTAATCTACCTTTGAAAATTTAGGGCTGTTAGGTTAACCCAGAAAAATCGTTCGATTCCGGCAATTATCCTTTTTTAAAGAGATAATTCTGAAACACCCTGTATAGTCATAAAAATGTCCAGCAGGGTTGAACTCTCTTTTGATAGTTCTCGTGACTTCTTTTGATGCTTCTGATCAGATGAGCTACAACAATAACACGAGCAATCCTTTGTTATTCCTCGCTAGGTAAACACTTTGTGAAATCAATCCCCTCCTAGAGAGTGACAAAAAGGAAGTTTTAATTAAAGGATATGGGGAGGAGGAATAAAAAGATCAAGTCTTTGTTTCTTATCGCTGCAAAAGATAATGAATCAAGTTACTATCTCTTGGATCTTTTTCCCCCGCAAAATCTCCGGTCTGCATGGAGTGAAAAAGGTGGTAGAGGGCACGTATCGATTGGAAAGGGATTTCAATTTGAGTGTCCCCATAGGCCTACTTTTAATGTATTTCCCCTAGCCTAGACCAGGCTCGGATCCAGCACGGCTCCAAGGGGGGGGGCACTTTTCCAGACAAGATCCCCTTGAGGTTCCATTGGGGGTATGGGGGTCCTCCCTCAGAAAAAAAATGAAATTGGACGTATAAAAGTAGGGTTTTAACTCATTTTTAGAAACGTTTCGAGTCTAAGGGGGGCACTTTTCAACACTATTACCTTAACTTTTTCACCCAAAATGTAAAAATTTTGGGATCTCCTAAAAATAAACACTGATTACCCTATTTTTATACAAATGGGGGGTATGGGGGTCCTCCCCCAGAAAAACATTTTGTAATTAGACCTGTAAAAGTTGGGTTTTTACTCATTTTTGAGAACCTTTTTGGGTCTCCAAGGGGGGGCACTTTCCAGAGTGCCACCCCCCTGGATCAGCCACTGGCCTAGACACATACTTCTAGTTGCAAATTTTCATTTTAAGAGGTGAAAAATTGGATGATAGGACTATACTAGACAGCAACTTAAGTTGAACCTACTTCGTCACTAACAAACAGTAAACAGTTCCCATCGCGGTGTTTGAATTTCGAGTGAAACGTCAATTTTAAAATAGGATTATTTCGTTAAACCCGTGTATAAATAGGGTCTTTTTATCACGCATATCGAAATTCCTTCTATCAACCCAACAGGCTTTGTGTTTACTCACTTTCTCCTTCCGCGTAGTGACGGACTGGGTTCAGGAAACGTTGCTGTGAAGTAAAGATTCAACTCCATGGGGGGCTACTTAAGAAAATGCAAATATAAAATCCTTGTACGGTCCCCTTAGTTCACAATTTCCAACTAGCAATATTTTCTTTATTATTCCCTCTCAATAAGGCATGAAAAATTCTTTCTCACTATCTTCAAAACTCGCTGGAATATTAACAATTTTAAATTGATGACTTACTTCACTTTATAAAGCCCTGTTTTTGTGTACAAAATTGAGTTCAAATTTGACATTAAAAACAGGGTTTTAACTCGTTTTTGTTAGCCTAATCGGAATTTCGGTCATACATTTTTAGGAATTTAATGTATTTTTTGTGGTAAGATTAGAGCATCTTGATTAGCTAAATATAAAAAAAAGTTTTAAATATATGAATTCCAAGTATAGAAGGGGGACCTGGGGATTCTACCCCAGATAGTTTCTGGAAATTTGGTCCTAAAAACCGGGTTTTAACTCATATTGGCACAGTTAGTCCTAATTTATTTCAGGGGGGGATGAAAATGTAGACAACATTATATCGATTTTTTACACCTATAAGAAATTTACTAAAGTATTGCAACTATTTTATACATTAAAACCGGATTTTCTCAGAATAGATATTTTCATCATTTTCATGTCTATAAAAAGTTCCCAGTGCAGCACTTTTTTTTCCAATTGCATGGAAATTTCTCACAAATGATCTTAGTATATGTGTACATAAATTTTACTAGAATTAATTTTGATTTGACATATTTAAGGGTAAAACTATTTTATTATTTATGTTTTTATAAAAAAAAAATTAAGACTATTAAGTAATTTTTATGCAAATTTTTTATGCAAATTTTATTTCTATGCAAACACAATGATCATTTTAAAGAAGTTTTCAATGTATACTAAAAATTTGTAAGAAATTCATTTATAAATAAAAACTGTGTTTTCAAAGTCAACTGTCCCTTCAAACTCTCTATTGGCCACGCAGGGTAAGCGTCGCATGCGCCCCCTAGTCCCCCTACTCCTTCTTTCCGTTGACGGGAAATTATTAAGACGGCCGTTATTTTCCAGCTAATCCACTTAAGAAGCGAAGAGTGAAGAAGATCGTTTTAATCTCTGATGAATCCCCCAGGGGGCGCGGATAATAAAATCACGGCTTTAAAAACGTCTTCTTCTTCTGGAAGATATAACTACACTGTTGTTGAGGAATTAATCGCCTTAAGCATCAGTGACTGAGCACCTGGGAGGGAGTTCCAGGAGGGTTTATTTTTCACTATTGATTTTGAGGTCAGGGTAGGAATTTTTTGGGAGATCCCACTTTGGATGGACAAAAGATGTGCTGTGCTGTTTGGATAACTGGAACATCTTTAGGGAACGTACCCATACTACGTGACCCGTTCAGGTGAGGGAGGGGGGTCTTCAAAATACCACGCTCGGTCACAGGGGGAGGGGGGGGCTTAGGGTTTGTTACGTAGTCAATTTCTTCTAGTCAATACAACATTAAGCCAAATTAATTATTGAAATTTGCTGAATTAAGACAAATTAAGCCAAATTAATTATTAAAATTAGACAAATTAAGCCAAATTATTTTTTTAAACTTTCTGTTAGGAAAAAATGATTGAAAACCGTATTTATGAATTACTACGTGAAACTAGAGGGGGAGGGGGTCTTGGCATGGATGGTCACGTAGGGGGGAAGGGGGTCAAAAATGGTAAAAAATGGGTCACGTAGTATGGGTACGTTCCCTTAGTTCGAAGTAGTGGATGATTTTCTCTTCATGTTGTGCCTTGAATTCCCTATAAAATCAATGCTAAAATATCTTGAATAATTGAGACCGTTGGTGCTCATATTCCCTTTTGATTCGAATTTATTTTAGATGATTTTTGGAGTCGTTGCATAATTTTTGGGAGTAATAAATACGGGAGTCTTAACAGCAGTCATTGTATTTGTACTATGAGTCCTCTGCGCATCAGAGAGTTTAGATTTTTTGTTAATGCGTTTTAAAATTTTCTCGTTTGGCATGGATATTAGTTTCTGTCCTTGGGTGGGATGAATGAATACGCCCCCCCCCCCTGTAAAAAGGGGGGTTGTGCGAGCGAATGCGTGTGGCGTGGGTAGTAGTACCACACCACTGAGGTTTTGGCCCACAGGTGCCCGATGGCTAACGCTAAGGTAGTAATTCTTAGAGCAGTTCAGTGGTCAAGGATGATGTCCAGTAGTACCAGCCCATTAGTAAAAGAAAAATGATAAACTTTTGAGAAATTTATTTATTTAAGCAGACGGAATGTCCAGTTACATGGGTACAATTAAAATACATACAATGAAATATAAAATGAAAACACACTAAAAGACATGCATATAAGGCACTTACAGAAAAAAATCAAGGGGGATGAGGGAGTACCTAGGTCGGTGGACCTTCAAACTCCAGTATAACTAGGCCTCATTGGGTGAGGCCATGGGCAGAGCTGTTACAGCAGATGTGTGAATGAATGTTACTGTCAGCTGAGCGCGCTAGCTTGATGCTAACACCCTCTTGATTTCCCCAAATAACCTTGGTACTCATTTTATCACAGAAAAAGAACGTTGTGTATACTAGGGGGACATTCATAAATTACGTGAGGTGTTTTTTCCAAAATCTGGACCCCCCCTCCCCCCATGGTGAGATTTTGCAGGACCCCCCTCCCCCCCACGTGAGATTTACCTACAACCTTAAAAAATAATTTTCTATCCAATTCGTCTGCATTTTGTGCTTCACAGCACCTAAAACTTTTCCATTATGAATGATGTGGGGGAAAAGGACATTATTCCGCCTAAAAATCCCCACAGTATCTTATCTGTGGGTATTATTCCTTTCTCATACTTAAAAAATCGTATAATTTCTAACTTAAAAAGTGGACGTCAGATTTTAATCGACCCCCCCTCCCCCCTCGGTGAGATTTTTCCAAACCCCTCCCCCCTTTTTTTACCTCACGTAATTTATGGATGTCCCCTAGTGAATCTTTACGGGTCCTTCTTTTTTCATTGTACTAATATTCCTTTGTATTAATTATTCTTTTGCAGGTGATTCGCTGCTTCCGTTGAACCACCGCCAGAAGATAGGGGTGGGTGGCAGCCTGACGGTTCAGAGCGTGGAACGGGCAGCAGACGAAGGGGAGTACCGATGCGTCGTCAGGGACGAAGACGGACACACGGCCGCACAATCAACGCACGTCTCCGTCGTCGGTGAGTCCACCTTCTTTCGGACACCTTTTTTGTTCGGAAATGAGGTATTTGCTTGATTTCATGCTTTTTTGATACATTATGGTCTAAAACTCTTAAATTTCTGATTTTTAAGTTCAAAAATGTGTTTTGAATAACTTAAAATTCAATTTTATTTTTGCCAAAACGTCACAAAAGTCACCTAATCAGAAAACGGGCTTCTATTGGATGTGACGTCACAGCGCATGAAAACCATTGTGTTTTCTGTTGTCACGTGATCAGAAAACGGGCTTTTATTGGATGTGACCTCACAGCGCATGATTTGGGATTCGAAAGTGTTTTCACGCCCAAACCAAAAAACGAAATTTCAAAAATTTATATCTCAGAAACTAGGCTACGGAAATACTTGACGTAACCGTCATTCTTCATGGTTTTTTTCTACTATTTTAATAAAATTTAATCTCAAAACGTGAGAATACCTCATTATTATATCGATCGGTATTGTTGCCTATACTTGGGGACTGGACTTCAAAAAGAAGCGGAGTGCCAAAAGTAAAAAAATACGAGTTAAACCCGAAATAGAATAGATGTTTCACTCTCTGAGTTGCCGAAGAGAAATAATGACGTGAGGTTTAATTACATATTAACATTTAATCTTTAAACTTAACACATTAGGAACAATATCAATTACAAACAACAAGCCATTTACATTACTCATAGCGTCCATCATCTCCATTACATAGCCTCGAACACCGCGAATCCAGAACATGACATATACCAAGGGGTTCGAGGCTAACAGGAAAAAAATGAAATGCGCTCCGTACACAAACATTAAAACAGTAGCGCTCGGTGGGCAGGAACAGGAACAATAGATATATACACTCACTTCCAAAAGTTAAGCACGGAACTGTTTTTTCAACCTAACACCTAGTAGAATTATTTTTCTTACATGAAAATCATACGTTCAATTATTCAATCATCATATGTTCAATTAGTGGGAATACAGGGCCAGAGAACAAATTTTCCCTCCCAATAACTTAAGGGGGTAAATGGGCCCTCCATTGATAATGGGGTTCCATTACACATTTTGAGCAGTGACAGAAATGTCTATGTAAGAGGTATTTAATGGAAAATTTTATGTTTTTTCTAAAGAATATTGTTATTTCTTAACTCAACGCATGTTTTCAAACGGGTGTGCTAACTTTAAAGGGATTTTTTAAGGGTTTATTGAGAGATATCGGTCTAGTCATCATTTTTGTCAAGTTTTAGCCTCTGGGTCATTTGTGTCAAGTTTTAGCCTCTGGGTCATTTTTGGCAAGTGATATCAGACCGTCAACCATGTTATTTAGTAGCTGTAACATGTGCTTGAACGCGTTTAGGTCTGCGAACCCAGAAAGTACCCTTATTCTTTCAATATCGTTACTTATAAAAAACTTTAAGATAGCCAAATTGTGATTTTTTGCAGGTTTTTCCCTCTTATAGATAAATCCTTGACCCAAAATGTCTTCTAAAATGAGACATGAGAACACATGTATACAATTGTAGACATTAGTGAAAAGCTCTGCGGCATATAGGGGGTGTTGAAATGGCAATAGTTTCAGAGAAGAAATTTGATCTCTTAAAAACTGATTTAAAAAAAATCGACATACTTTTAGAGATATTTCTTTCTTTTCAGACATGTATACGTCCATAATCATGTTGTTAGTAATAAAAAATTTTTCCTTTTTTGAACTTTAATAACAGATGCCGTTCCTGTAAAACTATAAAATTTTTTGTGCCGTTTCAACACTCCCTATATGCCACAGAGCTTTTCACTAATGTCTACAATTGTATACATGTGTTCTCATGTCCTATTTGCTCATTTTAGAAGACATTTTGGGTCAAGAATTTATCTATAAGAGTGAAAAAGCTGCAAAAAATCACAATTTGGCTATCTTAAAGTTTTTCATAAGTAATGATATTGAAAGAATAAGGGTACTTTCTGGGTTCCCAGACCTAAAAGCCTTCAAGGACATGTAAGAGCTACTAAATAACATGGTTGACGGTCTGATACCACTTACCAAAAATGACCCAGAGGCTAAAACGTGCCAAAAATGATGGCTAGACCGATATCTCTCAATAAAACCTTAAAAATGCCATTTAAAGGTAACACACACGTTTGAAAACATGCGTTGAGTTTAGGAATAACAATATTCTTTGGAAAAAACATAAAATTTTCAGTTAAATACCTCTCACATGGACGTTTCACTGCTCAAAATGTGTAATGGAACTCCATTATCAATGGAGGGCCCATTTACCCCCTTAAATTATTGGCAGGGAAAATTTGTTCTCGGGCCCTGTGTTCCCACTAGTTGAACATCTTGTGGTATGATTTTCATGTATGAAAAGTAATTCTACTAGGTGATAGGTTGAAAAAACAGTTCCGTGCTTAACTTTTGGAAGTGAGTGTATATTAAAATTTAAAATGGTATAAAAGTGTTTTCACAGCAAAAAACTAGAGTCTTATATCCTCCTTTGCATATATGGTGTACTTGCTTTGACCTCAAATATAAAATAAAATAAAATTATAAATATTCGTTTTTTTAGACGAAAACGACGATGGTTTTAACCCAGTTAACCCTTAAATACAATACGAAAGTAGTACTCTAGAAGAAAAACTATTTATATCTCCTTTGAAAAAGCATCAGTTTGCAAGATGCAATCCAGACACTACTTTTCCTTCATCACTAGAAAAAAAGAACAGAGCATTTTTCGAGAAGAAAGAATTATTTACTTGAGGAGAGACCCCATATTATCAGGATCCCAAACGCGATTTCCAATACACTCAGTCTTAAGTAAGAATATTTCCTGAAATAAATCAAACTCTCAAACAAAAAAATCAGCAAACGGGGTAAAAAGAAATCCATTACAGAGCTAAGAGAAAAATGAAACACTTTTATTTATATTTTAACCTTTCATTCGAAGAAAAAAGGTGTTAACAGTTCGAACACAAAAAAAACGAATTCGTAAAGAAAAGGAAAAAAACCAAATCCTCAACAAAAAAAAGAAAGGGAAGAAGATGAATAACTGAATGATGATTTTTTTTTTCTTAAAAGGAATGAGAAAGTAGGAAAAATAAATATCCACCATTTCATATAAAAAGTCCAAATGGATTTTCCAAATCTTGCAGTGAAAGCACCCTGACACTTTTCCGATCCGTATGGCCTTTAAATGGCGCACTCTCTAGGGGGGGGAAGAAGTGGCCGAATTTCTTCTTCTCCGAGGGGGCCGTTCGCAAATAAATCGGTCAGTTTGAAAGACTGACCGAAAATTTGACAATTAGGAAGTTGCAGGATTTTTTTATATTTTTTAATCGATTCTTAATTTAAAAATAAGCAACTACCCAAAATTTAAATGCCAATCGAGAAATTGTTTAATTGCAAAAAAATTAACAAAATTCCCATTTTACAAAGCGCGTGAAAACGCTAAGAGTGTGGGATGTGACGTCATCGTACGGTGACCATTGTTGGAAAGCTGCGGTGTTGATTGTTAACGTCATCGTATGTCGTTTTCACTTAGCGTTTTCAATCACGTGTTTT
Source organism: Tetragnatha versicolor (assembly GCA_024610705.1). NCBI lineage: Eukaryota > Metazoa > Arthropoda > Arachnida > Araneae > Tetragnathidae > Tetragnatha > Tetragnatha versicolor. Next base: position 827,770 of record JANDEH010000035.1, on the reverse strand, counting down.
TTCTCGAGTTTTAAATTAAAATATTTAATTAATTGTAATTTTTTTTGAAAAATTGACCAGATATTTCATTTAACCATACGGAACACTGAAACATACGGTTTATGAAAATCTGACATATGCAACTTCCCTATTAATAAGGGTTTTTTTTATTTTGAACTGCATTACTTCTATTTTATTATGATTGTAAGCTAATTCAAAGGCAAAATGTAAATAGTTTCTATTATCATTATTAACTACTATTTATGTACTAGTTTTTTACTTGAAATTTTGCGGCTCGGCGTTCCTATGTTCGAGTCAATCAAATGAGTTTATATACTACTTTTAAGAATCAAATTTCAAATAAATCTTTTTTAAGCAAATAAATCGATCGGTCAACTTGAAGGAGGGACCAAAAGATGTCAGTATGACTTCTTGGAATCTAAAGGCTTCCATAGGCAATCAACTTTGTCAATCTGATAGTAAAAAAGAGAACGTAGATATTTATATGCACATTTAAAAGTTTATTAAAAACATACGACTAGATAGTATATTATTTGTGAAGATGACCTGTGTGATTTAGGAAAGTTGTTTGAAGTTTCTTCTACTACTGATTCCGAAACGCATGTGTTATAAAATAAATAGTTTCAGTGAGCACATGGTTTTGTGGTGATTGCCGATCAGAAAGGCCCTGCGTAAGCAGTTCACGGGGTAATAGTATCATATTGATTTGATCATTTTAGCTTTATAATTTTATAACGTTTACAAAGTCTTCAACCTGGTTGACAACCAGACTAACTGAATAATTGTGGACCTCCCCCCGAAATAAAAATCTATAGACGCTACTGCCAAGTTGACGTAACTTCTACGAGATGGAAACGAAACTTGGCCGTTTATGACAAAAATTGGAAGAATCTTGACGTTTGTGCTCCATAGGTAATCAGTATACGGCCCCCGTTTTTCCCGAAATCCACCGGAATCGGCCGTAACTCCGTGTTTCCCTGGCAAGATGAAAAATGGAGCTGTTTCCCAAAACAATATGAAGCCATTTTTATATAGAGACTACCTCCTCCTCTGAGGATTAAATGGCAGGTTGACAAATTCGCTTTTTTTCTATGTTGACGTCCTTTCGTTTGAGCCGTTTATCAACTTATAAAAATTTGAGACCGGCTATTTACCAAGACTTTAAACTCGATTTTATGTGACGTCATCAAATTTCGTGCATTTAATGATACACAACATAAATGCATCCAGCCCATATAGTCATGGGAGTGATCATTTGTTTGGTTTTAATATCAACAGAGATTTTAATACAGATAATATTGAGCCAATCTGCCATTGGCTTGTATATTGCTGCTAATTTAACTCTGTTTTTCATATCAAATCACAGAGTATAGAAGAGCTTACAGAGATTCCAAACGGCAGTTTTCCTCTTTAGGTACTTAATTTAATTCCTGCTCCCAGTTTATAATTCATTTCACTAGCAGCCAATCAGAGAAGGCGAAAATGATTCCTGATTGGATATGGAACTTCTATCAAGCGGCATTTTAATTTCATCGGTGCTGCTCTTTTCCTTCTTCTTCCGATTTGGATTTGAGTGACGGCTTCAGTGGGCGAATGGAGTGACGTGGAACTTATAAGGGGCGGTCCAATGTACTTTATAGTTGTCTATGAATGGGAAATCCCTTGTTAAGAAAGTTGCCATTAGCGTCTATAGAGACGAATACTCTGTTAAGTACTCTGTATTATACTCTACGATTTGAGACCAAAATATATTCAATAATAAGGAAGTTGCATGTGCCAAATTTTCAAAAACAAACAAGTGTTCCGTATGGTTTTTTGTATGGTAAAATGAAATATCTTGCCAATTTTTCAAAAAAATGTACAGGTAATTAAATATTTCAATTTAAAAGTAGAGAAAAAAAAACACGTGACTGAAAACGCTTATTGTTTAAAGATGTCAACAATCATACCATCAACTCCATTGCTTTACAACAATGTTTATCGTATGATGACGTCAACATACGATGATCCCAAAATCTTGGCGTTTTCGCGCGCTTTTAAAAAAAGGGATTTTTGTTAATTTTTTTAGCAATCAAAAAAATTCTCGATCGGCCTCAAATTTTGGGTAGTTGCTTATTTTTGCAAGAGGAATCGATTAAAAAATCATGCAACTTCCTCATTCCTGAAAACTCATTGACAACATTGTATTGACATTTTAAAATTTATACAAGTAGGTCCTTAAAACGTCTAAAAAATCCTTAGAAACTCCCTAAAAAGTGCTTAATCTTCTGACTTCTCATATAAAAAACCCTCATCTCTTCCTCAGTGGCTCCTGTGATCGAGTCCCACTTCTTCCGCGAGAGCGTGACGGTGGACGAAAAGTCCCGCACGAAGCTCATGTGCGTGGTGTCTAAAGGAGACCCCCCTCTGCGATTCCACTGGCTCAAGAACGGCCTTCCCCTCGTCTCTTCTTCAGGGGGAGATACCCCCCAAGTGCAGACGTTCGACGACTCCTCCATCGTCACCTTCCGAAGGGTGGCCTCTGGCGACAGGGGACATTACACGTGCGTCGCCTCCAACATGGCCGCCTCCGCTAATCTCACCATGCAGCTCATAGTCAACGGTGAGTAGTTAACCCCCAACTACGAGTTATCTCTAGGGATCTATAAAATGAGTGTAAACTCACAGCTCTCAAGCGTCGCCTCCAACCGTGGACCAGTTTCGTCCTTGTTGGGACTCGTCAGCACGGCATATTAGGAAGGTAACGCAAGAGAGCGGAGGGCAAGTACTAGTCTAGACGACTGTAACTGAAAAAGTGGTGACCATTGATTAGTCCTCCACTCATCTGCTGGAATGATTATTGGCATTCCTAGGACAGATTTAATTCCAGAAAGGCAAGGTATATGTGGAATTAGGTTTCTTGAACAAGGTTTCTAGAATTATACTCTGTTCATTTTGAACTGGCGATTGAAAATATCTCCTTCCCCCACCTCCGATCGGTAACCATAGCAACTATACAGGTCAAAGTGACGAACAAGGCTTACTATTGGCTGCTCGAAGATAGTAACTATGGTTACGCTTCTAGCGTGGGGGAAAGCACTATTTCTCAAGCGCCAATTCTAAATGAATAGAGTATAGTCTAACCAACTATAACTGAAAAAGTGGTTACCATTTATTGGTCCTCCACTCATCTGCTGGAATGACTATTGGCATTCCTAGGACAGACTTAATTCCAGAAAGGCAAGGTACATCTGGAATTAGGTTTCTGTAATAAAATCTGTTCAAGGAATGCCATGTCATTCCAGCAGATGAGTGGATGACTAATAAATGGTCACCATTTTTTCAGTTATGGTCGGCTAGACTAGTACTTGCCCTCCACTCTCTTGCGTTGCCTTCCTATACCGTTGATGAGTCCTAACAAGGACGAAACCGGTCCACGGTTGGAGGCGACGCTTGAGAGTGCTACTTTAATGGAATAAATAAGCTCTTAGTGGATTTATCGGTTGAGGGTGACCCCCGATGAAGTCCTCAGTTCGGGTGCCCATCTATTTTAATTTTTTTTATTCAAAAGTTTTGTTCTAATTATCTTTCTAACAATTCTTACTTGTTTCGAAGCTGTTGCTTGAGTGCACATCCAGCTAGGGCTAGTGGGATGATTTTTTCTCAATTTGCTTTGATTTAAATGACCGATAGATTCCAACTATAGATTACCCGTTGTTTCAGTGCCTCCCCAGTGGACGGTGGAGCCTCGCAACATGTCGGTGGTTCTGGGGAACACTGTATGGATGGACTGCGCTGCCGTCGGATTCCCAGCCCCCAACATCCTATGGAAGAAGATGATCTACACAGGTAACCCACATTCCATATAACTGCTCTTTGTCGCAGACTCTTTTACATTCTTTTTGTGGGAATGCTTTTAACCCCACAAAAAGTATCAACTTGATACTTTTTGGCATTCTAGAATTCAAAATATTTCTGGGGAAAGAGGACTTATCTAGGCCTTAAGAAAGGACTTATCTAGGGGGTAGTTGAAATTGTCGTTTTAAAAGGTTCAAATGATTTTTTTTCTGAAATCAGGAGTTAAGTCAATTTTTTACTTGAAATCCTTAAGTATTAAAATCTATTTAGTAAATCTATGCAGTATCTACGTATTTATCCGGTATTTACTACTCTACTCGTTTTATATGAATCTTTAAATATCATAAAAATTTTATTCTTCTACTCTCCTTTCTACTTCTCTTATTTGGAGAATACCCTTTTAAATTACATACAGGGTGTTTCAAAAGTCCGTTTCGCGGCTTTAATTAGGAACCAACGTGTCCTAGGGTCACGGAAGTAAGGTCTACCCCTAGGTAAGTGACCCTGGAGAATCCATTTAAATGACTTACAGCGCCCTTAGCGGTGAAATAAAAAGTTGAAGAAATTAATTTAAAAACTAAAGGAGATGGAGCAAAAGCTTCAGTGAGAGTATTGCTGCCAACGTTATGGAGAACACACAGAAAAAATTTTCATGAAATTATCGGAAATATTTGCGGAGATAGTAGCATGTGAAAATAGCACTTTTCAGGTCTCAAAAAAGAAAAGTTCGCAAATCAGCAACTTTTTTGATTTTTTGATTCAATTTTGCCTTCACTCAACTATAAAACCCCAAAACTACACAATAACAATAAATAGGCTGTCTAGGAGCTAGGAGGCGTTTCAAACTTTGCAACGCCCGTCTATGGGAAAATGAATGCTTTAAAAAGTTGCCATTAGCGTCTATGGAGATAGTATTAAGCTCTATACTCTCTGTGGTCTAAATCAAAGTTCTTCCAACAGTTCAAAGAAAAGAGCATATTCTTCGGGGAGGTTATCTTTTTATAAATTTTATCCCCACATATAATAATCGCACAAATAGTAACTACTCGTTTTAACAACTCAGCCCACTTTTCAAATAAGCTCCAAAACAAAATCGCACGCGCGCCTCCTTTTGAAAAAGGTTGGTATTTCCGCTCTTTTCCCATTGTTGCGATATTTCGGATGACGATATAAAGAAAAAAAAACGTGCTTACTGGTGTTTAAAACGCCGCCGGTTGAGAGAGACTCTTTTAAGAAGAGAAAAAATAACAACAATAATAATAATAATAGGGCTGGAGGATCTGGCAGCAGAGTTTTTCTCTGTCTCCTAATTGGCTATCGGTCTCATTGAAAGAGATTTTTCGGTGTTGATTCGGATCGCTTGTGAGGGATGCTTTTGAAAGCGCCGACGACAAAAAGGCAGGTACGACGTGGTTGGGTGGCATTCAGAGCAACAGAAACGCAAGTCATCATCAGAATGGTCGGGTTTTGAAATTTGTTTCTCTGGTTTTGAAATGCTGTCTGTTCAGATTTTAAAGGGTATAGCACAGGGATAAGTCCCACTGTCCAAACACCACTAATGTTCAAGATGTTCGTCATGTAGGGCCAAATTTCGTTTACTTCTAGTTGCAGTTACGTGAACTTGACATATTTTGTATGAGGCATGCTACTAGGGTGATATGAAGCTTATATACGTAATAGGTATAGCGTATAAAAAATACAGCACAATTTTTCTGAAAAACAATTTGGGATATAAAGGGTTAAAACGACTGGTAGTTGAGGTACCGATTGTTTTGTCATGAGAAATACAGGGTGTTTCAAAAGTCCGTTTCGTGGCTTTTATTTAAAACTAAAGTATCCTAGGTTCATATAAGTAGGATCTGCCCCTAGGTAAAGGACACTGGCGAATCCATTCAGGTGACTTACAGAACCCCTAGCAACTAAATAAAAAAGTTACAAAAAATAATTAAAAAACTTAAGGCAACGCAAGAGAGCGGTTGGCAAGTACTAGTCTAGCCGACTATAACTGAAAAAGTGGTGACGATTGATTAGTCCTCCACTCATCTGCTGAAATGACATGGCATTCCTAGAACAGATTTAATTCCAGAAAGGCAAGTCTTAACTGATGAGTCCTAACAAGGACTAAACCGGTCCACGGCTGGAGGCGACGCTTGAGAGTGGTGAGTTTACACTTATTGTCCGCTAATCAACGATAATGTTGAAATACCACTTTCATTTACCCTGTATATAGTAGCTACAATCAGTTCTTTAAACGTTTTCGTTTAAAACGTCAATATTCTAATTACTACTGTTCAATATTTAAAATCGTTTGCGCCATTGAAATCGGTTCTGTATTTCTCTCCCAAACCACTTGGTCCACTTTCGTAGCGAACGCCGTCCGTTCTGGAATTCGCAAACTCTCTCTTTAAGGAAGTTAATTATGCTCAGAAGACGCAAGCGAGAGAATCTAAAAACGTTTCCGAATAAAATCATTCCTTTATCGTTCCTTTTAACATCCAGATATAAAATTCCGCCTCGCTCGCTCAAACCTATTCACAGTGATTTTCCTTCGCTAAAATATTGAAAACGAATTACCTTAGAAGAATTCCGAGTCTTTTTGATAAAAAAAAAGTTAAAACTTAACTTGTGTTAGAGAAAAAGTTTTTTTAAATTTTTATCGTTGTTGAATTCAAAGGTAATTTCTTCTCTTACTCGCGTTTTTTTTGAGCGAACAGTTTAAATGTTCTTTCGTTGTACGTTTTCGAAAAATTTTTTCTCTCCGTACTGTTTAATATTCTTTCATTAAAAGAATTAACTGGATGTTAATTGACGATTTTTTTTTCTCCGAACTGCTTCCAAATTAGTAGAAAGAAACGAAACTGAAATTTTTGAAAAAAAATTCCTTTTAACTTTTTTTATTTTCTGTGTCCTTTTACACCTTGTTTAAATAACTGGAAAATTCATTGAAAATAATTCGTTTTTAATGATCCATATGATTCAAAGAGGAAACTGTTTAGAATATATTTATTTTTTTATAATAGAAACTTCATTTGCTTTACTATTATTGCTGAAATAAAAATGGTTATTATTTTTTTCTAGCTTAGCAAATTGTAACTTAAATGCAAGTTTATTCCATTTTTCAAGCTGTTTCCATGCTTCATAAACATGTTTTTCCCCGCTGTTGTGAATATTCGAGAAACGTGTTACTGTTTTTATATAAATGAAATTGTTGTGCTACTGATCGGAAAAAAAATATTTTCGAATGACGCGTTCTCTCATTGAATTTTATTAATGAAAACTAACTGTAAACAAGTGTATTCATCCTAATTAGAAATCATTAAAGGCTTTTTCTACGGTCAAGTAGTCTGAGTTTATTCTAAATATGTTTTTTCCAAGAAATTAATTTTTAACCCTTCTTTGCGCCGTTTTTCCAAAAACTGTGACTAAATATTAGATACTTCTTATTACTTTAAACTTTCGTAGATTTAGTAACAGCAATATCTTCTTAGCCATTTTGTTTCTGTTTTAAGCTTACTTTTTACTGAGAAAAATATTTTGATGATTTTTCACTGCCAAATCAATCTATATTCTTAGTACCTTAAGTAAGGTAGTATTCTTAAGTACCTGTAAAACTGTTTTTTCTTTATGACAATCTAGCTAGAGCAGTGGTTCCCAAAGTGGGTTCTGCGGAACCCTGGGGTTCCACGAAAAAATTTAGGGGTTCCATGGGACAAACTTTATTTCATTAAAAAAATTAGAATGGTGTAAAAAATAAGAATGGACAGCGCCGCCCCCCTTGGACCCAAAAATGTTCTCAAAATTAGTTAAAACCTTACTTTTATCAGTCGAATTTCAAAAAATTTTCTGGGGGAGGACCCACAGACCACCCCCGGTATCTAAAGGGAATCTTGTGTGATACTTTTTTTGAAAATACACAACATTTCGACATTTTTTTCAAAAGATAAAGATGGAAAATTCCCCTCTTGGCCCCAAAAAGCGTCTTAAAATGAGTTAAAACTCTACTTTTACAAGTCAAATATCAAAATTTTTTCTGGGGGGGCCCCATACCCCCCAGCGGTACCAGAAGGGGATCTTGCGTGATACTTTTAGAAAATCCCCAAGAATTTGACATTTTTACCAAAAGTAAAGGTGATTGTCTGGAAAAGTGCCCCCCCTGGAACCGAGCTGGATTCGCGCCTGGTTTCATTTAATATCATATATTAAATTTTTTTAAATCGTTGATTAAAAAGTATTCAGGGTTCCGCGATCATTGGTAACAAATTTGGGGGTTCCACGACCAAAATAGTTTTGGAACCATTGAGCTAGAGGCATCAAAAACAATTTTTACAAAGATATCAATGAAACGCATTTTTTTTCACTGCATCACACTTTTTCCAAAAGTTGCCTGTAAAACTGTCTTCTCCTTCATAATAGTCCTAAAGCACAAAACACAACATTCGCACTGTTATAATCTGAATGCGTCTTTTTTTCGCTGCATTACAACTCTCTCAAAAGTTGCCTGTAGAACGGTCTTTTTCTTTGTGGTAGACATTAAGCAGAAAAAACAACGTTTTAACTTGAAAGGATTCGCTATAGCTATTTGAAGGTAGGGTAATCAACTATCAAGTCGCAATTTTAATTTTCTTCCTTAAACTTTTCACTTTCAGAGGGGGTAAAATTAAAATTTAGTTTTAATTAAATTTAAAATTGATTTCTTACAACTGGAATCTCTTGCTTTGACCCTTAAATCGGCCTTTCAGTATTAGAATTAAATAAAAAAGTTCTGAATGGATTTCATGGTTGCCTCACTAGCTAAAATAAATTAGGTTGAAGATTTAATTAATACATTTTGACTATATTCCCCTTGCAGTCTTTTTATGAATTGTCCATACAGGGTGTTTCAAAAGTCCGTTTCTCAGCTTTTAGTTAGAAAAAACGGTTCTTACGGTAAGGTCTAACTTACTAAGTTAGTTGTTCTTACTAAATAATTTTAAGGTTTTCCCTGTAGGAACTGCATAGATGTCCAACTCACTCCGGAACACATACTCGAGTGCCCAGCCCTTACCCCACATGTATTACAACTGGGCATTGCCACTGGCTTCAGAGCTTCGTGAGGCCCTCTACAGCCCATATGCATTAGAGCTTGCAGTTGCTGTTTTGAGGGTTCACGAAGTAATTTAACTGTCCGTGGACACGATAAAAAAAACTTTAAGGTTAGTTCTTTGTTGGGGTCATGAAAGTAAGGTCATAACGAAAGTAAGGTGAACATGGGGAATCCATTGAAACACATGACTTGCGACGAATTAAAAAGGTTAAAATAAGGCAGTGTCAACGCAGTATCGAGGGAGTAAGTGAATATGAATTACGTCAACTTTTGAATATTGTTCATATGCCAGCTTTAAAATTTTTTATTTTGCTTGTCTTTTAGTTACAAAACGTTTGTATATATTCTGTAAAACATAAATATACCACACATGCAAAAAATTTGTATAAGGGTGGCAGTCCCAAAAAGTCAGGGAACCTCTAGAGCATTTTCAATCACATGACTCCGACCTAGCAACGGCCTTAGCAACAGATTGTCTGACTTACAGCAGTTAATAGAAAATAACTGGTCATGGAATGCTTCTATTGGAGCATTATCAATCACATGACTCAGACCTAGCAACCACCTTAACAACAGATACAGCCGCACCTAGCAACCGCCCAATCACAAGATAGCAACAGATACCGCCGCACCTAGCAACGGCCTTAGCAACAGACTGTTTTACCTACAGCAAGGAAGAAAATTACTGGTCGTAATGTCACCTGAAAACACTGATATAAAACAACACAGATATACAGGGTGTCCCACGAGAAGTGGCCCAAACCCTTTAACTTTTGAACCCCTACAGATATAGTCATGAAAGTGGGGTCTAGGTATAGGAAAGTGACCATGCTCTATCCAATGAGATAACTTTCAAAGCCATCTAGCGGAAACTTTAGAAGTTATAATTTTTATTTTAAAAACCATTTGAGGTATGTGGAAAAAAGTCAGTGACTAAATTGAAGAGAAGCATCGATTCAGTAGGAAAAGACACCTTAATGAGAAAATATCTTGAATGAAACCTCTAAAACGCTCGCTCAATTGGGTTGAATTTACGTAGATTTTACGTCTTAAAACGCTCCTCACGATACAAAAATGAGAAATTTTCAATTTAATGAATTAATAATACTTTTAGTCATTTACTTAAGTCAAAAAAATAAAAATTTCTCATTTTCGCCTTGTGAGGAGCGTTTTAAGAAGTAAAATCTACGTAATTTCAACCTAATTGAACTTGCGTTTAAGGGGTTTTATTCAAGATATTTTTCTGCTTAAGGTGTCTTTTCCTACTAAATCTATGCTGATCTACAACTTAGTCATTGACATTTTTCACATACCTCACATAGTTTTTAAGATAAAAATTATAACTCCTAAATTTTCCGCTAGAGGGCGTTGAAAGTTATCTCATCAGATAGAGCATGGTGACTTTACTATACCTAAACCCCACTTTCATGACTATATCTGTAGGGGTTCGAAAGTTAAAGGGGTTGGGCCACTTCTCGTGGGACACCCTATATAACATGATATAAAAAGTCAAGGTTCAAACTTGCCGGTAACAGGCGCATGTTAAAACAAAGACGAACGGTGTTAAAGTAACAAAGAAAAACAAACTTTTTTTCGCCTGGATTTCATTAATTCAAGTTAATTTGACTCGATTTCTTGATTAAGCCAGTCCACCAAATTAAACCAGACGGTCCCTTCATGAACAAAACTCGACGCTAACAAAGGTGAGGTTTTTTCTCCCATCCTTAATGAATAACACTCCTAAACTCTGGCTAATTCCGGTACAATCGGAACTGCTAAATAATAGAAAAAAAGCTAGTTTAGATAGAGAAAAAAAATGCTCAATCCCGAAGAAAAACTCAAGAGATTCAAAGGCAATCCGGGATTGGAGAAAAATGCTGCACGGAGATATGTTTATTCCGTTGCAGGGGTTTATTAGATTGTATAAATTGCTCTTTTTCAGTTTTAATACGCGATTGCGATTTTTCTCTAATGCGATGGGATTTTTTTTCAGTGCTTCTTAAAAAGGGGTGCTCGGAATTAAAGTGGCATAAGTCACCTTATATTTTTCATCATTGAGAAGGGTTTGCGAGATATACCGTCCGTATAAAAATTGGTCAGGAAAATCATGTTCTAAAATACAAATTAAAAAATTTGCTACAGTAGACCTACTTTTATTTGCCGTTCTAAGCGAAAGTGAACATAAAGGCAATTTCATTCAGATTTACTTTGAGAAAAATCTCGCCAAAAAAGGTGTTTGGCGGATTTTCCATTCTTTGTGGCAGACCCTCTTTCTTAGATTAAATATCGGCTACACCCCAAAAAAAATCTTCTATTATCTACTGCGGCGTTGAATTGCGTTAGAGTCCAATAGTTACGGGCAAAGTGATTAATTGGGCATTATTAATAATTCCCAGAGTGGAAGCGGGCAAAGTGATAAATTTCATTCCTAAATTTCGTTGAATTTATCACATTTCCCGGGCATTATTAATAATGCCCAATCAATCACTTTGCCCGTAAAATGTATATCTTTGAGGCAAACAGTGTTCAATTAAAAATTTATGGAGACACTCACTTGGAATTTTTTTTAATTGAATGTTGCCTTTGATGTTTAAATGTTTTTCTGAAACAGAGCGACAATATAAGACCTTCAAAAACAAGACCTGCAGCTTTCAACAAAGAAAAATACGCTCATATCTGCTGCAACTGTACAGACTCGCATATTTTGATTATAGTACTCTAATATAATTAAAATCAGACAGCAATGTGTTTAAAACCATTATATCGTTGCTTAAATAATATTTAAATTGATAGGAATTTTTAATTTTACAAAACAACTTTAGTTTGCTTTCAATTCTGATAGTTAACCCCTTAACAGTGACATTTATTTCAGAAAAATTGACCAAAAATGGAAAATTTTTTTGGCTGTTTAATTTTGTTCTTTATATCAATATAAGTGTTAGAAAAAGTTTTTTTATAAAAAATCAAAATTTAAATGTAATTGCAAGTGTACTAATTATTTTAACATGCACTTAAAAAAGTATTGGATTACGCACACATCTTATTAAATTAGGAACACGATTATTCAAACATGATGTCTCACAATCTCTAAACGACGAAAAATCACTATCATCATCGAAACGAACTCAGTTTGGGCTTCACAAAGGGAAACGTCAATTTTGTCTCCTGCCCGAGCTCAGCTCGGGCATCACAAATTCTGCACGTGGTAGTTGCCCGAGCTGAGCTCGGGCGACACTGTTAAGGGGTTAAGGGCTTTGATCGTAATTTTTACAAGAAGAAATTTATTCGTGTTAGGTCGAAGCCCATTTACTAAGCTTACAACACATGACATACAATACTCATACATACATTATAAACATAACTAAAACAACAGTTTTTAATAAATGAGAATCACAGTGATAGATGAGTAATATTAATCAAAACACAATAACAACTATAAATAAAAATTAATTAAACTGAATCTTCTAAAGAAAGGCACTCCAACAGGAACCGGTTCATTCTTTGAGCGGATTTGATGAAATATGCTATTAGGTGAGTTTTGTCATGTTTATAGAAGAGAAAGTTAATTTTGAGAACCCTTCGAGAGGCTGGGAAGATGTATTCTCACAAATTAAAAATTATAACTTAGCTGAATTTATAAGAAAACTAGTTAATGTGCATTTTCGCTTAGGACGGCAAAGGTAAAATATCCAGAAAAAGAAATCCAAATTTATCTCTTCTCAAATTTTGTACTTTCGGACTTAGTCTACTATTGTTCTTAACAGTTCAAAGGAATGGAAGAAGGGCTTCATAATATAAAAAGTGCTTGATTTAATCTTCCGTAATTCAGTTAGATGTTTCAGCAAAAAAAAAGAAAAATCTTTACTTTCGAGAGGTGTGTGTTATTGATTGGGGATGAACTAGGGTGTTTTTTTATCGGCAAAGTTCTCTCATTTTTAACATTACTCTGTGTGCAGGTTGTTTTCGAAAGTCCGTTTCACGCCTTTTTATAAGGGTGTTGCAGTAATTCTATACTCTGTTCATTTAGAATAGGCGCCTGAGACGTAATGTATTGGAAGCAGTTACTGATTGTAATTATCATCGAAAAATATTTCTTCTGCAATGACAAGGTAGCCTAAACAAAAGTAGTTAAAATATCGTAAAAAAATCAGTCACTGAAGTTAAATGATGAGCGTTATTAAGCATTATTGAGCGTTTTTGATCCTGTTTCAGGCGCCTGTTCTAAATGAACAGACTATAGTAGACGACTCAGAATCACATGGGGTCGGAAATACACCCCTAACGAGCTATTTATTTTAATAAAATTTTAATTTAAACCTCAAAAAGGAGAGAGCTACGAATTTTCAGACAGAAATACACCCGGGATATTTACGTATGGTATGAGGATATATAGGGTGTTTCAGATAAGTGTTTCATAACTTCTAGGGGAGGTAGGGTACATCAATAAGACGAAAAATAATTGGTATAGGTTAGGGGGTCGCCAGTGGGGTTAAACGTGTAAAAATCAGGGGTCAAAATTAGCAAAAAAACCTCGCTTATCTGGGCAGAAAGAGATGCATTTGTTCGATTCCGGAATTTATAACATTCAACCAATTCAAATTTTTCATGTAAAAATGAGATTAAAGTGTTTATTCTAATCAAAAACAGACCAATAAATGAAACAGACATGCGTTGTAGGTAGATTGCCTGTGATAGAAAGTGTCACGACAAAAACATTTAAGTACGACTAGAATCTTGGTTGGTGTTATATGGCGCAAGGAACTAGTCTTGAAAAATGACAATTGCAACTTTAATCTACCTACAACGCACGCCTGATTCTTTATTGGTCTGTTTTTAATTAGAATAAACACTTAAATCTCCTTATAAATTAATAATAGATTGTCAACGATAGATAGAAGACAACGATAGATAGAAGATAGATAAATGAAACGGGTATGCGTTGTGGGTAGATAGGCATTTTCACACATCCCAACGGTTTGGTCCTGACGAGCTTAGTGCGCATGCGTATGGACTTATTTTAGCTGTTTTTTTTAGAAATTTTAATAAAACAATAATCGGGGACAGAACCGACGACCTACCGCATGCTAGGCACGCACTCTACCACTGCACCAGCGGGGATTCATTAATGATAGAAATTATCCAAAGAAGATCCTTTTTTTCTCCCCGAGCATGCGCACTAAGCTCGTCAGGACCAAACCGTTGGGATGTGCGAATATGCGGTAGATAGACTGTAATAGAAAGTGTCACGACAAAAAAATTTTAATTCTAAAATCTTGTTGGTTGGTTGTTTGAAGTTATATGGCGCAAGGAACTAGAGTCTGGGAAAGGGACAATTGTAACTTTAATCTACCTAAAACGCATGCCTGTTTCATTTATTGGTCTGTTTTTAATTAGAATAAACTCTTTAATCTCATTTTTACATGAAAAATTTGAATTGGTTGAATGTAATAAATTCCGGAATCTTTCTGGACAGATATGAGAGGTTTTTTGCTAATTTTCCCCCGTGATTTTCACCCCTTAAACCCCACTTGCGACCCCCTAATCTATACCAATTCTTGTTCGTCTTGATGTACCCTACCTTTCCTAGAAGTTATGAAATACTTATGGTCAATTCCACGCGAAAGTGGGCATGAGAATATTTTTAAAATTTCATTTAAATAAATTTTTTTTGGTTCTAACCGATAGACACTGACCAAATTTTAAAAAATGACAAAATAAATTAATAATTTTGAGTTCATATAGTTTTTATAGTTAATTATTACTTTGACTAAAATTGAAAATGAAATATCGATATATATGTCACTTTGTCATGTCTGTCACAATTTTAAAAATTATTATAGAAAAATCTTCCATAAAATTTGTAAATTTCAGTGTTTTTTACTGAACTTCACCTTTATATAAAGTTGTAAAAAATTCTTTGGACACGAAATACATGCTAAATCAGAGCAATTGAGAAATAATTAAGGGTCTCTCAAACTCGTGTCCTTTGCGTGGCATGTCTGTCACTCATTTCGTGTCATGTATAGATAACTCAAACTTGCGGATAATGATAAAAAACTTTCGCTCTAAAAATAAAAAGGTGTCCAAACCTCACCTTCTAATTACGGCAAAACGCTATTATTACAACAGAACGCCCTTGCTCGCACTCGAGGAAACCCCGTCCTTTCAATTATTAGAATGTTTCGAAAGAATCGAAATTGGGGCGAAAGATAATATTCGCCGATCAAAAATGATAATTTTTATCTTTTTTTCCTCCCAATTTCACTAATTCGATTTTTGCGACGCGGAAAGGAATTTTCGGAATTCGCGTAACCTGTTTTTTTTTCTTTTCTCTTTTTAAATATTCCTTAATACTGCTTTCTCAGGAATTTATGAAATTATTCGGAAAATGTAATTCCCGTTTTCTCTGTTTTAAATACAAAGGATTTCGAATAAGCCAGGAAGGACATTCCGCTTTAAATATTCTTTATTTCTTAGGGTGTTGAAATGTTCGATCGGGGAAACTGTTTTCAGTTTCCCGTTGTAAGGCTAATTTTAACAATGTTTTTCTTCGAAGGAAGTCCTTGTCAAGTGTCTTAAATAGCAAGTAAAACAATGTTACAACATTTAAGACATTGTTCTTAACTTGAGCGACGCATGGAAAATTTAGAAAATTCACATACATGCGATTCTTCCGCCAACTGGCGGAAATCCGCCAATTTCCTTAGCAAAATTAAAATACGACAGTTCGATTGGAAAAACTGAAATTTCACTTTCTTATTTTCCAATCGTTTTATACTGAAAACTCTGACCGCTACTGTGGCCTAGTACTAAATTTAAGAAAAAAAATCTGAATTTTTTTTTAAATATAGAAGTAATTTGAAAATTAGTTAAGATTTAAGCTAAAAAATATGAATCTAGCATATCAAATCCTAGATCTCGGGCTATTACTTGTCTTGGGTCATGCGCCATAAAAACCCAACCAACCTAGAGCACGGGAAGTAGAAGCCGATGGACCCCCTCTACTTAAAATGAAGAAACATTTAGGTGCCATTGAATTTGTTTTAAATATTTCCGCCAATTTTTGGTCTGTGTAATCACATGTATGAGTTCAGTATGTTCACAGACCAAATGTTGTTTGGTTTGATTAGGTAGTTTACTTCTGCAATTATGAGGGGGGCGGTTTGCTTATCTTCGCTGACAAGGGGGGAGGGCAGGGTTGGCTGGATTGGACCCAATGGGTTTTTTTAACCATGTTGGACCCATTTTTGGAATTTTTCAAGAAAAATCAAGATTTTGGTAGTTTTAATATTGAAGAAAAACATTTAACGAAATAACATGACCAAGAACTGTAGTTTAGTGGTTTTTTTTTTCAAAATTTAAAATAGGTTTTAAAAATTAAATGGTGTTTTTCTCAATTTCAGTGAGTTTTTAAAAAAGTTAAATAGGTTCTTTCATTATTCAGTGGGATTTTTCTTTATTGAAGGGGTTTTTTAAATGTAGGACGTTTAAAGTTCAAACTAGATATAAAAAAATAAAGAGGATTTTTTAAATTTCAATGGGTTTTTTCAAAGCTGAATTGATTTCTTTCAATATTGAATTGGTTTTTTTCAAAATCTAAACCAGGTTTCTATAAATAAGGGGTGTTTTTGCAATTTCAGTGTGTTTTTTCAAAGTATAAAAAGTTTCAACTTTGAAAAAAAAACCCACTTAACTATGGAAAACCTGACATTAATTTGACAGAACACATTTAACATCGATAGAACTCACTAAAATTTAAAAAAACCCACACTTTTTCTGAAAAAACACAGTTTTATATGGTTTTTTGCCAACCCTGGGGGAGGGGGGGCCAAAATGATCAAAAACATGCTTACACGTAATATTTGAATGGCCCTTAAGGTAAAATTTCTATCAACAGAGGCTAGATGCCTTCTGTAAAAGAGAAATAAACCTACGTAGTTCCGAAATCTTTAAAGCGTTATAGAGTCAGTGATGGAATTCACTGCGTAAAAGTCGATGAATACAAAAAAAACAAATTGATGAAAACAATCTCCAAGTCGAACAAACATCGTAATTCAAAACACCCATCATCATTGGGAACAAAAAATATCGTCGCCATCATTTCTACTCCTTTCTCAGGGGTGGGGGGCGATCAAAATCAAAACCCTGGCAACATTTTTCTTTTAAAAAGGAGCACTCCTTTAAAAAGTTGGTTCTCTAAAACAACTTATGAAGTTGGGAGAGATTCGCCTTGGGCTAAATCATGGGAGCAAGTCAAGCATCGCTTGGGAGAAATATTCCACGCGGTATAGAGATAGAGTGGGGATAGAGCGCTCAAGAGTTGCTGCCCCGGCGTGACGCGATAGAGTGGCCTAGATCAATATTTTTTTAAATTTCGATCGCCCCGACCCCTCTTTATGTAACAGATTGACATCAAACTCGGGATCACTATGTTTCGGGGAGGAATCAACGTTATTCCTTAAGAACTCCCTAACAATTACATTCATACCTTGAGTTTTAGATTACTTAAAAGTAGTATTTAAATTATATTCCATGATTTGAAGGTGATTGAAGATTGTATAGTAATAATAGGTTGTAATCTAGTATAGTTAAGTACAAGTTAAGTATTCCCGTTATTTTGCTCATTAATACTTTAATTTATTGTATGAGTTAAATTCTAACTATAGTAGAACACCGCGTAAAAAACGTAAAAAGACACATTCTAATAACTAGCTAATCTTTTGTAGAGTGGGCCGTGGGGAGCCTAGTGGATAAGGTATCGGCTTCGGGATCGGAGGGTCCCGGGTTCGGTTCCCGACACCGCTAAAGACCCACTGAGTATATGCGGAGTTAAATCTGTGGGTCCGAAAGTCCTGTGGTCAGTCATGGCGCAGTTTACCACGGGTCTAGGTGTCTGGAGACTACTTCTCTCCCCTTCAGTGACATAGCAAAATTGTGGAGCTGGCAATAGATAGTGGTAGCATCTATCATCTCTTGAGGCAGAAGTCGGACTCCTGCCATTTATCGGCCTCACTTTCTCAGGTGCCGCACCCCCTTTGCCTTGAATCCTTAAGGAGCTTGAGTAATACACACACACACACACACACACACACACACACACACACACACACACACACACACACACACACACACACACACACACACACACACACACACACACACACACACACACACACACACACACACACACACACACGTTTTGGGTACACGACAACAACAACATCTTTTGTAGAAAACGATATGCAACGTAAGAAAAACATCTTACCCAACTTTCAGAAAAAAACATCAAACACAATATTAAGGTAAGATAAATTCCAAATGCCAAAAACTTAGGGTAATCGTTTTTTACATTAAAGTACGTTTTTGCAAAAAAAAAGAAAAACTGATCATGTTGCGATTAATTTTTCATTGAAAGAAAAAACCTAACTGGATAGCTGAAATGGGTGACTGATGCCCCCTCTAGTTCATATCCCACTCTCTGCCCTTTCCGGATGATTGGTTCGCAAAATTTGATCTTCTCGGCTTTTTGCTTTGTGTAGCATTATCCTCTTCGTTGAGGGGGCACGTTGCCAAAATACGTCGCTCTAATATCGAATAAGGGGGGGTCTGATCGAAGCACGTTTGGGGGGGGGAGGTGAGGAATGTTTTATGGCTCGACGAGTTCCCACCGCCAGTGCTAATGAAGGTGGGTCGAAGTGTGGCTTCGTTATATCAATGGAATGGCTGGTGGACGATGTTTAAATTAAGAGGTTTGCTACCGTTTTTTCTTAACCATGTCTTTTTTTACATACCGTAAAACGGGGTGAATTGGACAGGGGTTGATACAGACAAATATTGGGGCCCTTTTGCTTCCCCTTCACAAAAATTTCCCCTCTTTAAATCTGCCCCTTCACAAAAATAAATTCATAAAAACGCCCCTTCCATGAAATTCAAATTAGATTTAGTGATAATTTGCAAGAAAGCATTCGCAAAGTATTTGAATTTTTCATGATTTTCTTGGTTTTTGAGTCAATTTTACTTTTACGTTCTGATCTGCTAACTATCATTGCTTCAATTTTTCACAAAAACAATTTCTTTTTCACAAAAAAAAACACATTTCATTTTTTCCACTAGACAAGTTATGTCTAGTATAGACAGCAACTGAACCATGTCTCTAACAAAGTAGTTCCCATCGCGGTGTCTGAATTTCGAGTGAAGAAAAGAACGTCTATTTTAAAATATGATTATTTCGTTAAACCCATGTATAAATAGTGTCTTTTTATCGCGTATCGAATTTCCTCCTAGCAACCCAACAGGCTTTGTGCTTACTTACTTTCCCCTTCCACGTAGTGACGTACTGGGTTCAGGAAACGTTGCTGTGAAGTATAGTATAGCAATTTCCAACGGTGTTTGATCTTGTGTTTTTTTTTCAGAGAGCACGGCTGGTGACTTCACGTACGTCCATTCCAGTCCTCGCGCCCACCGCTACAACAACGGCACCCTGGTGCTTTCGGAAGTGGAGGAGCAGGACTCCGGCTCCTACCTGTGTCAGGCTTCGAATGGCATCGGAGCAGGACTCTCCAAGATCGTCGTGCTCAGGGTCAGGGGTCAGTACACACTCACTCTTTCTATAATAATAGGGGACATCCATAAATTACGTGAGGTGTTTTTTCCAAAATCTGGACCACCCCTCCCCCAAGTGAGATTTACCTACAACCTTTAAAAATAATTTTCTATCCTATTCGTTTGCATTTTGTGCTTCACACCACCTAAAACTTTTCCATTATTAATGATGTGGGGGAAAAGGACATTATTCCGCCTAAAAATCACCGCAGTATCTTATCTGTACGTTTTATTCCTTTCTCATACTTTAAAAAAATCGTACAATTTCTAACTTAAAAAGTTGACGTGAGATTTTAATCCACCCCCCCTTGGTGAGATTTGGTCCCCATAATGCAGTTTACCTCCTCCTGGAAGCAAATACAATTTAAACTATAGTAAAATTTGAAAAAAAATTAACGAAACATTTTGATCAGTTTTAATGGAGAATTGAAGCAACTCTTAAAATTCTGAATATTCAATTTAAATTATTTAAAATTATCTCCTGATTCCAAAAATATGTTTGTCCTTTCCCACAATTTTTTCTTCAGTTATAATTATGAGGTATTTTATTACAGAAAGCGCCCAACAATGTGACGTCACATGTGTCTCTTGAAAATGTAAGAAACGCTGTTTTCATCGAAACTCTAGGCTATAAAAAAGTTAGAGCTCAGTATTTCAAAGTGGAATGATAGTAAACAAGGCACATTTGACATCATAAGCTGTTTCAGTTCAGACAGAAAAGAAGCTATTTTTAATTGAAAATAACTTAAAATTTAGGGCTTTGAAAGGTAAATTAAAATGTTTTTTGGAGGTTTTTAAGCCATTCTGAATACATTAGGATTTTTAAAAAATTGACTGCAATTATCCTAGGTCTCTTGTTGTTTTTAATCCCCTCACTGTCTAGCGGCAGCTAGACAGGTAACAATTAAAAGGCGTTATGTATTTATAATGCAGAGAAAAAAAATAAGCAAACCTTATTTGAGTGTCCATTTCGATGTCATAGTTTTTTTTCAACATAAATATTATTTCGTTGTCTCACAAATGTGCATTTGCAACCCGAGTAATTTAATTAAAGTGCATTAACAACATTGCAGAAAAGTTTATCAGAGTAATATTAGGGTAGATCGTTTTAGTTTTGTCAGTGATTGCCAGATGGCAGCACTAAATAGGCTCTGTTGAGTCTAAATGTGCATTTCATTTTTCTTCCCTTTTAATTTCACTTTAATTAGTTAAGAAACCTTTTGAATGGCTGAATGAAAAACTTGAAAAAGTTTTTATATATTTACACACTATTTTCAAAACTATTATCTATTGTTTGTTGTTTTGCTTAAATTAGTTATTTTCATTCAATCTTTTTTACTATCAAGAGAGATTATGAACCTTGTATTATTTTTTTAAATCCATTGATTGCAAATAGACTGCCTATTTAGTGTGAAAATTACTGAGTTTATTCCAAAATTGGTTAATGAAGCGAATCCGGCCCGTAGATTTTAGTCGCCAAATTTTGGCGATCGCGGTTTGTTTCTGGTCCTTCTCTCTCCTAGAGGTTCTCTCTGACCCCACCGGTTCCTCCATGGCAACCCCGCTGCTCTCTTATCGCTTCTTTCTTTTTAGCCACGCCCGGCCCCGCCTCATCCAAGCTTATCGATGCTGTGTCCTTGGGTTTGACAGCTCCTTATCAAAAATCAGTGGTTTGAAATTTAAAAATGATTGGACCCCGCTTGTTTTAATTTAATTAAGCGTTCTCAATGCTTTTTTGCTCCTTGCCATTTCATTTCGCTGTGGATGCTGCTCTAAGGAGGTCGGGAGAATTTTGCTCTGCTGCACGGACAAAGGAGTACGCTTTAACGGTCCATCTTCGGCATTTCAGGTATCAAATTTCTTGGATTTCTCTATGATTGCTAGATTTTCTCAGCTGTGATTCCAATGTTCTCCAAGAGTTATTGCAAATGCAAGTTCGTCTTGGTCAGCAATTTCTTTTGGTGATACCAGCAAAGAATATTCCAGTCTCATGAGTACATGCTGGGGTACCAACAGGGTTAAGGATCTATTTGATTCTTATCCTGCTGAGTACGTTTGGATAGAGCTCCGTCTCACGAGCTGAGAAAATGCTATCATTCATCGAGATGTGCTCGAAATTGTACCCGCCCTAAGAGATGGATCCTCCGGCTGCTTCGGCGTCCGTTGACCCATCCACCTCAACCTCCGCGGATTCTCCCGTAGTATCAACGTTGTAATCTCCCCGGCGTGACATCAGCAGTTTTTTTTTGATTGTATTCCCTTTCAACGCAATCGGATTACTTACAAAAGGTAAGATCGCTGTTTTTAGCGATTTTTCATTAATTTTTCCATTCTGTCACCAAGCATTCTGCTTGGCAACAGAAAAAAATCGCCAAATTCACCTACGGGCAGGATTCGCTTCATTTACCCCAAAATTTTGTGCAGTTCACAAAAAAATAATGTTGCATTAGAATTTTGAATTTGAGAAAGAATAAATAATATCAATAATATTTAGCTTCGAAAGAAAATTTACCCAGAAGTAGTAAAAATTAAAACCCCCGCCTACCCTTAGTAATTATGTGTACCTTAATCTTAATTAAGGAAGGTTAATAATTAAGGAGTAACATCATAAAATAGGGTCATCCTCGTCAAATACTACCCTGTAATAATTAATTCTACTGATAGGAGATTATTTTTTTTTACCGCTGTACATTTTTACCTGTAAAACCGCTTTTTCCTTGATAGCTGTTTGTATGCAGAGAAGACAAGAACAATAATATTGGCTCGGAACTAGGGATTCTAAAGAATCGTTCGATTCGATTCAGGAATAGAATCCTTAGGTTCGATTCTTCGATTCGATTCCTTAGGGCCAGTATCGAAAAAGTAGAATCGAACTTATCTATTTCTATTACAAATCAAGGATAATTATTAATTTAACTAATAAACAGTAAAATATTAATTTATTGTATAAATACTAATTAATTTGTGAAAATATTGTTTAATTTTCGGTATTAATTAGAAAATTAAGTACGATTCCTAAGATTCGATTCCAGCTGGAATCGATTCCTTGGTATCGATTCCAAGGTATTCGATTCAGGAATCGATTATTTCGAAAATATTTAGAACCCTACTCGGAACTAGGGGATAGCTTGATTTACTAGTCTCATAGTTCTTTAGCTGAATTTACTAGCTCCGTTATTTTTTATTTTTTGTTTAAATTATGGCTACAGTTAAAAAATGTGTAATTTAAATTATTTGTGTTAGATAAAAGATGAGTTTGTATTTTTTCGCTAGGTAATTTAGGTTAGTGTTTTTTTTAAGTGTAATAAAGTCTTATAATATAACTTTAATTTTTTACGCTGCAAAATGAGCACTGAGTCCGTGGCTATAGGCGCTAATGGAAATCGAAAAGTTGGATGGATGTGGGGCTTTTTTAACGCTGGGATCACATCTACGTCACAAGAGGCGGAGATGAAAGCCTGATTGGGCGAGAAAAACTTTTTTTTCCTTCTGCTTCGAAAATAGCAGATACGTCACAGCCAATCACAGGTTTGGTCCCCAAAATATCTCTTTCAATCATTTATAGTTCCTCGTGGCACCCTCACATCCATTCAGAATTTCAAAATATCGTTTTGGACCCTCTGTTAGGATGATTTTTCTCTGTGATGTTGACCATTCAATTGATTGCTCCTGTTTGATTGGTTGTTGGTTGTTCGCAGTGCCCCCTCGATTCAGCGAGCCTTTCCAGAGCAAGACGGTGACGGAAGGAAGTGACGTCAGCATCTCGTGCAGCGCCGTCGGAGATCTGCCAATCAGCATCAAGTGGACAAAGAACAAGGCTCCCCTGGACCCCGACAAGATTCCCAGGTCAGTCATTGGTGGAATTGTCTTTTGTCCTTCCTTGTTTTTTTTCCCGCGCTTGGTACCGTTCCCATTTCCGGCACTTCTGCAGAAAAATATTGTTCTTGGAGGAACATTTAATAAATAAGTATTTATAATGGAAAATAAGGAAGTTGCATGTGTCAGATTTTTATAAACATTCAAGTGTTCATGGTAAAATGAAATATCTAGTCAGTGTTTCAAAAAAAATGTATAAGTATTTAAATATTTTAATTTAAAAGTCGAGAAAAAAAACACGTGACTGAAAACGCTTGAAAACACCGTACGATGACGTCACCAATCATACCATCAACTCCAATGCTTTACAACAATGTTTAATATAAGATGACGTCACATCCAAACTCTTGGCGTTTTCGCGCGCTTTGAAAAAGGGGATTTTTGTTAATTTTTTTGGCAATCAAAAAATTTCTAGATCGGCTTCTAATTTTGGGTAGTTTCTCAATTTTTGCATGAAGAATAGATTATAAAAATATTTTTAAAAAATCATGCAACTTCCTCATGATCCATTATACTAAATAATTTGTAAATTTACAATAATTTCTCATATTGGTATGACGAAACTATGTTCTTCTCTTAAAAGGTACTCCGTGAGGGGGGCTTCAGCGCGGCTGCAGGCGCTGTCTGAGCTGCACATTGAGCAAGCGCACAGAGACGATTCCGGAGTGTTCGCGTGCGCAGCCCACAGCGACATCGGCGCAGACGAGGCGGTCATCAAGCTGCTTGTGCAAGGTAATCCCCATCTCACTTCATAAAATGGCTTCGTGGGAAATCCTCTTAGAGTGCACCTTAATTAATTGGACAATTAAAGAAACTGCATTTACGTACTATCCCGTTCAGGCCAATACCAGCTTTAAAAAAAAACAGGGAATGCATTGTTTAGAAAAAAAATGGTTTTCTAATTTAAAAATCAGCGCGAAAAGATTCAAAAAATTAGTCAATTCAATGTTTTAAAATAGGGAATGCAACGATTTTTCAAAGTTTATTTATTTTAATAAAGCTTCATTAGAAAATATGATTGGAAAATAAATTTTTGAAATCTGATCATTAGTTATTTTTTTTAATTAAAAACTACAATGCGCAGAAGGGTGTGCGAAAAAGCGGGGTTTGGCGCATTAAGTCACTTTTGCCTTTGGCGCATGAGCAAAGGTTAAATCCAATGATTAAATCCTTTCGTCAATGGTTGAATCCTTTGCTTTGAAAGTATTGATTGGTTGAAGGTTCGAGAGAAAGTAGTTATGATGTCTCGTAAGCCACACCTCCAATTCTAGAGATAGTAATTTTTTGAAAATACTAACTTTTAAATTACGAAGTGTATATTTGGACGGCCCAAACGGCCCGTGGAGCATGCGCTGTAGGTCTCGTGGTTACGTAGCAGTCTCGGCGCTTAGTGATGGAACCAATGGAACGCCGGGCCGTGGAAATTAGAGTAGAGTTTAGTTGAAAAAAGGCCGTCCAAATATACAGTGCCTTTAAAATAACTAAGGATCAAAAAAAAATCTTAAAAAATTGAAGAAATGCGTTTTGCGAAGAAATGTCATCAATGATTTTCTATAGTCGAAATCTTGAATTTCCACAAGTGTTGCATTCCCGATTAAAATTTTTATTTTTCTACTTTTTGAAAAATTATAAATTATTACCAGCACAGCTTAAAAGTTTTGCTCAGAATAGCGCTGCGCAATAGGAAATATGCACCTTTTCACGATCTTGTTCTATCTGTGACTTAAAATTAATCAACTATTTGTAGTTGTCCGGTGGCAACTCATAGTTTGTTGTTCGAAGAAGATTAGTTTTGAATTCGCTGGCGGTTATTTGCCTCGTGTTCAGTCGTTTGTATAAGCTGAATGTCGGTATGTTTTTTCGATTTTTACTTTAATATTTCCTGATTTTTGTATCGAGTACTGTTTTAAACCAATTACCTTGCTGGAACCTACTCAAAATAGCGAATAGCGTGAAAATATCTCGCTAATTCAACGGGGAAGATTAGTTTTGTTGTGTTAAGTTAGCATATTGTAAAACGTTTGAAAACTTCAGGTGGGTTTTTGGAAAGGTTAAGACCCTTCTTTTTAATGCTCTATTTCTCTGTGGGCTCTTACTTTTTATATATAAGTTAATATGTTCTGGTGGTGTGCGTTTATATTTTATTGGTATGCCTAAAACTAGTAGGCTTGGTATAGTGATGTAAACCAATACTTGTGCCGTTTTGGCACACCTTCGATTAGAGTCTACCAGCTGCCATGTTTACGCTCAAATGATGACTGATAACCATAGAGAATACTAACTATTTAACTATTAGATTTTAAAATAATAACCTACAAAATATTATGGCGCAGCTTCGATAAGTCGACCAGCCACCATGTTTAACCACAGCTCAAATTAGATCTATGTGGTTGTGTCATCATTTGAACTGTGGGTAAACATGGCGGCTGGTTGACTCTTATCGAAGCTGTGCTATAATTTATTTTAAGTGTGAATTTGGTACAGCTTCATAAAGAGAGTACTTCTAAAAAACACGACTACCAGTATTTGAGATCCAATCAGAAGTCTCACGATCAGATCTCTGAAAATTTGCAACCCTCTCATTGGCTGTGAAAGACTGGCACTCGTGGTTTTTAGGAGACCCTTGTTCATAGTGCTCCAGCTGCCATGTTTACCCCATGGAACTAGGAAGATAGGGAACTGCCGTAATAACTTTGACAGGCGCCAATGATGAGTGACCTAGGGGGCGCCTCGTGCGCGGTTGGTTGGTTGGATTGGTAGAACCGCGGCTTCGTCTTCTTGAAATAAAACAGCAGAGAAAGTGAAATCGCTAGGTAGAAAATATGCTGAATCATGTAACTAACTTAGGAACGCGCGAGAGTTCGTTTCCTCCACTGAGCTGTGTCCTCCTCCGCTCCGCATGTAACTTATCAACCAAGCACCATGAAAAAAACTAAGACAAAGCGGCTTTTAGTGAGCAAGCATATGTCTCTACCCATCGACTTCTCTCCTCTGATCAACCAAATATGCACACGTAGCTCCCTCTATGTCACTCATATTTGGCGTCTGGGAAATCCATTGGAGAGATAGACCACGGCAGTTCCCTATATTCCTAGTTCCATGGTTTACCCACTGCTCAAATTATGACTTGACAAACAATAATTATTGATTGAGATATAATTATGAATATTATTATTAGATCCTAAAATGATAGTAATTAGTAGACTATAGTGAGAGAGATCTTTTATTTGTTGTCTTATAATATTCTACATTTACATAAACGGCAATTTACAAGAGAGAAAAAAATTGCTTAATTGCTTGTTAAGCAATGAGCAATTAATAATTCTCTTAATGTATTAAGAGAATTATTAATTGGACAACTAATGGGATTAGAATCCCTTAAAAGTCCATTCATAATTTAAAATAATAATACATTACGATGAGAAAAAAAGTAGTATTTAGATCTCTCTACTACTACTTAGAATACTACTATTCTAATAATATTAAATCTCTGTATTGACAACACTTATTCACGGACCTGGAAAACCTTCCCCCGAACCTAACCGAAATTTACCCGAAACCTTATGTATTGCACCTATGGAAGCTGGCAGTGTCTTCCCCCGAACCAGGTTTGCAGGTTCGAGCACTTTTTCCAGGTCCACTTATTCATGTTGCTGTGGTTACATAATTTTTTGCATTGCATAAATTTTTGCATAATTTTTTGTTTGTATCTGTTGCAGGTGTTCCTGAGCCCCCCTCCAATGTGTCCATCATGAATGTCACCAGCCGCTCGCTCAGTCTTCAGTGGGAGGTGCTGGACAACGGAAACAGCCACGTCACCTCCAGCATCGTGCAGTACCAGACGCACTCCGGTACGTAAGCCCCCCCCCTTCAAATTATATTAGGTCATCCCGAAAGTTTTGTCGCTCTTGGGAGCATCTGTATACAATGTATTTTTTGGTACTTTTCCATTACGGTAAACCAGTTAAGTACTTCTACTTCTATCTAAAGCCAATTTGCCGAATTTTGGCTCTTTTTTGTTGGCTCACTTTTCCAGCTTTCCTAGTTTCTACGATTAATAATATTTTGTTTACTTCAAGTTGCCATTAATTGAAAACTTTCAAAATTAAAATTCAAAGGAATTTAACTTTAATTTTAAGTCTTATTAAGATTGTACGGAAGATCTTATTTATTTCATAAATTGAAACTCATTTTATACTACTTTTGTAGAGTGGCGGAGTTGCAATCCAGCAATTTAATATGGATGATTGTGATCAAACTCTCCGGATGCCTCAGAAAAAATTTAAATATAAGTTTAATTTTCCACACTTGTTAAAAATACTCCAAATACTTAAAACTTTAATTGTTTTAGGGAAGTAGTCAGTTAATTTTAATTTCAAAATCTTAACTTTAGGAAAAATGCAAAATTTTGAGCAGAAAAGAAATGAAGTAACATGTTACTTAGATTTAAGGAATTCCCAAATGTTGATCAGTCCCCAAAATCAAGTCAAGATGCCAAGTTGACGGTAGATAAAGTTACAGTTTATATTGGTATCACATAATGGAAAAGTGTCAAAAATATCTTATATACAGATGCTCCCAAGAGCGACAAAACTTTCGGGATGACCTAATAACTCACGCGGATGCTTACAGTTTACCTTCTAATAGACGATATTTCATTAACTTCTAATAGACGATATTAGTCATGACGTCACTTGCTTGTTTGGATACGTTGATTCCATCCGTGATTGGTTCCGTACGGAATTACCTCCAATCACGGATGGAATCAACGTATCCCAACAAGCAAATGACGTCATGACTAATATCGTCTCTATAGATGTTCTCAAGCTGTTGGGGTCCTTAGTCGGTTTTTGGTGGGGCTTGATTTGAAGATGATCAAGGTTCTGAAGTTGTCTGTGGCTATAAAGTTTCTTCGGTACTTACGTATTATCCCGTCGACCGTTCCGTGACTGTCAAATTCAGCGGCACAGACATAGAAAAGTCAATGGGTTGTTGACAGTTTTCGGATTCAGCGGTACAGTCGACGGGATAATAAGTTAAGAACGAAGAACCGTTTCTTCTTTAATACGAATTTTAAGAACATCAGGGGGTGCTTGTTCTCCCGGGTAGCCCATTTTTTAACAGTAAGGCTATAAAGCACGCACTAGAGACTTCTGTCGCGACGACTATAACACTATACTCTGTTCATTTTGAACTGGCGCTTGAAAATATTTCCTTCCCCCACCACCGATCGGTAACCATAGCAACTATCCTCGTCAAAGTGACGAAGAAGGCTTACTATTGGCTGCTCGAAGAGCGTAACTATGGTTACGCTTCTAGCGTGGGGGAAAGCACTATTTCTCTAGCGCCAGTTCTAAATGAATAGAGTTTAGGTCACTCGAGAGCAATTCATCTCTATGGCGAGATTTTGTCAATCGGCCAAGAGTCTCGTCGCCTAATGCGCGCGCTCTAGCTTCTTGCAATAGCCAGGGTGATAATTTTGTCTCAGTCGCCGTGACGAAAGTCTCTAGTGTGCGCTTAGCCTGATTCCGTGATTTTTCAAAAATCGAGTTTAACAAGAAAGGTAGACGAGTTTGTTGAAAATTTGTATTCTTACGTATTATTCCGTCGACCGTACCGCTTGATCAAAAGCGTCATCAAATCCCATTGACTTTTCTATTGATGTGCCGCTGAATTAAACGGCCCCTGAAAGGTCGACGGTATAACACGCAAGTGCCATATTTTTAATTCGCATTTTCTTATCACATGTTGACAAGCTAATTCCTGTTACGACGGATAATAAAAGGTGGGTTAAAAATGGTAGCGCCATCTATAGTCTGTTCATTTAGAACTGGCGCTTGAAACAGGATCAAAAACGCCTAATAACGCTCATCATACAACTTCAGGGACCGATGTTTTTACGGTATTTTAACTACTTCTGTTTCGGCTGCCTTGTTATTGCACAAGAAAAAATTTTCGATGATAATTACAGTAGTAACTCCTTCTAATACACTACGTCTCAGGCGCCAGTTCTAAATGAACAGAGTATAGATGAGTTGGTAGAAAATTTTTCCCATAGTTAATGTAGCCCTCAAGCTGAAAAGTTTGGAGACCTTTGCTATCTAGTCCCTCAGAACAGACCCATTGGTGCTGCTGACAGTCTCCCGAACTTTCGTTTTCACGTTTTTTTATCGGTGTTCTCTTTGCAGACACGGAGTGGAATGGACAGACCTCTCAACTCATTGTCTCCGGGGGAGACACGGTGGCGACGCTGCGGGGACTGACGCCCGTCACCACCTACTACGTCCGGGTGGTCGCGGAGAACGCCCTGGGCAAGTCACAGCCCTCAGAGATTCTGGAGACCATGACTGACGAAGAGGGTAAGTTCTCTGTTCAGTCGATTCTTCTTAATGTGGTTAATTTTACTGTCAATCCTGTATAATCCTGTATACTGAAATATCTAGAACCCTAACTGTATACTGTACTGATAGCGGAGAAGTACCGCAAACCACCTGATATCTTTGAGCGATTGATAAAATATAAACTATTGAAAGGAGTGTTTCACCATTATCGCTGGTTAGCGGACAATAAGTGCAAACTCGCAACTCTCAAGCGTCGCCTCCAACCGTGGACCAGTTTCGTCCTTGTTAGGACTCATCAGCACGGCATAGGAAGGTAACGCAAGAGAGCGGAGGGCAAGTACTAGTCTGGCCGACTATAACTGAAAAGGTGGTGACAATTGATTAGTGGATTGAGTGGAGGACTAATCAATGGTCACCACTTTTTCAGTTATAGTCGGATAGACTAGTACTTGCCCTCCGCTCTCTTGCGTTACCTTCCTATGCCGTGCTGATGAGTCCTAACAAGGACGGAACCGGTCCAAGGCAGGAGGCGACGCTTGATAGTTGTGAGTTTACACTTATTGTCTGCTAACCAGCGATAATTTGGAAATACTCCTTTCATCAATCTTGTATAGTTTTAGAAATCGACAAGTCAAGATAACTCCTATTTAACTCTTTTGGTACTCTTGAGGACATGTTAACTTCAGAAGCAGTTAGGTTAAATCAACTGGTGGAGCGATAAGGACTTAAATCATTCGTAAAGTTTTTTTTTACTTTTTCTACAAGTAGAACCTCTATATAACAACCCTTAAGGTAGTTTCAAACATTTATTTCGACTATGAAGGTCCACTAAGATTATTTTCTTACTATTCATAATAATTTTATTCATTCATAGGATGAATTTTCTTATATTGAATATGCAATGAAAAAATATAGGCTGCCCACAATTTAAACTGCATTTAACTCCATGTTAATTTTTATTAAACTGAAATTCGAAACAAATTATTTCTTGTTTATCGAATTGGAGATTTGTTTGTTAAAAGTATGAGGAAAATTAATTCCTAGTAAAGATAAAGTGTTTCTGTATTAATATTTATTTACTAATAGTTTTAACTATTATCTGTGAAAGCATAATACACATTCTTGTGGATTATTTCAGCTCCTTCCGGGAGTCCCACAGAAGTCCACGTACATTCAACAGGTGCTCAATCAATGAAGGTCATGTGGAAGGTAAGACAATATTGTTGGGTTATTTTACTTTAATGGATAATTGCAGTCAAATTTTTTTTTAATCTTAATGTGTTCAGAATGGCCTAAAACCTCCAAAAAACATTTTAAGCCCTAAATTTTAAGTTATTTTCAATTAAAAATAGCTTCTTTTCTGTCTGAGCTGAAACAGCTTGTGACGTGAAATGTGCCTTGCTCCCGCTTGTTGTTATCATCCCGCTTTGAAAGACTGAGCTTTAGTTTTTTTTACAGCCTAGTGTTTCTATGAAAACGGCGTTTCCCACATTTCCAAGAGCACATGTGACGTCACATTGTTATAGGAGCTTTCTGCATTAAAATGTCATAATTACCTTTAAAAAAGTTTGTGGGAAAAAAACAAGCGTATTTTTGGAATCAGGAGATAATTTTTAATAAATTAAAATTGAATATTTATAATTTTAAGAGATGCTGCAATTCTCCATTTTGAATAAGGGGACATCCATTAATTACGTGAGGTATTTTTTCCAAAATCTGGACCCCCTCCCCCCTTGGTGAGATTTTGCTGGACCCCCCCTCCCCCAAGTGAGATTTACCTACAACCTTCAAAAATAATTTTCTATCCAATTCGTTTGCATTTTGTGCTTCACAGCACCTACACTTTTCCATTATTAATGATGTGGGGGAAAAGGACATTATTCCGCCTAAAAATCACCACAGTATCTAATCTGTGTGTATTATTCCTTTCTCAAGCTTAAAAAAATCGTTTATTTTTTTTAATAATAATAATAATCTTTATTGACAAATAATAGGAAGAAACACAAAAATAAAAAACATATGATACGCCCAGGGGAAACAAAAGATCTCATACGGGCGTAATAGAAATTAATACAGTAAAAATACAATGGAAAATAACAAAAAAAGAGAAGACAATACAAAAACACACAAAAAAAAGAATTCTAGAACAAACTGAAGTAAATACATTAAGAGTTAAATATCAATTAAAAATACATTGTGATTCAATAATAATAAAATAAAATAATTAAACAAAACAAAATATATTGAAATTATAACTACTTATTTCTAGCTTAAAAAGTTGACGTGAGATTTTAATTGACCCCCCTCCTCCCTTGGGGAGATTTTTCCAAACCGCTCCCCCCTTTTTGACCTCACGTAATTTATGGATGTCCCCTAATGATTGTTTCGATGTGTATGTGCGTGACATTGATCGTCATTCCTTTCCTCAGCCTCCCCCAGAGGAAAGCCGCAACGGTCTAATCCGCGGCTACTACGTGGGGTACCGCATCTCGGGGGTTGAAGAGGCTTTCACCTTCAAGCAAGTGGAGCGTGCCCCCAGCGAGCAGCAGGCAACCTACATCACGGGGCTGCGTCCATTCACGGAATACGACATAGCGGTGAGGGCCTACAACGCGGCTGGGGCAGGACCAGCCTCCCCGCACATCATGGGCAAGACACTGGAGACAGGTAAGGGAGTCCCTGCTGCACTCTTAAAACGACAGTCTCAAAGTTGAGTAAAAAAAGTACTCAAACGGGCTCCGATCCAAATGTATACTCAAATTTGAAAACATGAATATACTCATTTGTTTTGAAAATACTCAAAAAATGAAACATCTTGAGCTTGTGATCTCAAAAATGAGCTCATGATGTTTCATTTTTTGAGTATTTTCAGAAATGAGTATATTCATGAAAGGAGTATTTCACCAATTATTGCTGGTTAAGCGGACAATAAGTGTAAACTCACAAATCTCAAGCGTCACCTCCAACCGTAGACCGGTTTCGTCCTTGTTAGGACTCATCAGCACGGTATAGGAAGGTAACGCAAGAGAGTGGAGAGAGTTATAGTCGGCTAGACTAGTACTTGCCCTCCACTCTCTTGCGTTACCTTCCTATACCGTGCTGATGAGTCCTAACAAGGACGAAACCGGTCCACGGTTGGAGGTGACGCTTGAGAGTTGTGAGAGTATATTCATGTTTTCAAATTTGAGTATACATTTGGATCGGAGCCCGTTGAGTACTTTTTTACTCAGTTTTGAGACTGTCGTTTTAAGAGTGTGTACTGAGGAGATGAGAGGGAACACCTTGTGCCAGAGTGCTTGGGCTAGAAGGACATTTCCACGTTTCTCAACCCGTAAATCCTTCGATTTTAAACGTAAATCTCCCGCTTTTCTAGTTATCTGATCATGGGCAAGACACTGGAGACAGGTAGGGAGCCCCTGATGCATTGAGGCATAGCCATCTAGAACAAGGAGGCCTGGACACTTCACCTCGATAAGTCTTCTAGGTGGCGAACCTCCAATAAGCGCGCGCTTCTAGTGTTTCCCCCCGCTCCTCAACCAATCGTTCGCAAGCTTTCGACGGCAAGAATGACCCATCCTCCGAGCTGTCCAGGCCTTCTAGCTCTAGATGGCCTAGAGGGAACACCTTGTGCCAGAGTCAGGAAGCGCCGGTCCTTAAAAACTGCTTAGATTGCCTTAGTCCTTACATAAGGGCCCTTAAAGTCCTTAATTTACTCATTAGAGTCCTGACTTTTCAGAAGAGCGCAGTTTTTTCTCTCTTGATGTCAATCTTTTAAAGGGATTTTACCAAAAATATTAGCTACACTTTTCTAAAAGTTTTGCATTTCTATTTTTGCCGATGATGCATGTTACGAGTTTTCAGGAAGAAGTCCTATTACGGTCTGAAATTTCAATGAATTTTCATTTAGGCTTCCGGACTTTTGCTTGTTAAGTAGGCTTTGCGTATTTATACGGCCGGCAAAAAAACAACTTAAGTCACAATCTCGTTTTTCATTTCTTTTTTTTATGTCTGGCTTTTTAAGCCTTGTTTGTGGAGAAAGTGTTCTTTGCTAGTCATCAAAATTTGATTAATATATAGCTGTCAAATTTTAAAAAAGTAAAAGACAAAGAAAAATATGTTATTTCTATCTACGAAAGGGAAATATAATAAAGTATTCTTGAAAAGTCTTTGAAAGCATTTTATTTACAGTTTTAATATAAATTGCATTCGAGAATGTCCTTAATTTTCCAAAATGTCCTTGAAAGGTACTTAATTTTACTCTTTTAACTTTTTGTACGAACCCTAAATAAGATTAACAAATAAAAGGAGAATTTCACCATTTATCGCTGGTTAAGCGGACTATAAGTGTCTCACAACTCTCAAGCGTTACCTCCAACCGGGAACCGTTTTCGTCCTTGTTAGGACTGCACGGTAGCGGAGGGCAAGTACTTAGTCTAGCCGACTATAACTGAAAAAGTGGTGACCATTGATTAGTCCTCCACTCATCTGCTGGAATGACAATGGCATTCGTAGGACAGATTTAATTCCAAAAAGGCAAGGTAAATGAAAGGAGAATTTCACCATTTATCGCTGGTACTTGCCCTCTGCTCTCTTGCGTTACCATCCTATACCGTGCTGATGAGTCCTAACTTAATGACGCTTGCGAGTTGTGAGTTAACACTTAAGATTAACAAAGCCATACTTTCAAAATACAGTGCAGTCTGCCCTTTCACATAATTTTCGTAAGTATTTAAGTAAGGAAGGAAAACCTGTGTGGGAAAAGTCAGAATTTTGTTCAAATAACTGTTTCATAATGTTAACTCGGATGACTGCTCTGGCACATGCGTTCCTCCATAGCCATCTAGAACTAGAAGGCCTGGACAGCTAAGAGGAGGAGTCATTCTTTCCGTAGCTTAAAGCTTGCGAACGATATTGGTTGAGGAGCGGGGGAAAACACGAAAAGCGCTTTCTTATTGGAGGTTCACCACATTTGAAGACGGAGATAATGACTCATCGAGGCGAAGTGTCCAGGCCTCCTTGTTCTAGATGGCTATGGTTCCTCCCAACCTTCTCACTGCATAAAAGTGTCATTTTCCTTCTTTTGAATGTATAGACTTGTCTTTTTTCCCTGTTAGTTGCAACAACGGCACGATCGTATTCTGACAATAGTGATGCTTATGGTTTCTGTATGTGTGTACTGCACCCGCGTTGTTGTTATTGTTGGTTGGTGGTTTGATGATGTTGTGCCTTATAATACGAATTCCGTCAAAAGGGATTTTCACTAAATTTCTCCCCTACTTTTAGCCCCTCCGACCTCCCCGATAGTTCAGGTTTTATCGACGAGCCCATCTTCGGTCGAGTTCAAATGGGAGAAAGACGCCAAGGACAAGTCGGCCATCACCGGTAATCCGACTTTCTTAATATTTTGTGTATAGTGTAATGATTTCGTTTACCTTGGTAATAAGTGTATCTTAACCCTCTCGGCACCAGAATATCAAAAAAATTAAAAAACTTTTTTTTCTTGTTCTCAATACATCCAAAATGCCCCTATAATTTGTCTGGAAAAATTTTTTATTTCTTGTGTGCACTCCTTCTTAGTTATTTTTATGAGCCTCATATGAGGCCATATTTTTTTCATATTAACAAAAAATACTTCGTTTAGAACTTATGAAAAGACATGATCATAATATTAGAAGGTTACGAAACAAGAAAATATCTACCAACCTATAAAAAATGTTCTACAGAAGCTAGTATCTAGCTAGTATTTTCTCTTCACAAGCATCACAGCTTAAAATGTGAGGTATAAATCATCTTGCTGCCATTTAGGAACGCATTCAGAAACCATGTAGAAGTTTCATATGTGATCTACATGAATCAGTGAAGTCACTGATGAAAAGAAAATAAATTTGCGTGTTTTACATCATACAAAAATTGAGCTCATAAGTAGGAGCCTCATATGAGGCCCAGGGTGGCGAGAGGGTTAATTTCACCATAGAGTTGTCTGAAGCTAAAAAACCTATTTCATTTTAAAATCTGTAATTCTTGTTTTCATGATTTAAATTCCAAAAATATTATTTTACAAAATGGAACGTTAACTACCACGAATAACGAGGGAACACAGTATACGTATAATCTCTCAATTAGAGTTCTAATGTTGTTAGTATTAATTCTTGACCTATACTTGTGCTATCCCTATCCTTTAGTTTGATGTCTTTAACTTTTATCCAGAGTACTCCGTGCACTACAAGGCTGACGGTGGGGAATGGGAGCAGAGGAGACTGACCAGTGGTCAGGAGCGGTACGCGCTGGAGGGTTTGCGGTGCGGCACGCGGTACCACCTGTACATGACAGCCTCCAACAGCCTGGGCACCGGGGAGCCCAGCGATCAGGTGGTGGCAAGGACCCAAGGGGCAGGTATGGAACTTGTTTATTTTCAATATGGTACTTCCATTTGGTAGGGAATCATTAAGAAATAAGTGTAAACTCACAACTCTCAAGCGTCACCTCCAACCGTGGACCGGTTTCGTCCTTGTTAGGACTCATCAGCACGGTATAGGAAGGTAACGCAAGAGAGCGGATTGAATGAGTGGAGGACTAATCAATAGTAGTGATGGGCAGGTATCGATACCAAATACTTAAGTACTCGATACCTATAGGTATCGAGTGTATTCGATACCCACAAAAGTATCGATACTTTATTGAAATATTTCGTTTTAAATTTTTCAATGAAGTAATCTTTATAATACCTACTGTAGATCAAACGCAGCCTGTTTCCGTTTTCATTTTGCAACGCTCAAACCCAAGTCGTTATCATCCGCGAGAGAAATTTGACGCGGCTAGGTTTTTCCCCCGTCAAATCCTTCGCCTCTATCCACCTCCGTAGCTACGGGGCTTTTTGATGGATCGCTTTCAGTTTTTTGAATATTAGTCTGATTATGGATAGGCCCTGAAAAAATTGCCCCTTCAGGTTCATTTCCCGACATTGAAAAAAAGTACTCGATACCTAAAAGTACTCGATACCTATAAGTATTCGATACCAGAGTATTCGATACCTATAAGTATTCGATACCTAAAATTATCGATTTTGCCCATCACTAATCAATAGTCACCACTTTTTCAGTTATAGTCGGCTAGACTAGTACTTGCCCTCCGCTCTCTTGCGTTACCTTCCTACACCGTGCTCATGAGTCTTAACAAGGACGAAACCTGTCCACGGTTGGAGGTGACGCTTGAGAGTTGTGAGTTTACACTTATTGTCCGCTTAACCAGCAATAATTGGTGAAATACTCCTTTCATTAAGAAATATACTTAAAGGGGAAGGTTAAAGCACACAGTATAGAGCTTACAGAGATTCCAAACGGCAACTTTCCTCTTTAGGTACTTAATTTAATTCCTGCTCCCAGATTATAATTCATTTCACTAGCAGCCAATCAGAGAAGGCGATAGTGATTCCTGATTGGATATGGAAATTCTATCGGTGTTGTTTTCCCCCTCCAGTTCCGATTTTTATTTGAATGACAGCTTCAGGGGGCGAATGACAGAATTAGCAGGAATGACGTGGTATTAAAGGAGGCGGATCGTTTGGCTCGAAGTTTGTCTATGGGAAAAGCCCTGTTAAAAAAAAGTTTCCATTAGCGTCTACGGAGATGAATACTCTGTTAAGCTCTATACTCTGGGTTAAAAATAAAAGTTAAAGGGGAAGAAGTTGGTAAAACCAACAGCAAGAGCCCACACTTTATACATGTGGCAGATGTGACATCAACGGACCAATCAGGAAGTGGTGATGTCACATCTAGCTCTTCAGCTCACAAAACTCTAAAAACAGACATCATTAAAGTGTTGATGTCAAGTGGGTCAAGTGGTTACCTTTCGTGCATGACCTTTTAGGAGACATTAGCTTTAAATAAAAGCTTTGAAACAACTTTTGAGACACCCTGTATAGCTCAGAGCACATAAGTGTTTAATTTTGATTTCCCCTCCCCTTAGCCCCGATGTCTCCCCACGAGTCTGCCTTCCTGCACCCGAACGTGACCTCCGTGACCTTGAACCTGGGGGCGTGGCAGAGCGGTGGCTGCCCAATCAGCCACTTCACGGTGCAGTTCCGCCCCAAACACCTCAGCCAATGGACTGCTCTGACGGACCGGCTTGCCCCGCCCACCTACGTTCTGCGCCACCTAGCCCCCGACAGGGAGTACGTCGTCATGGTTACGGCCCACAGTGAGGCTGGCCTCACGCAGGGAGAGTACCTCTTTCGGACTTTGCCAGCAATAGGTATTCGGAGGCGGTTTAGTGCAGTTTAATTGTGGTTTAGTACAGTTTAATCTAAATTAGCAAAATTTAATGTGGTTTAGTAGAGTTTTATGTGGTTTAGTACAGTTTAATGTAGTTTAGCAAAGTTTAATGTGGTTTAGTAAAGTAGTGTAATACTGTTAAAGTGTGCAATTTAACAATTATGGTATGTTTTTCTATTCTGGTCACATACTGTTGAACTTTATTCTATTACACTTAAGTATACTGTTACAGTGAAGGAAAATAGGCGTACTATAGACATATTTCTGTTTCCATTTATGTTTGAATAAGTATTGTAAATTTTAGTCTTAATTTAACAATTTAAATGTTTTAGAACATAGCTATTTCCTTCTTAATCTCTGTATTTAATTTTAAATAGTGATGGGCAAAATCGATAATTTTAGGTATCGAATACTTTGGTATCGAATACTTATAGGTATCGAGTACTTTTTTCAATGTCGGGAAATGAACCTGAAGGGACAATTTTTTAGGGCCTATCCATATAATCAGACTAATATTCAAAAAACTGAAAGCGATCCATCAAAAAGCCCCGTAGCTACGGGCCTGGAGGTGGATAGAGGCGAAGGATTTGGCGGGGGAAAAACCTAGCCGCGTCAAATTTCTCTCGCGGATGATAACGACTTGGGTTTGAGCGTTGCAAAATGAAAACGGAAACAGGCTGCGTTTGATCTACAGTAGGTATTATAAAGATTACTTCATTGAAAAATTTAAAACGAAATATGTCAATAAAGTATCGATACTTTTGTGGGTATCGAATTACACTCGATACCTATAGGTATCGAGTACTTAAGTATTTGGTATCGATACCTGCCCATCACTAATTTTAAAGGTTTTGATTTTGGAAAACTACACTAGATTTTTTTAGACAGGCAGTCAAAGTGTTATCACAAGAAGATTTTGTACACCTTTTATGATCAGTGGGTTTTTTTAGATCAGAAGTCCGTTAACTTCAAATAGTCATAAAATAATAACTTAGCAATGGTATATTCTCACATGTAATTAGTTAATGTCAGGATTTCTTCACAATGAATTTTAAGTTATCACCTTTACAAATACTAAGTTTACCATTTTTAAAGCAAAACATTAGAAAATTATGTCGTGAATGTTTTCTCATTATATTTTTAAATTTTAACCAAATAAATTTATGATCATTATTTAAGGGTAAATATAGTTAGTTGAAAGGTTAATTCCCAACAGCTGTATATGATCTTGCTCTATAGTGAATGGTTCATATGTGTGCCTTTAGTGATGGTATTTAAGGAATTTATATTAAGTTATCTTATTAATGCAAACAATTTAAAGCAAAACATTAGAAAATTGTGTGTTAAATGTGTTCCCATAGTATTTTTTAATGCTAGCAATTTATCAACCAAATGAAATCTTGTTTTCCACCAATGAATTGTAGTTTCAGAGGCATCAAGTACTTGTCCTAGTAAGTGGTTCGTTTGTGATGGTATTGTGTACACCATAAGCATTTCCAGAATACGCTCGTGCCGTTTCGTTTTCTGCTTCTTTTAAGATCTTCTCGACTTTCTGGTATAGTACAATATGTGTGTGTGCTCCAGATTCAAAGAAGTGCAAGTTGGTCGTAAGAGAAGCAGTCAGGGTGTGATGATAATGCTTTTGTGGTTTCAGTAATGGTATTTTCTACTTTGTAATGGTATTTTTCCATTGTGTGTCCAGCAATTTTGTGGACATCAAATCTTGGAAACATTGCCGATAACGGCTAACTGGCCTGTTATTTTATGCATGTATAGAAATAGCTACTATAACGAAAATAGAAATACATGTGGTATATGTGGGACAAAAATAGGTACTTGTGGTCCATGTGGTCGCAACCATTTCGGCACCAGAAATAAAATGACAGTAAATAGAACTCTTTCATAATCCTTTTAAAAATTAGAAAAAAGATATTTTTGTTTCGTGCTGAAACGGGCCGGTGCCGAAACGGCCTATTTGGAGGTACAGATATGGCGATCTCAAAAATATGGCTAAATTTCGAATATTTTGGCATCCAAAGCCTTTTAATGCTTTTTATAAACTGGATTTATAGTGCTTGAGAAATTTTCTGCAAGTGCTATCAATATATGGGTTAAATCTTTCTGTCCTAGACTGCTTGAGTTTCTCATTGAGTTCTGTCAATAATTTGCGGCATATAGGACTGAAAGGGCATTTCAAATTCTAAGAAGGCTTAAGGCTGTATTCACCACTAACTTAACCCAAGGTTAACCTGGAATTAAGCTTCTAATTTTTTGTTGAAAAAGGGAAACAAGTTTTAAACCAATCAGAGTTGTCAAAAAAGCTTGATTTCAGGATAACCTTAGGTTAAGTTAGTGGTGAATAAGGCCGTTAAGGCTGTATTCACCACTAACTTGACCCAAGGTTCAACCTGGAATCAAGCTTTTTTTCGGCAACTCTGATTGGCTTAAAACTTGTTGCAATCACCAATCGGAAGTTTCGACTACATGTTAACCTTGGGTTAGGTTAGTGGTGAATACGGCCGTTTTATGAGAAGCGGACTTCATCTTAAGACTAAGAATCACGCTATTTTATGATCTCTGTTTATTCCAAGACATGTTTTGAAGTGGATAACTTCTAGATCAGTGTTTCCCAACGTGGGGCGCACGCCCCACTGGGGGGCAATATCATTTTTTAGGGGGGCAATTTGATAATTTTCAACCAAATTGCCCCCCAAGTGCGGACAATCCAGGGAGAAAATTAGAAAAAACTTTTTATAAGAAGTTTATCAAAATCTAATCCTATTATCCTCTCTGAGAATGTATGACTGAAATCTCTGGACCAGTATGCATCAAAACCAAGTTGAAATCCTGTTTTAAGAGTCTAATTTCCAAACCTTTTCTGGGGGATGACCCAAGATCTCTTTGTTTTTAGAACGCTTATATTTGAAACGTTTTTACATTAGGTTCATCAAAATGCAAATCTTGCCTAAAAATTTATATCCAAAATTTCCCAACTAGGGGTACCAAACTAGTTAAAAACCTGCTTCTTAGAGTCAAATTTCCAAAAATTTTCTGGGGGAGGACCCCCAGACCCCCTTTGGTACTTAGAACTTAATTACTCATAACTTGATTTAGTCCTTTAGCATGCAAGTTCTACCTAAGAATGTTCTGAAAAGCTTCATTAGACCTATTAAAAATACATAGAAGATGGGGCTAAGAAATAATTTTGGCTCCCTCTCAAAATATATTTCTATATATGCCACTGAGACCGAGGGGGGCATGGAAAATTGAGAAAGGCTTTGGTGGGGCATGGACCGAAAAAGGTTGGGAAACACTGTTCTAGATTCTTCTAGATAACTTCTAGTAGGGGTAGAACACACTTAGACGACTCGGAATCACATAGGAATGATGGGGGGTCGGAAATGCACCCCTAAAGGGGTTTTATAAGCCGGAATGGGAGGTTAAGTAATCCACAGCTGAAATTGACACGCAATCATTTATGATTGCATTAAAACCAGTAAAATCGTTCGATTCCGGCGTTTGTTACATAAAAACTGATTTTGGAGCTGAAATTTCGACTCCTCAATTGGTTTTATAGAATAAATACCTGAACCTATGGTTTTAAATCGATAAGAGTCAATTTCCAACCTCCCATGCCGCCTTATCAAACTCCTTAGGTCACTAGGGGTGCCCCCATTCCTATGTGATTCTGGGTCGTCTAGGTGTGTCCTTCTAGAAGTTATGAAACTCTTATCTGAAACACCCTGTATATAAAAATTCCCTTGTTATGGAATAACGCTTTGCCACCATCTCTGATGTCCATGCATTGCCGTATCATGTATTGTTGTAGCCCAATCAAAAACAAGCGCTTCAATGTGAGAAGTGCCGTTTGGACTGGTCATCTTAAGAATAAGATCCACTCTATTTCCAGATCAGCACAGCTTCGATAAGAGTCTACCAGCCGCCATGTTTACCCACACAGCTCAAATGATGACTGACAACCATAGAGATCTAACTATTAATATCATCATTATTAGATATTAAAACAATAATCTACTAAATATTATCTTAGGATCCAATAGTAATGATATTAATAGTTAGATCTATATGGTTGTGGGTGCAATCATTTGAGCTGTGGGTAAACAAGGCGGCTGGAGGACTCGTATCGAAGCTGTGCCGTATGATCTGCT
The DNA here is from genome assembly GCA_024610705.1 of Tetragnatha versicolor. Taxonomy (NCBI): domain Eukaryota; kingdom Metazoa; phylum Arthropoda; class Arachnida; order Araneae; family Tetragnathidae; genus Tetragnatha; species Tetragnatha versicolor. The sequence continues at coordinate 785,592 of JANDEH010000035.1, read as the reverse complement.
TATTCCAAAGCATTCTTTGAAATATATATTGCAGCCCAATCAAATAAGTGCTTCGTCGAGCATTGTGAGCTGCATCATAGACTGATCATCCCGTTTCCCTCTCTCTAATAGGTCCGACGTCCCCTCCGGCCTACGGGAAGCGCGAGACGGACCTTCCCTTCTACAAAAACGTGACGCTGGTCATTCCGGTGGTGGTGTCGTCTCTGGTCCTGGTCATCGTCGTCTTTATTGTCGTGGTCTGTCTGAGGAAGCACTCCGAAGACAGGGACCAACAACTAGGTGGAGAATCTAATTTTTTCTCTTTGTGGAATCCAGCGGTTCTTAAACTTTCGATGATCACCGCGCCTCCCCCTAAGATTTTAACCCCTTATACCCCGTTCGCACTGGCCTTTATTTCTGCCTTTATTTTCGTTAGCACTTTGTTGTCATGGAAACACACTAATCAATTCACTAGTCAATTAATAATCTTTTATGTATTTTTACTTGTATTTTTGGTGATTTTATTGAGAAATAAAATTTTTAATTATTTTACAAATCATGCTGTTATTGTTTACACACAGTAAAGTGCTTATTTTCGCCCCTTGTCAGTGCAAACGCCGTTTTCAAAAGATGGGGCGATTTTGCCTTTGTTTCCATGACAACAAAGTGCTAACGAAAATAAAGGCAAAAATAAAGGCCAGTGCGAACGGGGTATTAGGGGACATCCATAAATTACGTGAGGCATTTTTTCCAAAATCTGGACCCCCCCCCCCTCCCCCTTTGGTGAGATTTAGTGAGATTTTGCTGGACCCCCTCCCCCCCCAAGTGAGATTTACCTATAACTTTTTAAAAATAATTTGCAGTATCTTATCTGTGTGTATTCCTTTCTCATACTTAAAAAAAGAAAATAGTATAATTTCTATAACTTAAAAAGTTGACGTGAGATTTTAATCGACCCCCCTCCCCCCTTGGCAGTGGCGGCTCGTCCATAGGAGCACAGGAGCACGTGAACACCCAGTGAAAAAGTAGAAATAAACCCAAATATAAAGATACACAAATATCAAAAGAAAACAATACATAAATCCTTCTCAATTTCTTTTTCATACTCAGAATCAAGTTTCTACCCCTCCCCCTTTCACCTGTCAGCAAAAAAATTATTGCCGGAAACGCGAAAGTTTTGTGTTTACCAAATAAAGAGAATACTACATTCTTATTTTTCTTTCCTTATACGCACGTGTGAGCGAAGAAACTGAATGAGTCGGAAGAAACCTCGACTTCTGGTCGCTACTTCTACTTGCTTTTGGCGGCGTTTTACGCGTGGAATTTTAAAACTCGATTTTCGGGCACTTCCAGATATGTCAGGGCCCCGAAACTTTACACATCGGTGTAACCCTCATGACACTCCAATATCCAACCATTATCTAGTCAAACAACCAAAGGATTAAGTTAATAAACGAGTATTTTTAATTAACAGAAAAACCAGAATTTGATACCTTTCCCAAGGGGCTATTCTCCCTAAACCGTGCACAATTGTTTATAAGGCATAACTTCATCATATTCAAAAGTCAAAACGAGAATTGCCCAGTAATTACGATAATTATAGACGAATAATCACTTTTTTCTTTCTGGATGCTTGTACAGCTCCCGCAAAAAAAAACGTTACAGTAGACTTTGCGTGCGAACGAGTGGGGTTAGAAAGATGCTTTTGGTGTCATTTTTCAGGGTTTAGTATAAGCTTGAAAACACTAATTGACTATTTTTCTCTCAGAGGTCGTCTTCTGGCGCAGAGGAATAAGAAGTCCAAATTTTTTCAAAGAACACCCCAATTTTTATTCGATTTTTTGAAAGAGCATACTACAAAACCCCTAAAAACCAAGTTTCACTTAATTTGGTCATCAAGAAAAGAAATGGCAGACTGTTAAAATTCGAAAAAATAACATGGGATATCTGAATTAGTCGCCAATCGCCAAGTACTGAAGTCTGGTAACCCACAGAACTAGTAAATCGGTTTTCAATATATTTATTTTTTAATTATTGAAGCAGAGAGAAGTTTATTTTAAAATTTTTAGCTTTTAATAATATAAGCTTGTAAATTTAATATTTATGGTTAAACTATTTTAATTTTTGTTTATCCATTTTATTTTATTAGTAATATAAATTTTCTAATTAGAAAATGATTATTGTTGATTTCACTAATTTAGGAAATGAAATAAATCTGACAAAATTGAATCGCTTAATTCTGAAACATGTCAAACGCCACTTTTTCAAAAATGAGTTATTGGTATCATAGGATTCTTTAGGGGTAAACGCACATTTTGAAGTAAAAATTATAAAAATTATGTGATTTTAAAATAGTTTTCCACCATCTTAAATTTCAGCTTTAGTGCAGAAACGTGTCAAACGACGTCGTTTGACAGGTTTCTGCACTTAAACTGCGGGGAATTTTGTTCATGCCGTCTCATCTGTAGCTTGCTTGGGGATGCTTTTTTTATTCAATACAAACACTATATTCAATTGGAAAATTTATCCTTTAGAGATTATCCGTTAGATCCATCAAGCCATAGTAAAAACCATATTTTTAAAGTTTTTGTGCAAATCTCAAGAATAAGGACGTTTTGGTAGCTATATGTTTAATTTAAAATGTTTATGCTTGTGGCCCTTTATTACATCCATGTGATTGAGATTTTAGATCGAGGAATCCCTTTATAAAAAGGGGACAACTATACTCCAGATCATAATATTGAACAAATTATAGCTGATTGTATAGCCTTTTAAAGCAAAATCGATTCACTGTCCACTAAGTTCCATCTAAAAAAACCTATGTACAGTAGAGCCCCGATTATCCGCGCAATTGGGTGGCAAGGGTACCGCGGATAGCGAAAATCGCGGATAACCCGAAAAAAGACTAAAAATGAGGTGAAAACACGAAAAAAAATATTTCAGCATAAAAACTATGTTTTATTGTACAAAAAACATGATTTGTAAAACTTTTAAAGTATGTACAGTACAGCAGAAACCTTTGCTCTACATCTAAAATGTCTCTAATCCCATCTAAAGTTTGCTCTCATCGTTAAAAAATTTGTGTCGGGACACTCGCGGATAACACTGTTCTACACTGAAAAAATTTCCTTGATGAAAATAGTCATTTCTTATAGATTTTGGGTCGCTGAATACGAAAATCACCATTAAAATTCTCAATTGACTCAGGATTTTCGGGGAACAGCCCCTCCCCCTTTTCACGTTTTTTAACGACTTTATAACTTTGAACTCGAATTTCAGGGTCAAAAAGCATTGCTTTAATCTTCAAATTGCCCCCCAGGGGACAAGAAATGTTCAAATTAATAAAATATGATAAATTTTTAACAAATGGATAGGTTTAAGGGGTAGTTAACCCCCTAAGAATGCAAAAAATTAGCTAAAAATTATAGAGGTTTTTATACGCTATTTTTTCCTCCTATTTTTTACGCAATTCCCGTTTGAAGGGTCCTAACCCTTCCCCAAGGACCCAAATTTGATGGCAATATGCAGCAATGATTTTTGCTAAAAGTGGTTGAGGTGAGAGCGCCCCCAGAGCACCCACGGAAGGGTTCAATGCCGCACTTAGAGTTTAACTGTGCTGTACAAAAAAAAATTTGAAGCCACTTACTGAATTTCAGCTGATTCTTGTGTAAAATGATCTGCTGAATTCAAATATGACACCCATTTTCCTCCATCACCCTCAGTTTTTAAGGGGATGCCCCCTAATTGTTATCCACAGCCGTGCATCTGTTAACATCTTGAAACATGGAATCCTCACTCCCGAAAACCGGTCAGTTTTTAAAGAACTGAAGAGTTTCTACTTCGGATAGACCCAAAATATAAGAAAAACATCATTTGTAATCTTTTCAAAATCATCGATATTAATTCCTGAACTCGCGAGCGCCTTCGCGATTCTGGAAGTCTTCCGAACTCTTCCGCGGGGACTTCTGGGAGGCTAACACCTCAACCGCTTTTAGTAAAAATTATTGCTGCATATTGTCATCAAATTTGGGTCCTTGAGGAAGGGTTAGGACCCTTCAAACGGGATTTGCGTAAAAAATAAGAGGAAAAAATAGCGTATAGAAACCTCTATAATTTTAGCTATTTTTTTGTATTTTTAGGGGGGTAATTACCCCTTAACCCTATCCATTTGTTATAAATTTATCATATTTTATTAATTTGAACATTTCTTGTTAACTGGGGAGCAATTTGAAGACTAAAATAATGCTTTTTGACCCTGAAAATCGAGTTTAAAGTTATAAGGTCGTCGAAAAACGTAAAAAGGGGGAGGGGCTGTTCCCCGAAAATCCTGAGTCAATTGAGAATTTTAATGGTGATTTTCGTATTCAGCGACCCAAAATCTATAAGAATTGACTATTTTCATCAAGGAAAAAATTTTGAAGGTCAAATTTGTAGAACAGTGTAATCCGCACCGCGGATCATCCGCTCGCGGATAATCGGGGTTCTACTGTAATTGACTTCGAAGGTGTCTATACTAATATTCTGGATTGGCTGACCACTATTTTTGTGACTGGAGTTGAATTCGTTTTTAAAAAAGGTATATAAACATCTACTAACCAAAAGAGAAAAAAATATAAAAAATTCTATAATAATTTAATGGGTTAGTATTTAACAAGAAAATGTTACTTTCAACTAATACTCCTACTTTTAACAACACATAAACTAACTTTTAACCATGTAAAGTTAAACTGTGGAAATAGGCTTGAATACTTTTTTTTATTGCAGATATCTGTCAAATGCAAATTTTTTTAATAACTTTTTCTGACAAGAATAAAAACATTAAAAAATTATTTTTGCTTGAAAAATATTCAATTAAGGACTACTTTAAGAAAAAAAAATTACTAAACATTTTCATAAAAATGTGGCGAGTTTTTATACAGGTTTTCTCGATTATCTCAAAACAAGAAATTGGCATTTGACTTGTTTCAGAAATAAGCGATTCAATTTAGAAGACTGATAAAATATATTAAATGGGAAAAATATAAAATGCAGGATATTGAAACTGCTAAAAAATGCAATAGGTGCATATAGGGCTCGACTGATGCATCAGCGCTGAATGTTTGAAAAAATAGCCATCGGCATCGGCGGCCGATGTTAAAATTTAAAAACATCGGCCCAAAAAAACATAAATGCTAGAGCTCGACCGATGGCGATGGTTTATTTGGTAACACCTAATAGTGTGATGGTCGACCATTTGTTCTTTCCAAACACCTGTTAATATTAAATTGTTATAATTTTTAAATGATAGTAAGAGAAAGAAAAATTTAAATAAAAGTAGTTATACTTATGTGGATAAAATAGTGTTATGTTCTCATTGTATTTATTTCATACGAAACATTGTTAACGATGATATGAAGGATGCTAGACATGGCATCCAAAGATAGTTTTCTTTAGAACAAAAATGTAACAGTACTAACTGGTTAAAATTGCTTTGATTCGTTTTCATTTAATATGATTTTCTTGTTATGAATTTTAATAATAAAAATAGTTTTCATATCATTGGGGTAAATGACTAAAACGCGCAAAACAATATAGAAACTATTGACTTTTAACCTTGTTTACACATTGAACTTATTTTCACTCAGTTTAAAAAAATTATAAAATTTAATTAATATTAGATTTTCAAATTCAATTGATTTCGAATAAATTATAATTTCAAATATTTCAAAAACTGTTCGAGCTATTTAAATTAAATACATTTATGCTTAAAATGTAGTTTATTTGTTTAATTATTAAATGAAAATTATGAACAAAATTTGGAGCGTTTGATTGCTAAATCGTTTGGAGCAGAGTATGTTTCTTTAATTAGACCATTTTGTCCATTACTTTTGATTCAGTTGCAGCCAAACGGTGCTAGTTTTGACCGTGCACGTATATATGTTATGGGCAATGTGATAAATCGGGCATTATGCCCCAGGTAGAGGAGGGCAATGTGATAAATTCAACGGCATTAATCAATGAAATTTATCACTTTACCCGCCTCCGTTCTAGGCATTTTTAATAATTCCCAATTAATCACTTTGCCCGTAACATATATATGCTTTTGTTAAATAAATAAATTACATTTTAAGCCTTAATTTACCTAAATCGATTGAAGATAGTTTTTTTAAATATTCGACATTAAAATTCCAGTTTTTTCCAGCTACAATAATGCTTTTTGAGGCAATATCTTTGCTGCGTAAAGAGGGAACTCCTTTATCAATATGCTTAAATTGAGAGTCAAAGATGCCGGTGGTTTTTTCAAAGAGGTGGATTTTCCCTCGGTGTGATTTTTTTGGTAATTTTGGAATAATGATCAGGACATTATCTTTTACATCTACACCAATTTTCAGCTCGTTATTTTGAATTCATTCCAACATTTTAACCCGGTAAATCATTAACTTAATTTGTTTTAATCATGTTTTCGTGTAAAGTTAATAAACAGCTGAAATTCAGTGCACTCTAGCGTCAATACTTATTATTATAAAATTAAAGTAAAATAATGCATTTTGTAGGAAATGAAATGATCTTTCATTTGGTATAAACTATTTTCGGTAAGTTAATAATCTTTAGAGCTGTAGTGGGAGAAATCGAGCGTTCATCACTTTTTTGTATAAAAACAAAAAAAATTGCTTCATTTCAAAATACTATAAAACATACAGAATATATCGCAAAATAAAAATTAACCAGTGCATCTTTTGGAAATTTTACTTATACTTTAATTTGGTTTGGTGCAGATTTTCGAAAATTGAATATTTATTTAGAAAATCTATAAAGAACCGAGGAAAAAAAAGCAAAAGGTTGAGATTTTTTGCGATATTTGGTGTGAAGAAGACTTTTAAAATTAAAATAAACTTGAAATTCAGATTTAGCTATGCCAAAAATATATTAATTCGTTCATTAAAACACTCCCATAATTTAATTTATGAATTTAAAAAATTGGTTGAAAATCCGATAAAAATACCCAAAATAAATATAATTTAAAAATTCATTTTTTTAGGCATGCTTAATCATCAATTTATCCAATACAACAAATTTTATTGGTAATATACCGGAATTATAGCTCAGATTTAAGATTAACAACCGCAAAAGTCCATTTGGTCTGCAAGCTGCGACAGTTCAATTATCTATCTTTTCTTCGCTCCCTCCCCCTTCTAAAAAATGGTAATATAAAGCATGTCATGGATAGAAAATTAAATGTTCTTTCATATGGTATGAAATTTTTGTTGATAACTTTAATAGTTTTCGTTTTGTAGAGGGTAGAAGCACGCGTTTCCATTTTTTTTGCGGAGATGGTAAAAATTGAGCACGCTTGAGCGGCATTGAGCATTGTTTTTGAGCACGCTCTAGCGGCAAAACCACTCTTTGGAAAACCAAAGTTGAATAAAGCATTTTGAAGGAAATTTCCTGATCTTCAAATTTGTGACTGAAATCATCTTCGAGAAATTTATAGTTTTTAAATATAAGCTGAGAATCGAAAAAAGAGCAAAACAATATCGATTTTTTGCTATTTTCGATATGAAGCCGACCCCCCACACGGAAGCAAAATTCATATTCGTAATCAGCGCCCTCGAAAACATATAAAACAGCCGAAAAAAAAACTTCTTTATGAAATTTTTAAAAAAGCTACCGTTTTCATGGCTAATTGTTTAAAAAAACATTGTTTAAAAACGCATTGTTTAAAATACAAAAACGCCAGACGCGCCAAATCATCGATAAATCGCCAAGCCTAAAAAATAACTGTAACGTTTTTTTTTGCGGGAGCTGTACATAATATTTCAGGCACTTCCAAACGATATAAAGTTCTGAAACTTTGCACCGTGGTGGAAACTCGATGACAATGCAATATTCAATCATCAACTAGTCAAAACCTCCGAAATTTAGGTAATTAACGAGTGTTTTTAGTTATCCTTTTAATTCATATTTGAGACATTCCGTGAAGCCAATGGCTCCCAAAACCTGTAAGATAATATACTAAGTATATAACTACAATATTTAATCTTCAAAACGTGATTTTTTACCTTCCAATTAACAATTAAGATAATTAGCGATTTAAGATAATAACCGCGAGAAAGAAATCGCCAGAAGAGCGAGAAATCGCCGAAAATCGCCGAGAAGAAAAATATGTTCTTTTATAATTTATTGACTACTGAAAAGACAGGATGGTACTGTTTGCTCCTTGATACACACACACTAATTCTGAGTTTCTTACGATTGTTTTTTTTATTTTATTGAATGCTTTCTTTTTATTGTGAATCTTTTTGATATCGATGGATTTCATCGGTGATTGAGCGGATGCGAGGAATATATTCTTTGTGCGAGGTATTTTTCTTGCTCAGCTCTGTTATTATAACGTACCCAGCAAAATTAAATAGATTTTAAAATTAACTTTGGAGTTGATTGTCCTGCTGAGTCGTCAGAGGATTGTTCTACTTTGTCAGATATGTGAAAATTTTTTGTTATACATGAAACTAAAATTCCATCCTAACATAACATTAAATATGGTTGAAATAAATACATTTTTCTTAAGAGTTTTTGTTAAAAAGTACCATGACTAAAAAGTAGAAAATAAAATAAGTAAAAAAAAGATTTTTTAAAGAACGCTTTTATTGAAGTGTTCTAAAAGGTCAAAAATAATTTTTTCGGTTTGACAAATAATTTATTGGGAAGTAGAAAATAACTTTTTGGTAAGTAAAAAAAACTTATTTTCTAATCACTAAAAATTAAAGCGTGGGCGCTAGTCATTCTTAATTCACTATATATTCTAACTTCTTTATTCTATGTTCTATGACGTTAGATTTACAAATTTCTCATTCATGAGTTTTGAGTGGGATGGATTCACTTTAAATTCTCTATTAGGTATTTTTATTTATATAAAGTTATACATAAATGCCGACGTAATGGCCTAGTGGTAAGAGCATCTGACTGATGCAAAGCCGTACGTCTGGGGTTCGAATCCCCGTTTGGCAAGGATGTTAGTGTCACTGTCCTGTAAAAAAAATTAAATTTAAAAAATATTAAAAATTACTAGCGCCCACGCTTTTATTTTTAGTGATTAGAAAATCAGTTTTTTTTACTTACCAAAAAGTTATTTTCTACTTCCCAATAAATTATTTGTCAAACCGAAAAAATTATTTTTGACCTTTTAGAACACTTCAATAAAAGCGTTCTTTAAAAAATCTTTTTTTTACTTATTTTATTATGGTCTAGATTTTTTTCCCGGATTGAAAAACGAGATAAGAACCTTTTGAAAGTATCATTAAACTTTTCACGTCAGCTAATTTGTAATAATTAATTCTTTTGTTATTGGTTATTTTTTTAAAGTGACGTTGGAGTTCACATCACCTGTATTTTTCACAATCAATTGTTCTATTAAGCATATATAACAAGCACTATGATTAGACAAACTCAGTGCTCTTGTCATGCTCCTAATTAAAAAAATATGATTAGGTTTTATGCATGATTTTAATGAAAGTGTCAAAAATTTGTTTGCTTCAAAAAAGGTTAGACGAGTGGACATGATGCATAAAAGTTGTTTTTGAGATTATGTTATAGGCTAGGGGTATTATAAAAAATAAAGGCCTTCTTTATCATAAGTTTTGCTTATTTCCATTAAACGCATATTTAAAAAATAAAAATGCAGTGAAAAATTTAGGAAACTTAAAATAACTCCCCTGAAGTAAATAAATTTGTTCGAAAACAAGTTTTCTTTATGTATTCGTCCAACATCCCTTCTCTTTCTTGCTCTTGTGTAAATTTTAGTTCATATTAAAAAGGGTGTGAACACCCTGTTAATAAACTCACGAGCCGCCACTGCCCCTTGGTGAGAATTTTCCAAACCCCTCCCCCCCCTTTTTGACCTCACGTAATTTATGGATGTCCCCTTAACAGTGTCGCCCGAGCTCAACTCGGGCAACTACTACGTGCCGAATTTGTGATGCCCGAACTGAGTTCGGGTTTTGGAGAAAAATTAACGTTTCCGTTTTGTGAAGCCCAAACTGAGTTCGTTTCGATGATGATAGTGATTTTTCTTCGCTTATAAAGATTGGGAGATATAATGTTTGGATAACCTTCTTCTTAATTGAATAAGATGTGTGTGTAATCCAATACTTTTTTTATTTGGATGTTAAAATAATTAATGCACTTTAAATTTTGATTTTTTATTTAAAAAATATTTTCTAACGCTTATATAATATATATATATATATATAAAATAATAACAGTCGACAAAATTTTCCATTTTTGGTCAATTTTTCTGAAATGTCACTGTTAAGGGGTTAAACACCCAGAGCAAAAAACAGACTTGTTTCAGGGTTTAGGTGTTTACTAGTTCAGGTTTTTCCCTGGTAAATACCATGGTAAAAACCGGTATTTACCGTCCTGGAAAAAACCTTTTTCCACGGGAGGAGAATGTTACGGGCCGTTCAAGAGCTCTTCTCTGTCATATCATTCTGAGATAGGCTTTCACACTTTTTGTGGGCCTTTAAATAGTTCCCAAACACTAAAACAGCTACTTACTAAAAAAGTTTTCAATCATTAATATATCATCAAAGTAACAAACATATTCAGGGGTTATTCCAGACAAAAATTGGGGCCCTTTTGCTGCCCCTTCACAAACATTCCCCCTCTTTAAATCTGCCCCTTCACAAAAATAAATTCCTAAAAACGCCCCTTTCATGAAATTCAAATTAGCTTTAGTGTGCAAGAAAACATTCACAAAATATTTGAATTTTTCATGATTTCTTGTTTTGTGAGTCAATTTTACTTTAACGCACTCATCTGCTAACTATCACTGCTTCAATTTTTCACAAAAACATTTCATTTTCACAAAAAATAATGAAATGGGCCCCAAAATATAAAACCTCGATCTACCCCTGATCTTTTCTTAGTAGTATTAGTATTATCAAGTGCAGAATTATTTGCCACCCTTTGCATGATTTAATTGGGCGGTGGTAAACTTTCTTCTTGAAAAGAGGCGGTGGTCCAAAAAGTTTAAGAACCTATGTGTTATAGTTGGATATTGTTCCCTGACTTTTGTCCCTTTTTTTATTAGATTACGAAAACAGGAAGGACTCGCTGATGATGAAAGACATCAGCAAACAGATAATCAAGCCACCCAACCCGTCACACTATTCTTGTCCCACAGGTATGGAATATTTCCTTAACCCTTTATTTACCGCATTATGATTCGCTGCAATTTTCTTCGTGCAAATACTTTTTTTGAGTCACTAAATTGAAAATTAAGGGATATACATAAAAAAATCATCTTTGGAAAATTGAATCCGCTAGAGCCAATTACTTAAATTGATACTTTTGGGTACTGTCAGTACACGGAGTGCTAAAATATTCTCACAATACAAGAAAAACATAGGTTTTTTTTTATCGCAGTACTAAGTCTTAAAAAATAATACACTTAACTTTTGACTTTAACTACTTTTTTGAGGGAACAAAAATGACAATCATGTGAATCCGATCGAAATGGCAGCTAAAGTTACAACTTCAGTTAAATCTATTCGCAGCTAAAATACTCATCATAGAACCTTCGCTGCTTTTTATCCTGGAAGAGGATAACTGTAAGTGTTCCTGCAAATTATCGTCAATATATTCGCAAGGATGGTGGTTATTCTATGTAATTTTAAAGTTGGCGGTACTTGTAAGTACCGTCGGTAAATAAAGGGTTAAATCAATGTTCAGTAGAAGGTTTACTGACAATTAAACTTGTTTTCCTTTTGTGCAGGAGGAGGAGGAGGCAACAACAAAGGCGACTATGCAGACCCTTACACATGCATAGAATCGGTCTCCACAAGACAGCAACAGGTGAGTTAACCCTTTTTCTTTGATGCCTTATTTTATTATATTTATTTATATTTGACCCTAAAAACAGGATTTAACTGGTTTTGTGGTGCCCACCCCAGAGTAGTTCTCACTTCCCCTCTTTCTCACTGTTAGTGCTTAGTAGTATAAGTTAGTGCTCACTGTTACACTTTTATTATTCCTATTAGAAAGGTTAAAGCAACCGTATTGGAAAAAAAATTTTTGGTATTAAATAAACCAGTATGAATTATACTGGATCCAGTATCATTTATACTTGTTCCAGTATCATTTTTACTGGTTTCAGTATCATTTATACTGGATCCAGTATAATTCATACTGGTTTACGGAATACCAGAAAAAAATTTTCCGATAGGAACCCAAAGAGGACCACTCCTTGTAAGTCCCAAAATTTTCAAAGAACAACTGTAATAAGATATTTCAAAATTTCAAAGGGGATTGGGGGTTCTCCCCAAGAAAAATTTTGAACCTTGAATGTAAGAGTTTTATGCACACACACACATTTTAAGACTAATTTTTGAGGACAAACAATAAAAAATTGACGTCGAAATTTCGGGGGTGGGGTTTGAACCGCCCAAACCACCCCCTTGGATATGGCCCCGTCATTATGTCATTAAAATTGATAAATAAAGTATTCTTCCAACCCCAGACAGTTGCTTATAATGTTCCACAGTTGTTGTTTTTTTCCAAATATGCGCAGTTAGTGTAGCAGTTATTTCTCAAAGCTAAACTATGAAGCTGTGAAATCTATATTTATTTTTGTTGTTTCCAGTCTTCTGATGGTCTATTTGCTACAATCAAGAGATGCCCCACGAGACCGGTGTACATGCCGGGATCTTATAAACAAGGTAAAACATTGCTCAATAAAATTTTCACTTTTTCCTTCAATTTTTTTTCTGGGGATAAAACAATTTAAAAAATATTTGAACTTCAATGATAATATATTTACCACCACGCCAATTTTCACGAACAGTGGCGGATCTACGGGGGGGGGCTTTCGGGCTGAACCCCCCCCCCCCAAAAAAAAAACGTCTAATATTTTACTAAGTTTGTCAAAACGCAAAAAATCTATATCCGAAATGTGGCTGAGGCGTACCAAAACGAGTTGAAAAAGTGGGGTTTTTTTACTTAAATTTCCAAAAACTTTCTGGGGGAGGACACCCCAGACCCCCCTTTTAGTGGTTTGAGTACGATAATTCACTACCCTTTCCGTATTACCATTAACAAGAAGATTCAATTGGATTATGAAAACTCATAGCCCCCCCCAAAAAAAAACAAATCCTAGATCCGCCACTGTTCACGAATCTCCTATTAATTACGGGCTCAAGTCTAGAAGTGGGTTCAGTCGCCAAGCGAAGTAAGTAGCGCCAATGTGCGCCTAAGTATCAAAGTGAATTTGGCGACAAAAAAATTTGCCATTACCTAATTACGAATGGCAGATTCGCGTTTTTGGCGTGGTGGTAACGATATCAAACATAATCGATCCCTATTATGAGGTAATTTAAACTAAACTTTAGGTTTAGTGTCAAACTCCTCCCTCAAAATGAACATCAAAAGTGAATGATCTATTACCTTTATAGAAAGGTCTTATATGTAATTTTTATAATAAAGTTAAAGGTTAACGGAAAAAAATATAGGAAAAAAACTTTTGACGTCTTGCAATAACGTTGCGATTGTTAGCACTTCTGTAGATATTTTCAAAACTTTTAACAACAGTTTTAACAAATTTTTAACATCTCGTAACGTTAATGTGTAGGAAAGTTGTCACTGTCCAGTTTCTACGTAAAGGGTCTCTAGGCTTCAAAAGTCTCTTGAGACTAATTTTTTTTATCAAATTAAGATTTTCCGAGGTAACAAGCCCTTGGCAATATCACCCGGAAAATCTAAATTCGAATTTTGCGGGGTTGGCAAAAACCCGGGTTTTTTTTTAAAAAACCCGAGTGGGTTGGGTTTTTTCAATAAAACCCTGAAAAAACCATATAAAACTGGGTTTTTTCGGAAAAAATGTGGGTTTTTTTTTCAAAATTAAGTGGTTTTCTCCTATACATAGTAAATGGGTTTTTCAAATTTTAGTAAGTTCTTTCTATGTTAAATGTGTTCTGTCAATATAATGTCGGTTTTCCAAAGTAAAGTTTAAAAAATAACCAAAACTTTGAAAAACCCATTTAATATTGAAAGAAATCTATTTAACTTTGAAGAAAAAACGCTGAAATTTAAAAAATCCTCAATTTTTTATATATACCTAGTTTGAAATTTAAACGTCCTAAATTTAAAAGAAAAACCATTCAATACAGAAAAAACCCACTGAATAATGAAAGAAGATATTTAACTATTTTAAAAACTCCCAAAAATGAAAAAATACCATTTAATTTTTGAAACCTAGTTTAAATTTTGAAAAAACTCATTAAAATTTAAAAATCTCCTAAACTTTGAAAAACCCATTCTAGTTTGAACTGTAAATGTCTTAAATTTTGAAAAAACCCATTCCATTATGAAAAAAAAACTTAAATTTTAAAAATATCCAAAGCTTTGAAAAAACCCATTCACAATATTGAAAGAAATCTTAGATTTTAGAAAAAAAACCCACTTTTTTAACTGCAGTTCTTGGTATGTTATTTCGTTAAATGTTTTTCTTAGTTATTAAAATTTCGGCAAAATCTTGATTTTTCTTGAAAAAACCCAAAAATGGGTCCAAAATGTGGTTTTTTTCGCTTGGGTTTTTTTTAAAAAACCCTTTGGGTCCAATCCAGCCAACCCTGGAATTTTGCCTGCCGAGAAACCCTTTCTGTTTAATTCTTCCTGTTTATGACTCTTCTCTCTAACAACTCTCTTAACCTTCCTTTTTAACCTTGAAGGAGGGGGCCCCACGCCGAGCCAGAGCGGGAACTTCCAGCGGCCAGAAGGGGGCGCTGGGAAGCACCCTCCCCCACTGGACGACAAGTGGACGAGCAAGCGATGACACCCCCCACCCCCTAACGGACACTGAGAGCCCTGCCAAAGCCGAATTTTTATTGTATACCAATCAAAACGTGTAAAAATTGTTACCAATAAATGTGTTCTTTTCATATAGCTCTGGTTGCATCATCCCATGGAAGTTCAGTGTATAGGGTCAAATCATTTAGGGGGGGCACTCTAGAAAGTCCCCTCTCCTTGGGTAGGGGTCCGTTCAAATATTACGTAAGCACCTAAGGGGGTTTGCTCTTTGCTTATTTTTCCTGACAAGGGGGGATATGAGTGATGTTTACGTATAAGACACTGCATTTTCAAAAATCTCTTGTTTCTTGCATAAATAATTTCAAAACTCAACCAAAAATAAATTTAACAATAAATTGAATTGGGAAATCTGCCGTAAGCACTTTTTTCTGGGGTCGGCCCCCAAACATTTTGGAATTTTGACCCCGAAAAGTAGTGTTTCGACTTATTTTTGAACCCTTAGGCAGTGGCGGATTTCCAAATGTGCCGCCTATAGGCTGAACCAAAATTTGCCGCCGATATGCTATACATTTTACAAAACTAAAACAGGGGTGTCATTTTAGTTTTTGGTTGGGGGTGGAAAATTTTTTCTGGTGTTCCATAAACCAGTATCAAATTATACTGGAACTGGATCCAGTATCATGTATACTGGTTCCAGTATCATTTATACTGGTTTATGGAGCAACAGAAAAAATTTTCCGATAGGGGGGTATACGTAGATTTTAAGTGGATTTGGTACACTACGTGACTTGACTTTTGAATTCCTATTTTGTTCTTATTCTTTTCTTTTATTGCGGTCTAACTGACAGCTGAACGTGTACATTTTGGTAGGATTTTTGCATTTCGACGAACTTTTCACAGAAAAGTGGTGGTTAATTGGGTTCGAAATTCGAAAGGGGGGTCTGGGGGTCCTCCCCCAGAAAATTTCTGGAAATTCGACCCTAAAAACCAGGATTTTAACTCGTTTTAGAGTTGCTTTTCCCTTTTTTTACACCCCTCTGAGTTCCCCACGGCCTCTTTATGATTTCACTCATTTTTAGACTAACCCGAAGAGAACCACTCCTTGTAAGTCCCAATATTTTCAAGGAACAACTTTTATAACAGATTTCAAAATTTCAAGGGGGATTTGGGGTTCTCCCCAAGAAAAATTCCGAATTTTGAACCTTAAAAATAGGGGTTTTATGCATTTTAAGGCTAATTTTTAAGGAAAAGCAGTAAGTATAAAAAATTTATGTCAAAATTTTGGAGGGAGGGTTTGAACCCCCAACCCCCCTTGGATACGGCCCCTCCCTTACAGTTCCTTGAAAACCACAGAATTTTCTGGGGGGAAAAGTTTTAAATAACGTCAAACGGGGCCAGAAGTCCTCCCCCAGAAAATATTTTTGAAAATTTCCCCCAAACTTGTGTTTATCTACTTTTAAACTCTATGGAGAGGAGAGAGCACCAAAAGGGAAAAGCTTCTTGTAGGCAGCATAATTTCTAAGGGGAAAACACTGTATAACAAGTATCGAAATTTGAGAGGGGAGTGTAGGGGTTCTCCCCCAGACATGTTTTTAAAAATTGCCCTTTAAAGTAGTGATTTAGCTCATTTTGAGAACGTTTAGGTAACAAAGAGAACAGTTCCTTGTAAACCACAGAATTGCTTTTTTGAAAGGATGTTCCAGTCTGAGCTTATGTTTAGTGTTTTATTTCTCCTCTCCTTTTTTTATTCAGTAGGAAATTTCAATTTTAGTAGGCGGGAAATAAATTTTTGAAAAAAATTCTGCCTTAAAAAATTTATTTGCCGCCTGCTAAAATTTGCCGCCGTAGGCTATAGCCTAGCTAGCCTATTTAGAAATCCGCTACTGCCCTTAGGGTTACACTCAAAAAGGACAGCTCCTTGTATAAGTAACGAAATTTTCAAGAAGACAAAAAAACAGTACTTACTAAAAGGATGTCAAAATTTCGGGGGGGGTCCGGCACGTAATTATTGTGAGGGGGGTTTGAGGTTTGCTTATCTTTGCTGACAAGGAGGGGGGTTAAAAATGACCAAAAAAGTGCTTACGTAATATTTGAACGGCCTCCCTCTCCTTGGGTAGGGAAAAAGAGAAAGGACATAAAAAGGAAAGTAGGTTCTTACGTACTATGCCGTCGACCGTGCCGCTGAATTTAACGGCAGCTGAATGGTCGACGTCGACGGTATAATACGTAAGTACCGGAAAGTAGATTATTAAAGACCAAAAAAATTTCAGTCTTCTACTTTTTTTTCTTTTAACTATTCTCAGAGTTTGTACGCCTCCTGAAATTCCTGAAAAACTTCAGGCTTTAGTTTTTAATAAACCTGCTTATTTGGGTGCCAGTGTATTTAACTTCTGTATTAAGGAAAATAAAGAAGTAATTTAAAGTATGTATTTTAAATTAGTGAATAGAAATACTTAAATTCTATTGTGTGATTTCTAAAGTAAATACCGACAGCTTAATTTTTCTGAAGATTAGAAATATCTGATGGTTTTTAAAAATAGCATAATTTTAATTAAGCATAAAGAGCAAAATCCTTAAATTGGTTTGAACTTTTAATTTAAAAATATTAGTCAGTCTTATTTCAATACCCTCAATCATTAAAAAAAATTTTTTAATTTTTTTCGGTGTGTTGAATTAAAGCTTCTTTCGGCTTAGCTTCTTCTGCCTTTTAATAGATGACAGCACGACTGGAAATAAATAGTATCGCCGAGAAGGATTTTACAGAGCAACTTGTCACTGGATGGAAGGTAGGTGAACATAATTTTTAAATCAACAGGTAATTTTGAGGTTCATAAAAACTGGGATTATTTTTTATGATCCTCAAAATGGCAACTCGGTAGTAAAATCGTGAAATTTTTATGAGAAACAGAAAAGTTTTAAGCAGTGTTTCTGACACACGGATATTTTTTTTTGGAAATTTATCTTTTCCCATGATAATTTCAGAAAATTTTTTTTTACAATTTTATTAAAATATTTTTGACTCTAAATTCAGTGTTAGTGTTTTTTATGCTAGTATTATAGCGTAAAAATTACTTCGATTCGAGTTCAAGCTTCTTCTAGCTGTGGCTAGATGGCAGCACTACCGAAAATAAATGGAACCGCCAAGAAGGATTTATAACAGCAACTAATTATATATACAGGAAGGTGCAGTGCTGAGTTTGGAGAAAAATATTTGGGGGACTCTCCTTTAAACAGAGTAAATGGTTAAAAGAGGGTAAAATATCACAAATGAGGAAGTTGTATGATTTTTTATAATATTTTAATCGATTTTTCATGGGAAAATAAGTAAGTTGCCTAAATTTGAGGCCGATCGAGAAATTTTTTTATTACAAAAAAAATAACAAAAATCCCCTTTTTCAAAGCGCGCGAAAATGTTAAGAGTTTGGGATGTTACATCATCGTACGGAGACCATTGTTGGAAAGCAGCTGAGTTGAGGTATGATTGTTGACGTCATCGTACTGTGTTTTCACATAGCGTTTTCAGTCACGTGTTTTTATTGACTTTTAAATTAAAATATTTAATTACTTGTACATTTTTTTTGAAAAACTGACTAGATATTTCATTGTACCATACAAAAAACCATACGGAACACTTGAATGTCTATGAAAATCTGACACATGCAACTTCCTTATTTCGGGTACCTACTCAAATTGATAATTTTTTATTAATAGATTAGAGGGCTCCAAGGGGGGCACTTTTCCAGACATTTAAAGTACTAGTACATTTAAATCGAAAACACCAGCCAATAATGGAGGATTTACACCACTGCTGTAAAAGAGACATCAGCGATATTTTCGGAAGAAACGGGAATTGTTATTCCAATAAACCAATTGACGAGCGCCATCTTTTGTGAGTAGCGGGTACTAAAATATGCCTAAAATATCGCTCATGTCTCTTTTACAGCAGTGGTGTAAATCCTCCATAAGAGCCCTAAAAGCGATCGTCGGATATTTGAAGTTTGGCGCCATTATCATTCAATCTTTCGTTTTCTCTTTTGCTGATTTTGATTCTTTTTTCTTTTCGTGTGAACGCGAATGCTTAGGACTCGACTAGGGATCGAATTTCTCCAGACCAGACCAGACTGACTATGCGGAAGCCCTTAGGTTTCGGTTCGCTGTGACGCTGCCTTTTTTTTGTCGGGGTTCAGCAGGCAGACGCGCTTAGGATTCTCCCTCCAGCGGATGCCATGTCTCTCGTCTCTCTCTTGACTACAAGCAATATATTAAATTTTCAAATTCTAGTCTCTGCTGCACACTGTTCACCCCAATACCCTAAGGGTAACGTCAGCCTGGAATCATGGACGGGCGTATCTGGTCGAGCGCATCTTATCGGCTGTAGTTATCTACCCCACTCAATTAGTGGACAAAGGGGTCCCCCAAAAGGGGGACCCCTGCCGAGAGCGAGAGCTGATCCCGCCGATGACCCCTTTGTCCACCAATTGAGTGGGGTAGATAACTACAGCCGATAAGATGCGCTCGACCAGATACGCCCGTCCATGATTCCAGGCTGACGTTACCCTAAAATCCGCTCTGCTACAGACGATCTGTTATCTTAGTTTTCTTCCGCGCGGTTCATGACGTCACTCACAAGAAAAGTTGGTATAGGATGGAGCGGAGAATCGGGTGCTTCGCACGTGTCGTCTCGCTATCAGCTGATATGTGACGTCAGGAGGGAATTTTCCCTTGCCTCGCGCTCTCAGCTACACGCTGGGTGGTGGGCGATTTCTCCTCCGCCAATACCGCGTAAAAAGAGACCGTTCGTTACAATGGAGACGGACACGGGCTATTGTGTGGAATGGAGGATCGAGAACTTGAGTCACTGGTGTGCGGATGTGCACGGTCACTGCATCAGGAGTTCCGAGTTCTTTGTCGCATTTTGTGACTATATGCAACTGTATCCGAAGGGTATCAGTGGGCAAGGAGAACATCTAGTGGTGCTCTTGTGTGGTGTAAAACTTGCCTTTTCTGGTGAGCTCTCTTTCTACTCTTCTGATGGATCCCTGCTCTGCTCCAAGCAACAGGTAAATGCAGATAGGAAAAAAGATGTTCTAGAACTTCCTCCCGGACCCAAGTTCGAAGACGTGCTCTTCAGAATCCGGGAGAGCGAAGACTTCATCACTGTGAGATGCTGGTTTAAAGATCCGCGTTACTACAAACAATACAAGCACTCAACCATAAATGTTGTTAAACTATCATTGAAAATTAATTCAAGTTGGATTGAAGAGATGGAATCAGAAGTAACAAGAGCTTTCCGCATCGAAAAAGATGACTTTAAAGGATTGTGGCTAGAAACCTGTTTTGAGAACGACACCGTACAATTTAGGATCGAGCCTCGACCCAAGATCGAACCCCCTTTCGCTGTCGAGATGTGTATGAGTTTGACGAGAAGCGATGGCACTGTTGATAGATGTGTGAAGAAAGAACACGTGTTTCGCGACAAGAGTCCTTGGACATTCCCTGATGATCCATTGCAGAAGAAAGAATTAGCTGAGAAAAGAATTTCCTTCATTTTAGATTTAAAGATTACAACCGGGAAGGTGATTTGGAGTGACAGCCTCAACTATAATTACAAGGGTGTCAACCTCGTACCAAATAACACTTTTTTCTCTCCTGAGGGTGTTGGACCACCCATTGGTCCCTTTAACAGGAATAACGATTCGGTGACAGCGCTCGCTGAAGACTTTTTGTGCCTCTACCAGGACCAGGACTTTTCTGACATCACCCTCAAGTGTGAAAATGTCACATTTCCGGTCCACAAGAACATCCTGAGTGCCCGGTCCCCTGTCTTCAAGACGATGCTATCCTCTGACATGAAGGAAGCAGCGTCCGGTGAGGTGGTCATTGGGGACCTTGACCCCTCTACCCTATCCCGATTCCTGACCTACCTCTACACAGGGGCTGTAGAAGAGGATTTGCTGTGTGAAAGCGCTCTCAAGCTCTATTACGCGGCCGACAAGTACCAGGTCCCCTCCCTCAAGATGGAATGCTCCAAGTTCTTGTGTGTCAACATCTCTCTTTCGACCGTGTGTGACATTCTGTCCCTCGCGGACCGACACAATGATGACAATCTGACAACTGTGTCGCGGAATTTCATATTAAACCATTACAACGAAGTTTTGGGATCCAAAGAATGGAAGAACTTGATAACGAGAGAACCTGTATTGGTTGCCAAAACACTCACTTATTTTGGTGAAAATGGTTTTCTTGGAAAACGCAATCCTGAGTAAGGGTTTTTTGGCACAGCTTTGATAAGAGTCTACCAGCCGCCATGTTTACCCACAGCTCAAATGATGACACACAACCATATGGATCTAACTATTAATATCATTATCGGATAGAGAGATCCTAAGATAATAATATTTATTTGAATATTACTTTAATTGATGATATTAATAGTTTTTAAATATCAATGGTTTTCAGTGATCATTTGAGCTGTTGGTAAACATGGTGGCT
This sequence comes from Tetragnatha versicolor, assembly GCA_024610705.1. NCBI lineage: Eukaryota > Metazoa > Arthropoda > Arachnida > Araneae > Tetragnathidae > Tetragnatha > Tetragnatha versicolor. The sequence continues at coordinate 764,337 of JANDEH010000035.1, read as the reverse complement.
ATACTCGAGTGCAACTTAAGTTGAACATTTGACGTTATTCTTTTTGGCTTCTCAACAACTCTTTTTTTGAAGACAGACACAATAATGATTGTTACGATGTATTAACAGTAATTTTCACCTACACACAAGAGAAAATCTTTAACTCCCCTCCCATAAAATCTTTATTTTAGGTATTTAGAGCTTAAATTTCATTAATAAACACAATTATGCTAGAAAATCTAAAACTGAATTCTGAAATAAATTTTTTACACTTAAATTTGCAAGTCATTTTTGTTTTAAGATGCTTTAAAAAGTACAGAGTTTTTAATATCTTACATAAGGTTAACCCCCCTTCCCCATGTTAGCAAATTTAATATCCTAAGGGAAACCTTTAACCAGATGCTGGTGCAGTATTTAAACGGACCCTATTTCATGTTTCTATAGATTTTCCGTGTTTGTCTCTTTTAGTGGTTTAAAATTGATTTGCAGTATCTTTCAAAATGAATAATTGCACACATATTTGTGTGATTTTGTGTTTCAATAACCCTGGGAAATATTCACTTTGAATCTTGAAGTAACACAGCACTTTTAAAATGAAATGGGTTTAGAGCTGAAAGTTTAATAAATTATGGGATACATTACATATAGGACTTTATCTCTATTCTATAGAAATATAATTCTTATATAAAATAACTATAATTTCTTTATTATTTGATTTTGATGTTTTTATACTACTTTTCTATTTTTGATACCAACTTGGCAGTGAATATTTTGATAAACTTCAAAGATTTTTTATTTTTGTTTTAATGATTGCTATGTAACCCTTCTAAAAGGTATGTCAGATGTCAATATTTTTTATATCTTTCTGACATCCGAGTTATTTCAAAACTATTCATGATTATTTGAAAAAATTGATGCATAATTTTATAATACGGTTACTTGTTCAAAATCAATGTACGTATTTGCCTTAAGAAAAGAATAAAGTTCTATTGTTTAATAGATTTTTAAAGATTTTATATAACTATTTATAAGTAAGATTTTGACTATTTATAATAATTGGTCACTTATTATTTACTCTATTCAGGGTTGGAAAAAATCTAATAAACTGGGTTTTCTTTGTTTGAACCGTTTTTTAACAATATTGTTAACTCGTACGGGGGCGGATTGGGTTATTTAATTAATTAACTCGTAAATATAACTATTTCTGACTGTTAATAATATAATAAATATAACTATTTCTGACTTGTTTCCCATAATGAATGCATTGAATTTATAGTTTATCAATTCAGCTATTACAATGTTATAAATAAAGCGATTGAATTAATTTGTTAATTAAAATTAATATTTAAAAAGTTAAAACCATAAGGTTTTTTGCTGCTTTAAAAAACTGTTTTTATTACATGAGAATGCGAAATCCTTAAAAAATTTAAATTCTAAGTTTATTATCATTAGTCAGTCTCTTATTTAAAGATGCTTAATTTCTTTTAAATTCTACAAAAATAATTGTTTCTATTTGTGAGTTAAAGCATCTTCAAAAGCCTTTGCCAGATGGCGGCACCAACGAAAATAAATGGTACCGCCCCCCGCCGATGCCGTAAGAAACTTAAAAGCATTTTCTTCGAGTCCCTAGATGGCAGCACGATGATCATTTGAAATGAAGTTTTGTGAATGTTTTTAAAAGTAATTCCTTTAGTTATTTTTTAGTTAAAGCTTCTTCTAGCCTTTACCAGACGGCAGCATCACCGGAAATCTTTTGAAGCACGGCAGCACCACCGGAAATCACGGGAAGGTAGGTGAAAATATTTTTAACGAAGTGTTTAAATCAGGGTTTTCAAAGTGGTACCCCCTGAGAGTCGATGAAGGTTTAAAGGGGGTTGATAACGCTCTAATTGGGGGTCGCGAAGCCAAAGGGGTCAGTAGATGGTCGATGAAAGTTTTACAGTCATAAAAAAGAAAATTGCAGATGAGAATAGCTGATTCAAAGAAATTTCCTGGTTCTTTGAACTTACACTCGAACCTGTTTTTGTGCGGTCCTTTTTTGTGTGATTTTTCTATTTGTGCGGTCTTATTTTTTCCGATTTTTTTTGTGCGGTATATAAAAATCACAGTAAAAAAGACCGCACAAAAACAGGTTCGAGTGTACTTTACATACTAATTTTTAATTTTAAAGTTTTGAAAGATTAACGCTTCATTGGTGGTCTATTGCTTATTTGCTTAGAACTAACAGTGAGAAATAGAGGAAGGAGGAAAGAGGAAAATAAGAAGAAAGGGACTCCAAAACGAGTTAAAATCCTGTCTTTAGGGTGAAACTCTCAGAAATTCTATATGAGGAGGACCTCCAGACCCCCTTCAGAACTTGGAACTCTATTATTTACAATTTTTATAAAAAGTTCGTCGTTGTAAATTAAATTCTTGAAAATATATGTCCGAAATCTGGACTAGGTGTACTTAAACGAGTTTTGGACTTAAAATTCCAAAAAATTTCTGGGGGAGGACCCCCCCAAGGCTCCCATATTTAGGATATTAGAAGACAATTTTTCATATTGAAAATTCTTAGCCGCCCCCCCAAAAAAAATCTGGATCCGCCGCTAGAGTAGAACCAGCCGTAAAATTTTAGTTTGATTTTCATTCAGAAATAATTTTTCTTAAAAACTTTAGTCGGATATTTGAAAGGGTGCCTAGGTAAAAGGTAAAGGGCCTAGGTCGATGGCCTAGGTAAAATACTACCAAAGGGTCGATGCATGGAAAAGTTTCTGAGACCCTCGTCTAAATCCACGAAAGTTGACCCATGCGAAAGTCGTTAGAGTTGAGTTATTACTTTCGAGGAGCTAGACCAGTGGTTCCCAACCTGTGGGCGATTTGTGTTATCAAGGGGGCGATCAGGAAGGGGTAAAATAAAATAGTACTGTACTGACAGACCAACAAGTTAAAACCCTGTTTCTTAGGGAGAAATTTCCAAAAATTTTCTGGGGGAGAACCCCCAAACCCCCATTTTGTATATAGAGCTTAATTTTTAAAACTTTTTTCAAAATTAGTTCATCAAAATCAAAATCCTACCTAAAAATTTATGTCCGAAATTCGGAAGAGGTGTACCATAACTAGTTAAAAACCTGTTTTTTTGGAGTCTTATTTCCAAAAATTTTCTGGGGGAGGACCCCGGACATAAAATTGCCTTATTATTTACACTTATCTTCATACAATGAGAATGAAAAGGGGGCGATAGGTTTTAGTCAACCTCTAGAAAGGGGGCGATGGGCCACAAAAGGTTGGGAACCACTGAGCTAGATAGTGCGTATTTTTAAATCAACAGGTAGTACTGTTAGGTTAATAAAAAATGAATACACGAGTTAGCAATACTTGTGAATCAGTGTTTTGGTTTTGTGATATGCAAGGTGTTTCTGAGAGGGACAAATCAGAATTACCTAGGAATGGGGGTTCGATTGGATATATACGGAGTACGTGCTCGTTAAATCTGTGGGTCCGAAAGTCCTGAGGTCGGTCATGGCGCAGTTTAACTTGGGTGTCTGGAGACTATTTCCCTCCCCTTCAGACACATGGCAAAATTGTGGAGATAGATGGTGGCGGCATCTATTATCCGAGGCTGAAGTCGGACTTCTGCCTTTCATGGGCCTCACCCCCTTGGCCTTAAGCTTTGCGGTGGAGCTTGGATATTTCCAAGTGGCATACGACAACAACAACGGGGGGTCGGAAATCAACCTTGAGGGGTTTAAAATACGGGGGCTATAAACGGGCATGGGAAAATGTAAAATTCACGGTGGAAATTGTCTCTTAACCTGTTAACCCATTTGGGTCCAGTGTTCTATTTCTAGATCGCTAAATACAGGGTCATAAATACTCTCTTAAATTACCTTAAACTCACCCAACAGTAAAGAAACTGCACAGATGGCAAGAGAAAACATCCCTCAATCCTAATACCCTGTGTTTTTTGCGTTTGCTTCATTTGTTTTGTTTTAGGGATGGGCTAAAGTTCGAATTTTCTACTTTGATCGAAAATAATTTGGGCGTTAATGGGTTAAGATCGAATTAAAGCCATCGATTATCGAAGCCATCGATCGGTATTTGTTCCATAAAACCTGAACTGAAGTCTCATCATTTTCTAATGAGCTGAAATTTCAGCTTTTAACCCTTTATGCCCCGACTGGACTTGTAAGTCCCACTTCCCAATGTTCCAAATTCGTCCAATTTTCATCATGCAAGGCTAAATTTCGTTTACTTTTAGTTGCAGTTACGTCAACTTGACATTTTTGGGACGAGCTTTGCTACTAAGGGTTAATATGATGCTTATATACTTAATATACTTAGAGGGATAACGTATAAAAAATATACAGCACAATTTTTCTGAAAAACATATAATTTGAGACATAAAGGTGTTTTTATGCCGGAATCGAACGATTTTACTGGTTTTAATGATTGGTTTTAATCCGATCATAAAACGTGTCAGTTTGCACAGGGAATTTTACAACTTTCTATGCCCGTTTCTAAAAACCCCTACTTCGTTAGGGGTCGATCCCAACGCCTCTATCACAAGGTATATCGTTAGGTAAGAAGGTAGAAGCTACTGTTGTGCGTTTGGGACAACTCAACTCGTTTCATATTGAGATTTGTAAGTGCCGCAGGCATATTTTTCTTTTAGATTTGCCTTTAGGTAGTTCGTACATCGTCGTACTCGTCGTGGGTAAGCTGTCGTCTTACTAGAAGCTGTCGGTGGTTATTCTCGTAGTGTAGTTATATTGTGGAGACAATTTTGATTTCAGGTGAGTATATGTGAACTTATACACTATTTTAAGTTTTAATGCTAATGTCAGGTTGTTTCTTAATTATGAGTCTTGAGCTATTTCCAGTTCCACGCGAATCTTTAAATATTATATCCAAAACATTTACACCCTTCAAGTTAAGGTGGAAGTTTATGTGAATATTATGTCCCCATATTTACTTTACATGTCTGGGGTAAATACTGCAACAGGTGTATCGGTCGGACCCACCTGGATGTTTACCCACAGCTCAAATGATGACACATAACCATATAGATCTAACTATTAACATATTAGGGCAATTCCACCGTAACTCACGCTACATTTTTTTCAAAATTGCAATTTTCAAATAATTTTTAAATATAGAAATAACTATTATTTTCTTTCTAAAAAAATCATACATATTGAAATTTATGTTAATAATTTAAAATAAGTATTGCGAATCTTTTAAGAATTTTAGTTTTTTAAATATTAATTAAAATAGAGTCGTAACTCACACTACAAGAAAAAGACATGGATTTATGAGTATAAAATTCAAATTTGTTTTTCTGCTTAAATAGTGTTTCAATAATTCTATATGCTTGTCAGGTGTTTGAATATACTTCCTTTATTCTAAAACAGCAAACAGTTTTACTGGGAATGCTTTAGAAAATCAGAAATAAAATGAAATATAGAGAGCTGTTCGTAACTCACGCTACAGTACTTCGTAACTCACGCTACATGTGTATAAGCGTTCAGTTATTCATGAATATAAATATAATTAAATTGATTTAAACACTTTATTTCATTTTTACTATAAAGTTTATGAGTATATTTAACAAAAAAGTTGTACAAACTATTTAATTTATTTTTAATTTTCTAAATAAACTATACATTTTTCATTAACAAATTAACCTTTAAAACAAATATTTCTAAATATTGACTTTAAATGCTGACATTCCGATAAAAATAATTTTACACAAAATTTAAGCAATGCAAAACACAATTAGATCAATACTGCATAATTATTCCCTAAAATAATTAGAAAATTTTATTATTTTATTTTTTCATTTTTCTTGATCATGTCCCTGTTCATATGGAATAGCCCATTATTGGATCCTAAGATAATAAGTAGTTTAATATAATAGTAGAACACCTTTAGAAGGGGTCATCTAATCGCCATGTTTACCCACAACTCAAAGGATGACTGACAATCATAGATTTAACTCAAATAATCCTTTTCAGGCAATTTTTCAAAAAATTTCTGGGGGAGACCCCCATTATTACTTAGGATCGTCAAATTTTAGCAAAATGTCCAACGTAATTTAAATACTACTTTTTAGGAATATAAAATTCAATTCGTAAGTGAGGGGTAACCTTTGGAATAAAGTTGAGTCAACCCACCCCCCGAAACCAAAGTCTGGGGTTATTAAAAATCTTTGTGGGGCCTGAAGTTTGGCAATCATAAAGGTGATCGCTGGTATATATCTAGATCGTTTGGTGTATAACCAAAATCCAAAGAAATTTGGTAAATCCAAAGAGTATTCGGGTATGGGGCGACATTTTTGGCGAAATTCGGTGTTGTCAATTGGTTTTTTTTGTGGAGCAAACAATATTATTTCTATACTTCACAGCAACGTTTCATGAACCCAGTACGTCACATCGTGGAAGGAGAAAGTGAGTTAACGCAAAGCCTGTTGGGTTGATAAGAGTAAATTCGATACGCGAATTGTGATAAAAAGACTCTATTTATTCATGAGTTTAACGAAATAATCTTATTTTAAAATTGAAGTTCACTCGAAAATCAGACAGTACCGCGATGGAAACTACTTTGTTTGGTAGTGACGTAGTAGGTTCAACTTAGGTTGCTGTGTAGTATAAGAAGCTGTGGTGACAGGATTCACTATTTTATGGCCGTATTAGGATTTCCTGTGGATCTTTTTCCGGATACTTTTTCTAATGTCTGTTTTACTTCACAGGTCTGATGTGTCATAGGATTCCAGTCGCCATAGCTAGATAATTTCGAGGTGTCAAGTGTTTCATCTGAAGTACAATATTCGGCTTAGCTTCGATGCGAGTCCTCCAGCCGCCATGTTTACCCACAGCACAAATGACTTATAACCACAGAGATTTAACTATTAATATAATTATTATTGGATCTCAAGATAATAATATTTAGTAGAGTATTATTTTAGGATCTAATAATGATATTAATAGTTAAATCTCTGTGGTTATCAGACATCATTTGAGCTGTGGGTTAACATGGCGGCTGGTAGACTAATCGAAGCTGTGCCGAATATTGAAATTGTTCAACGCGGCTAAAACCTGCAATACTTCTTTCCTGGATAAGTCAAAACCCTTAACAAGGTAAACCCTTACAAAAAACAAGGTTGGAAATATGTTCATATAGTATTTGGTCCCAATCAAACCAAGAAACCTTTCAGTTTATGGGGTAGAGGGGGGGAACCACGGGAAGTCTTTATTGTAAAATCAGATTAATTCCATATACGTAGTATTATATTTAAAAAATATACAAATTCGATATAGTATTATATACTTGATTGTACATGCTTGAATTTTCTACCTTTAAAAACCTTATCATTTTATTTAAACTATATATTAAAAAATTATCTGTTCAGAAAACTTTGAAAGAGTTAATAAGCCTATTTCAAAAAGTTAAACTTGGCTTTTAATTGTTTTTAAGGGTAGTTTTAACAGTGGTGTATGTCACAAACTTATTTCAGGAAGGGCCCAAAATTATTTCTCAGCTCCTCACATACTTATTTAAAAGTTTAAACTTTTAAATAAATTTTAGGTAAACATTAAGTCTTAAATAACTTAATAGAAGAAAAATAGTGAAAAAATTAGTTCTGTGTACCAAAGGAGGGATAAGGCCAAAAATTCCTGCCTTTTCCTCGGTCATACATACTGCTGGAGGCGAAAAATTCTTAAAGCTTTGAAAGGTCACTTAATTTTTGTAATAAACTTGCTTTTTGAACGCTTTTGAATTGATGGGAGCTTCGAAACGCGATAGATTTTTATTACTTTTCCCTCTTTAGTTTAATTGAACGCGCTCCTAAAGCCGAGCCGCCGATAATACATTTCATACCTTTTTGAAAAGTTTTAAAAGTGCACTATTTTAGTAGTTGGATTTTTCTTTGTGAGATTTCCTTATGCTAGTTGTAATTTTAATTCCAAATTAAGTTTAATTTTTTCAGATAATTTCAGCAGATAGAAGAAAACAAGTCTTCCAAGATTTCATTTGCATCTACTAATTCTTAATAACCTAACAACTAATACTAAACGACTAACTTGCATAGAAATTAAATTTATTTTGACAATTATAGTTACTTTTATAATCCATTAAGATAAATGGGCTTTATAGTGCCTTTTCTTTCAGGGGAAGTCAATTGACGAGAGAAGTGAATGCTGAGTTCTTGTATGACATTCCGGTGCTGCCAATGACGTCGGATATCCAGGAGCAGAAATGGTATATTAAGGTTGTATCGTTCTTACTGTAGTTTTTGTTTCTCAATACAGTTCTGGCCTTTACAGTCGCTTTTTCTTTCAGGGGACGAGAGAAGTGAATGCTGAATTCTTGTATGACATTCCGGTGCTGCCAATGACGTCGGATATGCAGGAGCAGAAATGGTATATTAAGGTTGTATCGTTCTTACTGTAGTTTTTGTTTCTCAATACAGTTCTGGCCTTTACAGTCGCTTTTTCTTTCAGGGGACGAGAGAAGTGAATGCTGAATTCTTGTATGACATTCCGGTGCTGCCAATGACGTCGGATATCCAGGAGCAGAAATGGTATATTAAGGTTGTATCGTTCTTACTGTAGTTTTTGTTTCTCAATACAGTTCTGGGCTTTACAGTCGCTTTTTCTTTCAGGGGACGAGAGAAGTGAATGCTGAGTTCTTGTATGACATTCCGGTGCTGCCAATGACGTCGGATATCCAGGAGCAGAAATGGTATATTAAGGTTGTATCGTTCTTACTGTAGTTTTTGTTTCTCAATACAGTTCTGGCCTTTACAGTCGCTTTTTCTTTCAGGGGACGAGAGAAGTGAATGCTGAATTCTTGTATGACATTCCGGTGCTGCCAATGACGTCGGATATGCAGGAGCAGAAATGGTATATTAAGGTTGTATCGTTCTTACTGTAGTTTTTGTTTCTCAATACAGTTCTGGCCTTTACAGTCGCTTTTTCTTTCAGGGGACGAGAGAAGTGAATGCTGAATTCTTGTATGACATTCCGGTGCTGCCAATGACGTCGGATATCCAGGAGCAGAAATGGTATATTAAGGTTGTATCGTTCTTACTGTAGTTTTTGTTTCTCAATACAGTTCTGGCCATTAAAGTCGCTTTTTTTCCAGGGCAAGTCAATTGACGAGAGAAGTAAATGCTGATATCTAGTATATCATTCCGGTGCTGCCAATGACGTATGACATGCAGGAGCAGAAATGGTTTTCGGTACAATTCAGGCTTTTACACTGGATCTTCCTTTCAGGTTCACCTACTCCTATGGCCGAGCCGCCACTAACACAAACTGTACCTTATTTTAAAGTTTTACAAGTGCACTATTTTAATAGTTGGATTTTTTCTATGTTGCTTGTTATTTTATTTCCAAATTAAGTTCAATTTTTCAGATAATTTCAGCTGATGGAACTCCCAGTTCCAGAATTCCAAGTCCCAGAACTTCAAGGATATCTTAAGCATTTATACTAATTTCAATGTCCTAACTAAACGACTAACTTACTCTACTAACTAACTTCTCTAACTTACGACTTCTTATTACTAACTTACAATTTAGATATTTATTTTGTCTTATTGCTATTTAAATAATGCGTTAAGTTTTCTTGGCTTAACAGTAGCTTTTTCTTTCAGGCGAAGTCAAGCAGATTGTAATGATTATAATCCCGGAGCCAATGTCCGCCGGACCAACGTCTCGGTGCGGCCAATGTCGTCGGACGTGCAGAAGAAGAAAATGTTTCCTCGGGTTGTATATATTTTCTTTAGAAAGGAAGTAACTGTGAATATTGGTTTGTATCTTGTTTCACGTATGGGGTGTTAGTATAGTACAGTCAAACCTGTTTTTATGCGAGGAATAATTATTTGATTCGAATATGCATGTTTTGGTACTTATTTTTGAGCATTGATTGTAGGTTCCCCTTTCTGTTGAATACATTCCTTTCCTTAATTTAAAATTAATACCATTCCCCTTTTTGTTTCTTATTTTCGGTTGGCTTGGTTTCATTTTTCGTTCTGGTTTGTGTGGATTCTCGTTCCAAATCTGGTACACTCGATTCGAGTATTATTCCATTTGGTCTTTTTTTTTCATTGATTTTTTTAATTGGAGTTCTGGTCGATTTTATTTTTCAAATATTCTTGTACATTTTCTTTCTTTCAATGTAGTGTGGGGGCTTTCGTCCAAAATTGTGAAATTTTTTTTCTGGTTTTCAAATTTTGTCATTCCCAAAGGTCCTTGTAAAATATATTCCGTGTATTCTTAATGCTCGTTTTCATATATTTGGTGTTTTTCTTTCTTTCAAGTTAGCATATAGATTCCTTTCTACATCTATATACAGAGGTTCAATTTTTTCTCTTCAAGGGTATTAAAATGAATAGTTCTTTCAGATTTCATGTCGTATAAATGGTTTGACTTCATTTTTTACGTTTTCTCTCAAGTTTGAGTTGGTTTAAAATGTATTTACTATTTTGTCCGGTTCAATCATGTTTTACATCGATGGTATTTGTGATATCAATAGTTACTTGTAAGTAATTTTTTGTTATTTTGATTGTTAAAAACAGTTTTCCAACTGAAAAATCTTTAGTTTTGGTTTTCGTTATTTGGGCTTGCCTGTTATAATTATTGTTTAACTTGTGTATTGTATGCTTGATCATTGTATAACTTGTATGTATTTATTTTTCAATCATAATTTTCAGTTGAAATAGGAATGATCCCATTATTGTAATCAGTATGTTAAAATATTTTTCTATTTTGAAATAAAGCTTTTATAATGATTTGATGATATTTTTCAAATAGAGGGGTTTATAAGTGCATTAACATTATATTTATTTTATTAGGAACGTTTTTTTAAGATGAGTCCTAATAAAAGTTGAACGATGTTAAAAATTAAGTAAAAATTTAAAAAATAACTTTTTAAATCAATTAAACTTGCAAATTTTCTCTTATTATTTAAATTTAATGTGGTATTATTTTAATTAGACATTCTTGAAGATGAGTGATTTTACTCTACAGTTAGTAGATGAGCAGTGTTAAAAGTTTAAAATGATAAAAACTTTTCTCTAAGTATGACTATTTTAATGTTTTATTTTAATTTCATTTCAGAAATTTAATGAAAACTTACGGTCGTATTCACCACTAACTAACCTAACCCTGGGTTAACCTGGAATTAAACAGGTAGTTGAAAAGGGAAAACAAGTTTTGAACCAATCAAAATTGTCAAAAAAAATTGATACCTGATTAACCTTGAATACAGCCGTTATTTATTTCTAAATATTAATGAAATATTTTTCAAGTTTTGTATTGAGTATTGAAATTTATTAGCAATTGTACTTGTTTTATACTATTGAAAATGCTATTGGGACTATTTATCATTTTAATAAAATTTTTCATTGTGGTGTTTTTATTTACTTACACAACTGAAATGAACAAGCAACAATATTTTTATAAAACGGTGTAATTATAATTTATATTAATTTGGAAAAATTTAAAAAATTTATTGTGAAGGTATAAATTAAGTGATAACAAAAACATGAATTAAGTTAAAGATTTTGAGAAATGTAACAAATGATAAAACGTTTTTTGTGCAAGGAGCAAAGTAAAAAAATGTATGCATCTTTTAATTTCTCTTGATGTTTATGAAAAACATTCAGGAAGAACTGAAAAAAAAAGGTATAGAAAGATAAAGAAATCTGCATAGTGTTTCGGATATAGTTTGTAACAATAGGTTAATGCCTGAAATACTTCCTCTAGTGAGACACTTGCTTCCAATGAGGAAGTTGCATGATTTTTTTTTATTTTTTTAATCGATTCCTCTTGCAAAAATAAGCATCTACCCAAAATTTGAGGCCGATCGAGAAATTTTTTGATTGTCAAAAAAATTAACAAAAATCCCCTTTTTAAAAGCGCGCGAAAACGCCAAGAGTTTGGATGTGACGTCATCTTATACTAAACATTGTTGTAAAGCAATGGAGTTGATGGTATTATTGTTGACGTCATCTTATAGTTTAAACAATAAACGTTTTCAGTCACGTGTTTTTTTGTTTTTGAAAATCTGACACATGCAACTTCCTTATTGTAAATGTTCATTAAAAGTGAGGAATTTGTTAACAAGTTTCAATTCTGTGGGGTGCAGGCGCGGCTCCAAAGGGAAGGGTACTTTTCCAGACAAGTTCCCTTTGTGATACTATTAAAGGTATTAATATAGGGGTATAAGGGCAGCTCACATTAATATGTTGTAATGAATACCAAATATGTCAAGTTTACGTAACTAAAAATGAAATTTGGCCATACATGACATAAATTGGATAAATCTTGAATGTGCTGCTTAGGTTGGCTTACTTCTTGGTTTCAGTTGAAACCCAAGCAGCACAAACGTGTGTCATGTATGGCCAAATTTCGTTTAGTTTTAGTTGCAGTTACTTGAACTCGGCATATTTGGTATGAGCTGTGCTACTAGGGAATGGTTTATAAAAATTAAATCGCATTTTAAAATATACTAGTTTTGTTGTTGATATTTTACTAACTTAATTTCAAAACTGTTTATTTTTTTTCCAAAATATCAATATAATTATAGATGAAATCGTAAAGAATGGCTTAAATTATTATTTAAGACATTCTTTAAGGAAAACTGTTTCGGTAAATATTACTCTAAGTCACGGGTTCTCAACCGGTGGGTCGCGACCCCTTGGGGGGTCGCGGGGCATGCCTAGGGGGGTCGCGAGACAAAAATTAAAAACAGCCATATTTACAGTTATTTTTTATACAGACACAAAAATTTTCAAAACTTATAAATTGTAGATTATTAGAGAGAATACTTCGTTTCATGCATGAACTATTTTGAATAAGAGTAAACATTGGATGCATTGGCAGCGTATTGCGAGTGAAATGACAACTAAATGGTAGATAATTATTAAAGTCTTAAAATTTTAGATCTGAGGGGGTCGACAAAATATTTTCCCTGAAAAGGGGGTCGCGGAGTCAAAAAGGTTGAGAACCCCTGCTCTAAGTTTTGCTCCTTTTGGGAGAAAGGTAGGGTTCATACACAAAATCTGTTTTTATGCGTTGGGGATCGTTCAAATATTACATAAACACTTTTTTTTGTCATTTTTAACCCCCTCCCCTTTGTGCAAAGATAAGCAAACCTCAACCCCCCACCATAATTTCGTAAGAAATTGCCGGACCCCCCCCCCCCACCCGAAATGTTATCCCTTTTAGTAAGTACTGTTTTTTCTCCTTGAAAATGAGGTGACTTATACAAGGGGATGTCAAAATGGGTCGAAATTAAGGGTTCAAAAATGAGCTGAAACACTATATTTCGGGGTTAAAATTTCATAGAAAACCCCAGAAAATGCTTACGTCAGATTTCCTAATCCAATTTTTTGTTGATTTTATTTTTGGTTGAGTTTTGAAATTATTTATGCAAGAAACACGAGATTTTCAAAAAAGCATTATCTTACGTAAGCATCACTCATATCCCCCTCCCCCTTGTCATGAAAAATAAGCAAACCCCCTTAGGTGCTTACGTAATATTTGAACGGCCCCCTATCGCTTTTAAAAAATTTAATTTCTTTGATATTATATTAACTTATAAATCTTTCTCTTAATATTCTTTATAACGGTTAAAGAAAACGTGGCTATAAGAGGGCTGTATAAAAATTTATATGGAGTTGAAACTAGTCTCATCTAATTTTTCACCTATTAGAATGAAAATTTGCAATTGGAATTAGTACTATGTGTCTATGGTGAAATATTTTATAGGAAATAGCCTGTTACACTATATTTGAAATCTTTGAAATAATATTGAAAGTATTTTGTTTATTTTAGTTCAAAAATTCCTTATTTGTAGATCTGAGTTATATCTTGCTTATATTAGGATATTTCGGGAATAAAAGTTAATAAATATAAATATATTATTATATAAAATAATATATTTTTTTAATTTATCAAAATTTAATAAATATAAAAGGTTTTCATTTAATAATGGTGTAAACGTTTGGAAAAAATCTGCCAGAATGTTGAAGGAAAAAGGAAAAATCCAACCCAGCGGTTACAATATTACTATGATTTTTATTTTTAAACTGAAAGAGAAGAAAGAATAATGGGAACATAATAAATTTTTTATTCGCAAGGAATATTTTGAAACACATCTTCCCATATAAGGAAAATTTTGTCTAAATTAAAATACCTATACTCCCCGTAACACAAAATAAATAAAATTTAAATAAACCCTGTGTTAAGTTTAATAGATTAATTTTGAAAAAAAAAAGACTAGAAGGTTAAAGGTTCGAACGTGAGGTCAAAAAAGGGGAAGAAATTTCATGTTATTAATAACTCATGATGCAGGGCTCACTTCTATACCTAGAAGGTTCGATTCCAAGGTAGGTGGGAACAAATATGTAGCAAGGTTAAATGCAAAAATTATAAATAAAAGGCTTCTTAAATGCAAAATTTCCCTTTTTGGAAAGTCACATTTATTTAATCCAGTCATTAAAACTTTATATACTAGTTTCAAAACTGACGCTGTAAGCGAACCAGTAGCTCAGTTGGTAAAGCGAGCAGCCTTCAGAGTCCAGCTGTTGGCAAAGGTTGGATACGAGTTCGAGCCTGGCTTTAGAAATAATACGAATTTATTTATTTTTAGAATCATAATAATGAAATGTTAAATACGCTATTGGGTGCCTAGGCTGTTGGGCCAGGTGGCTCAGTTGGTTGAGGTGCTCAAACAGCCGAAAAGCCTGGTCATCGCGCTGGGATGGTCTTCAGTTCGAGCCCATCCTCTAGGTCAAAATTCCCGGGGGCCAGTGGTTCGTTTCTTTCGGCGTGTGAAGCCGCGTTCGGTCAGCTAGAGGGCGTGAGGGTAGGAGTCGGACCACTGGCACGCGCGTTCGGGGGTGTCCGTAAGCAATCCAGTCTTAAGGTTAGTCGTTAGGAGGCGGACAACTCCAGAGATTGGGCAGGGCCAAGTTCCTTCCTCCTCAACACCCGAGTGTCACTGGTCATCGTCGTCGGGGCCGGCCGGCCTGGCTCTGCCGGCGTTTCTTCTCTTGGCCGGCGGAGCCCCCTGCTGGCCGGCTTCGGCGACACCGGACCAGTGGCACTCGGTGAGAGGACTGAATGAACTTAGCCGAATTTTTTGAAAAAGTCAACTTCATATAGGTGAACTAACTCCTCGGAGTGTCAGCCCCGGTAGCCCAGTTGGTAAAGGCACGGGTTTTGTGGAGGTTCCCGAAGCTGGCCTCGAACCGACCCAGGTTCTATTCCAAGGCAGCGAATGGAAAATAAAAGAGCAGGTGTCATAGGAATTAGACAGCGACTTATCCTGAGAGACGACTTAGCTCAGGCTATTTTGAAGTCTTCCTATATAAGTCACAATAAAGAAAGTGTAAATACCATTGTAGCTGTCTATCCCGACAGCCCAGTCGGTAAAGCCTCAGACCCTGTTGAGGTTCAGATGGTTGGGCTAAATAAGCTGCAGGTTCGAGTCCAGGTCGGCGAAGGTTAGAAAAATCAGTAAAAAAATATTGAGAGAATACTTCGAGTTTGATAGAGGCAAATGAAGGCAAAACAACTTCTCTTAAAATTAATGAAAATAATTTTTATTTGAGGAACAAATGGTAACAACCAGTAAGTGAAAGGAAGTCCTGTGCAAACAGATTCGATGGCTCAGTTGGTAGAGCGACGACTCTCTGTAGAGACTCCGACAGCGGTCCTCTGGGTGAAAGTAGGTTCGAGCCCATATTCTTCTAAGCTAACCGAGGTATGCCAGAATAGTGTAAGCATAATTACCACAGATGTTGTGGGTCCCGATAGTCCAGTCGGTAAGGACTCTGATAGTTGAGGTCCAGATGGGTGGCTGAGTCAAGCTGCAGGTTCGAGCCCGGAAGACGAAAGCCTTGGGGAAGTGGATGTCCCTTGGATGGTAGCGGAACTTCTCTATGGAGCCAATCCAACGTAAATCAAAATCGACTAAGTACAGTTGCCTCTGTAGGTGTCAGTCCCTGTAGCCTGGTTGGCAGAGTCGTCGGATCGGCCAGGTCCAGGCTAGTGGCAGATGCCGGACGCAGGTTCGAACCCAGCAGATGTGGGAGCAGGGAAATAAAGGTAAGTAAAATCTGTCAGAGCTCACACTGTAATCCCTCTCGTCTTCCAACAGGTCTCTAGGGGAAAATGAAGTGAGCGGATCCTGGACCAAGAGAGGAAGATATCTGGAAGCGGAATGGCACCTGGGGGAAAGCCTGTTCGGAGGGAGGGTCTGGAAAGGAGGAAGTGCACAAGTGCCAAGGGGGCGCTTCTCCCCCCGGGGGGGTTCTGGAGGTGGCAAGACGGTGGCAATCCTCAAGTGGCAACTTCTCTTGTAGACAGGCTTCTCTATCTCTATTCCACATGAATTCTCTTACTACATTCTCTCTCTTGCCTTCTCTTGCTACTTTATTGTGTTTCTCTTTTCACTTCTCTCCCTTCTCTATCTTCCTTTTTATTTCTTCTCTTGGCACTTCTCTTCATTCTCTCTCCTCTCTTCTTCCTCTAGGTCTCTCTCTTTCAGCTCTGGAGAGGGAAGAAGAGCAAGAAGAGAGGTGAGAGAAGAAGAGCAAGAAGAGAGGTGAGAGAAGAAGAGAGGTGAGAGAAGAAGAGAGGTGAGAGAAGAAGAGAGGTGAGAGAAGAAGAGAGATAAGAGAAAGAAGAGAAGTGCCAAGAGAAGAAATAAAAAGGAAGATAGAGAAGGGAGAGAAGTGAAAAGAGAAACACAATAAAGTAGCAAGAGAAGGCAAGAGAGAGAGAATGTAGTAAGAGAATTCATGTTGAATAGAGATAGAGAAGCCTGTCTACAAGAGAAGTTGCCACCGTCTTGCACCTCCAGAATCCCCCCGGGGGGAGAAGAGCTTCCTTGCCAACTGTGCACTTTTTCCTTTACAGAGCCTCCCTCCGAAGCCGCTTTCCCCGATGTTACCTCTAGCGGGACCCTTTCCTGGAGAAGACCATTCCGGTGCCAGATATCTTCTTTCCTCTCTTGGTCCAGAATCCGCTTATTTTCGCACATTGTAACTTCCACCGGAGACCTGTTGGAAGACGAGATGAATTACAACGCCTATTCTGACAGATTTTACATACCTTTATTTATCTGCTCCCACATCTGCTGGGTTCGAACCTGCGTCGGGTATCTACCACTAGCCTGAACCTCCCCAATCCAACGACTCTGCCAACCAGGCTACAGGGACTGACACTTACAGAGGCAATTGAACTTCGCCCATCGTGATTTAACACGGAACGGTGACACAGAGAAGATCAGCTACAATCCAAGGAATGTTCTCCAGGCTTTCGTCTTCCGGGATAGAACCTGCAGCTTGACTCATCCACCCATCTGGACGTCAACGATCAGAGGCCTTACCGACTGGGCTATCGGGACCCACAACAACTGCGGTATTTATGCTTACACTAATGTGACTGAGCTCGGTTAGATTAGAAGAATATTGTCTTCCAACTGGGTTCGAACCCACTTCACCCAGAGGACAGCTCTCGGAGTCTCTACAGAGAGTCATCGCTCTACCAACTCAGCCATCGAAGCTGTTTGCTCCGGACTTCCTGTTACTTACTGGTTGGTAACATCTATTCCTCATATAAAAAAATTTTTTCATTAATATTCAGAGTTAATTTGCTTTCACTTGCCTCTTTCAAACTCAAATTATTTTCTCCCTATTTTTTTACTGGTTTTTCTCCCCTTCGCTGATCTGGACTCGAACCTGCAGCTTGTTTAGGCCAACCATCTGAACCTCAACAGGGTCCAAGGCTTTACCGACTGGGCCATCGGGATAGACAGCTGCAGTGGTATTTACACTTATTCTATTGTGACTTATTTAGGAAGGCTTCAATATATTGAGTCTGAGCTAGGCCGTCTTCCAAGACAAGTCACTGACTAATTCCTATGAAACCTTTATTTTCCATTCGCTCACTTGGAATAGAACCTGGGTCGGTTCGAGGCCAGCTTCGAAAACCTCCACAGAACCCGTGCCTTTACCAACTGGGCTACCGGGGCTGACACTCCGAGGAGTTAGTTCACCTATATGAAGCTGACTTTTTCAAAAAATTCGGCTAAGTTCATTCAGTCCTCTCACCGAGTGCCACTGGTCGAGTGTCGCCGAAGCCGGCCGGCAGGGGGCTCCGCCGGCCAAGAGAAGAAACGCCGGCAGAGCCAGGCCGACCGGCCCCGACGACGATGACCAGTGACACTCGGGTGTTGAGGAGGAAGGAACTTGGCCCTGCCCAATCTCTGGAGTTGTCCGCCTCCTAACGGCTAACCTTAAGACTGGATTGCTTACGGACACCCCCGAACGCGCGTGCCAGTGGTCCGACTCCTACCCTCACGCCCTCTAGCTGACCCAACGCGGCTTCACACGCCGAAAGAAACGAACCACTGGCCCCCGGGAATTTTGACCTAGAGGATGGGCTCGAACTGAAGACCATCCCAGCGCGATGACCAGGCTTTTCGGCTGTTTGAGCACCTCAACCAACTGAGCCACCTGGCCCGACAGCCAAGGCATCCAATATTCTATTTAACATTCCTTTATTAGGACACTAAAAATAAATAAATTCGTATTATTTCTAAAGCCAGGCTCGAACTCGTATCCAACCTTTGCCAACAGCTAGACTCTGAAGGCTGCTCGCTTTACCAACTGAGCTACTGGTTCGCTTACAGCCTCAGCCATGAAACTAGTATATAAAGTTGAAATTACTGGATTAAATAAATGTGACTTTCCGAAAAGGGAAATTTTGCATTTAAGGAGCATTATACCTTGCTACGTATTTTTTTTCTCAAACCTCGGAATCGAAACCTCAGAAGTTAGACTTCCTGATGAGTTATTAATTTCATGAAATTTCTTCCCTTTTTTTTGACCTCACATTCGAACCTTTAACCTTCCAGTCTTTTTTTCAAAATTAACCTTTAAAACTTAACACAGGATTTATAGTAATTTTATTTATTTTGAATAGAGCTTTCCGTGATGACGTCATGACCAGTCATTTTCATTTAACAATTGTTCAATGACAATGTTTAACAATTGTTAACAATTGTTGGGGCATACAAATAATTGTTGTTATGGTTACTTTAGCTCACGTGATGCGATGTTACGTGATGTGGAAAGCTCTATTACTGGGAATACAGGTATTTTAATTTAAACAAAATTTTCTTTATATGGAAACGATGTGTTTCAAAATTTATATATTTCAAATATAAAATATATCAGTATAATCAATTTAATACTTTCCCATTTATTCTCTTTTGGTTTAAAAATTAAAATCATAGTAATATGCTTATAGATGCGGGTTTTGTAAACTGCTGGGTTGGAATTTACTTTTCCACTCGACATTCTTGCAGATGTTTTTCAAAGGTATACAACCATTGTTAAATGGAAACTTTTTGTTGCTTCATAAATTAAAAATAAAAATATTTTATTCCTGATGTATCCCAATGTAAGATGTATTAACTCATATCTATACAAATAATGATTTTTTGAACTAAAATAAATTAAATACTACTTCCAATATATTATTTCATGGATTTCAAATGTAGTGTAACAGGCTATTTCTTAAAATATTTCACCTTAAACACATGTTACTTCCAATTGCAAATTTTCATTTTAATAGGTGAAAAATTCGATGAGACTAGTTTCAACTCCATAGGGGTCTACTATAAGAAAAATGTTTTTATACTGTCCCTTTATCTTAAGTTTTCATAAAGCCAAATTTTTTTATTAGTATAAACAACCGCTATAAAGATTATTAAAAGAAATAATTAAATATTAAGAGGTAGTACTATAAATATGGCTCGAACATTATCAAAGAAATTAAATTATTTGAAAGCCATAGGGGACCGTTCAATTTTAAGTAAGCACCTAAAGTGGAGGGGTTTGCTCTTTGCCTATTTTTCCTGACAAGGGGGTATATGAGTGTGGCTTATGTAAGATACTGCATTTTTGAAAATCTTGTTTCTTGCATAAATAATTTCAAAACTCAACCAAAAACAAAATTAGCAAAATATTTAATTAGGAAATCTAACGTAAGCACTTTTTTCTGGGAATGATCCCCCCAAACATTTTGAAATTTTTCGAACTCTTAGGGTTACACAAAAAAGGACAGCTCCTTGTATAAGTCACCTAATTTTTAAGGGGAAAAAACAGTACTTACTAATAGGGTTGATAACATTTCGGGTGGGGGTGGGTCCGGCAATTTCTTGTGTAATTATGGTGGGGGGAGTTGAGGTTTGCTTATCTTTGCTGACAAGGATGAGGGGGTAAAAAGATCAAAAAAGTGCTTACTTAATATTTGAACGATCCCCAACGCATAAAAACAAATTTTGTGTATGTGAACCCTACTTTTCTCCCAAAAAGAGTGTCATAATTAGGACATAAATTTAGCTACAATTTTATCATTCCGCTTAATTGGAACATCGGACATTTACACTTTATTAGGGACAGAATGGGACATTTCGTACTACCCCCTATTTAATCTTTCCATGTGAGGTGGACACTAATTACAACTTAGAGTAATATTTACCGAAACCATTTTCCTTTATTATCCACCGTGGACAAACTTTGAGAGGTGGTAGAGGGGACCAAGGCGAGTATATTTCGAATAGGAATGGGGGGTCACAGATGCACCATTAAAGAGCTAGAACTCCTAATATAATGCGAGGGCGTTATAAAAGGCGGTTTTCCTAACTTCCATAAGCAGTTTTGATACCAACTTCCATAAAAAAATACTATTACACTAAGGGAACAAATATTGCAAGTTTTATACCTTAACAAGTGGTCCAATTTTGTTCAAATTTATAGTATAAGTAGTATGGATACTGCTGTACCTCATGCAATATTTTTTTTTTCATTCTATTATCTTTTGTTTCGTAGAACAGGCCTTAGGAAAACCGCCTTTTGTATGGCCCTCGCTCCACATTAGGGGTTCTAGCTCTTTACCGGTACGACCCCCATTCCTATTCCAAATATGTTTGTCTTGGTCCCCTCTACCACCCCTCAAAGTTTGTCCACGGTGTTTCCTAACACCCTGTATTGATATTTTGGGGGAAAAAACAGTTTTGAGATTAAGGTAGAAAAATACCAACATAAACAAAACTAGTATATTTTAAAATGTGATTTAATTTTCATAAACCATTCCCTGTTAACACAGCTCATACCAAATATGCCGAGTTCAAGTAACTGCAACTAAAAGTAAACGAAATTTGGCCATACATGACAAACGCTTGTGCTGCTTTGGTTTGAACTGAAACCAAGAAGCAACTTAAGGCAACCCAAGCAGAACATTCAAGACTCGTCCAATTTATCTCATGTATGTCCGAATTTCATTTTTACTTCTAGTTACGTAAACTTGACATATTTGGTATGAGCTGTACTACTAAGGGATGTGAACTCCGGTCTTAAAGTGGTACCAAATTTTAAATATTTCTGAGTTTTTTTTAAGATATCCAGGTTGACAATTGTCCTTAATACAAAAAAACTGATATCTGAATTTTCTTAAGTAGAACCTCATCAGGCGCAGATTCAGAGGGGTGGCGCTCTGGAAAGGCCCCCCATTGGAGACCCAAAAAAGGTTCTCAATGAGTAAAAACCAAACCTTTACAGGTCTAATTTCAAAATTTTTTTCTGGGGGAGGGCCCCCATACCTCCCATTAGTATCAAAATGGGAACTTCCGTGTTAATTTTTAGGAAATCCCAAAAATTTTGACATTTTGGATCAAAAAAAAAGGTAATAGTTTTGAAAAGTGCCCCCCTTAGACTTTAACCATTTCTATAAATAAGTTAAAACCCTACTTTTACACGTGAAATTTCAATTTTTTTTCATACCCCCCCCCAATAGTAGCACAAGGGGATCTTGTCTTGGAGCCGTGCTGGATCTGCGCCTATACCTCATGGAGTTGAAATTTGTTATCAAATTCATCACTTTTAATGAACATTTACAATTGGAAGCCTAGGGGAAATATTTCAGCCAATAACCTATTATTACACACTATATCTGAATCACTAAGCAAATTTCTTTATCTACAAAATCTTATTTTCAGTTATTCCTGAATGTTTTTCATAAACATTAAGAAAAATTCAAAAGTTTATCCAATTTTTTTACTATGCTCCTTACAAACAAAACATTTTTTTATTTATTCCATTTCTCAAAATCTTTAACTTTATTCAGTTTTTGTTGTCACTTAATTTATACCTTCACAACAAAATTTTTAAATTTTTTCCAAATTAATAAAAATTATAACTAACATCGTTTTATAAAAATATTGTTGCTGGTTCATTTCAATTGTGTAAGTAAATAAAAACACCGCAATGAAAAATTTTATTAAAATGATAAATAGTCTATGTTTCAATAGTATGAAACAAGTACATTTGCTAAATATTTTTAATACTCAATACAAAACTTGAAAATATTTCATTAATATTTAGATTTAACTAACGGCTGTATTCACTCAACTTAACTTAGGGTTAACCTGGTATCAAGCTTTTTTTTGGCAACTCAGGTTCAAAACTACCAATTAGATGTTTAATTCCAGGTTAACCCAGGGTTATTTTAGTGGTGAATACGGCCGGAAGTTTTCATTAAATTTCTGAAATAAAATAAAACATTTAAATAATCATAGAGAAAATGTGCATAAATATTTAGTTTTTAAATTTTTTAACAATTCTCTTCTATTATTTAAGTAGAGGAAGATAGTTAATCTTAAAAAATAAATTATAAATTCTAATAAATTAATAAATAAATCTTGATACATTGTTTCTAATAAATTAAAATACTCCATTAATTTAAATGAGAGAATTTTTGAACAGTTTTTATTAATTTTTACTTTAAAAGTTAGTTTTTAAATTTTTACTTAATTTTTAACATTGCTCAACTTTTATAAGTGCTCATCTTAAAACTTTCCTAATAAAATGAATATAATGTTAACGTACTTAAAAATCTCTCTATTACAAGAAATTCATCATATCAATATAAAAGTTTTATTTCAAATTCACAAAATATTTCAACATACCGTTTACAATAATGTGGTTTTATTCCTTTTTCAACTGAACATTATGATTAAAAAAGTAATACATGCAAGTTATACTATGCACACGTTAAACAATTATTATAACAGGCTAGCAAAAATAGCGAAAACCAATACTAAAGATTTTTCAGTAGAGAAACTGTTTTTTAACAATAAAAATAACAAAAAAATATTTACAAGTAACTATTGAAATCACAAATACTATCGATATAAAACATGAATGAACCGGACAAAATAGTAAATATATTTTAAACCAAGCTTGGGATAAAACGTCAAAAATGAAGTCAAACCATTTATACGACATGAAATCTAAAAGAACTACTCGTTTAATACCCTTGAAGAGAAAAAATTCAACCTCTGTATAAAGATATAGAATGGATTCTATAAGCTAACTTACAAGAAAAACACGAAATATATGAAAATTAGCAATACGAATACACCAATGATATTTTACATGGACCTTGAGGATTAACAAAATTAGAATACAAGAAAAAATTCGAATTTTCAAACAAACCCCCAAACTTTATCGGAAGACAAAATGTACCAGAAAATTTAAAAAGACCAAAAAGACCGGAACTCCAATATAAAAGAAAATCATGCAAGAAACAAAAATAGTAGGTAACAAATTTAGTACATAGAACAGAATCTATATACTAAATTGAAAAAAAAACCACGAAAATAATTAAATACTTGAAAACGAGGAATACAAGCACACAAATTTGTATTTTAAGAAAACCTTTATGAATAACAAAATTTGAAAATAAGAAAAAAATTCACAATTTTCCCAAACTGCATAGAAAGAAAAGAAAATTTGAAAAGTAAAAGCGACCATGCAAAAAGAGACCAAAGGGAATAATACTCTATTTGAGTGCACCCGATTTCGAACGAGAAACCACACAAACCACCACGAAAATTGAAACCATGCCAACCGAAAATAACAAAAATTGGAATGGAATTAACTTTAAACTAAAGAAATGAATAAATACAACAAAAAGGGGGAACTTACAATTAATGCTAAGAAATAATTCCATTAAGTACCAAAACATGCATTCGAAACAAATGATTATTAAATAAACAGACATTGCAAATCGAGATCGAATCGGCAATTGGTTTTGTGTGCTTATTTGTATTAACATTAGCTGCTTAAATGTTCTTTTGCATGAAAACTCAATAAAAATAAGTACTCAAACAGAAAATAAAGTTTTGAATTTCAACATCAGAGGAACTGTTAAAAGTAAATGGTAGTTTGGGGGAGCTGCCACCCTCCTGCCCTAATTATAACCAAACTCGTTTTAGGTGTAATCAGTAACGGTGATGTGTCAGAAAAAAGGGGGCTCGGTAATCTTTAATGTTATACAAAACACACAAAAAGATAATTAAAATAGCTAAATAGCCAATTAAAAAAACACAAACAGCATAACTAATACCGATAAATTATACTACATTTGAGAACACCACAGTTAAATACTATACTAGAGAGCAACTAAAGTTGACCCTACTACATCACTAACAAAGTAGTTTCCATCGCTGTGTTTGAATTTCAAGTGAACATCAATTTAAAAATATGATTATTTCGTTGCATAGTGTCTTTTTATCACAATTTGCGTATCGAATTTCCTCCTATCAACCCAACACAGGCTTTGTGTTTACTCACTTTCTCCTTCCGCGTAGTAACGTACTGGGTTCAGGAAACGTTGCCGTGAAGTAAAAGCAAACACACCTTACCACCACTAAATGTCAACAATAGTTCTGCACTTGTAGTCCACTTGCTTCCTAAAAAGAAATTTTTTACGTAGCTAAAAAAAAATTGTTAAGATCACTGAACCCGGGAACAAAGAAAAGGATCTCCGGTATATCCCAAGGAAACATTTTCTTCTTCGGCACGTCTGACGTCATTGTTCGCACCGGAGCGTCGATCTGGAATTTAAGCGATACATTCTCCTTGACTTCACCTGAAAGAAAAAGCTACTGTAAAGCCAAGAAAACTTAATGGATTATTAAAATAGCAATAAGAATAAAAAAATCTCAAAGTTGTACAAGTTAGTCGTTTAGTATTAGTAGTTAGGATATTAAAATTAGTAGATGCAAAATAATCCTGGAAGTCCTGGGATTTGGAATTCTGGAACAGGGATCAGCTGAAATTCTCTGAAAATTTGAACTTAATTTGGAAATAAAATAACAAGTCACATAGAAAAAAATCCAACTAGCAAAATAGTGCACTTGTAAAACTTTTAAATAAGGTACAGTTTGTATTAGTAGCGGCTCGGCCATAGGAGTAAGTGAACCTGAAAGAAAAAGCCAATGTAAAAGCCTGAACTGCATGGGCGTAGCCAGGGGGGCAGGGAGGGGCAGCTAACCCCTAAGTTCTGAGTAATTTACTTTTAGTTAAGCCCCCAGGCCCCCCTTTAGTATTAAAACTTTATTCACACTTATTTTATAAGTTTATTGAAATCAAAACTCTAAAATGCTTGTCCAAATTTGGGTTTACGTGTACTAAAAAACAGTTTAAAACCCTGTTCTTAAAGTAAAATTTCCGAAATTTTTCTGGGGGAGAACCACCAGACCCCCCCTTCCAAATTTAACCCCTATTACTAAAAACTTTTTTTATATCAATTTATCTTGGATGCAAATTCTACCTAAAAAAGCGTTGAAAAACTACATTAAACCTATTAATATTGACCTCATTTTATTATTAAACCTATTGACCTTATTAATATTTACCTCATTTTTTCCACCCCACCCACAAAACTTTTTCATTAATTTCATAAGGGCAAAAAACCCTCTCGAAACAATCCAGTGGCTACGGCCATCTCTCACAGGGCTTTAAAATTCTCCACAAACATAAAAAAAGTCAACACTGCTTGCCCACCCCTAAATGGAACCCTGTATTGAGAAACAAAAAGTAGAGCAAAATCGGTACAACCTTAAATAACCATTTCTTTTTCTGCATATCCGACGTTATTGGCTGCCATGCATTGTCATACTAGACATCAGCTTCCACATCTCTTCTCAATTGACTTCCCCTGAAAGAAAAAGCGACTGTAAAAACCAAAACTGTATTGAGAAACAAAAAGTAGAGCAAAATCGGTACAACCTTATATAATCATTTCTTTTTCTGCATATCCGACGTTATTGGCTGCCATGCATTGTCATACTAGACATCAGCTTCCACATCTCTTCTCAATTGACTTCCCCTGAAAGAAAAAGCGACTGTAAAAACCAAAACTGTATTGAGAAGCAAAAAGTAGAGCAAAATCGGTACAACCTTATATAATCATTTCTTTTTCTGCATATCCGACGTTATTGGCTGCCATGCATTGTCATACTAGACATCAGCTTCCACATCTCTTCTCAATTGACTTCCCCTGAAAGAAAAAGCGACTGTAAAAACCAAAACTGTATTGAGAAGCAAAAAGTAGAGCAAAATCGGTACAACCTTATATAATCATTTCTTTTTCTGCATATCCGACGTTATTGGCTGCCATGCATTGTCATACTAGACATCAGCTTCCACATCTCTTCTCAATTGACTTCCCCTGAAAGAAAAAGCGACTGTAAAAACCAAAACTGTATTGAGAAGCAAAAAGTAGAGCAAAATCGGTACAACCTTATATAATCATTTCTTTTTCTGCATATCCGACGTTATTTGCTGCCATGCATTGTCATACTAGACATCAGCTTCCACATCTCTTCTCAATTGACTTCCCCTGAAAGAAAAAGCGACTGTAAAAACCAAAACTGTATTGAGAAGCAAAAAGTAGAGCAAAATCGGTACAACCTTATATAATCATTTCTTTTTCTGCATATCCGACGTTATTGGCTGCCATGCATTGTCATACTAGACATCAGCTTCCACATCTCTTCTCAATTGACTTCCCCTGAAAGAAAAAGCGACTGTAAAAACCAAAACTGTATTGAGAAGCAAAAAGTAGAGCAAAATCGGTACAACCTTATATAATCATTTCTTTTTCTGCATATCCGACGTTATTGGCTGCCATGCATTGTCATACTAGACATCAGCTTCCACATCTCTTCTCAATTGACTTCCCCTGAAAGAAAAAGCGACTGTAAAAACCAAAACTGTATTGAGAAGCAAAAAGTAGAGCAAAATCGGTACAACCTTATATAATCATTTCTTTTTCTGCATATCCGACGTTATTGGCTGCCATGCATTGTCATACTAGACATCAGCTTCCACATCTCTTCTCAATTGACTTCCCCTGAAAGAAAAAGCGACTGTAAAAACCAAAACTGTATTGAGAAGCAAAAAGTAGAGCAAAATCGGTAAAACCTTATATAATCATTTCTTTTTCTGCATATCCGACGTTATTGGCTGCCATGCATTGTCATACTAGACATCAGCTTCCACATCTCTTCTCAATTGACTTCCCCTGAAAGAAAAAGCGACTGTAAAAACCAAAACTGTATTGAGAAGCAAAAAGTAGAGCAAAATCGGTAAAACCTTATATAATCATTTCTTTTTCTGCATATCCGACGTTATTGGCTGCCATGCATTGTCATACTAGACATCAGCTTCCACATCTCTTCTCAATTGACTTCCCCTGAAAGAAAAAGCGACTGTAAAAACCAAAACTGTATTGAGAAGCAAAAAGTAGAGCAAAATCGGTAAAACCTTATATAATCATTTCTTTTTCTGCATATCCGACGTTATTGGCTGCCATGCATTGTCATACTAGACATCAGCTTCCACATCTCTTCTCAATTGACTTCCCCTGAAAGAAAAAGCGACTGTAAAAACCAAAACTGTATTGAGAAGCAAAAAGTAGAGCAAAATCGGTAAAACCTTATATAATCATTTCTTTTTCCGCATATCCGACGTTATTGGCTGCCATGCATTGTCATACTAGACATCAGCTTCCACATCTCTTCTCAATTGACTTCCCCTGAAAGAAAAAGCGACTGTAAAAACCAAAACTGTATTGAGAAGCAAAAAGTAGAGCAAAATCGGTAAAACCTTATATAATCATTTCTTTTTCTGCATATCCGACGTTATTGGCTGCCATGCATTGTCATACTAGACATCAGCTTCCACATCTCTTCTCAATTGACTTCCCCTGAAAGAAAAAGCGACTGTAAAAACCAAAACTGTATTGAGAAGCAAAAAGTAGAGCAAAATCGGTACAACCTTATATAATCATTTCTTTTTCCGCATATCCGACGTTATTGGCTGCCATGCATTGTCATACTAGACATCAGCTTCCACATCTCTTCTCAATTGACTTCCCCTGAAAGAAAAAGCGACTGTAAAAACCAAAACTGTATTGAGAAGCAAAAAGTAGAGCAAAATCGGTAAAACCTTATATAATCATTTCTTTTTCTGCATATCCGACGTTATTGGCTGCCATGCATTGTCATACTAGACATCAGCTTCCACATCTCTTCTCAATTGACTTCCCCTGAAAGAAAAAGCGACTGTAAAAACCAAAACTGTATTGAGAAGCAAAAAGTAGAGCAAAATCGGTACAACCTTATATAATCATTTCTTTTTCCGCATATCCGACGTTATTGGCTGCCATGCATTGTCATACTAGACATCAGCTTCCACATCTCTTCTCAATTGACTTCCCCTGAAAGAAAAAGCGACTGTAAAACACATTTATCTTAATGGATTATAAAAGTAACAATAATTGACAAAATAAATCTCATTGCTATGTAAGTTAGTCGTTTAGTGTTAGTTGTTAGGATATTAAGGATTAGTAGATGCAAATGAAATCCTTGAAGTTCAGAACTTGTTTTCTTCTATCTGCTGAAATTATCTGAAAAAATTGAACTTAACTTGGAATTAAAATCATAATAACATAAGGAACATCTTACATAGGAAAAAATCCAACTATACTAAGATAGTGCACTTGTAAAACTTTTAAATAAGGTATAGAAAATAATGCTGGCGGCTCGGCCTTAGGAGCGCGTTCGAGAAAATTATTCGTTCAGTTAAACTAAAGGGAAAAGTAATAAAAATCTATCGCGTTTCCAAGCTCCCATCAATTCAAAATCGTTTCAAAAGTAAGTTTATTACAAAAATTCTGCGAGCTTTCAAAGCTTTACTTTAAAGCTTTTTAATTTTTCAACTCCAGCAGTATGTGTGACCGAGAAAAAAGCAGGAGTTTTTTGCCTTATCCCTCCTTTGGTACTCAGAACTAATTTATTCACTACTTTTTTTATATATTAAGATATTTAAGACGTAAAGTTTTCCTAAAATGTATTTAATAGTTTAATTACGCCTTTAAATATGTATATGAAGGGCTGAGGAATAATTTTGGGCTCCTCCTGAAATACGTTTCTATATACACCACTTAAAATTACCCTTAAAAGCAATTAAAAGCAGGGTTGGCTGGATTGGACCCAATGGGTTCACATGGGTTTTTTCAAGAAACCCCATGTGAAAAAACCCACATTTTGGACCCATTTTTGGGTCTTTTCAAAAAAATCAAGATTTTGGCAGTTCCTTCAAAATTTAAAACGTTTATTTTCAAAATTAAAGATATTTTAAAAATTTTAATGGGTTTTTTCAAAATTTAAACTAGGTTTTAAAAATTAAATGGTGTTTTTTCAATTTCAGGGAGTTTTTTTTAAGTTAAATAGGTTCTTTCATTATTCAGTGCAGTTGGTTTTTTAATTATTGAAGGGTTTTTTTCAAAATTTAGGACGTTTAAAGTTCAAACTAGATATAAAAATAATGATTTTTTTTAATTTCAGTGGGTTTTTTCAAAGTTGAATAGATTTCTTTCAATATTGAATGGGTTTTTTCAAAGTTTAGGATATTTTTTAAATTTTAGTGGGTTTTTTCAGAATTTAAACCAGGTTTCAGAAAATAAGGGGTGATTTTACAATTTCAGTGGGTTTTTCAAAGTATAAAAACTTTGAAAAAACCCACTTATGTGTGGAAAAACTGACATTTTTTTGACAGAACACATTTAACCCATTAGCGCCCAGTGATCTATTTCTAGATCGCTAAACATAGTGTCATAAATGCTCTCAAATTACCTTAAATTCACCCATCAGTAACAAAACTGCACATATGACAAGAGAAAACATCCCTCAATCGTAATACCCTGTGTTTTTTGTGTTTCCTTCATTTATTTTTTAATAGGGATGGGCTAAAGTTCGTCTCGGGGTTTCATTTTACAATTTTTTCATCTTCATTCGTGTTTTTCAAGAAAACTGTAAAGGTATACCACTTAAGGATTCCTTTTTCAGTTTTATTTTATCTTTATAGATGTAACTATTGGGATATTATGCAAAGTTTTGTCAAAATTAATTTATTTAGTAAAAAATCAAGTCCAAATACTGCTGATCTAAAAATAGATCACTGGGCGTTCGGGCGTCCATTTTTTCTGTGTTGCATACAATACGATTATTTAATTTTTCCATTAAAAACTGATAAAAATGAGTCTGAGAATACTCAGTAATGTTTAAAATAAAGTCAACTATTGATTTTCTTAAGAAATTTAATATTATTTTATTGCTAATTAAATTTTTAAATATATTCAGGTGAATAAATGGAAGATAGGCCAATATGATTCATTACCGATAAAGCACAGTATTGCAACTAGTGGTATGAAATAATTAATGTTTATTCACAAAAACTTATCTCTCTATTCTAAAAAAAAGTTTTTGGTGAACGGTTTCCAGAGAAAGGCTTTTTAGTTACTGATCCGTATAACACATATTTGGTATCAAACTGTCCGGATTCTTTTGAGGATGTGCAAAGTGCCTTTAGAATTTCTAAAAAAAATCTTAATTTTAAAATATTTCCATTTTTTTAGATTTCGGATAAGGTCGCAGTTACAAAGCAAGAAACTATGAATTTTAAAACAATTGAAAACATATTTCACTGGTTTTTTAATATTCAAATGGATTAAATAATCATCTTTCTATTTATAACACGAGTTTAAAAATATATTTTGTGTTATTTTTAACAATATTTATATTTTTGTTGTTCACAAAGGGTTTGATTGTTGTTCAAACGGTTTTCATTATATTTTAAACTTATATATAATTAATTTATTTTTTATTTTTTAAATAACAAATTAATATTTTTATATTTATCTTTGTAGTTGTGGCAACCTAATCATTACTATATTTACAATAAAATATACACTCGCTTTCGGAAATTTTGAATTTTGCATTTATTTTTTATATCCTTTTGCAAGTATGTTTTTTAAGGTAGTAAAATGTAACTCTTTATTTCATAATGACAAAACGCAAACAACTAAATAACACGGGTGAATGTTTTAGAAATAAGGATGAAAATATTGGAAGTCTTGACATTCGGTGTCGTTGCTATGAAAATGACACAACTTCGGAGTTTGTTTCTCATGAAGATAAAATTCTAAATTTTCGCGATGTTTAAGATAATTACTACATTTTTAACAGTCAATCATTACAAATTTTAAGAAAGTTAAATTTATTCCTGATATATTTCAATGCTTCCCTTAATGTATCTGTGAAAAAACATTACCTTAGGGAAATGGGTAAAAGAATGTTTACATTGCTTTGTTGTTAATTTTCTTGGGGTTCAATTCCGTTATAGTTCCCGCTAAATATCGCCAATCTCTTTCAAACGCTCAATATTCAAATGTAAACCAATTTTCATAATTTTTAATGATAAACTGAACAGTTATAGATCTAATTAAACACTTTAATCTATGAATTTGGAACAATTTAGCAATATTTATACTTTATAGTGTCCAAAAGAGATTAGTGATATTTAGCGGGAACTATAACGGAATTGAACCCCAAGAAAATTAACAACAGAGCAATGTAAACATTTTTTACCCATTTCCCTAAGGTAATGTGTTTTTCACAGATACATTAAGGGAAGCACTGAAACATTAAGGGAAGGTTCATATTTAGCGGGAACTATATATGAACCTTTCTTGGAATTATAAAGCGATCCGCCAATTCATGTTACCATAAAGGAAATGATAAAATTCTACCACTGAATAAATATTCGCCATTTTTGAAAGAATACCACGGAGAAGTAGTTCTCCTGTTTTAAGAATGTTTTATAAAGTGAGTAAGTGCTGTGAGCTGTGTTTTGTGAGGATGGCAAAGCGATCCAAAAGTTTCTGCGTCAGCATTTAACGGGGGTTGGCGAGCGATAGCGAGCAGGGGTCGGTAGCTCCCTAGTTTTATAAAACACAAGTTAAAGTAGTTTTGAAATACTTCGTACGGAAAATTATAAGACAATTAAAGGTTATCAAGGAGCTATGAAAATCTCAAATTGATAATTGCAATTTTTTTTAAATTTTTTAATTGGCCCTTATAACCTTAAAATTGACGTTACGACAGAGTAAGTAGTTTATTGGAATAGGGACGGTGAAAAGCTCAAACAAGCAGAAATTTTGAATGTTGCCATGTAAGATCAAGTTACATTTTATTTCATGAATATTGATTTATGGTAAAACCAATCTACAAAATTTTCAAAAAATTAGCCCAATGCATTTTATTTTACTTATTAGTTAAAATTTTATGTCATGTCATATGTTTTCTATAATACACTTTTATAAATTTAAAGTTATTGGTCCAATTTCCCCTTTTTCCCCTATAATTACTTTCAACATAGGCTATTTGTTTATTTAATTGCGGGTAAATCATTTAATTTTATTACTGTTAAATTATTTTCCCCACATATTTATGAATAAATACGAGTTTCTTAAAGAGAAATATCATTATTTCTATTTATTCCATAATTTTTAGGATTTTTCAACTAGTACTTAGCTCTGTGACAAAAAATATCCTCCGAACGCCCAGTGATCTATTTTCAGATCAGCATTTTTTAAAGAAACTAATTACTGTTTTGACAAAATTTGTTTATAATATTCATATTTAAGTCAAAATACACCAAATTCATGATTTTTATCCAATTCGCCCAACAAAAAAATAATTTGGGCGTTAATGGGTTAACATAGAAAGAACTTACTAAAATTTGAAAAAAACAGACTTTCTAGGAAAAACCACTTAATTTTGAAAAAACCCACACTTTTTCCGAAAAAACCCAGTTTTACATGGGTTTTTTCAGGGTTTTATTGAAAAAACCCGGGATTTTGCCAACCCTGATTAAAAGCCAAATTAAACTTTTTGAAATACGCTTATTACCTCATTTAAAGTTTTTCTGGACAGAAATCCTTTGATATAAACTATATATTACAAAAAAAATTAAGATTTTTAAAGGTAGAAAAAATTAAAAATTCAAGCGTGTACGATCAAGTATATAATACTATTTCAAATTTGTACATTTTATTTTTTTACATTTAATACTACTTATATTGAATTTGTTGACTTAAATCTGATTTTACAATAAAGACTTCCCGTGTCCCCCCCGTATTACCCCATAAATTGAAAGGTTGGGGGTAGATTGGGCTACCCAATACTATATATTTCTACTATACTATACAGGGTGTCCCACGAGAAGTGGCCCAACCCTTTAACTTTTGAACCCCTACAGATATAGTCATGAAAGTGGGGTCTAGGTATAGTAAAGTGACCATGCCCTATCCGATCAGATAACTTTCAACGCCCTCTAGCGGAAAATTTAGAAGTTATAATTTTTATTTTAAAAACTGTGTTAGGTATGTGAAAAAAGTCAATGACTAAGTTGTAGAGCATCATCGATTTAGTAGGAAAAGACACCTTAAGCAGAAAAATATCTTGAATAAAATCCCTAAAACGCACGCTCAAATAGGTTGAATTTACGTAGATTTTACGTCTTAAAACGCTCCTCATGAGGCGAAAATGAGAAATTTTCAATTTAATGAACTAAGAATGCTTTTAGTCATTTACTTAAATCATAAAAATAAAAATTTCTCATTTTCACCTCGTGAGGGGCGTCTTAAGACGTAAAAACTACGTGAATTCAACCTAATTGAGCTTGCGTTTTAGGGGTTTTATTCAAGATATTTTTCTGCTTAAGGTGTCTTTTCCTACTAAATCGATGATGCTCTACAACTTAGTCACTGACTTTTTTCACATACCTAACACAGTTTTTAAAATAAAAATTATAACTCCTAAATTTTCCGCTAGAGGGCGTTAAAAGTTATCTCATCGGATAGGGCATGGTCACTTTACTATACCTAGACCCCACTTTCATGACTATATCTGTAGGGGTTCAAAAGTTAAAGGGTTGGGCCACTTCTCGTGGGACACCCTGTGTGTATACCAACTATACTATACTATACTATATACCAACATATTTCTAACCTCGTTTTATGACGTCCCATGAATTTTATCCTGGAAAGAAATGGTTTTAGTCTGGCAGGTTATAGCCGAAATATTTCAAATATTCGGCAGAGCTTCGATTAGCCTACCAGCCGCCATGTTAACCCACAACTCAAATGATAACTCTGACAACCACAGAGATTTAACTATTAATATCATTATTAGATCCTAAATTAATAATCTACTAAATATTATTATCTTGGGATCCGATAATAATGATATTAATAGTTAAATCTTTGTGGTTGGTTATCAGTCATCATTTGTGCTGTGGGTAAACATGGCGGCTGGAGGACTCTCATCGAAGTTAAGCCGAATATTTTACTTCCAGGGGCGTCATTTCAGTTTTTGGTTGGGGGGGCAAGGAATTTTTTTTAATTGGGTCTATACCTTGCTGTAACTAGGGTTTTTTTTCGCGGGAGTTGCCTGAACTTCATTTTTAAGGTAATATCATGTCAAAATTTCACAACGTGAACTCCAAAGAAAAAGGGGGTCTGGGGGTTTACCCCCATAAAAATTTTGAAAATTTGGCTCTTAAAGTAGTGTTTTAGCTCGTTTTTGAGACCCTTTGGGCTGCATCCAAAGAGAACAGTTTCTTGTAAACCACATAATTTTCTAGGGAAAAGAGTAGTAAATAAACGTCAAAGTTTTAAGGGGGCTAGGGGTCCTCCCCCAGGAATTTTAATTCCCCTTTACACTAGTGTTTTATCTCTTTTTCAAACTCTTTGGGGGAACTTCGTAAGAAAAAATCTTCTTGTAAAAGGAATGGTTTTCAAGGATGAAAACACTAAATAAGAGACATGAAAATTTTAGAGGGGGTCTGGGGGTCCCCCCCAGAAAATTTTTGAAATTGAACCCTCAAAAGTAATGTTTTAACTCCTTTTGAGACATTTTGAGTTGCACCCAAAGCTCCTTGTGGAAGTTACAGAATTTTCAAAGGACTTGCAGCTATTTTTCACATTACAGTGGAAACCTTGGGGGGGGCGGTTGCCCCCCCCTGCCCCCCCTAAATGACGCCCCTGTTTACTTCTGATGGAACACTTGACACATCGAAATTATCTAGCCACGGCGACAGGAATCCTATGACACATCAGACCTGTGAAGGAAAACAGACATTAGAAAAAGTACCGGGAAATCCCAATACGGCCATAAAATAGTGAATCCTGGAATCACAGCTTCTTATACTAAGCAGCAACTTAAGTTGAACCTACTACGTCACTAACAAACAAAGTAGTTCCCATCGCGGTATCTTCGAGTGAACGTCAATTTTAAAATAGGATTATATTTCGTAAACCCGTGTATAAATAGTGTCTTTTTCATCACGACTCGCGTATCGAAACTCCTCCTATCAACCCAACAGGCCTTGTGTTTACTTTCTGCTTCCACGATGTGACGTACTGGGTTCATGAAACGTTGCTGTGAAGTATAGAAATAATATTGTTTACTCCCCAAAAAACAATCAATTGACAACACCTAATTTCGCCAAAAATGTCACCCATGCATTTTTTTAGGATTTACCAAATTTGTTTGGATTTTGGCTATACACCAGATGATCTAGATTTATACTAGTGATGGGCAAAATCGATAATTTTAGGTATCGAATACTTTGGTATCGAATACTTATAGGTATCGAATACTTTGGTATCGAATACTTATAGGTATCGAGTGCTTTTAGGTATCGAGTACTTTTTTTCAATGTCGGGAAATGAACCTGAAGGGACTTTTTTTTAGGGCCTATCCATAATCAGACTAATATTCAAAAAACTGAAAGCGATCCATCAAAAAGCCCCGTAGCTACGGGCGTGGAGGTGGATAGAGGCGAAGGATTTGGGGGGGGGGAAACCTAGCCGCGTCAAATTTCTCTCGCGGATGAAAACGACTTGGTTTTGAGCGTTGCAAA
This sequence comes from Tetragnatha versicolor, assembly GCA_024610705.1. NCBI lineage: Eukaryota > Metazoa > Arthropoda > Arachnida > Araneae > Tetragnathidae > Tetragnatha > Tetragnatha versicolor. The sequence continues at coordinate 728,174 of JANDEH010000035.1, read as the reverse complement.
ATGAAAACGGAAACAGGCTGCGTTTGATCTACAGTAGGTATTACAAAGATTACTTCATTGAAAAATTTAAAACGAAATATGTCAATAAAGTATCGATACTTTTGTGGGTATCGAATACACTCGATACCTATAGGTATCGAGTACTTAAGTATTTGGTATCGATACCTGCCCAACACTAATTTATACCAGCGGTTCTTAAACATTCGATCATCACGGCCCCCCCTTTATTAATTGCCAGACTTCACGGCCCACAAAGATTTTGAACCACAAACTTTTTTTTCGGGGGGTGGGTCGTTATGAGTTAAATTTTAGATTATTTAAAGGAAGTAGTATGTAAATTATGTTGGACAGTTTGCTAAAATTTGACAATTTTAAGTAATAATGGGGGTCTCCCCCAGAAATTTTCTGAAAAATGCCCTCAAAAGTATTATTTCAGTTAAATCTCTGTGTCTCAGTAAAACGTTATGTTTCCGTCTGTCCTGGGAAAGAAGCGGATACTTGAGATGAAGCACACAAACCGGAAAATAAATATTAATCCAATACCATCAAAATCCAGTCGACATGTTTACCCACATCTCATATGATGACTGACAACCATAGCGATCTAATAATTTTATTATTATTAGATCCTAATATAACTATCAACTGATAATTATTTATGATCCAATAATAATATTAGTAATATCTCTATGGATGCCAGTCATCCTTTGAGCTGTGGGTAAACATGGCGGCTGGAGAAGTCTTATAGAAACTTCGCCAAATGGGCATATTGCATAAACTTTGCTTTTAAGAAAGAACTGTAAAATCCGACCGATTCACTTGTTGTAGTATTTACCGCAGGCACGTAAAGTAAATATGGGGACATATATTCACATAAACTTCCATCTTAAATTGAAAAGGGCGTAAATGTTTTGGATATAATATTTAGATCCTAATAAAATTATCTACTGATAACTCTTACTTTATGATCTAATAATATCAGTAATATCTATAGGGATCCCAGTCATCTATTGAGCTGTGGGTAAACATGGCGGCTGGAGGAGTCTTATCGAAGCAGCTCCAAATGAGCATATTGCATAATCTTGGCTTTTAAGAAAGAACCTTAATATCCAACCGATACACCTGTTTCAGAAATATGGGGACATATATTCACATAAACTTTCATCTTAAATTGAAAAGGGTGTAATGTTTCGGATATAAGATTTAAAGATTCAACGAGTAAGCAGAAGTAGAAATTTCTAAAGACCATATAATAAAGAAACAACATGACAATAGCATTAAAACCTAAAATAGTGAATAAATTCACATACAGTCACCTGAAATCAAAATAATGCAGTCTCCAAATAATAACCGGCAAAGATTCTTGTAAGACGACAGCTGTTCTCCAACCAACGACGAATACGATGTGATGTCGTTCTACGAACTACCTGTGGCAAATCTGAAAGAAAAATGCTTACGGCGCTTACAAAATATCAATATGAAACAAGTTGAGTTGTCCCAAACGCACAACAGTAGCTTCCCCGCATGTCCAGAGTTCATGGTTTTAAGCGATAGTGGAAATCGAAAAAAAAATTCGATATGCCTTGTGATAGGGGCGCTGCGATCGCATCCACTACTCATCCTGCCCGTCACTTCATGAGAGGCGGAGACAAAGAATCTCAATCCTCGAAATACCCCTCCGAAAATGACGGATAGAATGTGTGTGAACACGTCACAACCAATCACAGCTGACGATCCCAAAATAGTACCGCCTACTCCCGTATCAATCACAGACATTTGCAAGTGCTGCCCTCTAATTGGAGATTCCTTTGGAAAGTAGCGTTTTCGGAACTTTTTTTTTCCCTGCGCGGCAAACAATGTGTCAAAAATAGAATGTTCAATTCCCGACAATCTATTTATTAACTTTTTAAATATTAGCTTTCACGAACTAATTTGTTATATGTGAGAAAACTCCAGCTCTCAAGCGTCGCCTCCAACCGTGGACCGGTTTCACCCTTGTTAGGGCTCATCAGCACGGTATAGGAAGGTAACGCAAGAGAGCGGAGGAAGAGCTTTTAGTCTAGCCGACTATAACGGAAAAAGTGGTGACTATTGATTAGTCCTCCACTATCTGCCGGAATGAACTGCGCATTCCATAGAACAGATTTAATTTCCGAAAGGACAGGTATGAAAAAGGAGTGCTTCACCGCTAAGGAGTGCTTAGGGTGAAACCGGTCCACGGTTGGAGGCGACGCTTGAGAGCTGGAGTTTTCTCAGAGGTAGTGGTGAAGCACTCCTTTTTCATACCTGTCCTTTCGGAAATTAAATCTGTTCTATGGAATGCGCAGTTCATTCCGGCAGATAGTGGAGGACTAATCAATAGTCACCACTTTTTCCGTTATAGTCGGCTAGACTAAAAGCTCTTCCTCCGCTCTCTTGCGTTACCTTCCTATACCGTGCTGATGAGCCCTAACAAGGGTGAAACCGGTCCACGGTTGGAGGCAACGCTTGAGAGCTGGAGATTTCTCACATATTCCTCGAAGCAGAGGTAGTGGTGAAGCACTCCTTTTTCTTAATTTGTTATACATTTAGTGTCAACCAAGGACTGATTAAAGGGGCCTCCCACGAGAAAAGAGGTAAAGGTGGACCAAAATGTGTTTAGTTACTGTTTTTAGGGGTCAAATTTCCAAAAATTTTCGAGAAGATACGTTTGGAAGCGAAAGTTGATGACAATGAAAATGTCCGAACCGGAAAACGTTTTGGCGGTCCGGGAAATAACCTCACGCGGTCCGGATGTGGACCGCGGTTTTCCATCATAATTTCCGATTAAATTATGCTGTTTTTCCATCCCTGCTTAAAAAAATATATTATTTACTGGTTTTTTATGAATTTTGTCTCAATCCTATCAGTAAATCAAAAGAGTTAATTTCGATAATTTTTTTTAAACTTGTGAGGAACTAGGAGTTTTTTTAACGAAGCTATAAGAGCAAAACTGGTAAAAATCCAGAGAAACCAGTAATTTTCCAACACGGATTATGTTATACGTAAAAAGAATTAAACAATAGGCATGTGAAGGTAAATGTTTAACCCTTTATGCCCCGACGGGACTTGTAAGTCCCACTTCCCTTTGTTCCAAATTCGTCCAATTTTCGTCATGTAAGGCCAAATTTCGTTTACTTTTAGTTGCAGTTAAGTAAACTTAACATAGATGGGACGAGCTATGCTACTAGGGTTAATTTGAAGCTTATATACTTAATATACTTATAGGGATAACATAAAAAATATACAGCACAATTTTTCTGAAAAACATAATTAGGGACATAAAGGGTTAAGGGGAGTTTACATCATTTGGAATATTTTTAATTTTATCCAATATTGAATTCATGAAATCTCGGCAATTATAGAGATATATCTGCATTATAAATTTGAAATATTCTCCAAGCAAAAGCTTAAAACCGTATGTAGCTTTCTGTTGTATGTAAAACAAACCACACCCTTTAACCACACCCTTTTACCAAATGTAACTTCCTTAACGGCAATTACCATACCAGAAGGTAGTAAAAAAACTAGTCTAAACTTTTTTTTAATCCCAGCTTTAGTGTACGCCCACCTTATAATCGAACTTTCAACTTGGTTGGAATAATTTTTTAGTAAGTTAGTAATTTTAGTAACCTAAACTTTGCCTTTAAAATGGTTTCAGTTTCTCTTGTTGATTTTTTTCGGTAAAATGTCTCCATTTTGTAACTCCCTGTCACAAAGTATCAAATGTTGATAAACCCCCTTTTAGAGTGACGTCATTGAAGGACAGCTCCTTAAAACAAACCTCATCAAAAGAAATTAACAGAATCTCGAAAAATATAGGATTTTTCAACGGCACAAACAAATATTTTATCATTTTTGAAATATGAATTCTTACTTCCGATTGAAAAACGTAAAAATTCTGCCACGTAAATGCCATGCCATGAGATTCCACAAGAATTAACTTTCATCCAAAACTTATAGATAAAAAATCCAAGTATTTAGTTTTAAAATTTTGGCCTAAGTCACAATAGCTACCATAAAAGTGAGTTTATCATAACATTACTTTAATAACTAGTTTTCAATACGGGTAATAGAACAAGGGGTCACAAATTAAAGTTGAATAAAGGAAAATTTAAGACGGATTGTAGGAAGCATTATTTTTTTAATAGAGTAGTGGATAGATGGAATGCGATGCCTGAAACAATTGTAAATTCAAGTGGGGTAAACGAGTTCAAGAGGAAAATTGGCAGATACTGGGATTCCGGTAGTGTGGGTTAAAAAGACTGGACCAACCTTGCTGGGCTTATGCCTGTAGATGGTCGACTTAATTTGTATTTGTATTTGTGTAACAAAAAATAAGCATTTGAATATTTTTACATTGAAATTATTCAGTAATAGTATTGAAATTAATCTCTAATAAATCTTAATTACCCATGATTATATTTTCGAAAATATTGATAGGGTTTTGAAGTAAATCAGAATAACCCACAAAAGTGAGACAGAACTTTAATTTTGTGTAATTTATATTTTAAAAACACTTGAACATATTTTTTTTTAATTTTAACAAAGATATTGAATCTAGATATTTTAAAATTATTGTATTTTTGAGTTTGAAAGTTTAAAACTAAATTATGGAATTATGTTGGTAGAATATTTCAATTTGCAATGCAGTCATCAAGCCTTTATAAAAGATCACACGTTATACAACAGAAATTTCACCAATTCGTCCAATTTTTGTCACGTACAGACAAATTTAGTTTACTTCTAGTTGCAGTTGCGTAAATTTGTCATATTTGATACGATGTCATTCAAGGGATTGTTTTAAACTGACAAAGTTACTGTCCTTAATGTAAATCTAGAATTTTAGTGATCTTCCCCATAAAATCAGTGCCAGAGAAAAATTCGGAAGTGTACATGGATAATTTTTAAATGCTCTCTATGATCCAAAAATAATAATTAAATTTTAGAGCTATTTATTCCCAGATTACATCTTTTTTACGTTCTTTCAAAAGATACAAAGCTAATTGAATCGTCAGTTTGAAGAAGGGAATAAGTCCAAAAAATGACAAATTGACTTTTTGTGCTCAAAAGAATCTCCAAGCTTTGCCCTACACATGGGTGAAAAGAGGGGGAAATAACCCCTATAGGGAGATATCGCCCCTTGAAGTTGAGAAATCGATGTCCATACAATGAAAATTCCATTACTTTTTTTTTCGATTTTCTCAAAACTTGATTTTTGGACTTATTCCCTTCTTCAAACTGACGATTCAATTGGGGTTCAAACAATTTATTGATAACCATTTGGGAATTTAGTTAAATTTTAGAGTCATAAGCCCGACTAGTGACAGACGTGGGCAAAAAATAAAGGTTACTCCTCCAAAAATCTCAAACTTCAGTTGTAAAGATCAGAGGGTAGATTTGCGGATGAACCCAGAATAAAACTACGCTATAAAGACTAAAGGCATATGAGTATTATAGGGGGTCTAAACTAAAGTTCTTCTCATAGTGGGTTTCACCGAGAGCCCTGAATAAATTCAGTTGATCCCTAAACACCCTACCTGTTGAAATCCACGAACACTACGTCACCTTAGAATCAAATCCATTCGGCAAACTTCGGGAATCCCGATTCTTGGCATTTAGATCGTTGAAGAAAATAATTTGATTGGTTTTGATCTGTTCTACTCGATCATGTCAGCTCTTACAAACCAAAAAACGAGCTTCTCCACCGATCTGATCGCCAAGGATCGGGATTCCCGAAGGTTGCCGAATGGAGATAGTAGTTTTTGATACTAAAGTGACGACTAGACACATTTAACCTTGTCACCTTCTAAAGCCCTAATGAAGAAAGTTTAAGTTCCCTGTGACCAATTTCGGAGACAGAGAAAGGTAAAGCGAAAATGGGGGTCAGGTCTACTGATGGGGGTCAAAATGACCCCGAACAGTAACCAGGCAGTGCCTCACAAGACACTGATGGAGTTTAAGCGGTGACGACACTAGGGATTATAAGAGAACCAGCATAGTCGCACCCGAGGAGACGTTACTCGGGTACAGACGCCAAACCCTACATCGGGTTCCAGGGAGCAAGTCGCGGTCACAGAAGACCGGGACATGACACACCTAGCGACGGGCCCCTGCGTCAGGGAGGGACAACCAGGGCTCTGACCACTGTCCCCGGGGGTAAAGCTTTATCCTCTCGGTACCAAGTCTGGCCCGGAGGCGATATTCCACAATGACTAACTCCCCAGCGCTAGCGCCGCCAAGGGTGCCAAACGAGTCGCTTTTCCAACTACGCCAAACCTTGCGGCTCTCGCGATTTCTCTTGTTTAACGAGATTTGCTGTTATATTTTTTTCGCCGCGTCGCGTTTAAAGGAGTGCGAGTGTTGTGTTCAGTGTTTTTAACCCTTTTGAAGAACAATACTTAATTTTCGTTTTGAATAATTTTCTGATATAATAATTGTTATTATTGCAAGTAATATCACATACATGTGTTTTAAGTTTTATTTACGTTACATTCTGTGCAATATCTTATATGTAATCAATTTTATTATGCGCCTATATATTGATACCTTCTTACAGACCATTCATAAATGGTTGGGTAGAGAGTATTTCATAATATATTAAAAATTCTAACTATAAAACTCAGTTTAGAAATTACAGCATTTTTAATCGCAGGTATTCTTTAAAAAATCCTTTTGGGCCTGAAAGAATAGCTAGAATGAAAAGATTTAGGGTTGAAGAATAGTTCCCTCAATGAGACTTTGTAAAATAATTGTGGTGGTAATTTTAAATATATTTTGTTAGAAATTCTAAACAAGTATTAATATAAAAAATTTTATCGATTCGAAATACATTCCCAAATGTGAATAAGCAATTCAAAAGGGGTCTTTTTGAAAAATATATTGAATTGAAGAAAATTTCAACTTTGTACGCAACTCTGTAAATTAATACTTTTACCTGATATGTTGAAGTAACCTGCAGTACTATAAATTGAATACAAGAAATTATGAGATTTTCATTCGCACTGAAACTTGTATAATTTAACCATGATGACTTTCCATATTTATGCTTATTTGGTATATTTATGTACTATACTTCCTAATTAATCATTAGGTAATTAGCTGTCTAAAAAATTGAGATAGCCAATTAACTTTAAGTAACTAAAAAGTGGTAGGCCGCACATTACGTCAATACTCTATTTTTGTGTAGAATCACTAAAATTTTATTCTAAGGGTATTAATTCACAGATAAATTTCTTAAAGTAGATGTATTGTCTTTTCAGAAATCTGATATTGCAGAGTTCTCTCAATTTATTTACATATTTAAGCTATAAATATACATGCCTTTTCTATATATTATTTAATTTTTTAGTATTTTAGTAATAATTACAAATTTTGCCCAAAATGTAATATATTATGAAGTTGCATATCTAAATTTTCTGTTTAAATCTAAAAACTCAATGCTCAATGTGTTTTTTCAGTACTTTTTCAGTTAGTGGGAAAAGATGATAGAGAGAAATCACAAATATATTACTCAAATAACTTCCTATAAAAACTTGAAAATTTAGAATTTTTTATGTTTTTAGAATTTATTAAATTAAAAAAATTAATATTACATTATCTTCGTATTTTCCCTAATTTATAGTACATACTTTGTAATGTTTAATTGCATATATATCTACATAATATAAGTAAATTTTTTTAATTACATAGACTCACAGCCCTAATCAAAAATAAATTTCAAATTAATATTTTACATGATGACAATATTACCTTGAGCTATATATAAAAGTATGTGTACCCCCCAATTTATTTAATTATTCTTATTCCAAAGGATTTTGTTAAAAAGACACTAGATTTAATGGGAAAAGATATCTAATGTTACTTAAAAGTAATTTTATTATCAGGCTGTGAAAAAAATGCATGGAGAATAAATGTAGCAAAACAGAAAAATGTATTAAGTTATTAATTATCTTGTATACAGTTTTCTTTAAAACTGTTTTAATCCATCACACGAATTCACGATCAAAGACGAGCTAACAAGTACAAAACAGAGCACGGGACGTACTTGCTGTGTGTGGAATGCAGGTTGCCGCATTGAGCGAGGGAGGGTTACCAAAAGCAACCGGGCGAGTGACTCGTTTGACACCCTTGGCGGCGCTAGCGCTGGGGAGTTAGTCATTGTGGAATATCGCGGCCCGGAGACATATGCCACGTCCCTCTGACAGCCAATTACAGAGACCCCGGGATGAACCACCCTGGAAGAGAACCAATCGGAGAGAGCGAGGACCCCCGTTGACCCGGCTCAAGCCCGAAGTGACCCCCAGACCGCGCCTTGAGGCCTTATCACCAAGGGTTCGGAAGTCTCCGCCCTGGCACCTGCGCCACTTCTCTTCCGGCGGTCTTGCGGGGAGCTGGTCACCACCAAGGGGATCTCAGAGACCCCCGAGCAGTGGAGGGTCGGAAAGTGTCGGGTCGTGGACCCCCGACGAGAAAGAAAAGGAAGGCCTGAAAGTACCGCAATAAAGAGGGTCACCCATGGAGGGACCCTCACCGACCCCAGTGGGCACACTAGGGGAAACCCATGAAGACAGAAGAACCCATCGGACCAAGCTATCTAACCCTGCTGCTTACTATTAAAAATATCCCCAATAAAACTATTAAATATACCTAACCAAGTTTTATTCGCATCACCTCTTCCCAATTTTTAGTAATATTAAGAAACATTTAATACTTTGGAGAGACTTGGAAGTTTAGAAGGTCTTTCATAACCTGACCAAGGGATATAGCTCAAATCCAGCTCATTCCAACCCAAAATTAGATGAAAAGGGGAAAACTGTGATCTCAACTGTGAAATTTCAGATCATTTGAAAAAGTTAAGTGAATGTCATTTATTTAAAACTCGTAAAGACACAAATATTAACTGGTAAACTGGAAGAAACCAATTTCACACAACTTAATTGAACCGAAAAACTGAAAAAAAAAGCATGAAAAATCGTGTTTTTGCATCAAAAAATCAGCTCATTCCAACCTAATTAGTGTAATTACGCCCAAGGTAATGCACCTGGAATGAAAATGAAAAACTAATCAAATTATTAGGCGGTTATACCTACAATTAAAAATTCACAAAAAAAATTTTAACTTTAGAACTGTGGCCGTAAGAAGTTTTCTGTCTCTCCTGTAAAATTTCCAAAAATGGAATGGGCTAGTTTTGATAGCAAACGCCTCATATAAGTCTATGCATAAGTTATGCACAGTTAAAATTTATTAATAGAAAGTAAAATGTTTTAGCATTACCAATAGGTGAACTATTCCAGAACATCAGAACCTCTCGATGAACAGGTTGCTCTTTTAAGGGGTGCTTCAAAAGAATGGGATCCAAACTTTCCTAGATGTCAAGGATCAATGGTCTGAAAAATCAAGATTTTGGCAGTTCCTGCAAAATTTAATGTGTTTTTTTTAAAGTTTCGGATATTTTTAAAATTTTAATGGGTTTTTTTCAAAATTTAAACTAGGTTTTAAAAATTAAATGGTGTTTTTTCAATTTCAGGGAGTTTTTTTCAAAAAGTTAAAGAGGTTCTTTCATTATTCAGTGGGTTTTTTCAAAATTTAGGACGTTTATAATTCAAACTTAGATATTAAAAAAGATTTTTTAAAATTTCAGTGGGTTTTTTCAAAGTTGAATAGGTTTCTTTCAATATTGAATGGGTTTTTTCAAAGTTTAGGATATTTTTAAAATTGTAGTGGGTTTTTTCAAAATTTAAAACAGGTTTCAGTAGTAGGTTCAGAAATTACTGGTTGTTTCTTACAAAGAACTGAAAAGGGTTCAATAATAAGCCACTGCTTCGATAAGAGTCTTCCAGCCACCATGTTTACCTACAGCTCAAATGATGATTGACAACCATAGATATTTAAACTATTAATGTTATCATTTTTAGATCCTGAAATCTTCTATACTCAGTTGCAACTTAACTTGAGCCTGTAGAACAGGGATGGCCAACCCGCGGCACGTGTGCCACAAAGTGGCACGGCTGAGTAAAACCAGTGGCACTCGAAGATATTGAAAAAAATTGGGAAAATAACAGTGTGACAACATCAAAGAGGTTTCAATGCTCCCTCAATCTCTTCTTTACTTAGTTTTCTGAGAACATAATTATATTTTTACGGTTTTACAATAACTTAGAATAAAATCTTAAACTGTAAAATTTCATGTGAGCTAAATCTTTTTTTCGGTGATTAAAAATTAAGTGGCCTATTTACCCCAATTATTCAAATTTTCTTATTAATTTTAAAACCAGCTTTATATCAGATCTTAAAAACGTGTATGGTTCTCTTTTCATTGAGGCCCTATACTAAACTTTTTCTAAAATTATTGATTTTAATTATTTTCAAAGCACGTTAAAAGTCCATTTTCTATAAATTTCTAAAAATTCCCCCTTTATATGACTTTAAAATATACACAACGCAGATTTGCTTAAAATTCCCACAATCACTTTATAAACGAATTCTTTATTTTTCGGTACATTGAAAGTGGCACGCATAATTTTTGCTTCCTAAATAGTGGCACTCTTCCGAAAAAGGTTGGCCACCCCTGCTGTAGAAATATGCTGAGAGCCACTAAAGAAAGTAGTTCCCAGTGCGGTGTCAGAATTTTGAGTGAAATTAAGAGATTCAATTTTAAAACATTATTTTTTTAAATCCACGTATATTAAGCGTCTTTTCATCCCGATATGCAAAATGTTGAGTATTATTATTTTTTCAAGTGGCCCAGCGCGTAGTAGTGCATTTGTTCGAATAAAACTCGCCAGCCAATAAGAGCTTACAGAGCACTACGAGCTTTCTGTTTACTCAGATTTTCTTCCGCGCGGCCGTGACGTCAGGACAGGGTTGGCAAAAACCCGGGTTTTTTTGAAAAAACCCAAGTGGGTTGGGTTTTTTCAATAAAACCCTGAAAAAACCCATATAAAACTGGGTTTTTTCGGAAAAAGTGTGGGTTTTTTCAAAATTAAGTGGTTTTCCCCTATAATGTAAGTGGGTTTTTTCAAATTTTAGTGAGTTCTTTCTATGTTAAATGTGTTCTGTCAAAATAATGTCAGTTTTTCCACAGTTAAGTGGGTTTTTTCAAAGTTTTTATACTTTAAAAAAACCCTCTGAAATTGTAAAAACACCCCTTTTTTACTGAAACCTGGTTTAAATTTTGAAAAAACCCACTATAATTTAAAAAATATCCTAAACTTTGAAAAAACCCACTGAAATTTAAAAAATCTTCCTTATTTTTTATATCTAGTTTGAACTTTAAACGTCCTAAATTTTGAAAAAACCCCATTCAATAATGAAAAAACCCACTGAGAATGAAAGAACTTATTTAACTTTTTTTTAAAAACTCCCTGAAATTGAAAAAACACCATTTATTTTTTAAAATCTAGCTTAAATTTTGAAAAACCCATCAAAAAATTTTAAAAATATCCTAAACTTAGAAAAAGAATCCCATTAAGTTTTGAAGGAACTGCCAAAATCTTGATTTTTCTTGAAAAAACCCAAAAATGGGTCCAAAATGTGGGTTTTTTCACATGGGTTTTTTTGAAAAAACCCATTGGGTCCAACCCAATTGGGTCCAATCCAGCCAACCCTGCGTCAGGAGGCTCAACTTAAGTTGCACTCGAGTATAAATATTATCTTAAGATCCAATAACAATAGTATTAATAGTTATATCTCTATTTGTGTGTGTTTCATATCATTTGAGCTGTGGGCAAACATGTCGGCTGGAGGACTTATAGAAGCTGTGCCAATATAATAACAATAAATATGGAACGAAATGAGGCGCAATAGGATGCTTTTTACGGGACTTTTGGCCCGCCATCCATCCATGACGCACCAATTAACGAAATCCTCTAAGTGCTTTTAATAGTTGTCGAAAAAGTTACCAACCAGATTTTAAAGGGTTCAAAATGTCATGGCACTGCAAATATGGTCAGTTAATTTGTTCAGATTTCATTTTTAGCTCATTCGCTACATTTTACAATTTTCTTCACTGGTTAATTTATCACTTCACTGGTTGATTTTCTTCACCAATTTCACTGGTTATGTAGGTAATTTTCACTAGTTTACTAGTGATCATTACTAGTTTATGTTCCAAAAAAGTATGACTGCATTCGAGAATCTCTTTTCAGTTTTTGGACTAATTTAAATTGGAAAACACTTTGTCATCAGTCAAGTAGGTACAGCTTTGGAAAAAGTCTTCCAGCCGCCATGTTTACCCACATCTCAAATTATCAGTGACAATCATAGAGATTTAACTATTTATATCATTATTATTTTTAGATCCTAAAATAATAATCTATTAAATATCGTTGTCTAAGGATCTAAATAATGATGATATTCATAATTATACTCTGTTCATTTTGAACTGACCCTTGAAAATATTTCCTTCCCACCGATCGGTAACCATAGCAACTATAATCGTCAAAGTGACGAAGAAGGCTTACTATTGGCTGCGCGAAGAGCGTAACTATGGTTACGCTTCTAGCGTGGGGGAAGCACTATTTCTAAATGAATATAGATCTATATGGTTGTCATCATTTGAGCTGTGTGTAAACATGGCGGCTGGAGGACTATAAAGCTGTTCCTTATCGATTTTATAAGCGAGATATACGAAGGATTCATCAAAAACATTAATACGAGGGTAGTCTGAAACGTTCTCGGCCTCACCATGAACACGCGCTCGAAATATGTACGAAATTTTTTCTCCTTTGAGAACAACTCTTCGAATGAATCTAATTAGTTTTTGGGGTTGTTCTGATCCGAATTCTGCTCGTGGCAATTTTTTGAATGAGTTAAGGTGATCATACTTTTAACAATGGGAGAAAACAAGTATCTAGCTGTGTTAAAAATTCTTTTTTAAAAGATGGGATATCACCAAAATAAATTAATTCTAAGTTCAAAAATATGTAACGGGACTCTTTACCTTTGTTTTCCCCCTGAAAAGAATTTGCGTCGGAGCTTTAACTTGGATGTGAGAGCGTTCATACAGAACCATGTGAAAAACGTTAAAAAAGAGCCACCATATCGGAAATCATCGAAAAGTGCCCCCTTATGATTTTATAAGATTGATGAAGGGACATTTCTAATAGTATAGGGATATCAAAGGAACGCGTAAGTTATATTTATTTGCACGATGAATGAGGTATTTTCACGTTTTGAGATTAAATTCTATTAAAATAGTAGATAAAAAACCATGAAGAATGATGTTTACATCAAGTATTTTCGTAGCCGAGTTTCTGAGATATAAATTCTTGAAATTTCATTTTTTGCTTTGGGCGCGAAAACACTTTCGAATCACAAATCATGCGCTGTGAGGTCACATCTAATAGAAGCCCGTTTTCTGATCACGTGAAAACAGAAAACACAATGGTTTTCATGCGATGTGACGTCACATCCAATAGAAGCCCGTTTTCTGATAACGTGACTTTTCTGACGTTTTGGCAAAAATAAAATTGAATTTTAAATTATTTAAAACACATTTTTGAACTTAAAAATCAGAAATTTGGGAGTTTTAGACCATAATGTATCGAAAAAGTATAAAATCAAGCAAATCCCTCACTCATGCAAATACCTCTGTTTCGTTTCTTTCTTAAAGTGTATGGACTGCTGTCCTGAACAGATGTATGCGATGAGGAAACATTAGAGACGAGAGGAGATATTGAGATCAAATTTAATTACGGTTAAAAATGCTATGTACAAACAGGAACTACTATTTTTCTTTTAAATATTTAAAACTAACTGTTTACGGATACTAACTGTGATTTTAACTATTTTTTAACTATATATATTTCTTACGTTTATGTCAATAAAGCTTGTTATTCGCCCTAGCGCTGTTACGTTTATTTGGTCTCCAACGACATTTTGGCGTCCACGACAGGACCTAGCTCCTATTACTGTGGTTACAGGGATTGTGTTCGTTTACGGCTTAGTAATTTGCAAGTTGAATCGTGGTTTGAATTTGTAATGGCGGAGGAGACTGAAATCAAAAAGCAGAGAGGCTACCAGAAAGCTGCGCTGACACGAATTACTACCTTTATTGAGAAGGTCAGTGAGGCAACGGATGCAATTGATATCCAATTACGACTGGATCATTTGGAGGAAGTTTTCAGAGAATTTCGTAGTTTGGACTCAAGATTGAATGCTGGTTTATCGGAAATTGAGGACACCGAAAACAAATACTTTGAATGCAAATCCCGTCTTTTGGTATTGATGAAGCAGAGGACTGCTCCTTCGGGATCGGCGTTTAGTTTGGATCAGGATGACTATGCATCCTCGGGTTGCGATTTCAGAATGCCACGCCTCAATATTCCGTGTTTCAACGGTGATTTTATGGATTGGATGTCTTTCAAGGACTTATACGTTACATTAGTGCACTCCAACTCAAGTTTGAGGGATATTCAGAAATTTCAATACCTTAAGGGTTTGTTGGGGGAGGTCCCATCTGCTGTAATTCGCCACATCCCGATTTCCGAGTCTACTTATAAAGAAGCTTGGTCCAGACTATTAGGTCGTTTTGATCAGAAAAAACTGATTGTAAACTCTTTGATCACAAGATTTCTTTCCCGGCCAAGAATCGAAAGGTTGAGTGAGGGAGATCTTCGTTGCTGCGTGGATGCTTCGGAGCAGATCTTCGGAAGTTTGGCATCAATAGTTCCTGAGGAATCTCTCTGTGATGTTTGGCTAGTTCACCTGTTGCTGGAAAAAGTGGATTCTGAGACCCGACGCATTTGGGCAGAAAAAACCGTCGGCGAGGAATTCCCGTCACTTCAGATGCTCCTCACATTCCTGGGTGAGCGGTGTTCGGCCATGGAATCAATGCACGGAGACTCAATACGGCCGAGTACCTACGTCTCCCAGCCAGAGGTTATGACTGACGGATCAAATGGGAGTTGCCCAAAGTGTGGTGGTCGGCACTTCCTGGCCAGATGTTTGGGATTCATTAATTTGAACGCATCCGCCCGCAGGGATTTTGTGAGGAGGAGGAATTTGTGCTTTAATTGTTTCTCCGATAAACATACCGTTAGAGGGTGCAGCTCAAAGTTTTCCTGTCGAGCGTGTAAAGATCGCCATCACTCTAGTTTGCACGAGTTTGTGGGAAACAACATGTTGGGTGCCGTTTCGGACTATACTTTAGGGGAATCGGATCGGGAGCCTATGTCCGTGAGGGGAGCTCCTGGCTGCATTTCCACTAATGCCGCTTTGTCTAATATAGCGCTTCTCCCCACTGCCTTGGTATCAGCCCGTAATGCATCCGGTGGGTTGACGGACATCAGGATCATGCTCGACTCCGGATCACAAACTACCTTTGTTTCAGAGTCAACAGTAAACAAGCTCCAGGTGAGACCGGCTCTCCATGGGCATATTCAAGTAAGTGGAATTGCATCCTCTAAACCTGTGACTACGACTGGCTCTGTTGATATACATATTCAATCTAAGCATGATTCCTCCCAGTCGTTTAATTTACAAGCCTATGTTTTGAAGAAGTTAACATCTGCTCAGCCATGTGGATCCTTTTCTTTTGATGATCGAGGGGCTTTGGTGGGGTTAAACTTGGCGGACCCAACATTTTCTAGCCCAGGAGAAATTGACATGATTGTAGGTGTTGATCACTTTTTTAGTCTGATACTTCCGGGACAGGTGTTGAGCTCCTCGGGAATTCCTATAGCTCAAAACTCGAGATTTGGCTGGATTGTCTTGGGGAGAGTTGACTTGCAATTTTCTCGGGTTAATTTCACTGTAAATTGTGCGGGTGTTGATCTTCAGTTTAAGAGATGTTGGGAGGTGGAATCCGTTTCTACCCGGAATAATCATGATTTAACGGACGGGGAAGAGTTTTGTGAAGATCATTTTGGAGAGAACCTAGGGAAAGATCCTGATGGTGGATTTGTGGTTGGATTGTCCTTTTTTAGACCCCACTTGCATTTGGGAAATTCCTATAGCTCTGCATTACAGAGACGTTTATCTATGGAGAGAGGATTTGCCTGTTCGCCCTCTTTAAAGTGTGAGTATGGGAAGTTTATGCGTGAATACGAGGATTCGGAGCACTGGAAGGTGCTGGAATTGCTGTGGAATTCAAATTTGGATTTTGTTTACTTCAAACTTAATCTTGAGTTAAAGGTTCCTCTGACCAATAGAAAAATACAATCTCAATCTGCACGGGTTTTTGATCCACTGGGGCTTATATCCCCTGTAATTGTATGGGTAGGGATTTTTTACCAGAAACTTTGGATGTTGAAAAATGATTGGGATGACCCTTTGAATCCTTTTAGAGACAAAGACGGTCTGTTACGGGCAGGAGGAGGGCTGCTTCATTCTGATCTGTGCTTTAACCCGAAGCGTCCTGTGATTTTGCCTGGTACAGAACTTGCGCAGCTCCCCAGCTGATGGGGGACTTGCCTCAACCCAGAGTGCAGTATAACCGCCCGTTTACTCCATTTGAAGAGTTGACAACCTTGTTGTGCAAAATAGTCTGTGCTAAATTCTAGACTACTGGTGGCTTGAGACTATGTTTTAAATTTTTAAAAGATTTTAAAAATTGGGCAGGAGTATGTTTACGGATACTAACTGTGATTTTAACTATTTTTTAACTATATATATTTCTTACGTTTATGTCAATAAAGCTTGTTATTCGCCCTAGCGCTGTTACGTTTATTTGGTCTCCAACGACACTAACAAATAATAATGACAATCTCGCGCAACTCCATCGTTGCCATTCTTTGATAACAAAATGCACAAAGCCACTACTAGATACAGTAGACACTGGTGGGCTGGCATTTTTCTGAACGATGAATCTTAGGTGAGCGAAACAGAACCGATTTCCATCTTGAAGATTTTGAAGTATATTTTGATGAATTGTATGAAGAAAAGACAAGTATTTGTCTGTATTTTTATTTTAAGATGATAGTAAAGATTGAAATTAATTTTCATCTTGAAGATTTTGAATGCTTGTGAAGAACATATTGAAGAACAGATCAGTATTTTGTTCTGTATTTTTATTTTAAGAAGATAGTAGAGATGGAAATAATAAGAAGAAATAAAACAGCGCAACGAACGGCTTTTAGCAAGTCGTATATCAAGCTAGAAGACTTATTGACTGATGATGATATTGATATAGAAGAAATAGAAATTTGTTTGCAATGGTTTAAACAAAAGGTAGAATTACTAGAAATTGCTCATATTGCCTATTTGAATTCTTTAACTAATTACGAAGAATTCATGACTGAATTTGACGTAGTTGAAGATTACCGAGAAAGAGTTGTACGAATAGAAATGAAACAACCTCATTACATTTGATGAATTGCGATGAACATTTTGCACAAGATGGGTGCCGCGAAACCAAACTGCAGCTCAAAAATGCATTGACATGACGAATTCAATGCGATTTTTGACGGGAATCACACGAAATAAAAACGATTTTTAACGTCTATAGGCACATGGACATTCCTTAGAACCTGTATAAATGAAATAATAATCAAAGCAATGGATAAAAGTCAATTCTTTAGACCCAAAACGTTCTATTGGCAAATTCATGGCGTGAGAATTCTGGGGATTTAAGGGAAATTTTATCAATAAATTATCGGGAAAAGGGCATGAATATAATTTAAGAATACTAATTTAATTTTTGATATTCTTTCTTGGCAACAGCGGGTTGCTTCGAATGTTTACGAATTTTTGCTGCTCTCCGAATCTTTAGATTTTCTGCTTAAATTATACTTAAATTTAAGTTTATTTTATATTAATTTATGTCTTAGGCAAGTATTTGCGCTAGTATTTTTGAAATTTTGCTTCCAACATGTCAAAATTAATCTGTAAAGCCTGCAACGATGCTATACCCGTCGAATCTGAATCCCTGCTATGCTCTGGCCCGTGTGGCGGTCGATATCACCTTATATGTGGAGGCTTCGACGATACTTCGTTTCGAAAATTGAACCAAGCCAAAAAATCTAAATGGAGATGTTGCTCTTGCCTGGATCTTCAGATTGCTCCTAATCTCCTGACTGTTCCAAAGAGCGACTGCCGATAGAGCGAAGTCTATCGTGGTTCAATTCAAAACTAAAGACTCCCGCGATCAACAACTCAAAATCCTAAAAGCCTGTAAGCTAAAAGCATCTGATATTAGTCCAAGATTTCCTGACACCCCAATTTATGTTAACGAGCACCTAACTCCTGAACTTAAGTCTTTATTTAGAGATGCAAGGAAAACTAAGGTAGAAAAAAATTTCAAGTTCTGTTGGGTTCGTGATGGGAAAATATTTCTAAGAAAAGACGAATCATCTAGAGTATTACGTGTTAAGCATCACGACGATCTACTAAACATTCAATCCTCCACTTGATAGCTGTGACTTTCCTGTTGTAGATTGTGCTATACTTGAAAATCTAGATGATTTTGAAAACTTTCTGTCTTCGAACCCGTCAAACTGTAAGCCTGATTTTTTTGCCTTACATTTAAACATTAGAAGTTTACGCTCAAATTTCAATAGCTTTATCGAGGGTGGGGATGGATTTCTTCCCAACTTAGGAAAAAGTCGCGAACTCATTTAGATAACTTCTAACAAGGAATACCGGCCGGCAAATAAAACTAATCCTCCTTGAAAAAGTACCAGTGCCAGGAGACTAACACTCAATAGTCGTAAAAATACACTCCTCTTCAAGGGATTTCGGGGCACGAAAGAACAAGGCTACAAGTTTTTACGACGAAATTGGTGATCTCCAGGCCGAGGGGTCTTAGGAGTGCTTATACGGCCGCCTTGATGATACCCGGAAGACAGGTAGTGAAACAAGCCGCAGAAATTGAAAGCGCCTACAGGTTTATTAAGCCCGCCGAAACTGGCTTTCTAAAAACGGCCTTTTGAAACGAGCTCGCACTACATTAGGTCCTAGCTCTTTAACGGTAAGGCTGCGCCCCACCATCCCTATTCGAAAAATGCTTGTCTAGGGCCCCTCTACCCGGTCTACTACTATTCGGCGCGGCCGTTTCGGCGCTGGCCGTTTGGGCGCGGGGCCGTTTCGGCGCGGCCGTTTGGGCTCGGGTCGATTCGGCGCTGGCCATTTCGGCGCCAGAAATAAAATGAAAGTAAATAGAACTCTTTCATAATCCTTCTAAAAATTCGAAGAAAAAAAATTTTGTCTCGCGCCGAAACGGGCCGGCGCCCAAACGGCCCGCGCCGAAACGGCCCCGCGCCCAAACGGCCGTGCCGAATCGTCCCATTCCGCCCTCTACCTACCCCCCAATTATTGATGATAATTTCTGAATCACCCTGTATAAAGTATAGGGTATGTGGGGGCAAAGCCACGCAATTTTCAGTATTTTTAACATTGTCGTCGAAAGGGGGTAGATAATCCCGAAATTTCACTTGGAGGTGTTAGATTGAGATCCTACCTACAAAACTAATCCAAGTTTAAACTCTTATCGATGGCATTTTAGGGGAAATTCACAATTTAGTAGAAAAAAATCGCGGGGCTTTGCCTCACAAAATGGGGCAAAGACCCGCACTTGCAAATCTTGGTGCCCAAGTGAAATAAACATTGATAAACAGAATTTTTCATTATAAAAACACTAAAAATAATGCTCTTAATGTTGTTTTAATATTTCTAAGCCAACCAACAATATTAAATATAAATATGATCAGTTTTAATGAAAATTGTCAATCTGTTGTAGCAATTAATTTCAGATTGACCAGATATCTTTCAAAAGAGAGAAAGGATGGTTTCAGGTAGAGGGTTGGCATCTCGGACACCTTTATTAACCTCTTTAGAGATAAAGTAGTCCCATTTTCCTTTTGGGACGAATTCCTGAGCTTTTTAAGCTGCGTGGATTTGCCCCAAAACACCTGCGTGGATTTGCCCCGTTTTACTTCATTTTGAAAAACAAGCCTTATTATTTTTAGACATGTTGAGGCAATTCTTTCAAAATGAAACTGAAGTTAAATTGCTATCTTATCATTGAGCTATTTGTTTGTATTTCTCCTCAAGCCCTATTTTATGTAAGGTTTAAGTAAAATATCAGAAAAATTACATCTAAATGATGAAAAACAAACTTACAGCTTTTTTTTAAACTCATGAGTAACTTAGGGGTACGAACTTTCGTAGAACAATAGGTCACAATAAGACAAACCAACCACCTGGATTTCAACTTTTGAATCGATCATTAACAATTAAAAATCGCGGTGCATGGTTTTGTCCCGTGCGGGTTTTATCCCCACCTACCCTACATACATTTATACAAAATCAATCCAAGCTAGTTTAACCGTAACGACAATACCAAAATTTAGATAAAATTTATTGCCATTAAACAAACAGATATTACCTTTGCCATGAATCGTGTTCCCACACAAATTTTTAAGTTTCAAATGCTGATCACCAGTATTTAACTAATGAAACAGTTGGAAGATAACAAAAATGATCAGCTATAGAAAGTCTTCCAATCGCCATCATGTATAATAATTACAGCTCCCACGACAACATGATTTTAAGTGATGTCAGCATAGAAATCGGCACAAATTCGATAAGAGTTTACCAAACGCCATGTTTACCCACAGCCAAAATGATAAACTCAACCATATAGATCTAACTATTTATAACATTAGGTACTTACGTATTATCCCGTAGACCGTTCCGTGACTGTCAAATTCAGCGGCACAGCCATAGAAAAGTCAATGGGTTGTTTACCGTTTTCAGGCGGTACGGTCGACGGGATAATACGTAGGAAACCAACATTATTATTGGATCATAAGAAAATATTGGTAGTTGCGTATTATTCAGTAGACCGTTCAGGGGCCATCCTAATTTATCGGCACATCAATAGAAAAGTCGATGGGGTTTGATAACGTTTTTGATTAAGCGGTACGGTCGACGGTATACTACGTAAAAACCATAATATTTAGTAGATTATTATTTTAGGATAAAATAATGATAATATTAATAACTAGGGAGCTACCGCCCCCTGCTCGCTATCGCTCGCCAACCCCCGTTAACTGCTGACGCTGATACTTAAGGATCTCTTTGCCATCCTCACAAAACACAGCTCACAGAACTTACTCATTTTATAAAACATTCTTAAAACAAGGGAACTACTTCTCTGGGGTATTCTTTCAAAATAGGGGAATATTCATTCAGCGGCGAAATTTTAACAGTTCCTTTATGGCAATATGAATTGGCGGATCGCCATTTAATTCCAAGAAAATTAGTAACAAAGCAGCGTAAACTTTCTTTTACCATTTCACCAAGGTGATGTTTTTCTCACACAGATCCATTCAGAAGCACTAAAACATCTCCGGAATAAATTTTACTTTCTTAAAATTTTTAATGATTTTCATTGATTGTCTGTGAAAAATGTAGTAATTATCGTAAACATCACGAAAATTTAGAATTTTGCTTCATGAGAACAAATAAACATCGAAATTGTGTCAGTTTCATAGCAATGACACGAATGATCTGACTTTCGATTTTTATCTTTATTTATAAAACATTCCCCCGCCATATCTAGTTTTGCGTTTTGGCATTATAAAAAAAAGTTACCTTTTACTACCTTAAATAACATAACTTGCAAAAGGATATAAAAATAATTATTATTGTAATAAATAAATGCAAAAGTTCAAAATTTCTGAAAGCAAGTTTATATTTTATTGTAAATATAGTAATGATTAGGTTGCCACAACGACAAAGATAAATATATAAATATGAATTAATTATTTAAAAATAAAAGAAATTAATTATACATTAGTTTAAATATAATTAAAATCGTTTGAACAGCAAAAATATAAATATTGTTAAAAAGAATCCAATATATATTTTTTAAATTAGTGTGATAAATAGAAAGATGATTATTTAATGTATTTGAATGTTAAAAAACCAGTGAAATATGTTTTCAATTGTTTTAAAATTCATAGTTTCTTGCTTTGTAACTGCGACCTTATCCGAAATCTAAAAAAATGGAAATATTTTAAAATTGAGAATTTTTTTGAAAAATCGAAGGGCTTACTCGGAAATCCGGAAAGAATTCGGACATTTTGATACCATATATGTGTCATTTGGTTCAGTAATTAAAAAGCCTTTCTCTGGAAACCGTTCACCAAAAACTTTTTTTTAGAATAGAGAGATTATAAATCTCTAAGTTACAATTTAATTTCACGCCCTGCCTCAACTGATGTGCAAAAAAAATAAAGCAGAACCGCTTACCTTTTCTCCTTCTTTACCATGGCGACGAACTTGAACTGATGACGTCCAACCGCCTATTTTAATTCCACGGACAGCAGGAGGACAGGGCAAGGAGGAAGTGGGCTTGCCTTTGCATCTCTCTTCTTGAACTTGAGATTTTTAAGGCTTTCCCCTTGTACACTCTTTGAAGGGCCGATGCAAAGTAATCGCTGTAATGCCGCTACTGATAGAAAATCCGAGCAAAACGACGGTTGGTCAGTGTTGCCAACTCTAAAAAACTTATCTCCCTAAAGCCTCAGTCAAAAACCCCTAAATCCCCCTAAAAAGACTTATAAAATAAATAATTAAATATTTTTAAATAAATAATACTTTAAAAATGATAAAATATCATTATAAACAAATAATAAATTTTAAACATTTGATCGTAACCGAAA
Source organism: Tetragnatha versicolor (assembly GCA_024610705.1). Classification (NCBI taxonomy): domain Eukaryota; kingdom Metazoa; phylum Arthropoda; class Arachnida; order Araneae; family Tetragnathidae; genus Tetragnatha; species Tetragnatha versicolor. The sequence continues at coordinate 705,546 of JANDEH010000035.1, read as the reverse complement.
GTTATATAACACTGTTAACGGTTTAGTGATCCAGTTTAGCCTTGACTAAAAATTAATATGATACGCTAGATTAGATTTTCGCAGGGCCTATAATATTACACCTTTATTTTGCTTAACTTGAAATTTTTAAAAAAAGTAAATATTTGAAGTTGTAAAAATCTCTAAAAATACCCCTAGAAATATAATACCCCTAAAAAATCGCCGCAAATAAATACGCGAATCGCGAATTATTAGGCCGCACTGAAATACGGCCCCTGCTCCTCGGTCGGCTCTTGGTACGCTATACAGCCCCTCTCGCTTACGTCATCGGCGCTCCGCGCCTGGCTGCTTCTAATTAGTGATGGGCAAAATCGATAATTTTAGGTATCGAATACTTTGGTATCGAATACTTATAGGTATCGAATACTTTGGTATCGAATACTTATAGGTATCGAGTACTTTTAGGTATCGAGTACTTTTTTTCAATGTCGGGAAATGAACCTGAAGGGACAAGTTTTTTAGGGCCTATCCATAATCAGACTAATATTCAAAAAACTGAAAGCGATCCATCAAAAAGCCCCGTAGCTACGAGGTGGATAGAGGCGAAGGATTTGGCGAGGGAAAAACCTAGCCGCGTCAAATTTCTCTCGCGGATGATAACGACTTGGGTTTGAGCGTTGCAAAATGAAAACGGAAACAGGCTGCGTTTGATCTACAGTAGGTATTATAAAGATTACTACATTGAAAAATTCAAAACGAAATATGTCAATAAAGTATCGATACTTTTGTGGGTATCGAATACACTCGATACCTATAGGTATCGAGTACTTAAGTATTTGGTATCGATACCTGCCCATCACTACTTCTAATGTCTATAAATAACTTTGTGCTAAATTCGCTTTTTTGGGAGCTCGCTTTTTGGTTTAATTCTCTACTGTTTTAAAAAATTAAATTCTACTATCTTGCCTGGCCTTAACTTAAATCTTTGTCTCTAAATAAAACTTGATTTGTCTTCAACAATACCTGATTATGACTCAAAATTAAAATTCTTTAAGGTGTCCTTTCTGGCTTTGTGACCCTTTAATCTTTCTAAGTTTCTCAGCTTCTTTAAGCTTTCTAGCGGTCCTGTGCTGGTGTTCTTTTCAGCCAGCTTTTCTTTCTTCCTATCATTATAAGTTTTTAAATTTCTCTTGCTGGATGTCTGTTCCCCAGCTTATTGTAAACATTAAGTAGTTTTCTAAGTAAATCATCAAAATTTAAATTTAGCTGGTAGATTGTTTCCCAGCCCTTTTGTTATCATTATAAGTAGTCTTAAGTTATCATTATAAGTTTCTTTGTGTTGCTGGTTGTTTTTTCCCCAGCCTGGATCGCTCTGTAAATTTTTTCTCCTGTCTTAATTGTTTCTCATTGTGTTCTGTCATTTTCTTTAGTTTTCAATAAACACCGGATCTGTGGCCTTCTCGTTCTGGGCAGGATGCTATGGCGGCTGTATTAGGTCATCCCGAAAGTTTTGTCGCTCTTGGGAGCATCTGTATATAAGATATTTTTGACACTTTTCCATTATGTGATACCAATATAAACTGTAACCTTATCTACCGTCAACTTGGCATCTTGGCTTGATTTTGGGGACTGATCCGACAGCTGGGCTTTCCTTAAATCTATGATAACATGTTACTTCATTTCTTTTCCACTCAAAGATTTGCATTTTTTCTAAAGTTAAGATTTTTAAATTAAAATTAACTGACTACTTCCCTAAAACAATTAAGTATTTTTAACGAGTGTGGAAAATTTAATTTAGATTTAAATTTTTTCTGAGGCATCCGGAGATTTTGATCACAATCATCCATATCAAATTGCTGGATTGCTACTCCTAACCCTCTATTAGGAAAGATCCGGATGATCATTTACAGGAATCTAGATCGCTGGAAATTCTACCTCCGCTCTACAAAAGTAGTATAAAATGAGTTTCAATTTATTACAATCTTAATATCACTTAAAATTAAAGTTAAATTACTTTGAATTTTAATTTTTTAAGCTTTCAATTAATGGCAACTTGAAGTAAACAAAATGTTATTAATCTTAGAAACTAGGAAAGCTGGAAAAGTGAGCCAACAAAAAAAAGAGCCAAAATTTGCCAAATTCGCTTCAGATAGAAGTAGAAGTACTTTACTGGTTTACCATAATGGAAAAGTACCAAAAAATACATTGTATACAGATGCTCCCAAGAGCAACAAAACTTTCGGGATGACCTAATATGTCACTCATTGTGACGGGTCAGGTCACAGACAATAAGAGACAGACCGGTCAATAGGCGGGGCTTATCCAGAGAGCTCAAGTGGCGCCTCAGACAAGCGGTACCGGAATTAATCGATTAATTTAATATTTTTTAATCGAAATCTTTATACATTTTTTTGGCGAAACTTGCCGAAACATTTGGCGAAACTTGCAATATTCGATTTTGAAAGTAAACATGAAGTTTCTGTAAATCGTTTAATCGTACTCTTTTCAATTGTTTTCAAGATTTATAAATCATTTTAACAGTGTCTTCTTGCACATTTTATCTAGTTTCTTCTCTATTTTGCAATGTATTGAAAAAACCGGGGTTGCATTCCTGAACTTGATTTCTAAGCCTGATAGAATTCGGTATAATTCGCGTTAATTATAGGCGTATACATTTAATTCAGATAAAAATGAATGCTAATATTATATACTTATATTGTCAAGAATTCATTTCGAATGTGCCTGGGATCTGGGATTCGTATTTGCAAAAGATGTGTTCGTTTAGATTCGCGAGGATTGCAACTTCATTTACACATCATGTTTCTCTTAAAAGGCCAAGGGACTATAATAAATATTTGCAGTTATTGAAATATGAGATTTAATAAAATCATTTAGATTCACTATTTACTTGTGTGATTCTTGATTACTTTATATTTAAGCTTGTATTTTTACAATCGAGTTTTTCATCATGTGCGATCATGAAATTTTGTTGATCAACAAACCTTAATGATTTAATTTAAATGTTCTATTATAATAGCAAATTTAAAAAATTTGTTGAAAGAAAAGAAATTTTTTAATTTTAAAAAGCATTTAATGGGCTTATGTGATCGCCAAGGATCGCGATGCTGGTGATCACATGGTCGTTGGATTTTGTCTTCGCAAAACGTCTCCATGGTTGCCAGACCTAAAAGCTTAACTGTAACCACAGTTTTAGTGCAGGTACCGCGGGTTGAGGGCGTTCGTGTCGTGGGCCGCCCATTGACCGGTCTGTCTCTTATTGTCTGTGGGTCAGCTCGCCCTGTTTAATCTTATACGAGGCGACAACTCGCTTAAAAGCGTCTCTGCGCAAACTGTCCAAATCTCCAATTCTGTCCAAACTGTATCATGCCGCTTGTCTCGCTAATCCTATGGAGGGAAACCTGCGGTGAACAGAAAACGCTGTTGACCAATCAGCGCGCTATATTAGGTCATCCCGAAAGTTTTGTCGCTCTTGGGAGCATCTGTATACAATGTATTTTTTGGTACTTTTCCATTACGGTAAACCAGTAAAGTACTTATACTTCTATCTAAAGCCAATTTGGCGAATTTTGGCTCCTTTTTTGTTGGCTCACTTTTCAAGCTTTCCTAGTTTCTACGATTAATAAGATTTTGTTTACTTCAAGTTGCCATTAATTGAAAACTTTCAAAATTAAAATTCAAAGTAATTTAACTTTAATTTTAAGTCATATTAAGATTGTAATAAATTGAAACTCATTTTATACTACTTTTGAAGAGCGGCGGTAGAATGTCCAGCGATCTAGATTCCTGTAAATGATCATCCGGATCTTTCCTAATAGAGGGTTAGGAGTAGCAATCCAGCAATTTAATATGGATGATTGTGATCAAACTCTCCGGATGCCTCAGAAAAAATTTAAATCTAAGTTAAATTTTCCACACTTGTTAGAAATACTTAAAACTTTAATTGTTTTAGGGAAGTAGCCAGTTAATTTTAATATAAAAATCTTAACTTTAGGAAAAGTGCAAAATTTTGAGCAGAAAAGAAATGAAGTAACATGTTATCATAGATTTAACGAAAGACCAGTTGTCGATCAGTCCCCAAAATCAAGCCAAGATGCCAAGTTGACGGTAGATAAAGTTACAGTTTATATTGGTATCTCATAATGGAAAAGTGCCAAAAATATCTTATATACAGATGCTCCCAAGAGCGACAAAACTTTCGGGATGACCTAATACCGGGTTGTCGCCTCTCTCTCGTATACAGGCTCTCTAGAGGCGAGTTGAGCAAGAAACTACTGTTGCGCCACCTGGGAGATTCACCCGCAGCAATCCAGCTCCCTCAAATCCATCACAGTATCTTCAAGGAACTTACACAATGAGGTATTCTCACGTTTTGAGATTAAATATTATTAAAATAGTAGATAAAAAACCATGAAGAATGACGTTTACATCAAGTATTTTCGTAGCCTAGTTTCTGAGATATAAATTTTTGAAATTTCGTTTTTGGCGCGAAAACACTCTCGAATCACAAGCCATGCGCTGTGAGGTCACATCCAATAGAAGCCCGTTTTCTGATCACGTAAGAACAGTAATCACAATGGTTTTCATGCGCTGTGACGTCACATCCAATAGAAGCCCGTTTTCTGATCACGTGACTTTTCTGACGTTTTGTCAAAAATAAAATTGAATTTTAAATTATTTAAAACACATTTTTGAACTTAAAAATCAGAAATTTAGGAGTTTTAAACCATAATGTATCGAAAAAGTATAAAATCAAGCAAATCCCTCATTGAGGCGTTTGATATCAAAACCAGCTTATTCCATTTTTTTAAATTTTACAGGAGAGAAAAAACTTTTCACGTCCACAGTTCAAAAGCTAATTTTTTTTAATTTTAATTGTAGGTATAACCGCGTAGAATTTGATTAGCTTTTCATTTTCATTCCAGGTGCATTACCTTGGGCGTAATTACACTAATTAGGTTGGAATGAGCTGATTTTTAACCAAAAACAGAATTTTTCATGCTTTTTTCAGTTGTTTTTTTGTTCAATTAAGTTGAGTGAAATTGTTTTTTTCCCGTTTACCAGTTAATATTTGTGTCTTTACGAGTTTTAAATGAATGACATCCACTTAAATTTTTCAAATGATCTGAAATTTCACAGTTGAGATCAAAGTTTTCACCTTTTCATCTAATTTTGGGTTGGAATGAGCTGGATTTGAAATATATCCCTTTGTCAGGTTATGAAGGACCCTCTAAACTTTTAAAATATGCAAAAAAGTGGATTTCGGAAAATATGGAATGAGCTGGTTTTGGTAGCAAACACCTCAATTATAAAACAGTTTTTTAAAGACATTATTTTAAGAAATATTTTAAATTTGACATCGATCTAATTTAGAAATTTAGAAAAGACTCATAGAAGGTTAATCCTGCTTTTATGTATGGGGGGAAAGGTTTTCCTGACTGTTGTTTTATTTAAAACCCCCATAATAATTGTTTTATACGCAACTTCTGTGACTTGAACCTTGACTTTGATCCTTACAATATTTTCAGAATTCTTAAATTCGATGTTTTTTATGTGTTTAAGTTTGATTATACTTCACAGCAACGTTTCCTGAACCCAGTACGTCACTACGCGGAAGGAGAAAGTGGGTAATCACAAAGCCTGTTGGGTTGATAGGAGGAATTTCGGTACGCGTGATAAAAAGACACTATTTATACATGGGTTTAACGAAATAATCATATTTTAAAAGTGACGTTCTTCGTTTCTCTCGAAATTGAGACATTGCTATGGGAACTAATTTGTTTGTTAGTGACTTAGTAGGATCAACTAACGTTGCTGTCTAGTATAGACAAGGTGGGAAAAGTTCAATGAGGAAGTTACAAGATTTTTTTATTTTTTTAATCGATTCTTCTTGCAAAAATAAGCAACTACCCAAAATTTGAGGCCGATCGAGAAATTTTTTGATTGTCAAAAAAATTAACGAAAATCCCCTTTTTAAAAGCGCGCGAAAACGCCAAGAGTTTGGATGTGACGTCATCTTATACTAAACATTGTTGAAAAGCAATGGAGTTGATGGTGTTATTGTTGACGTCATCTTATAGTTTAAACAATAAACGTTTTCAGTCACGTGTTTTTTTTTCAACTTTTAAATTTAAATATTTAATTACCTGTACATTTTTTTGAAAAACTGACTAGATATTTCATTTTACCATACAAAAAACCATACGGAACACTTGTTTGTTTTTGAAAATCTGACACATGCAACTTCCTTATTATTGTTGAATTTTTTAGAATTAGAAATAAAAATTCAAGAATTCATTTTGAAGAAAAGCTGGTTAACTCTGCGTAGTGCATACGGTTCGATTACGACAGAAGTTGATATCGAGATTAACTAAAGGTTCCATGAATCTTTTTTGATAAGACCCCTCCCAAAAAGAATTCATACTGGGATTACCTTACCCTTTATGCCCCAAATTATTTTCCTCATCCAAAATATGTCAAGTTTACGTAACTGCAACTACAGTAGAACCCCGATTATCCGCGAGCGGATGATCCGCGGTGCGGATTATCCGCGAGTGCCCCGAAAAAATTTTTTTAACGATGAGAGCAAATTTTAGATGAGATTAGAGACATTTTAGATGTAGAGCAAAGGTTTCTGCTGTACTGTACATATTTTAAAAGTTTTACATATCATGTTTTTTGTACAATAAAACATAGTTTTTATGCTGAAATATTTTTTCGTGTTTTCACCTCATTTTTAGTCTTTTTTCGGGTTATCCGCGATTTTCGCTATCCGCGGTACCCTTGCCACCAAATTGCGCGGATAATCGGGGCTCTACTGTATAAGTAAACTAAATTTGGCTTTACATAACGAAAATTGAACAAGTTTGAAACATTGGGCAGTGGGACTTACATAAAATAATGAGAATTCTATAATTCTATTTACTGAACTATTTTTGGTTCTTGCGTATTATCCCGTCGACCGTAACGCTTAATCAAAAACGTCATCAAAACCCATTGACTTTTTTTATTGATGAGCCGCTGAATTAAACGGCCTCTGAACAGTCGACGGTATAATACGTAAGTACCCTATTTTTAAAATATTTATAGTTATGTCGGTTTTGCGTCGGTTTTAGGTACATTCATGTCAACACAGGTGTCATCACACGGCGTGATTATGTTTGTGCTTAGTGTTTCATTAGCACTGCTTGTGTTACGCCTATTTGGCACAGCTTCGATAAGAGTCGACCAGCTGCCATATTTACCCACAGCTCAAATTAGATCTACTGTCTGTCTATTACAAGAAGAGCACTGGCTGTGGCTAGTTCACATGAGCGGTGGTATAACTTCGAATGATAAATCGTAAATTTCAAAATCACGATCATGAAAAATCATGAATTTGTATTTTTATGACTTAGAAATGACTAAAAATGTTCATAGATCATAAAAACAAAAATTAAAAAAAAAAGCCTTATGACCGCTTATGTGAACTAGCGACGGCCAGAGCTCTTCTTGTGATAGACAGACAGTATATATATCGTCGTGTGTCATCATTTGAACTGTGTGCGTAAACATGGCGGCTGGTCGACACTTATCGAAGCTGTGCCTACAGTAAATCAGTTCTATACAGTGAGATATTTAAACCTATACCACCAATTACACTATTAGAGCAACCGATAGACCCGGGAACCATTCGTTAAAACACCAGGGAAAGAAGCTATCTGCTTTTTATGAATTCCGTTTAGTGACTCAGGGCTTGAGTGCAAACCCAGCCTTTTCGGCTTTTTGGCCGCTTATTTTTCTTACTTTCCACCTGGTGTAAGAATGACTGATCATACAGAAACGTCAACTCACCCTCTAGAAGCCTAATCTTGGCCGTCGAGGCCAAACAATTTCCTCTGGTTTCTAGCTTATAGACAGGCCTATCAGGGCATCATCGTCCAGCTGGGCGCGACATCTCTGTAGATCACTTATCTTTCCGCTGATGATCTCCGCTGATTCGAAGTGACGATCTTCGTTTCATTCGAAATTCAGACACCGCGATGGGAACTACTACTTTGTTAGTGACGTCGTAGGATCAACTAACGTTGCTGTCTAGTATTAGATTAGAGAGCCTGTATACGAGAGAGAGAGAGAAACGACAACTCGCTTAAAAGCGTCTCTGCGCATCCTTGCGCGCAGTTAAAACTGTCCAAATCTCCAATTCTGTCCAAACTGTATCATGCCGCTTGTCTCGCTCCCATGCTATAGTCTGTTCATTTTGAACTGGCGCTTGAAAATATTTCCTTCCCCCACCACCGATCGGTAACCATAGCAACTATCCTCGTCAAAGTGACAGAGTAGGCTTACTATGGTTACGCTTCTAGCGTAGGGGAAAGCACTATTTCTCAAGCGCCAATTCTAAATGAATAGAGTATAATCAAATGGAGGGAAGCTTGTGGGTGAACAGAAAACGCTATTGACCAATCAGCGCGCTATACCGGGTTGTCGCCTCTCTCGTATACAGGCTCTCTAGTATAGACCGCTGATTCGATGAGGGTACTTCGGATGAGGACACCTGATCTGCCGCCGTCTCGTTGATTACACGGTTTTGGTTCGATTTTCCACGTATATATGCACTAGGGCAGGGGTCGGCAACCTGCGGCTCGCGAGCCGCATGCGGCTCTTTCTATGTAAAGTTGAGGCTTTCCAGTTCCATACGAAAAAATTAATAATTTACCAATCAAAACTGTTAAAAAATCAGAAAATATATTTTTAAGTTCTCAATCAAGATGAGTCAAAATCAAAACTTTACTTTTAAGGATAAGAATTCCATACTATTTATGGGGAAGAACTCCTTAACACTCCTGAAAATTTTTGGAATATGTGCCGATTTTCCTTGAAAATTCTGTAACTTATAAGGAGTAATCCTTATTTGGTCGTTATAGAAGTTCTAAAAACTAATTAAAACACTATTTTTAGGGGCAAATTTCCAAAATTTTTCTGAAGTGGGATCCACAACCCCCTCGAAGGTTTGCTGTTTATTATAACTATACTATTTTTCCTTGAAAATTCTGCCACTTAAATAATGAGAGGTGCTCTTAGGGTGCAATCGAAAAAGGCAAAAATGAGCTAAAACGCGATTTTGAAGGGGCAATTTTAAAAATTTTTCTTGGGAAGGATCCCCAGACTCTCTTTTTCCAGGAATCCACATCGTTTATTCAAAATTTGGAAATTAAGTTCACTAAAATTAATTTACAATGTGTACGTAAGTCATCTAAAACTCAATGTAAAAAAGTAACCCTACCCGAAAGGAGGAAATAGTGATTTTAGTTCAGGAGCATTTTTACCCAAAAGAAAAATGATGGGTTAAAATGAAATGATCCCCAGCTAAAATCACCCTCCCAATCTAAAATGAAATATACATTAAACATATACTATTACATTGAAGCAAAAAAAATTAATGGCTCTTTAAAAACTGGGAAATTTCGTAAACTGTTACTTTTGGCTCTTCCCTTTCAAAAGGTTGCCGACCCCTGCACTAGGGTGTATCGAAAAAAACTTTTTTTCGATTTTGATGACGTAATAGTGCGGAAAAGTTGTCTTAGGTGCCAGAGAATACCTGTGAATTTTTTCAGAATTTTTGGATAATTTCTTAAGGTGCCACATTGGTCCTGAAGTTCCCCATGTTAATCCAATGGGGCGCGCCGCCAAAAAGGCCGAAAATCGGTTTTTCGCCCCTCATTTCTACCCTCTCGTCTCGAGTTATGGACTCTATATGATCTAGGCTATCCGAAAAAACTTGAATAATAGCCTAAATATCTATATTACGTTTTTTTGTATGCTCAAATTTCGTCGAAAATCGCGTATTTCCTCGTTCAAATCAGAGCCCACAATCAACATAATATAGAGATTTAAGTTACTATTCAAGTTTTTTCGGGTAGCATACATCATATAAAGTCTATAACTCGAGACGAGACATTCGTCGTGTGATTAGGGTAGAAATGAGGGGCGAAAAACCGATTTTCGGCCTTTTTGACGGCGCGCCCCATTGGATTAACATGGGGAACTTCAGGGCCAATGTGGCACCTTAAGAAATTATCCAAAAATTCTGAAAAAATTCACAGGTACTCTCTGGCACCTTAGACAACTTTTCCGCACTATTACGTCATCAAAATCGAAAAAAAGTTTTTTTCGATACACCCTAATATGCACAGGGGATTTGTAGCTGATGGGCACACTTTCAACGTCGCTTTGCTCCATATCACTTTGATCACAGTCGGAAGTTCCCCTCAGCACCACTGCCGTCCGATTCTCCGGGACCACTGCGTTATTGTAACGGGGAACGGTCTTTTTAGGGCAGTGGGGAGCCTAGTGGTTAAGGCATCGGCTTCGGGATCGATTCCCGACACCACTAAAGACCCACCGAGTATATGCGGAGTACATGCTCGATAAATCTGTGGGTCCGAAAGTCCTGTGGTCCGTCATGACGCAGTTTACCACGGGTCCAGATGTCTGGAGACTATTTCCCTCCCCTTCAGACGCATGGCAAAATTGTGGAGGTGGCGATAGATAGTGGCAGCATCTATCATATCTCATGAGGCAGAAGTCGTACTCCTGCCATATATGGGTCTCACTTTCTCAGGAGCCGCCTTTGCCTTGAATCCTTGTGGAGCTTGGGTATTCAAAGTGGCACACGACAACAACAACAACGGTCTTTTCTTGGGTAGCTGGCCGGATCAGAATATGCCGCTTGATGTCCGCCTGGGCTCGGTTTTCACCGCTCCGCTATCCATTGATGTCGTCTGATCGGGAACGCTTTCATGCGGGCCAGGGGAGGCTGGTTCTCCATTGTCATCGTTGGTGGATGAGCAGGGCCCGACTTACAAGTTTGGGGGCCCAGGGCAAAAGACCTATTTGGGGGCCCTCGCAAGTCAGTCTTAAAATAAAACTAAATTTTATTTGACATAAAATAACAAAATCAATCCCCTTTAATCGAAATGTAAATACTGAGTTAAAATTAACCCGCCAAAACTTTATAAACTTAACATATTGATTTTAAATTCATTATTTAATAAATTTATTTTACACTCTTTCTCAGTTTGTTAGCTTTTTAAGCATCTTTTGGGGCCCCTTTAAAATGGGGGCCCTGGGCAAGTGCCCCGAATGCCCTCCCAAAAATCAGGCTCTGTGGATGAGGAGGCTCGCGGTCGTTCTCTGCCGCCGTTTTAACCGTCCTTGTGTCGGAGACGGGTAATATTTTCGCTGAAACGCTTCACAGGCACGCAGCCTACCTTCGTGACGAGGGCACAGAATTCCTGGTAACAGTCCTTCGTACCACCGGACAGAGAGTTCGATAAAGTAACCGATAATTCAGTAGAGGCAATCGGATCAAGCCTATAGTTGGAGAGACTAGAGATCCTTGAGTTAGGGTAGGCGCACACGAGCAACTTTTGTCTCTGTGACTGTTTTGTCAGTACCGCTCTAGCTATGAGCGAAAGGTAGGGACCGCACACGGTACGACGTGATACATGTGTGACAATTTTGTCCGTAGCTCTAGAGACAGGCCCATGACGAAACAGTTTCTCTGTCTATTAGATTCTATGGCACTGCGCACACGAGTGACAAAAAGTCATCGAACAACAAAACTTTCGTGATTTTGTTGATCTAATCAGTCCTCACGTGTGCTTTTTCCAGTTCCTGAGTTCCAGCCATATTGTTTAAAATTAAGCTGAAAGATTATTTTGATGCTTTCTCTTCCACAACTAACTGCCGACTGGTGCAATAATTTGAGAAATGTCACGTTCCGTTTGCGCACTCAATTTTTCTACATGACAAGGTTGATAATTGTCACGGAGACAAAAGTTGCACGTGTGCGCCTACCCTTAGAAGAGAGGCGACAACAGGTTCGATCCAAAGTTCGATTTGTCCAAAAAGACTGCTCAATCGAAATAGACGGCCTTAGTGTGACGTCACTTGCTTTTTTGGATACGTTGATTCCAACCGTGATTGGTTCCGTACGGAATTACTTCCATCACGGAACCAATCACAGATGGAATCAACGTATCCAAACAAGCAAGTGACGTCATGACTAATGTCGTCTATTTCGTTTCATCAAATAGTCCCTGCGCAGACTCAGTGGACAAATCGACAGTTGATCGCCTCTTTCGTATACAGGCTCTCTAGGAGAGACTAGAGAGCCTGTATGAGAGAGAGACGACAACTCGCTTAAAAGCGTCTCTGCGCATCTAGTTCTGTCCAAACTGTATCATGCCGACGGTCTCGAGTCCAATGCTAATCCTATGGAGGGAACCGGAAGGAACCGGCTGTGGCGAACAGAAAACCTGTTTACCGATCTGCACGCGCTATACTGAGTTGTCGCCTCTCTCGTAAATACAGGCTCTCTAGGAGAGACCAGTTGACGTGGTCAGAGATTGAAAAAATCAAATGCAGCCTCCATACAAAGTTATGAGAATCACTCGTTTCCTTTAGTTCCCGCCCACCCTGTTAATTGACATCTGGAGGTACCGCAGGTACCGCAGCGTCGCCATGAGATAACTGTAGAAATGTTTTAGTAAAATCGCGTTTTGGACTCTCTGAATTGTCCTTACTGTGTGGCACAGCCATTGACAAGCTTAATTGGGATGTTTGCCAATTCACTGACACGTGTAGACGATCGCTAAGAGGAAATCGTATACTCCCGGTATGGAACTTGATATTTTGGTTATATATGTTTGATATTTAATTATATGTGTTGTAAACTGTATCTGAGTTTGGGACTGTTTTGTGAACTTTGATTCATCAATTGATGCTTGCTGCAGTTGTTTCGTAATGGATGGGATTTGGCCTCTTGATTTTGGGAAATGCCAAATTCTTGGCTGATTGCCATTAAATTTAGGTCTTAAACCACTAGGTATAATTTCATTGATGTTTTTCGTTCTTACGTATTATGCCGTCGACTGTGCCGCTGATTCCGAAAACGTTATCAAATCCTATTGACTATATACTCTATAGCTGTGCCGCTGAATTGAACGGCTGCTGAACGATCGACGGTATAATACGTAAGTACCATGGGTTTTTTTCCCAGAAAACAAATAGCTTGTTCAAAGGGACAGATTCAAGGGGTTTCAGGGTCGACCCCCAAATTTTTTCCTTGAAAATTTTATATGACTGGGTGTAACCTATAGGGCAGGGGTCGGCAAGTAATTTTACTTGGAGTCCAAATAATTTTAAAAATTTTTCATCGGGGTCCGTAGAAAAAATAGGCTACTATTACTAGTTTAAATTTTTATCTTCAGTTGCACATAAATTTTTACAAAAATGTAATTTGAGTATGCTACCTGCTTAATAAAATTGTTATATTTAATATGATTAGAAGTTTTAACATTAAAATGGGGGTCTGGGGGCTTCCCCCAGGAAATTTTTTCAAATTAGACCCTTAAAAAGCATGTCAAAGCTAATATTTGTGCGTAAAAGTACAAATAAATTATTTTCAAAATGGTATGGCGGTCCAGGAAATAACTTCACGCGGTCCGGATGCGGACCGCCGTCCGCCAGTTGCCGACCCCTGCTATAGGGTCTCAAAATGAGTCAGCAGAACCCTACTTTTAGTTTTTCTAGAGAAGGAACCCCTTAATTTTACCATATAGTATCATACTTTATACGGTGTTTTTCTGTGGAAAATTATGTTGCTTACTTATTGACTCCTCCCCCCCAGAAATAAAGTCTGGTCCTTGGTATAACTCAATTTTTTTTATCAAGGTGATCAAGATAAGTGTTCTTATAACCTCTTTAGGTTCTAGAATCTTCGGCTTGGATCAATTTATCTCTAAATCGCGATGTTAAAGTCTTAAATCGACGATTTAAGAATTTCTCACATCGCCCAGTACTACTTATCATAATCAAATGGTTCGTTCTTAAGTGTTTCTGGATAGAACAGTTATGATAGCGTTTGTTAAACTTTAAAACTTTTTGAAGTTAGGCCCCAATAAGCTTGAAATGTTGGTATTGGCCACGTGAAACAGTCTAAACTTTCATAATTTTACCAAGTGGAACAGCTTTAGAAAGAGTCCTCCAGTAGCAACAGCTCCCACAACGTGATTTTAAGTATTGTCAGCATAGATATTTTAGATCTCTATAAATCTAATAATTATTATTATTTTAGGATACATTAAAAGCACTATTAATAATAAATTAGATCTATGAAAAGATAATTTCACCATTATCACTGGTTAAGTGGACAATAAGTGTAAACTCACAACTCTCAAGCGTCGCCTCCAACCGTGGACCGATTTCGTCCTTGTTAGGACTCATCAGCACGGTATAGGAAGGCAACGCAAGAGAGCGGAGGGCAAGTACTAGTCTAGCCGACTATAACTGAAAAACTAGCTGACTATAACTCCAGCAGATGAGTGGAGGACTAATCAATGGTCACCACTTTTTCAGTTATAGTCGGCTAGATTAGTACTTGCCCTCCGCTCTCTTGCGTTGCCTTCCTATACCGTGCTGATGAGTCCTAACAAGGACGAAACCGGTCCACGGTTGGAGGTGACGCTTGAGAGTTGTGAGTTTACACAAATTAGATCTATGGTTGTCGTTGTCAGTTATCATTTGAGCTGTGGGTAAACATGGCGACTGGAGGATTCTTTCTAAAGTTGTACCAAAAAGTGTAATTTTTTCCCTAATGTCTCCTTTATTTCACAGGTTTGTGTGATTGAGATTCTTCGCCACACCACCAGCAACTCCTGGCTCACTAGTCTCAAGAGGCGGAGAAAAGGAAGCTCAATCCTCCGAAAGTGACAGATTGAACGAACGGCGAAAGACTGCATCGATCACCACTTGTAGGAAATATGAGGTAGGAAATTTCTTCGTAATAAGATGTTTAATGGGAACAGCTTTAGAAAGAGTTCAGACCCTGGCTGAGGGCAAAGAAAGTAGTTGTTTCCGAATTTTGAGTTAACTTATGCGTTTGTTTATGTACTTATCTTATGAGCTTACTTATGTTTATTATGTGTACTTATGTTTTGAGCTTACTTATGTATTATGTGTACTTATGGGCTTAGAATAGCCCTGTTGGCACAGCTTCGATAAGAGTCGACCAGTCGCCATGTTTATCCACAGCTCAAATGATGACATACAACCATATAGATCTAACTAATAATATCATTATGTATGGATCATAAGGATAATAATATTTAGTAGATTATTATATTTTGTAGTCTAATAATGATATAAATAGTTAAATATCTATGATTGTCGGTCATCATTTGAGCTGTGGGTACACATACGGCTGGTCGACTCTTATCGACATCTTGTTTTCATCTTTGAATTATGGTCGATTGAAACTAAACCCTCAAAGAAACATCTGTTCTCTGTCTGATCCCCCGATCAGTTTTGAATAAAATCAAACCACGAGGCCCTCCCAGAAAATCTAAAAACAACTGAGGATCGGAAAGCACCTCGTCGATGGTGAAATCTAAACAGGATAAATATGTTCAGGTGAAGCCAGATCAAAGAAACATACTGTTTGTCTATCTTAAGTTGAGCTCTGTCCGTCGATAGTTCACATGAGCGGTTATAAGGATTTTTTAAATTTTTTTTATGATCTAAGGCAGTGGTTCCCAAAGTGGGTTCAGCGGAACCCTGGGTTTCCACGAAAAAATTTAGGGGTTCCATGGGACAAACTTCATTTCATTAAAAATAATTAGATTGGTGTAAAAAAAATAAGAATGGACAGCGCCGCCTCCCTTGGACCCAAAAATGCTCTCAAAATGAGTTAAAACCTTACTTTTACCAGTCGAATTTAAAAATTTTTTCGGGGGGAGGCCCCCAGACCCCCCTCACGGTATCACAAGGGGATTTTGCGCGATACTTTTTGGAAAATCTCCCAACATTTTGACATTTTTTTTTCAAAAGTTAAAGGTTATGGCCTCGAAAAATCTCCTCTTAGCCCCAAAAAGCTTCTTAAAATGAGTTAAAACTCTACTTTTACAAGTCAAATTTCAAAATTTTTCTGGGGGAGGACCTCCATACCCCCAGTGGTACCAGAAGGGGATCTTGCGTGATACTTTTAGAAAATCCCCAAGAATTTGACATTTTTGCCAAAAGGTAAAGGTGATTGTCTGGAAAAGTGCCCCCCCTTGGATTCGTGCTGGATCCGAGTCTGGTTTCATTTAATATCATGTATTAAATTTTGAAAAGTCGTTGATTAAAAAATATTCAGGGTTCCGCGATCATTGGTAACAAATTTGGGGGTTCCACGACCAAAATAGTTTGGGAACCACTGATCTAAGGACACTTTTAGGCATTTACCTTAGTTATAAAAATACAAATTTATGATTTTGAAATTTACGGTTTATCATTCGAAACCATACCACACTGTAAAAAATAATCCAGTAAAAAACAGAAAATTTCTGGCAGCAAAAATTGCCAGAAAATTTTTGTAGGCTGAAAAATCCTGTAAACAGAAAAAAGCTGCAACCTACAGGTAAATGCTGTAAAAAGAAGTTTTCTGTCAAGTGAGTTAAATATTTTTTCTGTTGCCTCACAGAAATTTTCTGCTTGTGCGCATGCGTGTTGACTTATATTAGCTGTTTTTTTTTGAAATTTTAATAAATCAATAACCGGGGATAGAACCCGCGACCTACCGCACGCTAAGCGCGCACGCTATCCTTGCTCCAACGAGGATTCAGAAAAAGTAGAAATTATCCAAAGATGTTCTTTCTTTCTCCACGAACTGAAACTTTCTGTTTAAGTACAGATAAGATAAAAAACTAGAAAAAAGCTGTTTTTTTACATAAAATAAATAGAAGTGCGGTGGGAATGTTACATGACAGAATATCCCTGTAAACAGGAAGTCATTTTTATTGAAACTTTTTGTTTTTCTACAGTTTTTTTTACAGTGCACCGCTCATGTGAACCAGCCAGAGCTCAACTTGAGGCAGACAATCAGTTTGCTTATCCGTTTAAAATTCTGTAACTTAACCTTTTATGTCCCGATGGGACTTGTAAGTCCCACTTCCCAATGTTCCAAATTCGTCCAATTTTCGTCATGTAAAGCCAAATTTAGTTTACTTATAGTTGCAGTTACGTAAACTTGACATATTTTGGATGAGGAAAATAATTTGGGGCATAAAGGGTTAAAAGGAGCATCTGGTGTAGAGATCTAAAGAATCGTTAAATTCGATTCCGGAATCGATTCTTCGATTTGATTCCTTTAGAGCCAGTGTTGAAAAAGTAGAATCGAACATATCTACTTCAATCACAAATCAAGGAAATTTAGTGCAATTTAATTAATGGCCAGCAAAATATTAACTATTAAATTAATAATTAATTAGTGAACCGAATGGTAAATTATATCTGCATTGATTAGAAAATTAAGTACGATTCCTAAGAATCGATTCCTTCAAGTGTTCGATTTCTTGGTATCGAATTCAAGGCATTCGATTCCGATGATTCGATACTAGGGTGGGCCGAAAAAAACTTTTTATTTTATTTTGAAACGCTATACCGCGGAAAACTTGCCTCTGGGGTAGAGAAGTAAAATGCAACAAAAATTTTTAAAATCGGTTAAATATTGCAATAGCGCATTGCACCTAAAGTTTGAAAAAAACAGGCTATTTTCATTACTTTTCAAAAAAATCAAATTAAATCAAATAACATTTATAAAAAGTATCTAAAGGCATATAATAGAATAAAAATGTGGAGAAAACTTATTTAATTGAAAAAAAGGTGGTATTTTACAATAACTTGGTAGTATAATAACATCTAAAAATACACGTTTTTACCAGAAATCCACATATTTCGAATGAAACAAAAAAACTTATGAAAAAAAATTTTTCATTACTATACTACCTTTCTAGCTATAACTCAGTAACCCCCTTAACAGTTAAAACATTTTTTACAGTTCGCTTCGCGATCAGAGCTCGCTCATTGCACAAAAAACCGCATCACTATCTCTCGCCGAAATAAAAACTTATTTCATATTTTGAAACGCTATACCACGGAAAACTTGCCTCTTGAGTATAGAAGTGAAATGCAACAAAAATTTTTAAAATCGGTTAAAAATTGCCTTTGTACATTGGTCCTAAAATTTGAAAAAATATGCTATTTTCATAACTCTTAAAAAATCAAATAACTTCTATAAAAAGTATCTAAAGGGATAAATTAGAAGAAAAATGTTAAGAAAAAATATATTTAATGGAAAGAAAGATCTTATTTTATAATATAAGGTTGCACTATAAGGTTACACTTTGCATTTCGCCTTTTTTTCTTCAAAAATCGCATTTTTCGATTAATTAAAAAGTTATTATTCCGGATGGTGCATAGTATGATTTGTAATAAAATGTAGTCCTTTACTGGTTATTAACTTCTTTTGGTATTACGAAAGAAGACTTGATTGAAAAATTTGGTATTGAAGATCTTGAAAGATTAATAGTTCTTATAAACCCCATCTCCTGGCATTCATACCGATGACTTTTCGTGATGCCCTCTGTGTTTCTAATTTTACACAACGTTCGACTGTTTGTGTGTGACATGGGAATCTGTCAAAGTTCCAGTCATTATCATAGACTATGTCTCTTGATCGGTGAATCTTCGTTGTATAGGTGTATAGGTGGGGAGAAAGAGAAGCTAATCTATACATAGTCTACTGTCTACGTATGTTCTATATATGGTCAGTAGCTTGAAAATTAGGTTTGGGAGATGGGAACTCCTAACTGACTTTCTTTTAGAAGCTGAGTTTCTAGCCTTAATTGTTCTTCTAAACCAAACTCCCTCATATATGATCCCTTTTTATCTATGATCATGCCCAAAAGCAAGTTTTCAGAATGAGCAAAAAATGCATTTTGTTTAACCATTGGATCAATGATTTCTAATAACTCTTCTGGCAAAAATCTAGATGTTTCTATCATACGTGTCCAGGTCAAATTTAAAACCATTTACTTTTTCTAAATAAAGAATCATACAGACAAATTAATTTGATATAATTTTATTTTAATATAAAAGAAACTAAAATCTTCTGTTCATCTGCTGGATTATCAGTACTAAAATACAGTTTATGTTAATAATTTAATAATTAAATAATCCGACAGAGAAACATAAGATTCTTTCAAAATACCAAAAGAAGTTAGTAACCAGTCAAGGACTACATTTTGTTACAAATCAAACTATGCACCATCAGGAAAATTTTTTTTAATTCAATCGAAAAATGCGATTTTTAAAGAAAAAAGGCGAAATGCCAAGTGTAACCTTATAGTGCAACCTTATATTGTAAAATACCATCTTTCTTTCCATTAAATATATTTTTTCTTAACATTTTTCTTCTAATTTATGCCTTTAGATACTTTTTATAGAAATTTGATTTTTTAAGAGTTATTAAAGGAACTGTTCTCTTTGTTACCCAAAGGGTCTCAAAATGAGCTGAAACATTACTTTAAGAAACAAGTTTTCAAAATTTTTATGGGGGTGACCCCCAGACCCCCCATTTTTACTTCGACCTCACATTGTAAAATTGTAACATTTCGTGTAAAATATTACTTTAAAGTGATCTAACACTTCAGATATAAATACACTCGGGACCTTAAAATGACGTTCAGTCAGACCGCCCCGCCGCCCAAATAAGAAACCAAAAGTCAAGTCAATCTTTGCCCCCCAACCTAAAAACTGAAATGATGCCTCGGTTTAGTTTAGTATGATGTATAGCATATTATAGGCGGCAAATTTTGGTTCAGTCTATAGGCGGCACAATCCACCCCTGTCTTTTAAAAGAATCGACCATGGCTTGTCATAATTAATTTTCATGTATCGACGTATCGTTCTTTTAAATTTGTCTGAAGCCTGCTTTGGTGGCTATTTTTATTAAACCATTAGTTAATAAAATAATTTTTCTATACAATTTAGCACCTACTCTTCGATGTGCACTTGTCAGTTTCTCTCTATCTTAAGTTTTCGAGATAATAATAATAATATTAATGAACGGTTTTCGCTGACCATGACCATTTTTCGCATATCCATAAAAAAATCAGTCAAAAAATTAATGATTAATTATTTAACTATATTTTTTGGTAATTATACATACTATGATATTTTGAAAAAGTAATATATTTCACAAAAATAATTAACAGTTTATTTTCTCTCAAATGTACCACTTTTATAATTAAAAAAATCTAAAAACAGTTTTATTAATGAAAATAATCTATTAAAATTGTATCACCTATTTACGAAACAAGTCAAACGGCACTTTTTTTCAAAAACGAGTTATAAGTGTCATGGGATTCTGTAACTGTAGTGGTAAACGCACATTTTAGTGTAAAAATAATAAAAATAACGTGATTCTAAAATAGTTATCTGGCATGTTATATTTCAGCTTTAGTGTGGAATGTGGAAACGAAGTTAAACGACGTAGCTTGACTGGGTTTCTGCACTTGAACTGCGGGGGATTTCGTTAATTCACTCTCATCTGCAGCTTTTTTAAGACTAGTTTTTTATTTAAGCGCATAAAAATAGTATATGTGATTGGAAAAATCGTTCTTTAGAGTCATGTCATAGTAAAAACAATATTTTTAAAGTTTTTGTACGAATCTCACTCTCAAGACTAAGGACGTTGTGGTAGCTATATATTTAAAATTTCCATGCGTGTGGTCATTTATTATACATATATGTGATTGAGATTTTGGATCTATGAATCACTTTATTTAAAAGGGATATCAAATCTATACCCTAGATCATAATATTAAACAAATTTAGCGGAGTTTGATTGAAATATCTGTAATTAATGTTCTTAATTAATCAGTTATATCAATTAACAGTAACTCAATTTATAGGAGTTATCTAATATAATAAAACAAAGTGTGGGTATGTATATATATATATATGTTTGTCTTTTATACAAATCCACAGTTTACTTCCGATCTGCACCAAACTTGGTATACCTACGTTAAAAAACTCAGAAAAAAACATAGGCTATGTTTCGAAAACTTTTAATGACCCCTTGACCCTCTTTCGACCCTTTTTATGGTCATTTTGCTGAAATAGCTTCATTTCCCTTCAAGAAGAGATCTGCTTACTCCATTGTTACAAAGAAAATTTAATGCTAAACAACAATTTTTAATAGAAACACTAGGTACAAGTCTATTTAAAAATTATATTAATAATTTATAAATCTATTTCAGTGAAATTTAAAAGTTTTAAGTATAGTTTAACATATTTTAATTTGAGAGTTTATCTAATTTTATATTTTAAAAGCTTCATGGAATACCATTGTTGTTAAAATAGTATCCATGGAAACGAAAATGTAAAATCAAAAGGTGATAATATTTTAGCTTTTAAGAAAGTTGGTTAACAAACAAAAAACTATTAAAACTCCCTTTCAACTAGAAAAGATTGATTTTCAGAGACAGAAGGTTTTTAAAGTTTGCACGAAGTGCAGAGCTGCTCAGGCATCGCCTGAGCATATTTTAATCTGTACCGATTTTAAACTTGACGAGGTTCTTTCTGACAGATTTTTATTTCTTGACTTCTTGAAAGTTCATGGACTCCTGGAATTGGTCTGATCTTTATTAGGCCAATTGGGATTAGCAACAACACAACAAGATTGATTTTTTTCTTAAATTGCAAAATGGAATAAGCTTTAATTATTGAATAATATCACTGAAAACGTTAATTCCTAAAGATATGATTAATCAAGGGATCTAAGCATTTTAAATAATTTTTATAATACTTTTTCCATGTAAATTTGGAAATCATTCAAAAATTATATTGCTTGAGAACTGAAGGAATTTTAATCAACCCGGGAACACCGGGATAAGAAAAATTACTATAGGAACACCGGGATAGGAAAAGTAACCGGGAACACCGGAATATGAAAAAGACGCCTGGGATACCGGTATGATTGGTAAATGCTGATTGTACATTAGAAATGTATTTGGGAAACTTAAAAATGAGGAGTTTGCTATCAAAACCAGCTTATTCCATTTTTGGAAATTTTACAGGAGAGACAAAAAACTTCTCACGTCCACAGTTCTAAAGCTAAATTTGTTTTTTAAATTTTTAATTGTAGGTATAACCATCTAGAAAATTCGATTAGTTTTTCATTTTCATTTCAGTTGCATTACCTTGGGCGTAATTACACTAATTAGGTTGGAATGAGCTGATTTTGATGCAAAAACACGATTTTTCATGCTTTTTTCAGTTTTTCGTTCAATTAAGTTGTGAATTGGTTTTTCCAGTTTACCAGTTAATATTTGTGTCTTTACGAGTTTTAAATAAATGACGTTCACTTAACTTTTTCAAATAATCTGAAATTTCACAGTTGAGATCACAATTTTCACCTTTTAATCTAATTTTGGGTTGGAATGAGCTGGGTTTGAGCTATATCCCTTCGCCAGGTTATGAAGGACCCTCTAAACTTTCAAAATATGCAAAAAAATGGATTTCAGAAAAATATGGAATGAGCTGGTTTTGATAGCAAACGCCTCAAATAATAAATTTATACTCTTCACCCGTGCAAGGCCGGGCATATCAGCTAGTGAATAGATAAAATTAACTTTTAAATGTTTTAAGTTAGTTTGCCGAACCGAGCTGGGATAGATGAAGTTTTCATTTGCAGGACCCCCTGTTGTGTTTCCTCCTCGAATCGAATTCGAATGAACGCGGTCGTGCATGCGTGACGAATGTACCAGCAACCCCAAAACAAACCCGTTCCGAAGGTGGTAACATTTACGACGCCAAGCTCAAACTAGCCTGTCGGGCAGGAAGCTCTGGTCAAGTAGAGCAACCCTGTTCGGCGGAGAGAATGAAGTTGAGAGTCGCCAAGCACAACCGGTACTATATGTGGCTCCTTTCTCGGATACGATTGTATGAAACCAATGGAGCGTAGTGTAGAGTGATTTGCTTCCCTCTTCATTTAGAGAAGAGGAGAATGGTTCCCTCTTCATTTAGTGTAGAGTGATTTGCTTCCCTCTTCGTTTAGAGAAGAGTGATTTGCTTCCCTCTTCATTTAGAGAAGAGGAGAATGGTTCCCTCTTCATTTAGTGTAGAGTGATTTGCTTCCCTCTTCATTTAGAGAAGAGGAGAATGGTTCCCTCTTCATTTAGTGTAGAGTGATTTGCTTCCCTCTTCGTTTAGAGAAGAGTGATTTGCTTCCCTCTTCATTTAGAGAAGAGGAGAATGGTTCCCTCTTCATTTAGTGTAGAGTGATTTGCTTCCCTCTTCGTTTAGAGAAGAGTGATTTGCTTCCCTCTTCATTTAGAGAAGAGGAGAATGGTTCCCTCTTCATTTAGTGTAGAGTGATTTGCTTCCCTCTTCATTTAGAGAAGAGTGATTTGCTTCCCTCTTCATTTAGAGAAGAGTGATTTGCTTCCCTCTTCATTTAGAGAAGAGGAGAATGGTTCCCTCTTCATTTAGTGTAGAGTGATTTGCTTCCCTCTTCGTTTAGAGAAGAGTGATTTGCTTCCCTCTTCATTTAGAGAAGAGTAGAATGGTTCCCTCTTCATTTAGTGTAGAGTGATTTGCTTCCCTCTTCATTTAGAGAAGAGTGATTTGCTTCCCTCTTCATTTAGAGAAGAGTGATTTGCTTCCCTCTTCATTTAGAGAAGAGTGATTTGCTTCCCTCTTCATTTAGAGAAGAGTGATTTGCTTCCCTCTTCATTTAGAGAAGAGGAGAATGGTTCCCTCTTCATTTAGTGTAGAGTGATTTGCTTCCCTCTTCGTTTAGAGAAGAGTGATTTGCTTCCCTCTTCATTTAGAGAAGAGTGATTTGCTTCCCTCTTCATTTAGAGAAGAGTGATTTGCTTCCCTCTTCATTTAGAGAAGAGTGATTTGCTTCCCTCTTCATTTAGAGAAGAGTGATTTGCTTCCCTCTTCATTTAGTGTAGAGTGATTTGCTTCCCTCTTCATTTAGAGAAGAGTGATTTGCTTCCCTCTTCATTTAGAGAAGAGTGATTTGCTTTACTCTTCATTTAGAGAAGAGTGATTTGCTTCCCTCTTCATTTAGAGAAAAGTGATTTGCTTCCCTCTTCATTTAGAGAAGAGTGATTTGCTTCCCTCTTCATTTAGAGAAGAGTGATTTGCTTCCCTCTTCATTTAGAGAAGAGTGATTTGCTTCCCTCTTCATTTAGAGAAGAGTGATTTGCTTCCCTTTTCATTTAGAGAAGAGTGATTTGCTTCCCTTTTCATTTAGAGAAGAGTGATTTGCTTCCCTCTTCATTTAGAGAAGAGTGATTTGCTTCCCTCTTCATTTAGTGTAGAGTGATTTGCTTCCCTCTTCATTTAGAGAAGAGTGATTTGCTTCCCTCTTCATTTAGAGAAGAGTGATTTGCTTCCCTCTTCATTTAGAGAAGAGTGATTTGCTTTACTCTTCATTTAGAGAAGAGTGATTTGCTTCCCTCTTCATTTAGAGAAGAGTGATTTGCTTCCCTCTTCATTTAGAGAAGAGTGATTTGCTTCCCTCTTCATTTAGAGAAGAGTGATTTGCTTTACTCTTCATTTAGTGTAGAGTGATTTGCTTCCCTCTTCATTTAGAGAAGAGTGATTTGCTTTACTCTTCATTTAGAGAAGAGTGATTTGCTTTACTCTTCATTTAGAGAAGAGTGATTTGCTTCCCTCTTCATTTAGAGAAGAGTGATTTGCTTCCCTCTTCATTTAGAGAAGAGTGATTTGCTTCCCTCTTCATTTAGTGTAAAGTGATTTGCTTCCCTCTTCATTTAGAGAAGAGTGATTTGCTTCCCTCTTCATTTAGAGAAGAGTGATTTGCTTCCCTCTTCATTTAGAGAAGAGTGATTTGCTTCCCTCTTCATTTAGAGAAGAGTGATTTGCTTCCCTCTTCATTTAGAGAAGAGTGATTTGCTTCCCTCTTCATTTAGAGAAGAGTGATTTGCTTCCCTCTTCATTTAGAGAAGAGTGATTTGCTTCCCTCTTCATTTAGAGAAAAGTGATTTGCTTCCCTCTTCATTTAGAGAAGAGAATGGTTCCCTCTTCATTTAGTGTAGAGTGATTTGCTTCCCTCTTCATTTAGAGAAGAGGAGAATGGTTCCCTCTTCATTTAGAGAAGAGTGATTTGCTTTACTCTTCATTTAGAGAAGAGTGATTTGCTTCCCTCTTCATTTAGAGAAGAGTGATTTGCTTCCCTCTTCATTTAGAGAAGAGTGATTTGCTTCCCTCTTCATTTAGAGAAGAGTGATTTGCTTCCCTCTTCATTTAGAGAAGAGTGATTTGCTTCCCTCTTCATTTAGAGAAGAGTGATTTGCTTCCCTCTTCATTTAGAGAAGAGTGATTTGCTTCCCTCTTCATTTAGAGAAGAGTGATTTGCTTCCCTCTTCATTTAGAGAAGAGTGATTTGCTTCCCTCTTCATTTAGAGAAAAGTGATTTGCTTCCCTCTTCATTTAGAGAAGAGAATGGTTCCCTCTTCATTTAGTGTAGAGTGATTTGCTTCCCTCTTCATTTAGAGAAGAGGAGAATGGTTCCCTCTTCATTTAGAGAAGAGTGATTTGCTTTACTCTTCATTTAGAGAAGAGTGATTTGCTTCCCTCTTCATTTAGAGAAGAGTGATTTGCTTCCCTCTTCATTTAGAGAAGAGTGATTTGCTTCCCTCTTCATTTAGAGAAGAGTGATTTGCTTCCCTCTTCATTTAGAGAAGAGTGATTTGCTTCCCTCTTCATTTAGAGAAGAGTGATTTGCTTCCCTCTTCATTTAGAGAAGAGTGATTTGCTTCCCTCTTCATTTAGAGAAGAGTGATTTGCTTCCCTCTTCATTTAGAGAAGAGTGATTTGCTTCCCTCTTCATTTAGAGAAGAGTGATTTGCTTCCCTCTTCATTTAGAGAAGAGTGATTTGCTTCCCTCTTCATTTAGAGAAGAGTGATTTGCTTCCCCCTTCATTTAGAGAAGAGGAGAATGGTTCCCTCTTCATTTAGAGAAGAGTGATTTGCTTCCCTCTTCATTTAGAGAAGAGTGATTTGCTTCCCTCTTTATTTAGAGAAGAGGAGAATGGTTCCCTCTTCATTTAGTGTAGAGTGATTTGCTTCCCTCTTCATTTAGAGAAGAGTGATTTGCTTCGCTCTTCATTTAGAGAAGAGGAGAATGGTTCCCTCTTATTTAGTGTAGAGTGATTTGCTTCCCTCTTCATTTAGAGAAGAGTGATTTGCTTCCCTCTTCATTTAGAGAAGAGGAGAATTTGAGATCTCGATTTGGTTATTTCTTAATTTATATTCTTATGCTTTACATATTCGGAAAGTTTATAAAAAACGGTACTAGGAATTTGAAATTTTTAGGGGAACATGTAAAAATTGCGTTCTACATTGGGGGTTTAAAGAAATTTCGAAAAAGCTCAAATTTTTTCCCAAATGTATAGGTACATTTTTGAAAAAATTATATGTTGTAGCTGACCCATACACTAGTAAAAGTACGTGTCGCACTAAGGAATCAGTCCCATAGAATTTGAATAATAATTTTTCCGACTTTATATCTTATTAAATTTGTATACGGCCCCCTAATTACAACACCCCTTCGAAACTTTAATAGGTTGCAGACATCTACTCCATGTACAACATATCCAAATTTAGAGTTTATAAATTAATATTAAGATGTTCAATGATCCTTGCAAAGTCGATTTCCGGTCACTAGGAGATATTTAAAAAATTCCAGTTTGAAAAAATCCCGCCCGATTTATTTCAAATTTTAGTATTTTGTGAAACTTTGAAAGAGCTTTCGAACGGCGTATCGCACTAATCCGGGCTGATAAATTTTCTCGCCATTTTTTTACTTTAAAACGGGGTTTTATTAGTACACGACCCCCTAACTGACCTCGCCCCCTGAAAATTTAATAGATTCTCTGGAAAATTCGTTGGAACGACATATTAAAATGTCAAGGTCCCAGCTGTCTTAAAAACGAAGAAACAAGCGTTTGAATCTTGACACGTGTTGTCCAACGACGTACGAATCCCCATTGTCTTTGTTGCTATGTAAAAACTGGAATTAAAACTGGAATGCGTTGTTCTCGTTCGATTTTTCTGAAATTTCAGTATTTTGTAGATGTAGAGTGAAGAAATATTGCCTTGGATCACTCTTAATTATCATCCGTTTAACGTTTTGTCTGACGCCGCTTTCAGCGGTGTTTTAATCAACTAAGATTTCCTTTGAAGGGAATTTAATTCTTTTATCAGTAGCTGATTTCTAAATAGGCTAGCTAGGCTATAGCCTACGGTGGAAAATTTAAGTAGGCGGCAAATTTCTGAAACAAATTTCTGAATATAAAAGGAGAAGAGAAATAGGAAACACTTAACATAAGCTCTGGAAAAAGCAGAACGTCCTTTCAAAAAAGCACAATGATGTTGTTTAAAATAGCACATTTTTTTCGAATTTTAGGACCAATGTACAAAGGCAATTTTTAACCGATTTTAAAAATTTTTTGTTGCATTTTACTTCTATACTCAAGATGCAAGTTTTCCGTGGTATAGCGTTTCAAAATATAAAATAAGTTTTTATTTCGACGAAAGATAGTGATGCGGTTTGTTGTGCAACGAACGAGCTCCGATCGCGAAGCGAACTGTAAAAAATGTTTTAACTGTTATGGGAGCTACTGAGTGATAGCTAGAAAGGTAGTATAGTTATGAAAAATTGATTTTCATAATTTTTTTTGTTTCATACGAAATATGTGAATTTCTGGTAAAAACGTGTATTTTTAGATGTTATTATACTACCAATTAATTGTAAAATATCACCTTTTTTCAATTAAATACGTTTTCTCCACATTTTTATTCTATTATATGCCTTTAGATACTTTTTATAAATGTTATTTGACTTAATTTCATTTTTTTGAAAAGTAATGAAAATAGCCTATTTTTTTCAAACTTTAGGTGCAATGCGCTATTGCAATTTTTAACCGATTTTAAAAATTTTTGTTGCATTTTACTTCTCTACCCCAGAGGCAAGTTTTCCGTGGTATAGCGTTTCAAAATAAAATAAAAAGTTTTTTTCGGCCCACCCTATTCGATACCTTTAGAAATATTAAGAACCCTAATCTGGTGTAACCCAAAGGTCGCGTCTATACTTTTACAACCGAAAGAACCAACCTGCTGCAGAAGCAGAACCCCATTGGTACCATTGGGGATATGGGGTCTTCCCCCTGAAAAATTTTTGAATTTGACGTGTTAAAGTATAGGGTTTAAACTCATTTTTAGAAACGTTTTGAGTCTAAGGGGGGCACTTTTCAACACTATTACCTTTACTTTTTGAACCAAAATAAGTGTCAAAATATTGGGGATTTCCTAAAAATTATAACTGAAGATCCCCTGGTGGTACTAATGGGAGGTATGGGGGTCCTCCCCCCAGAAAAAAAATTGGAAATTAGACCGGTAAAAGTAGGGTTTTACTCATTTTGACAACCTTTTTTGGTTCCCACGGGGGGCGCTGTCCAGAGTGCTACCCCCTGGATCCGCGCCTGGAAGGTAGAAAATGAATTAAAAATTTTTAAGAAAAAATCTTTATCTCCACCCGTGCAAGGCCGGGCATATCAGCTTCTGGTTGCAGAAAGAGCGAACAGGTTGACCCGAGAATTGAATTGAATCCGAGATAATAATCCACTAAAATTTCATGCCTAAGCATGATCATCATGCAATGATGAATGATTGCACCTAATTTAATTTTTTAACTATTTCCGAGTTCCAATATACCACAAAGAAAGTCACTAAAGACAATAATGCAAAAAAATAACATTAACATAAAATTTATAACGAACTAATTTTACTTCTTTGAAACCCAAGCAACCCTTTGCAAACAAACCCTTTGAAGAGAAGCAAATTGGAAACAAAATAGAACAATGGAAAAAAATAGCGGAAAATTTTCCGACCCACATCCCTACTTAAAACCTCCAAAAAAACATTTTAATTTACCTTTCAAAGCCCTAAATTTTAAGTTAATTTCAATTAAAAATAGCTTTTTTTCTGTCTGAGCTGAAACATCTTGCGACGTCAAATGTGCCTTGTTTGCTGTCATTCCGCTTTGAAATACAGAGATCTAGTTCTTTTATACCCTAATAGTGTTTCGATGAAAACGGCGTTTCCCACATTTCCAAGAGGCACATGTGACGTCCCACTGTTAGGATCTTTTTGTATAAAATATCTCATAATTAACTGAAAAAAAAAATTCTGGGAAAAATCGAGTATAATTTTGGAATCGGGAGTTAATTTTGAATAGTTTAAAATTGAATATTCAGAATTTTAAGAGATGATGTAATTCTCCATTGTATGCTGTTTTTAAATTTGTATTGTGAAAATAAATAACGTTGTAATTTTTAATAATTTATGTTAACGTACTAGTTGTGTTTCAACCAGTTTATAAGAAAAGTTAGTAATAGTAAGGGGCCATTCATTAATTGCGTAAGGATGAATTTGGCAATTTTTGACCCCCCTACCCCCATGTAAGGGTACGTAAGATTTTTCAAACCCCTCCCCCCTATTCTTACGTAACATTCCATTTCGTTTTTCAAAATAATAAAATGTTAGAAAAGGATCAGTTACACTAAAACTATCAGTTTAATGTAAATCAAGCATTTTTATTTTTCAACAGATATGTAATATTCTTGCTGCCAACTACATATTACCATTATATTATTATTACTAGTCTTTGTGTGGAACACCATTTATCAGTATTAAAGCTTTGATAACATACCGAGATCGTCAGCATTTTTGTTTTTCTGGGGTTATTCAATCGTAATTTGATTAGAATAATTGGAATTTGTTTACATTAACTTGGAAAATCTTACGTAAGAATGAGTTTGACCCCCTACCCCCAAGTAATGGTATGTAGAGATTTTTCTAACCCCCTCCCCCTCAGGACCCTTACGTAATTAATAAATGGCCCCTAATAACGGGGGTTCAAGTATCAAAGAGGGTCTGGAGGTCCTCCCCCTGAAAATTTGACCCTAAAAAACTGGGTTTTATCTAAGCTAAAAGTAAATTACTCTTAATTTAGGAGCGGCAGCTGACCCTCCTTGGCAACCCCATGTTCTGAAGAATGATTTTTCAGACATCCTTTCTGGCTAAAAATCGCTTTTGAAGCACAAGCAATGAACACGATTGTTTCTTCCGACGTTTACTAGATGGCGCTGCATAAGGAGGTTTCGGTTGCCCCGCAGAAGCGCGTTCTTCGCAGGAGGCGCTTTTTTCAGACCTAGGGTTCTATTTGGTCAACCCGAAAGTTTTGTCGCTTCAGGGACAGTCTGTATGTGTATAATTTTAACTAATCCTCCATTATGTGATACCAATATAAACTGTAACTTTATCTACAGTCAACTTGGCATCGTGGCTTGATTTTGGGACTGATCGACATCTTAAATCTATGCTTTCCTTAAATCTATGACAACTTGTTACTCCATTTCTTTTCTGCTCAAAATTTTGCATTTTTCCTAAAGTTAAGATTTTTAAATTAAAATTAACTGGCTACCTCCTTAAAACAATTAAAGTTTTAAGTATTTTTAACAAGGTGTGGAAAATTTAACTTTGATTTAAATTTTTTCTGAAGCATCCAGAGAGTTTGATCACAATCATCCGTATTAAATTGCTGGATTGCTACCCATAACCCTCTATTAGGATAGATCCGGATGATCATTAGCAGGAAATCTAGATTGCTGGAAATTCTACTGCCGCTCTTCAAAAGAAGTATAAAATGAGTTTCAATTTATGAAATAAATAAGATCTTCAGTACAATCTTAATAGGACTTAAAGTTAAATTCCTTGTAATTTTAATTTTGAAAGTTTTCAAATAATGGCAACTAGAAGTAAAAGAAAATCTTATTAATCGTAGAAACTAGGAAAGCTCGAAAAGTGAGCCAACAAGAAAGGAGCAAAAATTCGCCAAATTGGCCATAGATAGAAGTACTTTATTGGTTTACCGTAATGGGAAAGTACCAAAAAATACATTGTCCCTGACACGACAAAACTTTCGGGATGACCTAATAGTTAAAAGTTTTAGTTTAAGGGCCGTATTCAGAAACTTTAACACGAGATGGAAACGAGAACGTTATGGAAACGATGAATTTGAAACGATATTTCCCCGAAACACTAACGGGAGTTTCCGATCCTTTCCCTCATTGGATAAAATCTCCTAAGTCACCAAGCAGACCAAGACTAGATGTTCTTTTCAGCCAATCAGAGTCAGCTAAATTTCTCCCTTTTGAAGAGACGGGTGCTCTTGAACGACCATTTCCAATTTATCATTTCGTGATCGTTACGTGAGATTTTACAACGTTTCCATCTCGTTCTCATCTCGTTTCCATCTCGTGTTAAAGTTTCTGAATACGGCCCTAAAGCAAGGGTCAGCAACTGGCAAACTGTTGTCCACATCCAGACTACGAAAGGTTTTTCCTAAACATCCCAAGTAATTTGAAATCGTATTTTTAGATTAAAAACATATTAGTTGGACCTTTTTGTCAAGGATACAATTTCCAAAGATTCCTCCTATTCAATGTAAAGCTTGTAAAAAATAATTAACAGGCAGGCACATTAGACAAAAGTTGATCTTAACTGTACTAATTCTTAAAAGAAAATTAGTTCTTAAGTTAGTTAGTTTAGTTCTTTATAGTTAATAAATCCGAATCCCGGGCCATCCCCTCAACATTCTTTTGCTGAAGAAATCTGTTCATTTTAGCCTTATAATTAAGCTCCGCCCACCAAATTGACGATCAGATCATAAACCTGAAATTCAATCATCAACTTCCCCACAGCATAGACCCCCCCCCTTGGAATACTGATCAACGGAGCAAGTGTGCGTGACCTGTGTTGAAACGTGTTCCGCGCCGTTTTTCACATTACACGTGACCTTGGAGGTATTGAGATCGAAGCACTTTCAATCACCCGATCACGTGATCAAGCCAGTTGGCCGGAATCGAACCGACAACGGGTACTGCTCACTGAGCTATAAAACAAACTGGAGTGACTAGTGAGCGTGCTGAAACGGCATCACACCACGGAAAGGATTTCCATCTTCTTTTAATTTTCCCCCATCTGTTAAACCAGTTGCATACACAGAATGAAACGACCATTCTAAATTTTGCTCATAATATTTTAAAAAACAGGCATGGGCGGATTAAAAGATGGTCATGCGGGGATTGCCCCGATTGCTTCTAGCCCCGAATGCCCCGATTGCTGCGAGCAATCGGGGCAATCTAACCTTCCGCGCCGGCACAATCGGTCGCTTGTTATAGTATCGGAGGTTGTCACTCCAGTTTGTTTTATAGCTCTGTGCTCTCGAAAGGGGTATTAGAGGATTCGAAGGTTGGAATTCTATTTCTCCGCCTCTCGGGACGTCACAATCTCGAGAGTTTGATGCGATCGCAACGCCCCAATCACAAGGTGCTCCCCACAGACAATAAGAGACAGACCGGTCAATAGGCGGGGCTTATCCAGAGAGCTCAAGTGTCGCCTCCGACAAGCGGTACCAAAATTAATCGATAATTTAATATTTTTGTAATCGAAATCTTTAAAAAAATTTTGTTGACGAAACTTGCAATATTCGATTTCGAAAGTAAACATGGATTTTGTGTTGCATTCTTGGACTTGATTACTAAGCATGATTCGGTATTATTCACGTTAATTATAAGGGTATATTTTATTCAGATAACAATAAATACTAGTATTATATATTTCCATAGTCAAGAATTCATTTCGAATGTGTCTGGGATCTGGGATTAGTATTTGCAAAAGATGTGTTCGTTTAGATTCGCGGATTGCAACTTCATTTATACATCATGTTTGTCTTAAAGGACTAAGGATTATAACTAATATTTGCTTTTATTGAAAGATAAGAGAGATTTAATAAAACCATTTAGATTCATTATTTACTTGTGTGATTCTTGATTACTTTATATTTAATCTTATACTTTTACAATCGAGTTTTTCATCATATATGCGATCATGAAATTTTGTAAATGAACAAACCTTAATGATTTAAATTGAATTTTTTATCATAATAGCAAATTTAAAAAAATTGTTGAAAGAAAAGAAATGTTTTAATTTTAAAAAGCATTTAATAGGCTTATGTGAACACCAAGGATCGCGATCCAGGTGATCACGTGGTCGATGGATCACGTCCTCGCAAAAAGCAAACCGTCTCCATGGTTACTAGACCTAAAAGCTTAACTGTAACCACAGTTTTAGTGCAGGTACCACCGGTCGAGGGCGTTCGTGTCGTGGGCCGCCCATTGACCGGTCTGTCTCTTATTGTCTGTGGTGCTCCCAATGTTTTTTTCTTCGATTTCCATTTCCTCCCCTGGTTGTGAACTCTGTTAAACTCTGTGCCTGAAATGATGCCTTATAAGCGAATGAATACCACACTTAAGCGAATCTGCAGCAGACATGTTACATCTCAACTCGCTTCGATATTTTAAAGGCACATAACACCAATTCTGATCAATACTAGGCCTTTTGTTTTGAGTCACCTTAGTCTACTAAAGAAAAGTGGGTGCTGCAAGGAGTGCTCATTTAGTTTTAAACAGGAACAGTTATTCCTGTTATTCTTTAAATTTCGAAGGTGAGTTGGGCCGATGTGGGGATTCCATTTTAATCTAATGAACGTTATCCTATTGGCAAGTTACTATTAATTAATTAAATTAGTTAAAATGAAAGAGATTATTAGAAAAGCACTGCAGAGATAAACAATTCATACGCCGAGCCGTTAATTAGAAGCTTTAATTTAGGATATTTATATCAGTCACTATCTTAATTTCAAAAAATATTTTACGAGCGATTATACAAATGTAATGTAAATACACTCTATTTTTATGTTTAAAAGTTAGAAATTGGGTATGATTATCTTTGCTAAAATACTCATAAAACACCATTTACCAAAGTATCAAAAAATCAAAATGATTTAAATGTTTTTCTCATATACAATCATAAAGAATATTTGCAATGGTAAATTTTATTTAATAAGATCTAAACTTGAACCAGTTCCTGTTGGAGAGCTGTTCGTGAATTTATTGTGGTTTTGTGTATTAATACTTAATTGTTATTGTGTGTTTTGGATTATGATTATTAATACTAAACTATTAGTGTAGTTACGATTTATTAACAGATAATTCCTCTTTCAGTTCTGATTTTGATTTATTTATCATTTATTATTCTTCGTGAACAGGCTACGACCTAATAGGAATAATTTTTTTTCAAATAGTACTCATAAAATATTAATTATCAAAAGTGTAGATTTCCCGTGAAAATCGAAGACATAAAATTAATAGCAATCATCGCAATCCTCTAATACATAAGATATATTAAGCTTTTTTACAATGTCATGAAAATATATTAACGGGACTGTTTCAGTGTTTAAGTGAACGCTTATTATATAAACTTCTTTTGGTTCTAATCATGAATAATCGTTTACTTTTGAACGGCGGTATTCTTATTTCATGGATACAGTTAATATCTTAATTAAAAATACTGTTACGAACAGGTCTGGTAAACACCCGTTTATTATTGCGAAGTTTCGTCGTGGACTTCATGAGTTTATTATTGATGCGCGTGGATTTTTTAAAATTGAGTTTTTAACTAAATTAGTAGATCGCATGTTGTAAGGATACCTTGAATTTTCGCTAACCCTTTCTCTCCTATTTGGCAGGTGGGCCGGCGGGTTCGTGAACTGGGGGTACCCGCTGCGCGTGCGCCACATCACGACAGGCCGCTACCTGGCCTACAACGAGAACCGGGAGGTCTACTGGCCAACAAGAATGAGGCTTCGGTGGCAGCTCAGGCAGACCAAGGTAAGACAACCTTATTTAGGGAACCAAGCACGAAGTAGTGAGTAGTCGTAGAGTAGTCTCATGCTACGGGTTAAAATAGAAAGGGGAGGAACAGCTTTAGAAAGAGTCCTCCAGCCGCCATGTGTAACCACAGCTCCCCCAACAAAGCGATCTGATAGTACTATATTAGATATCTATTTATGATCTACTAATTATTAATTTATGATCTATTGATAAAATTAATACTTGGATCTTTTATAGTCCTAACGGCCGTATTCTGAAGCCTCTGGCAACCTGTGATCAGGATCTCTTAGCACAAATCAGCTTGATTTGGTATTCCGAAGCACCATGAATCAGTTGACCACTGTGTGTCAAGTAATCACCGCTCAAAGCATTGATCTAGGTTGGATCACCAATCAGAATCGAGTCTGTCTTCAGCTATGATTACAAAACAAAAACATGGCGTCGCGTCGCCCGTCATAAGCTATCCTGATGGGAAATGCACTTCGTGTCAATATAATCTAAATTAGATTAGTATTTTAGAAATAAAATATTTTTGATTCACAGTATTTTTGAGGTGTGCTTTGTCGAGTCCAATGTTTATTTAAATGATTATTTCTAGTAATTAAAATCTTTTTCTCTATTGTTTTATACTTAAACTTTCTCCCGCGAGTTTCGCTCCGGTAGCTTGGTGTTAAAATACACGGATATCATACGAGTGGCCCGGGTTCGATTCCCGGCGGCCGATACAATTTTTGATTAAACTTATTAAGATTTCAATTTAATTTTATTCATCATGG
Organism: Tetragnatha versicolor; assembly: GCA_024610705.1. NCBI lineage: Eukaryota > Metazoa > Arthropoda > Arachnida > Araneae > Tetragnathidae > Tetragnatha > Tetragnatha versicolor. The sequence continues at coordinate 670,067 of JANDEH010000035.1, read as the reverse complement.
CCATTTTTTTTAAAGGTAGCTATTATTATTACAAAATTAAATTATTTACCGATCTAAGTACAAAACTGATTCAATATTTTAAGTTCCCAATGATTGCTTAATTTATTTTATCTTTTTACCTAATCTAAAGGTTAGTATATAGAACTCCAGAATTGTGTTAATTAAAAATAAAAGATTTTTTTTATTATTTTCTTTCAAATTCAAAAATAAAATATCATCAGCTAACTACGGTGCTTTATTTTTTTATTTATATTCAAATCTAAATTGGATTCCATGAAGCAAATTTTGGAAATGCGAATATTCTGATTACATGTGTTATGTTTATTTTGTTTCATTTGTATTACTCAAAACTTCAAGTTTCATATTCTTTCATTAATTTTTATTAAAAATCATTGACTTTTAAAGTAAACAATCCGAGTGCTTTTTATGTCGTACTTTTTCGCAAATTTCTTTCCTATCAAATTCATCAATATAAACGATCTCAACCAATCACGATTGAGCTTTTTTTATCGCCATCGGTTTCGCTTGTTCGCCAGCTCTGGTGTTTCTGATTCACTTTTATCAATTGATCCAGGTGCTCAGACTATCAAATTTTACAGATCAGGGCTTTGCTAGTATTTGTGAATCAATTGATCGGCTGTTCAAGTGATTTTAATCCAAAAGCACAGACTACGGGCGTAAGTCATCTTTTGAACTGTGGGTTTAACATTGCGGATGATGGGAAGACTAAAGTTGTACCGTTACTTACGTATTGGTAAACCAACGATAGTAAAAGGGTCACGTGATTTTGACAACGCTGGAACTAGTATTTCGGAGGGGAGACAGGTGGAAGTTTAGATTGAAAGAGGAAAAGACATGCGCTTTCACAATACCCGATACCGACTGTTAAGTGTTAAGGATACTATATTGAAAATTTTGATCCCAGTTTTAATGCATATTAGGGTGGGTCATTTTCCTATGGCGAAAAAAAAATTTTACAAATTCTATCGGGCACAGCAAGAAAAGGGTGCCAAATGGTCTCAAACTAACATGTGTAAAATATTATTCCATTATAATAACTCTTTTTGCCTCCGGATTGGCCTCAAATAGAACAAAAATATGTAATTTTTCATATTTTTTAAAAATTATAGAAATTAAATTTTTTTGTCGATAACTTTTTTAAGCTCACAAATAAGGGTCTGTAAAAGCAATTTTAATCACATTAGTCACTTTTATGCATTATCAATACAAAAGCAACTGCCAAAGTGGCAATGTAATATATGCTATCACATTAACAATAGCCGTAGAATAGGAGGATCTTTTTTTTTAACAAACAGTGGATTGTCAGTGGTGCATATTTTAAATATTGGTAGTTCAGATACATTTTCCTTCAAGTTTGGTCAGTACAAAACGGTATTTTTAATTTTTAAAAGTAGAAATAGTTATATTTTTCATAAATATGCTGCGCTTTCAAAATTCAGCGGACAGTTATTTCACTGGCTGGTCTTGGGATCCAAATATGATAGCAAAAATTTGTTGAAAGAATTTTCGAATGGATAGTTCGTTCATTAGGCAATATATCAGTTATGATTCGCCTCAGTCATGATTTACCTGTTTTTTTCCTTATAGCAATAGAGTGAAACCCTGGCCAATGAAATTATACTTCTTTGGAGGGAGGATTGACTCAAAATAGCTCCTTAGCATTCCCTTATGCGTTCACAAAAGTTAAAATATAGCAAATTTAACTGTTTAAGATAATTAAAAGTAAGTTTTGAAAAGTAATGTAGCTTATTTAAAAACTTAGGGGATAATACTGAGCTTTATGCTGAAAACGGGGATCTACCGCTCTTCTTACGAAAATGTTTCAAAATTTGACTCTTAAAATGTGGTTTTAATTTATTTTTGGACATTAGGGACTCATATGGGGACACTTGGGATGGACTATTCCTAATATGCCAATGAAATTTCAAGGAAAACACCAACTTTTAAACTAATATCCAAATGTTTTCCTGGGGTTGAAACCAATAACCCAAAAAAGGTACCCACCTTCTGCAAATCCATATTTATTAAAAAATTAATGCTTTTAACATCCTACTCAACCGGCATTAGAGTTTCGCACATTTTTATGATTCCAGCAAACAATTTTTAATTAGCGTTCTAACCATAGAGATATTTCAAAATATGTTGTATTAAAACTCAAGTATTTCAACTCTGGTTTCATTTTTAATTATTTCATGGTCTTCAATGATGATTTTTATACCATTGTGCACATTTACATTCTTGACGGATTCGTGAAATCGAGGTAAAAGCTTGATTTTCGTTAGTCTATTTTTAAATGAAATTACTGTATTAATCGAAACTTTGAGGCCAATCCGGAGGCAAAAAGAGTTATTATAATCGAATAATATTTTACACATGTCAGTTTGAGACCATTTGGCACCCTTTTGTCGCTGTGCCCCTGGAAAAATGTGAAAAAAAATATTTTGACCCACCCTAATGCATATACTGGGAATTTCAATACCAGTTTGAATCAAATAAATAATGATGGGAATTTTAAAACCGGTATGAAACTATTACGGAAACATTGATACTATGAGATACTACCAGTGTCGATGATTCGATGAACACTTAAAAATTTTATACCTCATAAAATATTCAAGAATTTTTATTACTAATCTTAAATCATACTGGAAAGTTAATAATAAGAGTAGAATTAATTGATTTTTTTTATTCCATGTTGCCCGTTTCTTTCAGCTTCCTGTTGAATATTGACGCTATTTAAGTGGCTGACGCGATGGAACCCAGCGATTGACCGGACCTGCGTGTTCAAGCATTCTTTCAACCTCACCATTGGTCAAGTCAAGCCTAAACTGGTCCCATAGCTGGTAGGATTTTCCCCCTTCACTCATGTTTGTTACTATACTTGACAGCAACGTTTCTAGAACCCAGTACGTCACTACGCGGAAGGAGAAAGTGATAGGAAACACAAAGCCTGTTGGGTTGATAGGAGGAGTTAAGGTACGCGAATTGTGATAAAAAGACACTATACATGGGTTTAACGAAATAATCATATTTTAAAATTGACGTTTCGCTCGAAATTCAGACACCGCGATGGGAACTACTTTGTTTGGTAGTGACGTAGCAGGTTCAACTTAAGTTGCTGTCTAGTATTATGGCTTGCTTAGCAATTATTCAAAACAAATACGGATGAACTTGGAATATATTTTCTTTTTTTTGGCATTAAACTTAAATCTCGGATCAAAACTTTTTCGGCACAGCTTTAGTCCTCTAGCCGCCATGTTTACCCACAACTCAAACGATGGCTGACAACCATAGATATAATATTGTAAGATCCTATACTAATAATTGGTAAATTATCCTCAGGTCTAACTTAGAATTTTGTTGTATTTATCTGTTTTGTATTTAAAATATATTTTTCTCTTAAAATGCGAATAAGAATAAAACCTCATTTCGTATTATTTAAAAACGGTAAAATATTACGAAATTGTTTGTATGAGCATTTTTAATATCACTAAATGATTGATAATTAACTTTAGGCAAAATTGTAGACATTGCAGTATTATTTTTGCCTGATATTGAAGTTTATTTTAAAAATCCTTATACGTGAACGTTTACCTTTATTTTAAGTTGAATTTAATATAAATTGGCTTTACCTACTTTAGTTATGGAAAAATCACGATTTTACTTAAACGGTGAAAATGACTCTTTATCAACTTAGTATTCTGGTTAAGTAAATCCTTATTAAAATTATCTCTGGAGTTTTCATTAAAGATAGAAAATGTTTTAACTAGTACCCTATTATAATTTGAACTGTTCTAACAAGCGAGGAGAACTTTTCATATATTTTTAGGCTAAATCTAATGCATTTTCTGATCTATGACGAGTTCGTATGAAAACCTGAATCAGTTGGTTTTATAAACATAACACACACACTGATCTTCAATCACTTAGTACTAAAAATCATTACTAATTTAATATCAGCAAGCAAAAATACACTTGTAAGAAAAGACACGACCTAGGAAAGTACATAATCCCGATCTTGATTCTATCTAGATATCGCACCCTTGCTACAAAAGTGCCACAACTCAAAAATTGTAATTTTTGAGTTATGGCACTTAGTCCATTAGGCGTAGTTTTCACATCTCTACCAATCTTCAAAAGATCCAGAAGTTGCATTGGAAAATCAGCCGCCAGATGGCAGTTATGGCGTTTTGTTGTAATCAAGATGGTTATGATTCCTTCCACTGAAATGCCACATCTTGAGTTGTCGTTGAGTATGAACTACTAGAACAATGGCTAACGATCATAGTTTGAGATGTATCGTTTTTCTTATTGACAAATTCAAAAATACTAAAATGTGCCTAGTCAGCCCGGGAACAGTTTTTTGCAATTCCTGGAAAACATAGTTTTTTTAGTTGTGGCACTTTTGTAGCAAGGGTGCGATATGCTTAAAAAGTTTAATACAAAAAAAACTTTGAACTCTTCTGATAATCTTTTAATTTAAAATGTCCTATTAACTGTATTCAAAATTAACCATTTTATGCCCATTGCAAGAAATCTCTCTATATTAAAAAAAAGTTACTGTCACCGCTGCCACTGCCGCCGCTGCCGCTGTCGCTGCCGCTGTTTCAGAAAATTTAATTTTTCAACTCTTTGAACTCTCATATCGCAAAAACTACTTGATAGAAATTTATGAAATTTGAAACGTTTGTAAAGGAATATTTGGGGCACATTCTCGAACAAAAAGCTAACTGATGTAATAATTAGAAATGGGTTATTTTTAAGGTCAAAGTTGAAGTTTTTCTTTTTTCGCCGCGTAATCCAGTTCAGCAAAATCTATTAGCAGCAGAACTATGATTTTTTGCAGCCTAATACTCTGAAGTATGAAGATGTGCACTACGTCGCCCTTTTTTCGAATTTCGAATTTGGTTTAGAGTAATTAATTTTTTAATTTTCGAAATTTTTGACACTTTTTCGTTTTTTCTATCTAAAATGAAAACTAATCACGGTAACAATATGATTTTATAAACACTTATATTCTTATTTTTTAGAAAGAGATTGGCGTTTAATTCCTTAAAAAATTCTAATTAGTTTTGGAATTATTAACCATCAAAGTTTCATTTTTTTCATAGTTTTAGTAGGTCTTTATCAGACATGTTTAATTTTTTTATATTTTATATTTGCCAGGTCACTAGATTGTCGCGAGCACGGATATTTCAATTTAAAGTTTTAAAGTGCACATTTTTGCTCTAAGTTTGCAAGCGATATAGTATAGACTTGTTTCATAATCTTTTAAAGATACTTCGATATTTTTTGAACTACTAGAGAAATAAATAATTTAACTATTCAGAGTGTTATTTGTGCCGATGAAAGGAAGAGGATTTTCGAGAAGTTTGCTTTACTCTGCTAAAGATCGATTGCAGATATTACAGATCGCGAAACGATCTGTAAATAGCTGCATAGCAGTTACGGGGGTCGGTGAGATTAAGCGAGCAGGGGGCGGTAGCCCCCTATGGGGCCGTTCAAATATTACGTAAGCACCTAAGGGGGGAGGGGGGGTTTGATCTTTGCTTATTTTTGCTGACAAGGGGGGAGGGGGAATATGAGTGATGCTTACGTAAGATGGTGCATTTTCGGAAATCTCTTGTTTCTTGCATAAATAATTTCAAAATTCAACCAAAAATAAATGCAACAAAAAATTGAATTAGGAAATCTGACGTAAGCACTTTTTCTGGAAATGGACCACCCTAACATTTTGAAATTGTAACCCCGAAAAGTAGTATTTCGACTCATTTTTGAACCCTTGGGGTTACACCCAATAAGTACAGCTCCGTGTACGAGTCACCTAATTTTCAAGGAAAAAAACAGTACTTACTACAAGGGATGTCAAAATTTCGGGGGGGGGGGTCCGGCAGTCTTACGTAATTATGGTGGGGGGGGGGTTAAGGTATGCTTATCTTTGCTGACAAGGGGGGAGGGGGGGTTAAAAATGACCAAAAAAGTGCTTACGTAATATTTGAACGGCCCCTATCCATTAAATTATTGATAATTTAAAAAGGAATATTTCAGTAATAGTTTTATTTTGATATTTTCGTGGTAATGATCCGAATTAAGTTATAGAAAAGTTTGAGAGGTAAGAAGTTTCGATATTAAATGATCATCAACTACACTCTGTTCATTTAGAATTAGCGCCTGAGAGGTAATGTATTAGAAGCATATATTATTCTAATTATCGTCGAAAAAATTTTCTTCTGCAATGACAAGTCAGCCTAAGCAGAAGTAGTTAAAATACTGTAGAAACAATCGGTCATTGAAGTTGTCTGATGAGCGTTATTAAGCATTGTTGAGCGTTTTTGATCCTTTTTCAGGCGCCTATTCTAAATAAACAGACTATAAGCAGACAAGTTCCAGGTAGTACTGGATAGTTGAGATGAAACAAGCGAGCTCTGCTCGCTAAGATCGCGAAGCGATCTTCAAAGAACTGCGAAGCAGTTCCGGGGGTTGGTGAGCGATAGCGAGCAGGGGGCAGAGCCCCCTAGTAACTAAAAAAAATTCTTTTTTTCTTTTGATATAAATAATATCCTAGTTAATGTTGTTGTTGTCGTGTGCCACTTGGAATTACCAAGCTCCACAAGGATTCAAGGCAAAGGGGGTGCAGCTCCTGAGAAAGTGAGGCCCATAATAATGGCAGGAGTCCGACTTCTGCCTCATGAGATGATAGATGCTGCCTCTATCTATCGCCACCTCCACAATTTTGCCATGTTATCTGAAGGGGAGGGAAATAGTCTCCAGACACCTAGACCCGTGGTAGACTGCGCCATGACGGGCCACAGGACTTTCGAACCCACAGATTTAACGAGCACGTACTCCGCATATACTCGAATCCTAGTTAATGTTATAATAACATAAAAGTTACTAGTTAAAAATATTGGCAAGCATGCAAAAGTTAAAAAAACAACCAAAAATAATTAACACAAAATATTTCTTAATTCTAGTTAGCAATATCCTTTAAAAAGCCTGATACAAAAAATGATGAAATTCTCTGATTATTTCTATACTTCAAATATCCAATTCCATAATTAATTTCAAAATTAAAGCTATTGGTGAATATCTTATTTTTATAAAATCCATTAAAAGTGACACTTTACCCGTCTTTTGAAATTACAGGAATAGTTAATCTTTACTGTTAAAGTTTTGCAGTACATTTGGCTCAACTGATTTGGTATATTATTTTTACTAGGGTGTATCGAAAAAAACTTTTTTTTTTATTTTGATGACGCATTAGTGTGGAAAAGTGTCTTAGGTGCCAGAGAGTACCTGTGAATTTTTTCAGAATTTTTGGATAATTTCTTAAGGTGCCACTTAGGCCCTGAAAGTTCCCATGTTATTCCTATGGAGCGCGCAGCCAAAAAGGCCGAAAATCGGTTTTTCGCCCCTCATTTCTACCCTAATCACACAACGAATGTCTTCCCTCGAGTTATAGACTCTATATGATGTATGCTACCCGACAAAACTTGAATAATAACTTAAATATCTATATTATGTTGATTGTGGGATCTGATTTGAACGTGGAAATACGCGATTTTCGACGAAATTTGTGCATACAAAAAACGTAATATATAGATTTAGGCCATTATTCAAATTTTTTCGGCTAGAATACATCATATAGAGTCTATAACTTGAGACAAGACATTCTTCGTGTGATTAGGGTAGAAATGAGGGGCGAAAAACCGATTTTCGGCCTTTTTGGCTTAGCGCTTCATAGGAATAACATGGGAACCTTCAGGGCCAATGTGGTACCTTGAGAAATTATCTAAAAATTCTGAAAAAATTCACAGGTACTCTCTGGCACCTTAGACAACTTTCCGCACTATTGCGTAATCAAAATCGAAAAAAAGTTTTTCTTTTTGATACACCCTAATTTTTACGTAAAAAGTGATAAAATACTGCCTGAAGTGAGACCGGCTTTGTTATAAATTCAATGGCATTTATCACTTTGTCCGCAATACATGCGGGCATTATTAATAATGCCCGTATTTATCACATTACCCGTAACATTGATTGGAAAATCATTTTGTAAAAATATATACCTCTTGTAGGGAAATTTTTTTCTTATTGTTTGGAATCAGTGGTAGTATTTTTAGAGAAATGACATCTTTGAATGTTTCAAAAATAAATTCATGAATACTTTTTTATTATGAGAATTAATTATAAATTCACATGAACGGTTACTATTTAACTCAAAATTTATATTCTTATTTAAAAAAATCCTTGCAACATAGAAAAATAGTTTTTTTAGTGGTAGTATGTTTGCCTGATTTTCATAAAAATTTAAAAATCCGTGTATAACTCTTTTAAAATTCCTTTACGGAACTGTACTGAGACAGCTCGTTAATACAAAACTCTTCATAAAAATAAGATAATTAAAAGGCAAAAAAAATTAGAAAGTATCATTCTATTATTTAATCTCAATCAAAATTCATTTTTGACATTACGTAGTGTAAAACGGGTCTCCTCAAGATATTTATTAACATTTAAATTCAGTATTGGCCATTTTGTAAAACATAAAAGTGTGGTTATGGATGCTTTATAATTAGAAACACCCAAGTTTAATAGGGTCCATTCGAACATTGCGTAAGCATCTGGGGGAAGGGTAATTTCTCATTTTTGCTGATAAGGGGGTGGCGGGTATGAATGAAGACAACGTGAGGCATTAAAAATCTTTCGGGAGGGGGGGTAATTTTTTGTAGTTTGCGAAATTAATTCAATTAATGAAGCTATACTAACCGACTTGTTACTAACAAATTAATTATTTGAATTTTTTTTCATTTAAAGCAAAGTTTATTTTCTTTAATGACTGAGCATTTAAAACCTAATCATTGTTAAAAGTTTTGAACAAAAAATGAACGTTAGGTGCAGTTATTAGCGTAACTATGGGATGAGTTTTTCAGATTCGAATTTTTTTTGCTGAAAAGGGGGGGGGGGTTCGAAATCACACAAAAGATGTTTACGTAATATTCGAAGGGCCCCTTAGTTATTCTATGTATGATAGCAAATGAGAAGTTTAAATTTTGCCACCTAAATTATCCTAAAAAAGTATTAATTTTTTTCCGGCTTACTGGCCCAGTAGTTAAAGCAGGACTGCAAAACTTATTTTTTTAACTTGTTGAGTTCCAAATTTTGCCATTTTAAACTTAACACGGTCCAACAAAAAATATCGATGTAGTGTTATACATCTTCACGACGGGCCATAAGATCAGCCTGATGCTTTTAATCAGAGCAATAAGTTAATCTTGCGTTTTGAGATTAAATTTATTTAAAATAGTAGATAAAAAACCATGAAGAATGACGTTTACATCAAGTATTTTCGTAGCCTAGTTTCTGAGATATAAATTTTTGAAATTTCGTTTTTTGGTTTGGGCGCGAAAACACTCTCGAATTACAAATCATGCGCTGATGTCACATCCAATAGAAGCCCGTTTTCTGATAACGTGACTTTTCTGGCGTTTTGGCAAAATTAAAATTGAATTTTAAATTGCTTAAAACACGTTTTTTAACTTAAGAATCAGAAATTTGGGAGTTTTAAAGCATAATGTATCAAAAAAGTATAAAACCAAGCAAATCCCTCACTCAGCAAATACCTAATTACGAACAGGAAAGAGTCACTTATAATGTGTGTTCAAAACGTACTTCAAACTTTTGAATTGTAATTTTAATAAAATTTATATTTTATTGACGATTTTAAGATTTTAATTAAACTTTTTATAAATTTTGTAAAATTCTAAAAATGAAGATTGTTTTGTAAGGATAGTTTTTAGATGGGAAGAAAATCAGTCCAACATTTCCGGAATTTTTTTTAAAAAAAACCTTTAAAAAGCATTCGTCTTTTTATATAAATATTTTAATATTTAGTGTCATTCAAGATTTGCCAGTTTTTTTTATCCGAAACCGTACGTCCGGGGGATCGAATCCCCGTTTTGCATTTGATTGAATGTAAATCCCTGTGAAATGGGCGAAGTATAGGTGGTAATATCAGAGTGTAAAAAATGGATCAAAAATAAGTCCCAGAATCAGTTCAAAACAAGCCAAATGTATTGCAAAATCTTGCATTTTAAATACATTTTATGAGTATTTAATTAGTGACACCCAACTTGTGCTACAAATGGGCAATACCACCATTTATTTTTAATTTTTTTATTTGATAGAGGTACCCTAGAGCGGAATATACACGGAAATTTTTTTTAATTAAGATGATTATTTTTTTATGTAATTTCAAATTTGACTTTAAAAAAGGGCGTTAAATCGTCTAATTTCAAAAGTGACGTACTTTTACCCTATTCATATTGATTTTAAACAATGCTTTTAATTGTTTAAACAAATCAAAGTCATTGTTGCGGGTTTGTCGTTAAAGTCTGTAGGAATCAGTTGTGACGTACTTCTATCCTAAACAAAGACAAAGGGCTTGGCGATTTTAATTTTAAATATTTAATTAACTAAATTTTTTTTTGAAACTTTTCATTCTGATTTTTGGATTTCGATCTACTTCCTTTACTGGAAAAATGCATTTTTTTCTGTTTTCAAAAAATGATGGTATTGCCCAATCAATCAATCTTTAAGCTAATGTTTTTAAGCGATGAACCCAAAAATGTTACTCGAGTTAAACATTAGAAAATCTAAGATCAAATACTTTAACTTGCCAATATTTTGAGATGAACATTTTTAAGCAATTCAAACGAATACAAAAAAGATTAGCACTATTCTAGAATGAATATTTTTTAATCTAATAAAGCTGACGGATTTAAGTGTTAAATTTACCCTATTTAATTGCAATGCAGCTGAATTAATGTTGATGGCGAAATCTACTTAGATTGGATATTTTATACAGTTACAATAAACTAAGTGGTTATTTTTTTTATTCACACACTTTTTTTGCTAATGAAAACGTCTATTTTAGAGCACAAAAATCAGTGATAAAATAAAAATTAAAATAGATAAGATAAATATTTGAGATGCATTTTATGTTTACATAGAAAAGAACGTTGGATTAAATAACAGCATCGTCGAACCAGTGATCTCAGTTATAACAAAAAGATGTGGTTTCCGTTCATAACAACAGTATTTAATGTAATACAGGGTGCTAAATTAATGAAAAGAAATGAAAATATTAAACTTTTTCTTTTCAATTTTATATTTTTGATGTATTAATAAAACTGAAAAGCAAACCTTAATAAATTGTATATTTTTATGTACCATGACCTCAAAAAAATAAAAATAAATAATTTAACAATTATAAGTTATTTACATTTTAAATTTTATTAAAATAGTAGATAAAAAAACCATGAAGATTGACGTTTACATGAAGTATTTTCTTAGCCTAGTTTCTGAGATATAAATTTTTAAAAATTTCGCTTTTTGTTTGGGCACGAAAACACTCTTGAATCACAAATCATGCGCTGTGAGGTCGCATCCAATAGAAGCCCGTTTTCTGAGAACGTGACTTTTCTGACGTTTTGACGAAAATAAAATTGAATTTTAAATTATTTAAAACACATTTTTGAACTTAAAAGTCAGAAATTTAGGAGTTTTAAACCATAATGTATCAAAAAAAGTATAAAATCAAGCAAATCCCTCACTCATGCAAATACCTCATTAGTTGCTGCTGTAAATCCTTCTCAGCGGTTCCATTTATTTATGGTGGTGCTGCCATCTAGCAACAGCTAGAAGAAGCTTTAACTCGAATCGAAGTACTTTTTACGCTATGAAGATTTTTTACTTCATTCATTGCCATGTAGATAACGCACAAGTCTTTAAGACCGTGGACCTTCGTAAGGTGGTTAGTTCTTTTGACAAATCTCATTTGCAATACCAGTATAAATTCTAATTTTTGTTCTTGAAAGGACAGTGTTGGAATGTTTAAAACTTGCTGGGTTAGATGGCTTGGTCCGATGGGTTCTTCTGGCTTCCAGGGTTTCCCCGAGTGTGCCCACTAGGGTCGGTGATGGTCCCTCGATTGGATGACCCTCTTTATTGCGGTACTTTCAGGCCTTCCTTTTCTTTCTGGTCGGGGGTCCACGACCCGACACTTTCCGGCTCTCCACTGCTCGGGGGGGTCTCTGAGATCCCCTTGCTGGTGACCAGCACCCCGCAAGACCGCCGGAAGAGAAGTGGCATGGGTGCCAGGGCGGAGACTTCCGAACCCTAGGTCAGTGGTTCCCAACCTTTTTCACGATTGTACCCCCAAAGGAAAATTACAATTCCCTGCGTATACCTCGCATGCAGTTGCAGCTAGTAGTTGAAATATCACCTTCGTTTAATTATATTACGTAAATTGGCGGATCCAGGATTTCGTTTTTTGGGGTACGAAGAATTTTCAAAATAAAAAATTTAATCATATTAGTAACCATAATATTAAAAGAACAAATAATCGTGATGTAACTTCTTTAAAGGGGGGTTTGGGGGTTCACCCCCAGAAAATCTTTGGGAATTTAAGTTTAAAAAGCAGGTTTTCCACTCGTTTTGGTACTCCTTATTCGAATTTCGGACTTACATTTTCAAAAATTTAATATATTTTTGTAGAGTTTTTGCACTAAATGAAAATAAATGAGCCTTCTTCCAGACTTGCATAAAAAATTGTAAAGGAAATAGTAAAAATTTAGTAAAATGGTTCATTTTCTGTATTATTTTCGGGAATTTTTATGCGTTACACTTATTCAAAAATTCATAGCTCCGAAAATTATCATTTCTCCATCTTGAAATTTTGAATACTTGTAGCTAATAAGTCAAAAAATAACCAATAACATAAATTTTTTCTTCAAAAAAATCGAAGGGGGGTGTCTTTCAGGAGATCAATTAAAATTTTTAAAAGCTTGTACATTTTTTTCTTTAACTCCAAATACTAAGTGCTGCACATCATATTAAAGGCCATAGAAACATCTTTAAAATGAGATATGAAATAACTGTATACCTAAATTCTTGAGTTATAAATGATTTTGTGACTGTAGAAATTGCAAAAATCGACAGTTTTGGACACTTTTAAAATTCCGTTGAAAAGTTATTTTTAATACTTAATCTCCACTAGTACTACCTGTGAACCAAAAATGATGGAAATTTGTTGCTCCTCTCCAAGCTTAATTGGGAATTTCCGATTCGTTCCCTTCGTTCTTCAATGGAAAAATATTTAAGATTTTAATTTTTAAAAATATTCGGATTTTGTTGTTCGGAAGAAAACGCTACAAAAAAAACCTTTGAAAAATCATTGAAAGTTGAAAAATATATATTTCGTGGCGTACCCCTTAAAATCTCTCGGCGTACCCCCGGTTGAAAACCACTGCCCTAGGTGATAAGGCCTTACCTCAAGGCGCGGTCTGGGGGTCACTTCGGGCTTGGTTCTCTTCCAGGGTGGGTCATCCCGGGGTCTCTGTAATTGGCTGTCAGAGGGACGTGGCATATGTCTCCGGGCCAAACTTGGTACCGAGAGGATAAAGCTTTACCCCCGGGGACAGTGGTCAGAGCCCTGGGTGTCCCTCCCTGACGCAGGGGCCCGTCGCCAGGTGTGTCGTGTCCCGGTCGACTTGCTCCCTGGAACCCGTTGTAGGGTTTGGCGTCTGTACCCGAGTAACGTCTCCTCGGGTGCGACTATGCTGGTTCTCTTATAATCCCTAGTCTCGTCATCGCTTAAACTCCATCAGTGTCTTGTGAGGCACTGCCTGGTTACTGTTCGGGGTCATATCAGGCGCGGATCCAGCACGGCTCCAAGGGGAGGGGCACTTTTCCAGACAAGATCCCCATGTGACACCATTAGGGGTATGGGGGTCCTCTCCCAGAAGTGTTTTTTAAATTTGACGTGTAAAAGTCAGGCGCGGTTCTAGTACGGCTCCAAGGGGGGGGGGCACTTTATCAGACAAGATCCCCTTGTGGTACCATTGGGGGTAAGGGGGTCCTCCCACAGAAAAAAATTGAATTTGACGTGTAAAAGTAGGGTTTTAACTCATTTTTAGAAACTCTTTGTGTCTAAAGGGGGCACTTTTCAATACTATTACCTTTACTTTTTGACCCAAAATGTAAAAATTTTGGGAATTTCCTAAAAATAAACACTGATTACCCCATTTTGATACTAATGAGGGGTATGGGGGTCCTCCCCCAGAAAAAATTTTGAAATTCGACCTGTAAAAGTTTTTTTTTTACTCATTTTGAGAACCTTTTTGGGTCTCCAAGGGGGGGCACTTTCCAGAGTGCCAACCCCCTGGATCCGCCACTGGGTCATATTGACCCCACATCAGTAAACCTGACCCTTCAGTGTTGCTTTACCTTTCTCTGTCCCTCCGAAATCGGTTAGGGAACTTAAACTTTCTCCTTTAGGGCTTTAGAAGGTGACAAGATTGTATCTAGTAAGTGTTCGTGGACTTAAAATAGGTAGGGCGTTAGGGAATAACTGAATTTAGTGACTGCTATCGGTGGAACCCTTTTAGAGAAGAACTTGATTTTTGACTGGCCAATGCCCTTGTAGAGTTTCACTAGGAGTAGTTTTAAAATACCAACTTAAAATATATACGAGTCCAGTGTTATTCCTAGGATTTTTTTGGAGGAGTAAAAATACTCCTTGTCTTTTTTAGGAGGAGTGAAATACGGAAATAACATAAAATACAAATACATATTTTCTATAAAAATACTTACTTTTTTAATGGACAAAAAATGAAATAGAAAAAATGTTGTTTAGTTTTTAACAATTAAAGAATTTTAAGTATTTGTAGAAAATTTTAAGCAAATTAAAATTTAATTAAAACAAATAAAAAACAAAACAATACAAACAAACAATTAGTAGAAAATATAAAAGTTGGTGTTTTGAGTAGACTAAAAAACATTAGTTATTTTCGGTAGGGCTCCATGCATTTGTTGAGCTAAACTTTTGAGGAAAATTCAAAGCGTGAAAATGCTCCTGACCATGATTTTTTAATGCGTATTTCCGATTTTCAATGCGTGGAATACGCTCTTAAAGGCGTTAAAATCATCTCTGTATAGGACACATTCTGATTCGCAAATTTTTAAATTTAAAATTTCAGAAATCTAGCGTACTCAACTTTGAAAGTGCACTTAAAAATCAATTTTTGTATTTGTTGCTTCTATCGAAAACCACTACTTTTTACTTTTAACTGGAGATCACTGAGACAGCTGTTAGTTCATTTAATGCTTTACCTCATAATGTTCATAAAAATTCGACTGTTAGTTTTATTTGTAGAAAGTTTCAAAGAAGTTTGATAGCTTATTCCCTAAAATTTTCGTAAGAATTTCATGTTAAAGATTTATTATTAATGTAGTTATATTTTAGGGATTGTTTCTGTTTATAGATGATGAATTTAATTAATGCAATGCTTAGAAAGTGAAACAAAATAATGAATGAAAATTTGTAGGTATGCTGAAGAAATTTTTTGGTATTCTATTTTTGTAATGGAGTTTGGACTTATTCAAAATAGAACTAAACACTAGTTTTCAATATTAGTTGTAAACTTGTATTCTTTCCATCTTCTATAGTCTGTTCATTTTGAGCTGGCGCTTGAAAATATTTCCTTCCCCCACCACCGATCGGTAACCATAGCAACTATCTTCGTCAAAGTGACGAAGAAGGCTTACTATTGGCTGCTCGAAGATAGTAACTATGGTTACGCTTCTAGCGTGGGGGAAAGCACTATTTCTCAAGCGCCAATTCTAAATGAATAGAGTATAGGCCGATAATATTGAAATTTATATCATCAAAACAAATTAAACAAAATCATAAAATAAAATTATACACGACAGTGTTTTATTAAAAAATTGATTTAAATAAAAGTATACAAATAAAATAAAAATAAAACATTTAATAAATTTCTCATACATCAAATATTAAAATCACGAACCAAAAAAAGAAATGTAGTTTAAACTTACATACTTTATTTTCAAGGTTACAGTTTTTTCAAAGACCTTGAAACCATACAAAAATATTGGAGCAAATTCCCAGTTCCGAAGTTGTATTATGTCCTGTATGTCTGAGTGAATTTAAAAGGAAATGTTCTCCATAAAAATATTCAAATCTCAAAGTTAAAAACAGATTAATTTGTACACAATTATTATTGTAATTTTAGTTCATTTAGTAGTTAACTAATAAATTAGTTAGATTATCGTTTATTAAGGCTATTAGTTTGTAACGGATTAATTTAAACACTTAAATTTGTATAGGTATTGATAAAATTTCCTTAAGTTCTTTTTATCAATTAAGAACTTGTTTAATATAATTTGTTTATAAGTTTAGTTGTTCAATTATGTTTTTCCCTTTTTACGCCGAAAATAAACCAATAAAAAAACTAAAACTAAAAATACACAGGAAATAATTCAACCCCTACAACACAAATATATCAACAGTACCTACACAAAATTTAGAAAAAAATTAAAAGTTTTATAAAACTTTCTCATTTTCTATTCCGGAGGTTCTCTGCTTTTAAAATGGAAATATTCTCTTTGTAAAAATTTATCCTCCAATCACAAAGTTGCTAAATTACAAATAAATGGTTGAAATTTGTATTTAAATAATTAAATTCAGTTCCTTAAAACGTTTACAGGGAGATTTAAAACTGATAGTTTTAAAATTACTAAATAATTTTTAGCATTGAAATGACTATAGTTTTTATTTTTAAATTGCTTCTACCCAAAATTTAAGTTTTCAATGATAAAGTTATCGTGGTTTCATTTATTTAAAACATCTCAACTATCGTTAATTGGAATATTTCGTCAATTTTGTTTCTAACAAAACTTTTATCTGAAATTTTGTATGAACTAAAAATTCTTTCATGGAAGTGCCATGTAGGTACCCATGGCATTGAAGTGAAATAATTGTGCTAAATTATTTAATTATTCCAGCTAAAAATATTTCACATAAATACCATGAAGGTCGACACATGGTATTTAGGTGAAAGAGAACTTTGTCTATTTTCTGGAATAATAATTTACGTTGTCAATTCTTGTTACAAAATATCGTGATTTTTTAATTTAAAAATATTTGATAAGTTAATTTTAAAGATTTGATAAGTTAAAAGTTGAAAATTTAAGAAAAATAATTAGTTTGAATTGCAAGGCATATTTGTAACTGAAATGGTAAAATTTCAATATTTTTTTCGATCTTAAATAAACAAAAAATCTTATACCAGAGGCCTATATAAGTAGCAATTAGGACCAGCTGAAATATTAAGTACTAAATCTAAAGTAGTTTTAAAACATTTATTAATATATAACCTCAAAAAGTTATAATTTAATGCACACATGCATAATGGCTATAAAAGTTAAAAGATAATTTATTTTAATGTTTTATTTATGTTATATTTATTAAGTTATTTTTTGTAGTGATACATTTTTCAGTTATTTAGTTTCACTCTTTAAACATCTCTAAATAAGAAATATTAATTTTAGTGAAATTTCAATAAAATTAACCGTTTTCAAGTCGGTAGATTTCTCAAAGAGAATATTTCCATTTTGTAATGCAGAGATCTCAATATGTTGAAAGTGTAAAATCTCTATTACGGCCTAATATCAAATATTAATTTTTTTACAGCCTAAATAAACCAGTATTACTTGATTAACGTGTTCAATCTCACTTAGGACTGACTTAGGTCAGGTTTCACTGACACATAATTCAACTTAACTCCATTCTGAAATAAATTATTGAATCCATAAGTTTGTAATAAATGTAGCAGAGTTTCAAAACTACGTTAATTTTATGTGACTATCTTTTTGACCAAATCTCTTGTTAATTTATTTTCCACACAACTTTTTATTTTAACAAGTTGTTAAACTAGAGTTAATGTTACAACTAAACTTTTTTTTATTATCTAATATAATAAAACTAAGTGTGGCTATACAGGGTGTAAAGGAAAGTCCCTTTACCCTGTAATAAGTTGCTAATGGAGCAAGCTAAAGCTATGCAATTAAGGTAACGGTATAGTAAAGTGACTATGCGCAATCGAATGCGACCAACCGCAGCGCCCTCTAGCGGAAATTTTAGGAGTTAAAAATTTTATTTTAAAAACTATTAAGAATTTGTTAAAATAGTCAATTACAAAGTTGTAGAGCAGCATCGATTTAGTAGGAAAAGGCACCTTAAGCAAAAAAATATCTTGAATAGAACCCCTAAAACGCGCGTTCAATTAGGTTGAATTTACGTTGATTTTACGTCTACAAACGGTTTTTACGAGGCGAAAATGAGAAATTTTCAATTTAATGACTTAAATAAATGAATAAAAGTATTCTTAACTCATTAAATTGAAAATTTCTTTTTTTCGCCTCGTAAAAAGCGATTTTAGACGTAAAATCAACGTAAATTCAACCTAATTGAGCGCGCGTTTTAGGGGTTCTATTCAAGATATTTTTTTGCTTAAGGTGCCTTTTCCTACTAAATCGATGCTGCTCTACAACTTTGTAATTCACTATTTTAACAAATTCCTAATAGTTTTTAAAATAAAATTTTTAACTCCTAAAATTTCCGCTAGAGGGCGCTGCGGTTGGTCGCATTCGATTGCGCATAGTCACTTTACTATACCGTCACCTTAACTGCATAGCTTTAGCTTGCTCCGTTAGCAACTTATTACAGGGTAAAGGGACTTTCCTTTACACCCTGTATATATGTATGTTTGTCTTTTATACAAATCCACAGTTTACTTCCGATCTGCACCAAACTTGGTATACCTACGTAAAAAAACTCGGAAAAAAACATAGGCTATGTTTCGAAAACTTTTAATGACCCCTTGACCCTCTTTCGACCCTTTTTATGGTCATTTTGCTGAAATAGCTTTATTTCTCTTTAAGAAGAGATCTGCTTACTCCATTGTTACAAAGAAAATTTAATGCTAAACAACAATTTTTAATAGAAACACTAGGTACAAGTCTATTTAAAAATTATATTAATAATTTATAAATCTATTTTCATGAAATTTAAAAGTTTTAAGTATAGTTTAACATATTTTAATTTGAGAGTTTATCTAATTTTATATTTTAAAAGCTTCATGGAATACCATTGTTGTTAAAATAGTATCCATGGAAACGATAATGTAAAATCAAAAGGTGATAATATTTTAGCTTTTAAGAAAGTTGGTTAACAAACAAAAAACTATTAAAACTCCCTTTCAACTAGAAAAGATTGATTTTCAGAGACAGAAGGTTTTTAAAGTTTGCACGAAGTGCAGAGCTGCTCAGGCATCGCCTGAGCATATTTTAATCTGTACCGATTTTAAACCTGACGAGGTTCTTTCTGACAGATTTTTATTTCTTGACTTCTTGAAAGTTCATGGACTCCTGGAATTGGTCTGATCTTTATTAGGCCAATTGGGATTAGCAACAACACAACAAGATTGATTTTTTTCTTAAATTGCAAAATGGAATAAGCTTTAATTATTGAATAATATCACTGAAAACGTTAATTCCTAAAGATATGATTAATCAAGGGATCTATGCATTTTAAATAATTTTTATAATACTTTTTCCATGTAAATTTGGAAATCATTCAAAAATTATATTGCTTGAGAACTGAAGGAATTTTAATCAACCCGGGAACACCGGGATAAGAAAAATTACTATAGGAACACCGGGATAGGAAAAGTTACCGGGAACACCGGAATATGAAAAAGACGCCTGGGATACCGGTATGATTGGTAAATGCTGATTGTACATTAGAAATGTATTTGGGAAACTTAAAAATGAGGCGTTTGCTATCAAAACCAGCTTATTCCATTTTTGGAAATTTTACAGGAGAGACAAAAAACTTCTCACGTCCACAGTTCTAAAGCTAAATTTGTTTTTTAAATTTTTAATTGTAGGTATAACCATCTAGAAAATTCGATTAGTTTTTCATTTTCATTTCAGTTGCATTACCTTGGGCGTAATTACACTAATTAGGTTGGAATGAGCTGATTTTGATGCAAAAACACGATTTTTCATGCTTTTTTCAGTTTTTTGTTCAATTAAGTTGTGAATTGGTTTTTCCAGTTTACCAGTTAATATTTGTGTCTTTACGAGTTTTAAATAAATGACGTTCACTTAACTTTTTCAAATGATCTGAAATTTCACAGTTGAGATCAGTTTTCACTTTTAATCTAATTTTGGGTTGGAATGAGCTGGGTTTGAGCTATATCCCTTCGCCAGGTTATGAAGGACCCTCTAAACTTTCAAAATATGCAAAAAAGTGGATTTCAGAAAAATATGGAATGAGCTGGTTTTGATAGCAAACGCCTCGAATAATAAATTTATACTCTTCACCCGTGCAAGGCCGGGCATATCAGCTAGTTGAACTATACAAATAAAAAAGAACACATTTGCGAGTTCACATAGTCACCTGGGATCTCTTGGTCCATGTATAGGTGAAAGTAAATATGTTACAAAACTTTAAAGGTAATTTAAGAGAAGAAATAAAAATACATTAAATACATACATGAGATGAATATAGTGGCGAACGGTACCAATAAATTATATTCTTGCCATAATGATGAGTTAGAGTGCTTAAAATAATAAAAAAACATACATTAAACTGGACAAAAGAAATCATCAATATTTTCAATAGTAAATGGATATCCCGATTGTTTTTTGAATAAATGTTTGGAAGGGCTATTTCGTATATGTTTCGGTAACTTATTGAAACACTTAGGGGCTAAGTAAAAAAATTTACAGATTATGGACTTCTTAGGTTTAGGAACAACCTTTTAAAATTTAGAAAGTACCTTTTTAAAACCTGAAGAAAATTTGTTCCAACATAAAATATGGCGTGAATTGGTCATTGTTATTGGATGCATAACAGTTCTTGCTTCAAACAGTTATTTGACAGTTCTTGCTTCAAACAGTTATTTGACAGTTCTTGCTTCAAACAGTTCTTTGACAGTTCTTGCTTCAAACAGTTCTTTGACAGTTCTTGCTTCAAAAACAATTTCCAATTCAAAATTTTGGCCATAAAAAAATTTTTACAGATTATGGACTTCTTAGGTTTAGGAAATCTTTAATAACTTCGTACAGGATTTAAGGCAAAGGGGGTGTGGCTCCTGAGAAAGTGAGACCCATGAAAGGCAGGAGTCCGACTTAAGCCTCGGATGATAGATGCTGCCACCATCTATCGCCACCTCCACATTTTTGACATGTATCTGAAGGGGAGGGAAATAGTCTCCAGACACCTGGATCCTAGGTTAACTCATTAGCGCCCAGTGATCTATTTCTAGATCGGTAAATACAGGGTCATAAATACTCTCTTAACTTACCTTAAATTCACCCAACAGTACCGCAACTGCACAGATAGCAAGAGGAAACGTCCCCCAATCCTAACACCCTGTGTTTTTTGCATTTGCCAAATTTATTTTGTAATAGGGATGAGCTGAAGTTCAAATTTTCTACTTTGATCGAAAATAATTTGAGAGTTAATGGGTTAATTGCACCATGACCGACCTCAGGACTTTCGGACCCACAGATTTAACGAGCTTGTACTCTGCATATACTCGAAGGGTCTTCAGCGGTGTAGGGAATCGAACCCGGGACCCTCCGATCCAAGTGGCATACGACAACAACAACATTAAAAGCATCGTTAGGTCATTTTGAAAAGACTAGTTATTTTAATTTTGCCGCTTGAATCACTGAGCTATAAAACAAACTGGAGTGACTAGTTAGCGTGCTGAAACCGCATCACACCGCGGAAAGGATTTCCATCTTCTTTTAAATTTCTCCATCTGTTAGCACAGTTGTATGCACAGATTGAAACGACCATTCTAAATTTTGCTCATAATATTTTAAAAAACAGGCATGGGCGGATTAAAAGGGGGAAATGCTCTTCTAACTTTGCTTCCAGCTTGCCCCGATTGCTTAAACAATCGTGGCAATCTAACCTTCCGCGCTGGCACGATCAATCGCTTGTTATAGTATCGGAGGTTGTCACTCCAGTTTGTTTTATAGCTCAGTGGCTTGAATCGAGACAAAATTTCCTACATGACGCTCTTGTAATTACTAGAATCTTAAGGTTTATAAGTACACTATATGCTTAAATCATTTAAGTGAACCACTGTACCGTATATAAGCATAATGCTCAATCAAAAGTTATCAGACATAAAAGTTAAGTTGTTTTTAAACAAAATAATTGTTAAAATGTGTAAAATTAGTGAAATTAAATATCGGTATATATTTTTTTGGTTCTATTGGTTCCATTCCTAGAATGAAATTTTAGCGGAATTTCTCAAACTTAAAACTTAAGTTATGTATTAACAGTTTTTATACTGGTAAGCTTATAGAAAAATTAAGTGTTTCTCAAATTTTAAAACTATATTTATTAAAATATTTTCAAATTTTCCATTATTTTTATTACTAATATTTTAGATTTTTTTGGGGCAGATCAAATTTAGTCAGTTTTAAAAGAAAATTAATATGGAAAGTTTCATAAGTTTCCAAGCCCTTTATGTTAATAACAATTAATAACTTGTAGCATCAAAAAGTTTTACTTTTAGTTGTGTGTTACTTATTTGCTTTTAAGTTAAGACTGAGTCGTATATTACGCACTTTCGAATATCAAAACATATATTAGCACCTTTTGATTTAAAAGTGTGAGTCACCTTTTGAAAAGTTGTACATTATATTAAAACAGAATTTCTTAAAGAACTTGATTTTTGTCAATAAAATTAAAGCAAGCCATTGCGTTGACAAGCATGTTTGAAGGGAAAATAACCATGATATACTTAGTGTATTTAAATGTGTATATCAATCTTTTAAAGTTTTTTTTGATTAATCGAAATGCCAAGTATAGTTTTAAAGTTTAGTTTAAAGTTTAGTTATGTGAACTTGAAGTATTTTACCTATGCTTAGAGTCGCGCAATGGAGCCACTTGTTATTTATTATGTAATGGTGTTACTTATTCATATTTAATACTAGCTGATTTGCCCGGCCTTGCACGGGTGGAGTGTATTTATTCCTTTTTTTTAAGTTCTCCCAAGTTTATGTCCGATTTTTGGTATGACCAATCACCCCGGTGTCCCCTACTCTTTTCATATCCCCGTGTTCCTGGTAATATCCATATCCCTGTTTTCCCGGTACTTTTTCATATACCAGTGTTCCCGGTACTTTTTCATATCCTGGCGTTTCCGGTACCTTTTGATACCCCGGTTTTCCCGATAATTTTTATATCCCGGTTTTCCCGATAATTTTTATCCTGGTTTTCCCGATAATTTTCATATTCCGGTGTTCCTGGTACTTTTCCATGACCCGGTGTTCCCGGTACTTTTTCATAACCCGGTGTTCCCGATAATTTTCATATCCCAGTTTTCCCGATAATTTTCATATACCGGCGGTGTTCCCGATAATTTTCATATCCTGGTGTTCCCGATAATTTTCATATCCTGGTGTTCCCAAAAATTTTCATCCCGGTATTACCGGTGCCTTTTTTCCATCCCAGTTCCAAATGTGATAACTCATTCCATCCCGATTTTTTGCCTATTAAACATTTATCCTTTCTATGTGATGAAGACAATCTAATTGAAATCATCTCAGTCATTTGAAATTTAGTGTTTAAAGTCTTAAACAGAATTTTCATGAAGTATTCCCGCTTCCATTTCAAAATTCCTCAAAAATTCAATTTCAAAATAAAATAAATTTCAAAAATCCTCGATAAAAAGTTATCAAGTAAAAAACTATTAAAATCGTGCCTTCTACTTAAAAAAAACAACTTCTTTAAAAGCTACTTAAAAAGTAAAAACAGATTGCTAGTTATAATAAAAAAAATCTAGGGATTATAGTCTAGTAAACCATGCTCTGTGAAATTTTAGCTCTGTTTTCATGGAAACTTTTCAATTTTTGATCCATAAATTTAATAAAATTCAAATCTTAAAGAAAGTAATTAATTATTTTAATATATTTCGGCGTTCTGATTACTGTTAAAATATTTAAATACAGATATTCACACTGTTTTCTTCTTGAATTTCATTGTAAATTATAAATTGTTTTCAAATTATATTTTATCAAGTGAGGCAAGACGTCGCCTTAAGATAGAGAAGTAAACCCTGCATTTTATGCATTTCAACAATGTATAATGTTATTTCAATGGGTAAAACGAAGTCGAAAAAGCGCCGAAAAACAGGGAAGGAGTCGTTCGATTTTAAAATCGTTTCTTAGTGCGCGTCTAGTGGCTGAGAGGAAGATCTCTGTCAAATTTCAAGCCTATCGGTCCGGCAGTTTTGGAGATTTCGTGATGAGTGTTATGAATGAATGAATGGTATTTGGATTTTATATATATAGATAATGTTCGGGGTTTTTTTTGTGGTATAGCTAGGACAGTGGTTCCCAAACTATTTTGGTCGTGGAACCCCCAAATTTGTTACCAATGATCGCGGAACCCTGAATATTTTTTTAATCAACGTTTTTTAAAAATTTAATATATGATGATAAATAAAACCAGGCGCGGATCCAGCACGGGTCCAGACGGGGCACTTTTCAAGACAATCACCTTTACCGTTTGGCAAAAATGTCAAATTCTTGGGGATTTTCTAAAAGTATCACGAAAGATCCCCTTCAAGTACCACTGGGGGGTATGGGGGTTCTCCCCCAGAAAGAATTTTGAAATTTGACTTGTAAAAGCAGAGTTTTAACTCATTTTATGACGCTTTTTGGGGCCAAGAGGGGAATTTTCCATCTTAATCTTTTGATAAAAAATGTCAAGATGTTGAAGATTTTCCAAAAGGTATCGCACAAGATCCCCTTTGTATACCGTGGGGGGTCTGAGAAATTTTTAAAATTCGCCTGGTAAAAGTAAGGTTTTAACTCAATTTGAGAACATTTTTGGTTCCAAGGGGGGCGGCACTGTCCATTTTTATATTTTTACACCATTCTAATTTTTTTAATGGAATAAAGTTTGTCCCATGGAACCCCTAAATTTTTTTGAACCTACTTTGGGAACCACTGAGCTAGGATAATGTACGGGGTACAAGTTGTAAAACGTAATTTCAAAGTTAAATAATCCTGGAAAGGGAGTATTTCAGTACCACTCGGGTTGGAAGAGATTAAGTGTAAGTGTTAATATAAGTAAAATGTAGTGTAAACTTAAGTGTAAGTGGTAACACTTAAGTGCGTGTTGGTGAGATTAAGTGTAATAAAGTCGGGAATTAAATGCGCAATTCAATCCGGCAGATAGTGGAGTGCTAATTAATAGTCACCACTATTTCCGTTATAGTCTTGCGTTGCCTTCCCATGCCTTGCTGATGAGTCCTAACAAGGACGAAACCTCTACATGGCTGGAGATAACGCTTGATAATTGGAGTTTACACTTAAACAATCCTTTTAGTAAGCATTGAAGAACATAATGGCAAGTGTTATGCATCTTTTATATATGCAAAATTTGGTCTCGTTTTAAATTTCTAAATTAGTTTTGGTTTATGATGCAGTTTAAAAGCACTTTTAAGGCTAGGCGCGCACTAAAACTTTCATCGCGGCGACTTGGCACTAGAACAATTGACAAGAGTCTCGTCGCCTAATGCGCGTGCTCTAGCTTCTTGCTATGTCCCACAGAGTATAGAACTTAACAGAGTGTTCATCTCCATAGACGCTAATAGCAATTTTTTTAACAAGGATTTTCCCATAGACAAACATCAGGCCAAACGAACCCGCCCTCTTTAATACTACGTCATTCCTGCTAATTCTGTGTGAGTGTGACGTAATCCCACTTGGTCGACATATACCAAGTCCATGAAGCCGAAATTTGTCAACAGTTTAAAAACTGCACCTGGACTGGAGTACAACTTCTGGAGCTAATTCTGTCATTCGCCCACTGAAGCTGCCACTCAAATCCAAATCGGAAAAACAATAAATTTCTAATGAAATTTAAATGCCGCTAGCCATATCCAATCAGGAATCACTATTATTTTCACGTATTTATATTTTTTCTGATTGGCTGCTAGTGAACTGAATTATAATCTGAGAGCTGAGTTAAATTAATTACTAAGGAGGAAAACGGCCGTTTGGCATCTCTGTTAAGCTCTATACTCTGTGCTATGTCCCAACTGACAGTTATTTTTCCAGTCACCGTGACGAAAGCTTCAGTGCGCGCCTAGCCTAAAATATGATCAAACAAAATTAATTATTAATTAAAGTAATCCATAATTAAAAATTAAATATCTCGATTTATCCAAAACCTTACTCTTCAAACGGTTATAATGACTCGAAAAGAATAAGGAAGTTGCATGTGTCAGATTTTCAAAAACGAACAAGTGTTCCGTATGGATTTTTGTATGGTAAAATGAAATATCTAGTCAGTTTTTCAATGTACAGTTAATTAAATATTTTAATTAAAAAGTCGAGAAAAAACACGTGACTGAAAACGTTTATTGTTTAAACTGTAAGATGACGTCAACAATAATACCATCATTTCCATTGCTTTAAAACAATGTTTATTATACGATGACGTCACATCCAAACTCTTGGCGTTTTCTCTCGCTTTTAAAAAGGGGATTTTTGTTAATTTTTTTGGCAATCAAAAAATTTCTCGATCGGCCTCAAATTTTGATTAGTTGCTTATTTTTGCAAGAAGAATCGATTAAAAAAATAAAAAAGTCATGCAACTTCCTCATTAAACAGTTAATATTTTTAAGTGAAATTACCATTTCAATGTTTCTTCACTTTCACAGCGGTTTTAGTAAAAGCTTTCAATATTTTCAAGTGAAAATTAATTAACTTAAAATGGCTTTCAGGACTTTTGTTTCTTTACTTTTACAGTGATTTTTAAGACTTAAATTAGGTCTAAAAATTTTTTAATATTTTAAAATATTTTTTACTTTAAATTTACTTTCTGTGAACTAAATTTTTGAAATTTTGAAAAAAAAAAGCTTTGACTTGCGATACAATTCCTTCATACAAATGCCATGGAGCCGGCCCATGTGCATTTGGATGAAGGAATTTCCCCAAAGCTTTTCCCTAAAATTCCCTTAAAAATTAATCAATAAAATTTCAATTAAGTGTAGCAAATGAGATTATTATGATTGGATCTCTTCAATTTAAGACATGATCATCACTAAAAGTGAAGAAAAAGTTTCTTTTTTGTTACTAGGGGGCTCTGCCCCCTGCTCGCTATCGCTCACCAACCCCCGGAACTGCCTCGCAGTTCTTTTAAGATCGCTTCGCGATCTTAGCGAGCAGAGCTCGCTTGTTTCATCTCAACTATCCAGAACAACCTGGAACTTGTCTGCTTATAATCTGTTCATTTAGAATAGGCGCCTGCAACAGGATAAAAAACGCTCAATAATGCTTAATAACGCTTATCAGACAACTTTAGTGACCAATTTTTTCTACAGTATTTTAACTACTTCTGCTTAGGCTGCCTTGTCATTGCAGAAGAAAATTTTTTTGACGATAATTAGAGTAATAACTGCTTTTAATACATTACGTCTCATTCGCTAATTCTAAATGAACAGAGTATAGTTAATGATCATTTAATATCGAAACTTTTTATCTCTCAAACTTTTCAATAATTTAATTCGGATCATTACCACGAAAATATCAAAATAAAACTCTTACTGAGATATTCCTTTTTAAATTATCAACAATTTAATGGATAGGGGGCTACCGCCCCCTACTCGCTTACGCTCACCAACCCCCGTAACTGCTATGCAGCTCTTTACAGATCGCTTCGCGATCTGTAATATCTGCAATCGATCTTTAGCAGAGTAAAACAAACTTCCCGAAAATCCTCTTCCTTTCGTCGGTACAAATAGCACTCAAAAAAGCTAAATCATTTATTTCTCTAGTAGTTCAAAAAATATCGAAGTATCTTTAAAAGATTATTAACCAGGTCTATACTATATCGCTAGCAAACTTAGAGCAAAAATGTGCACCTCAAAACTTTTAAATTTAAATATCCGTGCTCGCGACAATCTAGTGAACAGGCAAATATAAAATTTAAAAACATTAAACATGTCTGATAAAGACCTACTAAAACTATGAAAAAAATGAAACTTTGATGCTTAATAATTCCAAAACTAATTAGAATTTTTTAAAGAATTAAATGCCAATCTCTTTCTAAAAATTAAAAATATAAGTGTTTAAAAAATCATATTGATACCGTGATTAGTTTTCATTTTAGATAGAAAAAACCGAAAAAGTGTCAAAAATTTCGAAAATTAAAAAATTAATTACTCTAAACCAAATTCGAAATTCAAAAAAAGGGCGACGTAGTGCACATCTTCATACTTCAGAGTATTAAGCTGCAAAAAATCATAGTTCTGCTGCTAATAGATTTCGCTGAACTGGATTACGCGGCGAAAAAAGAAAAACTTCAACTTTGACCTTAAAAATACCCCAGAACTAATTATCACATCAGTTAGCTTTTTGTTCTAGAATGTGCCCCAAATATTCCTCTACAAATATTTCAAATTTCATAAATTTCTATCAAGTAGTTTTTGCGATATGAGAGTTCAAATAGTTGAAAAATTAAAATTTCTGAAACAGCGGCAGCGGCGGCAGCGGCGGCGGCGGCAGCGGTGACAGTAACTTTTTTTTAATATAGAGAGATTATTTAAATTAATTGTTAGAAATCCTGCGGTGTAGAGTAGTAGTGTTGTAGTCTGTTTATTTGGAATAGGCGCCTGAAAGAGGATCAAAAACGCTAAATAATGCTTAATAACGCTCATATCGGTTACAGATTCTTTTACGGTATTTTAACTGCTACTTTTAGGCTGCTGTATTTTCATTGCAGAAGAAAAAATGTTCGATGATAATGAGGAAGTTATGATTTTTCTTGATTTTTTTTAATCGATTCTTCTTGCAAAAATAAGCAACTACCCAAAATTTCAAGCTGATCGAGAAATTTTTTGATTGCCAAAATCCCCTTTTTAAAAGCGCCCGAAAACGCCAAGAGTTTGGATGTGACATCATTCTACAGTTTAAACAATAAACGTTTTCAGTCACGTGTTTTTTTCCTCGACTTTTAAATTAAAATATTTAATTACCTGTACATTTTTTTTGAAAAACTGACTAGATATTTCATTTTACCATACAAAAAACCATACGGAACTCTTGTTTGTTTTTGAAAATCTGACACATGCAACTTCCTTATTAAAAAAGTAACTGCTTCTAACACATTTCGCCTCAGGCGCCTATTTTAAATTAACCAAGTATAGATAGTTCTGTTGTATATATCCCGAGTATCTGCGTTAATAATCATATTAAAGGCAAAATGGTGTAAATTTACTAAAAAAGTCATTATAAATTTTTCTTTTTCTTAATTAAAAGTATACATGAATTTTTATTTTAATTTATTTGTTAAGCAGTTTGTCATACTTAAGGATATATGTTTGAATACTTCCTATCTGAAATATGAAAAAATTGCATTGAGAGATATTCTTAAATGTTTTATTGTGTAAATCTTGCAGTACTAGACCCCCAAACGTTCAATAATAATCTTGGGTGGCTTGGGTAATATTTGAATTTATAACTTTCTTTTTTTTTAATTCGTGTGATTTTGTATTCAATAGTATTTTACTTTATTTATTATAATTTTGTTACTATACTTCATAGCAACGTTTCCTGAACCCAATACGTCACTACGCGGAAGGAGAAAGTGAGTAAACACAAAGCCTGTTGGGTTGATAGGAGGAATTTCGGTACGGGAATTTTGATAAAAAGGCGCTATTTGTACATGGGTTTAACGAAATAATCATATTTTAAAATTGACGTTCTTTGCTTCACTCGAAATTGAGACCCCGCTATGGGAACTACTTTGTTTGTTAATGACGTAGTAGGTTCAACTTTAGTTGCTGTTTAGTTTATCACGATAATAATTTTTTTTCAAATTTGTGTAAGAAGACTGATTTTCTAATTCTGATTTTCTAAAAATTGCATTAAAAGGATTCGATTTTCCAATTTTACTCCATGGAAACGCAGATAACGTTAAGATAAATCCGTTAAGCATACGTTTAAGATAAATCTGTAGTATTAGGAAGGGGAAGGTTAGTTGGGCAAAAAAAACCTGTAATTATTACAAATTTAAGACATTTAATTATTTCTCAAAAAATTAGATTATAAAGTTTTTTTGTCTTAATTTTGTAATAATTACAGGTTTTTTTTGCCCAACTAACCTTCCCCTGCCTAATACTACAGATTTATCTTATACGTATCATATTCCATGGAGTAAAATTGGAAAATCGAATCCTTTTAATGCAATTTTTGCGAGAAATACTCACTTTTTAGTAAAATACTAGTAAAATGTAATACCCCCTAATATTCTATTTTATCCTCTTACCCTCCAATAAACAGTTTTAACATGGGTCTCCTTCATGTCTGCTATGAAATTTCTTATTTTAGGGATATTTTATCTTATTTAGACACAATTATACAAACTAAAATTTAATGTATAAAATTTTTCTGCGCCGACCACGAACCCTTGTCTTGATTCCCAAGTTTCATTGTCGGGTAACCCATTCGAGAGAGTTGGAGAGAGAAATTGATTTGTTTATTATCACTCTCTTTCAAGAAATTTCACGCCACTTGTCAAAAAATCGAATTAGTATTCCATTTCATCCATTCAACCCCAAAAGATGAGTTTATGCTTCTCAGGATAGACCACCTTGTGTGACCCCAATCAAAAATTTCAGTTCTGAAAACCTTTTAAACAGGATAATTACTCTTTTTCTCAGTAAAGTATAATTTTAACTTTTTTTCTGCCCCAATTATTATCCTCGGTCGAGAATGAAAGTTACTTATTGTCGCATTTCCAGTTCTACAGATTACATAGAACCTGCTCAAATAGATTTCTACATTATTTCACTAAAATAGACACAATTTTTTTCAAAACATCCCATATAATTCCTTATGTTCCGCTTAACCCTTCCATTTCACCTTCCAATGGGAGGAACTCTTTTCTAACGGGCTGTTAGACATGTCAGGTATCTATCTTCTTTATTTGCACCACTTATGACTCTACTAAAAGTAGAAAATTTTGAATTTTACTCTCACGAAGAGTATAAGAACAGGAATATTTTTTCTGCCCCTGCCCCCCTCCTTAATCGCAGGTCCCAGATATCTACGATGGTATTTCGTATTCTTAAGTGTATAAAGGGAAAAATTAGCCCGAAATTAGTGCTTCTTCACGAGTAAAAATAAGTTTTTAAAAGACTTAAAAGTTGAGAATTTCCCCTTATTTTTTTCTACACCTTTCAGGCCCTATTTTAAGTAGAAGAATCGTTCGAAAATCGGTTTAATGCATTTTACCCATTTTTGGTGTCAATTTACAAAACATTCAACCGCAGTTGGTGCAGAAAAGAAATTATTTTTCAGGAGATATTGCTGATTTTCGTAATTTTTTCCTGCCCCTCTCCCTACCCCTAGTGAGCGTTGCCAGATTTCTACTATCGCAATTCTTTCTCGCCTGAAAATACGGAAAAGAATGGCACCTTTCATTACGTTAATGGACGACTATAAGCCTGCGCCTCAGAGAAAATAGGCTTACAAATTCCACTTTATCCTTCCACCCCTTCTACTGGAGTGAACTGATCCTTTCCAAACTCTATGTCCCGCTAGTCCTCCGTCGCCTCTCTCGTATTATGGAGCATTTGAGCAAATTAAAACAGTAAAAGGAACCATTTTGACTCCAAACAACACAAAATTGAAACTCGTCGATTTTCCACTTCTGCGCCTCTCACCATCCCCTGGCGCAGACCCGAAGTGTCCACCATCGCGATTCGTAAACTACAGATTTTAAGGAACAAAATGGCTATTTTCACTAAGCATAATCACGAAAAAGCACGCGAAATCAAGTTAGAAAACCCCCTATAAGGTACAACAATGTTAAATTAAATGGCTATTTATATTAATTAAATATAACGTCATGATAGAAAAATGTTTGAAAAATAATTCTAATGTATTAATAAGATATGTTTACACATTTAATATACATTACAACAAATTTAATGTAAATATTTAAAAAGATTATTATGTTTTCTTAAATTAGTCTCAGTAGAATTACACTACAATAAAAAATTGAGGAAAGTTGTTACTTCTAAGAATATTGACACATGTTGGTTTCTTACCAATTATATTTATGTCATAAAATACTTTTTTTTGAAATTGAGATCCTCTTCAAATGTTATATTTCTTCCAAAAAAACCAAGGTTGTTGTAAGAACGGTAAGATACGATCTGTATAATGTCAAGTTTTATAACAATTCAAAGGGTAGATATAAGTAAAGGTTGATCCTGATAAGTTGGTTAAATAAGTTATTTTTTTTTGTTAAAATTAGCAATTACCTTTTTGTGACCTTAATATATGATTATCTAACATCCCTGAAAATTAAAAGCATAACATTTTGCAGTCATTGGTCAATTTTTAGACTAAAGCCACCTTATAAACTTGGCTGCTTTTTACTTTAGTTATAGTATGAGTGGGACAAATTTGTGAAAGTTATTTTTATTGAAGTAAAATGCCTTTTTAATGAAACAAGAAATACCGTTTTTTAACCCAAACGCATACTTTTTTCAACGTATGTATCGGGGTTAGGAAGGGGGGGGACACCTTTCTTGTTACAAGGGACAGGACACCGGTCAGCTATTTTTTAAAACACATTCCATTTAAGAAACGAATGAGAATTTTTCGCAACACGAAAACTTTTTACCATTATCATAAGTTTTTTCACTAAATATTTTAAATAAAGGCTTTGCCCAACTTTTAATTATGTTTTCTGCACTCTTTTTGAGAATTTATTAGCTGCTACCCACACCTCCGTAAAAGTGAGGTTGAGTATTGTTGAGTTGCTACTATGGTCGCACCCTCGTTAATTGCCTGTGCGAAGGACTCTTCTAACCAAGTGTAATAGGTAAAAGGTCAAGAGAATTCTTAAATGAGAGCCGAAATACACCGGCATCCCTCGAGGTTATTTATCCGCTCCTGGCAAGCCCCGGGAAGTTTATAGAGTCACAATAAATAAATTAAACAAAGTCCTTTGACTAGGTTGACATTAAGAAGAATAGCTTGGAGTCGGGGTTTATGGATAGGAGGACCCTAAGTGAGGGATCAAAGGAAAAGGTTAAACCAATCGGGTGAGTTTTCAACTGCGCATAAAATTATACTTTGACCACTGGTAAACCCTGATATCTCAAGGGGGGACAGAGGGAAGGTCCCCGAAGCCCAATTATGTAGTTGATGGTATCTAGGTGGGCGTAGAAAATGCAGCGATTGGAGGTTGAAGTACAATAGAATAGAGGAGAAGGGATAAATATGACTGCAGGAGTTTTTCGAGGAGAGACGCGAGTTCCCGATGTTACGAGAAGAGTCAGAGAGAGTGCCTTTTGGAGGTCCTGGAAATCCTAACAAAAGATGTTCGGTTTAGTAAGCTAAGTAAATTGTAGTTGAGTCAGATTATGCAGTACGTCCTGATCAACGAACGGGATAAGTGGAAGACATGGTCAAGCATCTTTTCTCTCTCTTTCTCAATTAATTGTGTATGTGCTTAATCAAATTTTAATGTATTACTCTAGAACAGTGTTTCCCAACCTTTTTTGGTCCATTCCCCACCAAAGCCTTTCTAAATTTCCCATGCCCCCCGGTCTCAGTGGTATACATAGAAAAATATTTTGAGAGGAAGCCAAAATTATTTCTTATCCCCTCCCTCCTATGTATATTTAATAAGTCTAATGACGCTTTTCAGAACAATTTTAGGTAGAATTTGCATGCTAACGAACTAAATCAAGTTATGAGTAATTAAGTTCTAAGTACCAAGGGGGGTCTGGGGGTGCTCCCCCAGCAAATTTTTGGAAATTTGACTCTAGGAAGCAGGTTTTTAACTAGTTTGGTACCCCTAGTTGGTAAATTTTGGATATAAATTTTTAAGATTTGCATTTTGATGAACCTAATGTAAAAAAGTTTCAAATATAAGCGTTCTAAAACCAAAGAGATCTTGGGTCCTCCCCCAGGAAAAGGTTTGGAAATTAGACTATAAAAACAGGGTTTCAACTTGGTTTTGATACATACTGGTCCAGATTTCAGACATACATTCTCAGATAGGATAATAGGATCAGATTTTTTGATAAACTTCTTTTAAAAAAGTTTTTTTTAATTTTCCCCCTGGATTCGCCCCACCTGAGGGGCAATTTGGTTGAAAATTTTCAAATTGCCCCCCTAGAAAATGATATTGCCCCCCAGTGGGGCGTGCGCCCCACGTTGGGAAACACTGCTCTAGAACCTTAATCCATAATAAAAATGTTAAGTTTCACCAAGTGTAATTTATGTCTCATAAGATCATTCTGCTCTCATGTCACTGGGTTAAATTTAGATAGTATACAACGCAATGGAACAATTAAGTTGGGATCCCTACTTACTTATAGTAATTAACTAGATTTTACAGTAAGGGCCACCCAAGAGTATGCTGGTAATACCTTTCTCTTTTCCCTATACAGTAGAGCTTCGATTATCCGCGGAATTGGGTGGAAAGGGTACCGCGGATAGTGAAAATCGCGGATAACCCAAAAAAGACTAAAAAGGAGGTGAAAACACGAAAAAAATATTCCAGCATAAAAACTATGTTTATTGTATACAAAAAACATGATATGTGCCACTTTTAAATTATGTTCAGTACAGCAGAAACCTTAGCTCTACATCTAAAATATCTCTAATCTCATCTAAAATTTGCTCTCATCATTAAAAATTTTCTTTCCTGGCACTCGCGGATAATCGGGGTTCTACTGTATCTTATATCTACTGTTCAAGGGACTTACCCATCCTTTTGCCAGAAAAACGAGGAATAGTTAGAAGGAAAAAAAGGAGTCTTTCACCAAAACCTCTGGTTAGAGGTTTTGAGAAAAATTACAGCTCAAGCGTCGCCTCCAGCCATGGACCGGTTTTGTCCTTGTTGGGACTCATCAACACGGCATAGGAAGGCAACGCAAGAGAGCGGAGGGCTAGTTTAGCCGACTATAACAGAAAAAGTGGTGACCATTGATTAGTCCTCCACTATCTGCCGGGATAATCTGCACATTCCCTAGAACAGATAGTGCATGGATAGTTTCCGGCAGATAATGGAGGACTAATCAATGGTCACCACTTTTTCCGTTATAGTCGGCTAAACTAGCCCTCCGCTCTCTCGCGTATGCCGCGCTGATGAGTCCTAACAAGGACGAAACCGGTCCACTGCTGGAGGCGACGCTTGAGAGCAGGAATTTTGTCTCATATAGTTAATAGAGTAGACTCTTAGTAGTTACTTTAGACTTAGATACGTTAGACTTAGAGACTTAGTAGACTTTAGTAGTTAGAGTCTATAGTTAATAGCGACCTCTTTTTAGCAACTCCCCCAACTTCTACATCAGTGGTTCCAAAAGTAGATGTCGGAACATTCTGTTCTGTGGGGGGGGTAACTAGGAGATGATAGAAAATTGGAGGGCGCTAATATATTAGGATATATTTTTATGAATAACACACTAAATACCTGTAATGGTAGCTTAAAACTTTTCCGTTTGGAAGACTTCTGTGTTGCTCTTAAAACCTGTTTTTTTCAGCATGGGAAAACGAACGCAGGATTTACGGAAATAGTCTTTTTCAAGCAGTTTGCAGTTTTTACTATGGATTAATCATGCGTGTTCTATAAAAACTGATGTTATACCTAATAAAACCATTATGAAAAAACGAGGGATTATATCCCTCGGTTGTGTCTTGTGTTTTTTCTATGCAGGTAGTCTCAAAAAGGTGGTGCCAAAACGTAACTGTTATGAACTAGGTCAAGGTCCGGATCCAGGAAGGTGGCACTCTGGACCCTCCCTTTTGGGAACCCAAAAAGTTTCTCAAAATGAGTAAAAACATTACTTTTACAGGTAATTTCAAAATTTTTTTTATGGGAGAGGACCTCCATACCTCCCATTAGTATCAAAATGGGATCTTCAGTGATAATATTTAGGAAATCTCCAATAATTTGACATTTTGAGCCAAAAAGTGAAAGAAATATTGTTGGACTCAAAAGGTTTGTTGGACTGTAGGTTTGTTGGAAATATTGTTGGACTTAGGCTCAAAAACGTCTCATCTTTTAACTACCTTTTATATTTTTATAGTAAAGTAGGAATATACCCTCAGAAATATTAAGGGGTCTCAGGACTCTTAAATATGCAAAGGGTACATCGATTTTTGAACTAGTATTACACAAAAACTAAATTCTGTAGTAACCTGAAATTTGTACCGCAGGGTAACTAAATACCAATGAACACATACCCAAAATTTCAGAAAGTTTTATTGGTTTTTATAGGAGTAATCAAAAATAGAAAAAACTTCAAATATTTTCACTCTGCGCAAGATTTTTCAAAAACTATAAAAGTTAAAAACATGAAATTGAGAACAAATACTCGTCTTATGGTACTTAATAAGTTATACCTCACATTTAAACCTTATATTAACCAGAACATGTTTCTACGAGTTAAAATAACTTTTTTTTTGAAAATTTTTATAAAAACTGTGATAAAAAAGCTTAAACAGCTATTTTTTACAAATGTAATAGGTATAACTTATTAAGTGCCTTAAGACGAGTATTAGTACACAATTTCATGTTTGTAACTCTAATAGTTTTTGAAAAATCTTGCGTAGAGTGAAAAAATTTGAAGTTTTTTCTATTTTTGATAACTTCTATAAAAACCATCAAAACTTGTTGAAATTTTGGGTATTTGTGTATTGGTATTTAGTTATGTGGTACAAATTTCAAGTTACTACAGAATTTAGTTTTTGTGTAATACTAGTTCAAAAATCGAGGTAACCTTTGCATATTTAAGAGTCCTGAGACCCCTTAGCTAATTTTATCAGTTTAAAAATTATTGTATAGGGTGTTCCAAGATAACTATCCATTTAACTATTGAAAACCTAGTTATGATCGTAAAAGAGTATAAAAGAGTAAGAGTAGAGTAAAAGAGTATTGGTTAAGTAAAAGGACTATGCTCTATTCGATACGATAACTTTTAACGCCACCTAGCGTCGAGTTATAATTTTGATTTTATAAATAAACAGAGATATTTGCTAAACAGGACAATGAGGAAGTTGCATGATTTTTTTTTATTTTTTTAATCGATTCCTCTTGCAAAAATAAGCAACTACCCAAAATTTGAGGCCGATCGAGAAATTTTTTGATTCCCGAAAAAATTGGCAAAAATCCCCTTTTTAAAAGCGCGCGAAAACGCCAAGAGTTTGGATGTGACGTCATCTTATACTAAACATTGTTGTAAAGCAATGGAGTAGATGGTATTATTGGTGACGTCATCTTATAGTTTAAACAATAAACGTTTTCAATCAAGTGTGTTTTCTCGACTTTTAAATTAAAATATTTAATTACTTGTACATTGAAAAATTGACTAGATATTTCATTTTACCATACAAAAACCATACGGAACACTTGTTTGTTTTAGAAAATCTGACGCATGCAACTTCCTTATTACGAAGTTGTAGAGCAGAATCGATTAAGTTAGACACCTAGAGAAATGCCTAAAACGCACTCTCAATTACGTAGAATTGACATAGTTTTAAAGTTCTAAACCTCTCATTTTGTTGTAAATTTTATTCTCGTATGATCCAAGAATAACGGAGTCAAATGTTTTTTAATCTTGATGTATTCAGAATGGCATAAAACCACCAAAAAAACATTTTAATTTACCTTTCAAAGCTTTAAATTTTAAGTTATTTTCAATTAAAAATAGCTTTTGTTTTCTGTGTCAGCTGAAACAGCTTGTGACGTCAAATGTGCCTTGTTTACTATCATTTCCGCTTTGAAAGACTGAGGGCCGGATGCAGCTACGTTCTGCGGCGATTTTGGGA
This sequence comes from Tetragnatha versicolor, assembly GCA_024610705.1. Taxonomy (NCBI): domain Eukaryota; kingdom Metazoa; phylum Arthropoda; class Arachnida; order Araneae; family Tetragnathidae; genus Tetragnatha; species Tetragnatha versicolor. Next base: position 632,282 of record JANDEH010000035.1, on the reverse strand, counting down.
CCGGTCAAATCCTACTTCCCAAACAACTCAACTATCGTTGTCCTGAGTCATTTTTCCAGCATGCCGCTGATTGGTTTTCAAGAACGTCACGAACTACGTCATTGAACCACGTGCATTTGATTGTACCCTGCCTTTCCCGCGCTCTGCGCGTTCAACCAATCAGGAGGATAACGATACCCCGATCGTCGTAAAACGCCACCTCGGGAGCAGGCGTTCTTGGGCGATCATTATTAGGTGAAATACGGTTCTTTAGCACGTCGCAGAACGTTGCTGCATTCGGCCCTGAGCTCTAGTTTTTTTTATATAGTCGAGTGTTTCGATGAAAACTTTTATTTGAGGCACATATGTCGTCACACTGTTAGGTGCTGTCTGTAATAAAATATCTCGTAATTAACTGAAAAAAAAATTGGGGGGAAAGACAAGCATATTTTTTGGAAACGGGAGAGAATTTTTAATAATTTAAAATTGAATATTCATAATTTTAAGAGATGCTGCAATTCTCCATTAAGTCATTTACCTAAATCTTAAAAATTGAAATATCTCATTGACACTAAGAAGCGTTGAAAATTGTTGCATCGTATTAGACATGGTCATTTTACCTATAGTCTGTTCATTTAGAATTGGGGCCTGAAACAGGATCAAAAACGCTCAATAACGCCTATAATAACGCTTATCACAAAACTGAGGTGACAGATTTTTTTGTCGTATTTTAACTACTTCTGTTTCGGCTACCTTTTCATTGCACAAGAAAACATAATTACAGTAGTAACTAGCTCTAATACATTACGTCTCGGGCGCATGTTGTTGCGGAATCGAACATTTAAAATTCTATAATTCAAATGAATTGCAAGTGTAATTTTGATCAGGTTTAATTTCAGTTTAACTGCATTCTTAGTCTCCTGCGCCTCAATAGACAATACCTCATTTGGAACCGTAGAGAACTGTCCCAGCTTCCGGTCGCTCTGCGAGATCTCCCCTTGGATGAGCGTGCAGCGCTAGGTGAGTTGGGTATTGAGCGCCTGGTTCCGGTTCTTGGCCCAGATGCAGGTCCCCTTGAGATCTATACCGACGGCTCTGCGATGGATGGAGGCGTTGGAGCCGCCTTCTGTGTAATGGAGGGTCCACGCCTTGTCGACCAAGAAATGCTCAGGGAAAACAATACCGTCTTCCAGGCAGAGCTTCTGGCCATACACAGGGCTATAAGGTGGCTGGCTGTAAACAGTCGGAAGGCTAACATCTTCTCTGACAGCAGCAGTGCCATCAAGTGCATTTCGGCCCCTTATTTAAACTCATCTTTTGTCCGCAATGTACGCAGGGAGGCCACCGACCATTGCGATTTGTTTACCCTCTCCTGGGTGAAGGCCCATGTGGGCATACCAGGGAATGAGCTCGCCGACTCACTGGCCAAGAAGGCCATTCAGGAGGGAGTCGAGATTTCTGTACCGACCCCCTACTCCGCCATGATGCGACGCCTCAAATCAGAAGAAATTGAGTACTGGGCACAGTGGCTGGATAACGAAGGGGCGGAGGCAAGATCTTACAGTTTTCTAAGACCTTCGAGAAAGCCGACTTGCCTGGTGAGGGAGGTTACCTGGTTCGTGTCGGGCCATGGCCCGTTCCCCTCCTATTTATACCGTTTCAGGCGGATGGACTGCGGTGCCTGCATCTGTGGAGTTATGGGCGATGCAGACCATTTTGCCTTCGAGTGCCCTAACACGTCGAGCTACCATCTCCACAGACCAGTATTGCAGGAGAGGAGGGCCTGGCTGGGCCGGGTTCTTAGGGACCCGCGCCAGCTCGACCGGCTGTGCATGGCCATGCAGACTGCCCGGGAAATCACCAGACAGCTGTCTGAGCCTTCACGGCCTTCTGTTGCTCAGGCTGGGTCCGGCTGGCCACGCCGTAGACATCCCTGACCGGCGATCTTCTTGTTTATACGAGATTTTAATCTATACCCTGCATCTTAGTGTTTTTTTTTCTCTTTAAAAATGTTTTTAGATCTTTTAATCTTTTAATCCTCTAGGGGTTTTTTTATCCTTTACTTTAATGATTTTATTATTACTATTAGTATTTCTTTTAATTGCTTTTAATATGACATGAGTTAATTCGTACTTTTTAACCTCTGTTTTTACATACTTCATACTTTTATATACATTTTATATACATCTCCCGGGCCCTCCCTATGACCCCATAAACCGCAAGGTTGGGGGGGTTGGCTCGGGTTGCCTAATTTCCTTTGCCTAACTGCATCCTTAACTTGTACATAGTGTAATATAAACAATCCGTTAAAGCCTGTAATTCCCAGAGTGACGTCAGAGCAAATACTGGAAAATTTCTGGAAATTCTACCACCGCTTTAAAAGTGGTATAAAATGAGTTACAATTTATGAAATTAATGAGACTTAAATGAAAGGAGTATTTCATCAATTATTGCTGGTTAAGCGGACAATAACCCTTAAATGAGTGAGTTTACACTTAAATGAGACTTAATTTGACCTAAAGTTAAAATTTTTTAATTTTTAAAGTTTTCAATTAATGGCAACTTGAGGTAAACGAAGTCATAAATCGTAGAAACTAGGAGAGCTCGAAAAGAAGCTAACCAAACAAAAGCCAAAATTCGCCAAATTGGCTTTAGATAGAAGTAGAAGTACTTTACTGGTTTACTGTAATTGAAAAGTACCAAAAAATACATTGTATACAGACTCTCCCTGAAGCGACAAAACTTTCGGGATGACCTAATACTAGCAAATTAGGTTCTAAATACTCCCACTAGGCCACTCGGCCCCTTAATAACCCAGGCAGCACAAACGTTCAAGATTTGTCCAATTTTCGTCTTGTATGGCCAAATTTCGTTTAATTTTAGTTGCAGTTACGTAAACTTGACATATTAGGTATCGGCTGTGCTGCTATACTCGAATGCAACTTAAGTTAAGCTTGACGTCATGGCGACGCGGAAGAAAATCTGAGTAAACAGAAAGCCTGCTGGGTTGCTAGAAGCTCTTATTAAACTTAAAACTTAAAAAATAATAATAATGAACATTTTATGCATATCGGGATAAAAAGATGCTTAATATACCCGTGGATTTAAAAAACTAATCATTATTCAAAATTGAAGCTCTAAATTTCACTCAAAATTCAGACACCGCGCGGGGAACTACTTTCTTTGGTTGCTCTCGGCATATTTCTACAGGCTCAAGTTAAGTTGCAACTGAGTATAGAGGAGTTGTTAACGTAAAAAAATTCATACCTTCCCTAGATGCACAGACGTTCAATATCCTACCTATGTTGTTGTTGTTGTCGTGTGCCACTTGGAATTACCAAGCTCAACAAGGATTCTAGGCAAAGGGGGTGCGCGGCTCCTAAAAAAATGAGGCCCATAAATGGCAGGAGTCCGACTTCTGCCTCATGATAGATGCTGCCACTATCTATAGCCACCTACACAATTTTGTCATGTATCTGAAGGGGAGGAAAATAGTCTCCAGACATCTGGACACGTGGTAAACTGCGCCATGACGGACCACAGGACTTTCGGACCCACAGATTTAACGAGCACGTACTCCTCATATACTCGATGGGTCTTAAGCGGTGTCGGGAATCGAACCCGGGACCCTCCGATCCCGAAGCCGATGCCTTAACCACTAGGCTCCCCACAGCCCCACCTATTTTCCTATCTATTTCCTACCTATCCTACCTATTTTCGGCATGTATGATAAAATTTCGTACACTTCTAGTTGCAGTTACGTAAACTTAACGTGTTTGTTTACTACTAAGAAAATAATAAATGAAGTGGGTAAAAACACTTGAATACAGGCTAAAATAAATAACTGAAGCGACTTCATTTCCTCCAATGTATAAAAATGTAACATTTAGTTTAATCAAATTTTAAAATATCGATGGTAATTAGTTCTATACAAAATTAATATAAATTAAAATAATATAAATATTTAGAAAAAATTAACACACTTTATTTATAATTTTAGATACTCCGAAGTAGCACGGCTCATGCCAAATAAGTAAAGGTTATGATCCTTCAACAAAATTAATAAATAAAAATTACAAGAATACAATTCTCGTACAGTAACAGTTAAATCTGTTATTTTTAAAATAAGTTTAAAATCTAAATTTAATTTCTTCAAATTAAAATCGTTATGTTTCAAAAAAGTAACAAAGCAGCGCTCAAAAAAATTTTAATATAATATTTAAAACTTTATATACGAGTTTTAAATCTTTGATTCCGTTAGCAAGAGTAGCTCAGTTGGTAAAGCAAGCAGCCTTCAGAGTCTAGCTGTTGGCAAATATCGATCAGTTCAATTACAAAGAAATGCATCATAAAATGATAATTCTTGCCTTTCAAAACTAAATTCAATAATCTAATAACTATTTAAAATTGGGTGAAACTAAGAACTATTATTACACACTATGGAAAAATATTAAGCCTTTTTTTACTATCAAATTAAATAAAGAATAAAATTTTATACCACTTTAAGCTTATTAAATTTAAAAGAATTATTATGAAAAAAATTAGCATATGAAGGTTCATAATATTTTTTTTAACTTAACGGTTTAATCTTTATATACAAGTTTAAGAACTCTGAATCCACACGAACCAGCAGCTCAGTTGGTAAAGCGAGCAGCTTTCAGAGTCTAGCTGTTGGCAAAGGCTGGATACGAGTTCGAGCCTGGCTTTAGAAATAATACGAATTTATTTATTTTTAGAATCCTAATAAGAAATGTTAAATACGCTATTGGGTGCCTAGGCTGTTGGGCCAGGTGGCTCAGTTGGTTGAGGTGCTCAAACAGCCGAAAAGCCTGGTCATCGCGCTGGGATGGTCTTCAGTTCGAGCCCATCCTCCAGGTCGAAATTCCCGGGGGCCAGTGGTTCGTTTCTTTCGGCGTGTGAAGCCGCGTTGGGTCAGCTAGAGGGCGTGAGGGTAGGAGTCGGACCACTGGCATGCGCGTTCGGGGGTGTCCGTAAGCAATACAGTCTTAAGGTTAGACGTTAGGAGGTGGACAACTCCAGAGATTGGGCAGGGCCAAGTTCCTTCCTCCTCAACACCCGAGTGTCACTGGTCATCGTCGTCGGGGCCGGCCGGCCTGGCTCTGCCGGCGTTTCTTCTCTTGGCCGGCGGAGCCCCCTGCCGGCCGGCTTCGGCGACACTCGACCAGTGGCACTCGGTGAGAGGACTGAATGAACTTCGCCCAATTTTTTGAAAAAGTTAGCTTCATATAGGTGAACTAACTCCTCGGAGTGTCAGCCCCGGTAGCCCAGTTGGTAAAGGCACGGGTTCTGTGGAGGTTCCCGAAGCTGGCCTCGAACCGACCCAGGTTCTATTCCAAGTGAGCGAATGGAAAATAAAAGAATATAAGGCAGGTGTCATAGGAATAATTAGACAGCGACTTAGCTCAGACTCAATATATTGAAGTCTTCCTAAATCAGTCACAATAAAGTAAGTGTAAATACCACTGCAGCTGTCTATCCCGATGGCCCAGTCGGTAAAGCCTCAGACTCTGTTGAGGTTCAGATGGTTGGCTTAAACAAGCTGCAGGTTCGAGTCCAGGTCAGCTAAGGGGAGAAAAACCAGTAAAAAGAAACAGGGAGAGAATACTTCGAGTTTGACAGAGGCAAATGAAGGCAAACCAACTTCTCTGAAAATTAATGAAAATATTTTTCTATGAGGAATAGATGGTAACAACCAGTAAGTGAAATGATGTCCGGAGCAAACAGCTTCGATGGCTCAGTTGGTAGAGCGATGACTCTTTATAGAGACTCTGAAAGCGGTCATCTGGGTGAAGTAGGTTCGAGCCCAGGTAGAAGACAGTATTCTTCTAAGCTAACCGAGGTAAGTCAGATTAGTGTTAGCAATATTACCACAGGTGTTGCGGGTCCCGATAGCCCAGTCGGTAAAGCCTCTTGTCGTTGAGGTTCAGATGGGTGGCTGAGTCAAGTTGCAGGTTCGAGCCCGGAAGATAAAAGACTGGGAAAGTGGATGTAAAAATCCCTTGAATGATAGCGGAACTTCTCTATGGCACCATTCCGAGGTAAGTCACGATGGACTAAGTGCAATTGCCTCTGTAGATGTCAGTCCCGGTAGCCTGGTTGGCAGAGTGGTTGGATCGGGGGAGGTCTAGGCGAGTGGCAGATACCTGACGCAGGTTCGAACCCAGCAGATGTGGGAGTAGATAAATAAAGGTAAGTAAAATCTCTGTCAGAACTCTCACTGTAATCCATCTCGTCTTCCAACAGGTCTCAGGTGGAAAAGAAGATGTGCGGAAGATCCTGAACCAGGAGAGGGAGGCAGACATCTGGAAGGTCTTCTCCAGGGAAGGTGAGGTTGGTGGATACTAAGTGGAAGGACCTAAGAGTTCATACTGGGAAAGAGGAAACTTCTCTCGCCCCGGGGAACTGGAGGGAGCAACGGGCAACCTCTTGTTCCGTGATTCTCTTGTCTTTTCTTCATTTCCATTTTCTCTTTTTGCTTCTCTTCGTTCTCTATCTTCCTACTACTTACTTCTTCTCTTGACACTTCTCTTCTTTCTCTTACCTATCTTCTTGCTCTAGAGCCTTCTCTTCTTTTAGCTCTAAAGCAAGAAGAGAGGTAAGAGAAAGAAGAGAAGTGTCAAGAGAAGAAGTAAATAATAGGAATATAGAGAACGTAGAGAAGCAAAAAGAGAAAATTGAAATAAAGAAAAACCAAGAGAATAGAAGGGAAGAGAACCACGGACAAGAGAAGTTGCCTGTTCTTCCTTCCAGTTCCCCGGGGCGAGAGAAGTTGGCACTTTCCCAGTATGTACTCTTAGGTCCTTCCTCTTAGTTTCCACCAACCTCACCTTCCCTGGAGAAGACCTGTCCGCTTCCAGATCTTCCGCACATCTTCTTTTCCACTTAAGCCCTGTTGGAAGACGGATTACAGGGTGATTTCTGACAGAGATTTTACTTACCTTAATTTATCTGCTCCCACATCTGCTGGGTTCGAACCTGCGTCAGGTATCTGCCACTCGCCTAGACCTCCCCAATCCAACCACTCTGCCAACCAGGCTGCCGGGACTGACACCTACAGAGGCAATTGCACTTAGGCTATTATGACTTACCTCGGAATGGCGTCATAGAGAAGTTCCATTACTTTCCAAAGGATGTTCACATCTACTTCCCCAGGTTTCGAACCTGCAGCATGAGCCTGCCACCCATCTGGACCTCAACGATCAGAGGCCTTACCGACTGAGCTATTGGGACCCACAACAACTGCGGTATTTATGCTTACACTACTGTGACTGAGCTCGGTTACTGGGGTTCGAACCTACTTCACCCAGAGGACCGCTCTCGGAGTCTCTACAAAGAGTCGTCACTCTACCAACTGAGCCATCGAAGCTGTTTGCTCCGGACTTTCTTTCACTTACTGGTTGTTACCATCAATTTCTCATGGAAAAATAATTTTCCCACTTTTCAGAGAAGTTGGTTTTTCTCTCCTTCGCTGACCTGGATTCGAACCTGCAGCATGCTTCGGCCAACCATCTTAACCTCAACAGAGTCTGAGGCTTTACCGACTGTGCTGTCGGGATAGACAGCTACAATGCTATTTACACTTACTTTATTGTGACTTACTTAGGAAGACTTCAATATATTAAGGCTGACTTAAGTCGTCTTCCAAGCCAAGTCGTTGTCTACTTCCTATGACACCTGCCTTACACTCTTTTATTTTCCATTCGCTCACTTGGAATAGAACCTGGGTCGGTTCGAGGCCAGCTTCGGGAACCTCCACAGAACCCGTGCCTTTACCAACTGGGCTACCGGGGCTGACACACCGAGGAGTTAGTTCACCTATATGAAGCTGACTTTTTTAAAAAATTCGGCTAAGTTCATTCAGTCCTCTCACCGAGTGCCACTGGTCGAGTGTCGCCGAAGCCGGCCGGCAGGGGGCTCCGCCGGCCAAGAGAAGAAACGCCGGCAGAGCCAGGCCGACCGGCCCCGACGACGATGACCAGTGACACTCGGGTGTTGAGGAGGAAGGAACTTGGCCCTGCCCAATCTCTGGAGTTGTCCGCCTCCTAACGGCTAACCTTAAGACTGGATTGCTTACGGACACCCCCGAACGCGCGTGCCAGTGGTCCGACTCCTACCCTCACGCCCTCTAGCTGACCCAACGCGGCTTCACACGCCGAAAGAAACGAACCACTGGCCCCCGGGAATTTTGACCTAGAGGATGGGCTCGAACTGAAGACCATCCCAGCGCGATGACCAGGCTTTTCGGCTGTTTGAGAACCTCAACCAACTGAGCCACCTGGCCCGACAGCCTAGGCACCCAATAGCATATTTAACATTCCTTTAATTTTAGGACTCTAAAAATAAATAAATTCGCTAACTGCTAAATCCAGGATCGAACTCGTAACAAACATTTGCCAACAGCTAGACTCTGAAGGCTGCTCGCTTTACCAACTGAGCTACTGGTTCGTGTGGATTCAGAGTTCTTAAACTTGTATATAAAGTTTAAACCATTAATTTTAAAAAAAAATATTCTATACCTTCATATGCTAATTTTTTTTTATAATAATTCTTTTAAATTTAATTAGCTTAAAAGTGGTATAAAATTTTATATTCTTTATTTAATGAAATTGATAGTAAAAATGCTTAATATTTTTCCATTGTGTGTAATAGTTCTTAGTTTTACCCAATTTTAAATAGTTATTAGATTATTGAATCGAAGTGTATATTTGGACGGCCAAAACGGCCAGTGGCGCATGCGCTGTAGGCCTCGTGATGACGTAGAAGTCTCGGCGCTTAGTGATTGAACCAATGAAACGCCGAGCTGTAGCCTAGCCGTGGAAATTAGAGTAGAGTTTAGTTGAAAAAAGCCGTCCAAATATACAGTGCCTTATTGAATTTAGTTTTTGAAGGGCAAGAATTATCATTTTATGATGCATTTCTTTGTAATCGAACTTTCTACTCCGAGCTATTAATATCTTCCCCTATCACCCGTTCATACCAAACATGTGAAGTTTACGTAACAGCAACCAGAAGTAAACAAAATCTTAACATACATGACAAAATTTTGAAGAATCTTGAACGTTTCTGCTGAAAGGGTCCTACAGACATTTATTTTCACCGATAAAAGTTAATTGGACCAAATATACTAGTACTTTAATAGCTCATTTGATTTTAGAATATATAATAATTCTTAATTATAACATGTTTTTATTATTTTAAGAATTTTCACTTAATTACAATAGTAATTTTAAGTTAATTGAGGATGATTTGATACCCATATACAATGCAATACATTCGGATGTGGTGTTTGTGTGGATGTGCAATATAGTGATCACGATATGAAAAAAAAATTTAAGATAAAACTAAAATGGTTGGTCTGTTTAATTTTTTTTTGGTTAGGTATTTTAATGTTTTACAATTTAATTATTACTTTCAGTTTAAAACTCTGTTTAGAAGTAAATTTTTCTTTCAGAAATAAAGTAAATTTATTATATTTAATAAAATCTGCATTAGAAACCTAATAAAAGATGTTTTCAAATATATACATCGTTTTACGTCGGTCCCTTAACCCTTTATGCCCCAAATGATTTTCCTCATCCAAAATATGTCAAGTTTACGTAACTGCAACTATAAGTAAACTAAATTTGGCCTTACATGACGAAAATTGGACGAATTTGGAACATTGGGAAGTCTCGTCGGGACATAAAGGGTTAAAAGACGTGTAAGCGTTGCTTACTGTGTATTTCATAAATTTAAATTAAACTATTCCTATCTCATTCATGTTAATTCCCAATGGAAGATAACTCAGAGCTACAGATAAGGATTTTTTTTAAACTTAATTAACTAAATACTTTTAACATTATTCCTTTGAATAAAGCTCATTTTTTTGGCTTTAATATACAAGATGTTTATAAAAGAAATATTTAGAATTCCCTAGAAACGAACCTATTGGGGGGAAATCTGAAATAAAAAAAAAGGCATTTTAAAGGGACGGGAATTAATTTTGAAACAAAATAACTTCAATCTTGTCTATCACCAAAAGTCCAAAAAAAATCATTGACTTTTTTCCTATATGCAAATTTGTTAATCAAACGGGATAGTTATAAATTATTTTTAAGTGTCTGATGTGATAGTTTTAATAAACCCTTCTAACGTTCTGAAATCTAAGGCAAAGATTAAGATAAATTAATTAGTTTACTATTTTTTTTTGTTTTAGTAAAATCCCATCCATTCAAAATGCTCTCTAAGTTTTTAATTTTTTTACCAATAGTTTCGTCTACATTGGATTTTTTTACACCACCCCCTAAGAAGTCTTATCTCCAATTCTTCCTGAATGTGTGTTTTATACGCATCATAAGTATAATTAAAAAAGCACAATTCGATATATTTTATTTTGTTCCCTGCTAAGCGTTTTATTATTTATTACGTTTCTCAATACCTTCAACTTAACTTCCTTCTTGGGACTTATATATAGGGTATAAAATAAGTAACCCGATTCACAAGAGCCTCTTAACCCTCTAATGCCCACTACAAGAAATTACTATGGAAAAAAATATTTTTTTTGCCTTATTCATGTAGTTTGGGTCCAAATAAAATTAAAATGCCAAACAAATTTTGATTCTGTTAAAATTTTGTGGATTTCTGGTCGGTAGCATATCGTTACCACCACGCCAGAAACACGAATCTGCATTCGAAAATTGGCTCCAACCTAGAGATAGTTACCAGTCGCCAAGTGAGCAGTAATCAGTCCAAAGTGAGCAGCAATCGGCAACCCAATTGACATGGTTGGCGGCCAATTACATCTTGATGCCACCGCGCTTATGATAAGAGTTGCGCGTTTAGGATATCAAAAAAAAAATCGAAATCATAAAATACTGGTGGTTCAATCCAGAGATTGTCTCATTTACTCATCTTCAATTTGATTGGTGTAAAAAATCACGTCGGCTTTCCAAGAAGAGTTTAATATTTGGTTTGAAGGGTTTGGTTTCGAATCCTTTAGGGAATGATCGCGCTTCAAGTATATTTCTATGAATTTTCAACTTTGTATTTTGTTTGCATTAAGTGATGGATCGAAAATTTAAGAGTAAGGCGGTATTAACTTTAAAGACCACGACTTTGAATTGTTGGAATCGAGAAATTAACTCTATTCATGGACTAGTCGAAAATACATCAGAAACACCGGCAAGAAGAAAACACACCAAAAGGTAAAATTTTTTTGGCGGGAAAGCAGTGTAGCCAAACAGCGCCAACCCAACCAACTTCTAGGCTTTCGCCTGCATTTCAAAAAAGATTCGTGTTTCTGGCGTGGTGGTAGCGATATATGCTACCATGGGCAGATTAGGGTACAAAATGAAGGAGATCGATTTTTTTATTCCTGATGTCTAAAAACACAAATAGCGTTGAAACGGTACCTCTAAGTTGTAAACTCGCTCCTAGAGAGACAGATGAAAACAGCTATGAAACTGTTATTTCTGTAGAAGCTAGACTAGTGAATGGTTAAGAAAATAGGACTAGTGGGACTAGTGTATCAAGAAACAAAATAAAAACTGGTGAATTTACAAGAATACTTGATTTTATTAGTTTTTATTGTTATTTACTGATTCACTAGCCATATTTTCTTAACCATTCACTAGTCCAGCTTCTACAGAAATAACAAGTTCATAGCTGTTTTCATTTGTCTCTCTAGGAGCGAGTTTACAACTTAGAGCTAACTGACAAAGTTTAGCTGCCCCACCCCATACCATTCTCGTCCCTCAATACGTCTTCTACACAAAAATTTCATTCAATTCCGATGAAGGCTCCTAGAGGCTCTTGAATCTGGTTACATATTTTATGTTCACCCTGTACTTCGGCCTTTATAATAAATTTGTTAAATTATCGTAATTAAGATAAATTCTAATTGTAATGTGTTTGTTATATTTTACTTTCTTATCCATCCTTAATGTGTAGTAAATAAAAAACACCAAAACGAAATATTTTTATTTAGTACAGTTGCTATTCTTAAATAAATACAACTCTTAAATAAAATTTATGTTAATTAAACTTGAAATAAATCAACTTTCCATTATATTTCTGTAATAAAATTAAAATTATGCATTAATTAAAATAATTATTAAAAAGATAAAAATTTGCATAAAGTATTTAAAATCTTTACTTTCAACATTGTCTACTCAACTTCCATTAGCCTTTATCAAGAATCATCAATCACCTTTAATCATCAAGAACATTAGCTGTGGAGGATAAGATTGTTCATCTTAAAGAATATTCTTAATAAAATAATTATAATAAGTTAACGTAGTACTTTTAAAAATTCACTATTACAATTAATTCATTTTATAAATGTACAATTTATTTCACATATTACGTACAAGAAAATATTTTAACATATTCATTACAATGATAATGGAAATATTCCTTTTTTAGTCAAGTATTTTAGAACTGCATTACAAACATACAAGTTTAAAAAAAAATATTAATATTAAACAATATTTGTAATAGACGTGCACAAATAACAAAAACTTTTCAGCTGACCAAACTTTGTTTCAAAAAAAGGACTTCCGAGAAACTAATAAAAATCGTAAAAAATCCTTATATCAAACATAAATGAATCGGGAAAAATATGTAGTGAATATGAAATGAAAACACAATATGAAAATATGAAAACACAAAATATTTAAACCAACTCAAACTTTAAAAAAAACCCTCCAAAAATGAAAATATTTTTACATGGTATAAACCCTTGTTTGTTTAATACCCTTGAAAAGAAAAATCTGAACCTCTGTATATTAGATATAGAACAGAATCTATATACTAACTTGAAAGAAAACCACCAACATGATTAAATACATGAAATAGACATACAAATACATAAAGATTTGAAAAGGACCATAAGAAATAAAAAAATTAGAAAACAATTCCGCCATTTTGAATATAAACCCCGAATTGCTTTAAAAGAATAGAATATTCACAAAAAATTTTTTAGTAGTAAAAACGACCAGAACTGCAATTTAAAAAAAACTGTGCAACAAGTAAATAAAATAACAGAAGGAAATATTCTCGATTTGAATGTACCCAATTTTGAAGAAGGAACCGATACCAAAAAAAAAAACCTACGAAACCAAAAAACCTTCACATCATGAAATCTTAAAGAACCACTCATTTGATACCCTTAAATTGAAGAAATAGTACCTTTTATATAGAACAGAATCTATATGGTACTAAATTGAAAAAAAAGATTCAATACTTGAAAAAGAGCAACATAAACAAATACAGCAAAGATATTTTCCTAGGACCTTGAAGAAAATTTTTGAATACAAGAACAAAATTCACTTCTTTGAACAAAAACCCCAAACTGCTTCAAAAGAATAAAAACATTATGAAAAAAAATTCAAAATACAAACGAATAGAAACGAAAAAAAAATCCTGCGAGCAAGAAATAACCATCAGAAAAAATACTTGATTTGAAAGAACAAAATTCGAATGAGAAACCGCAAAAAACCGACAATCCACCACAAAAATTCAGACCAAGGAATGAAAAAATAAGAGAAATGGGAACGAAATTTTGTTGAAAGTGCAAATTCCGGAAGAGAATTAAAATCCGCAAAAATAAGGGGACGAACAACAATCCATGCCAAAATCAATGCAATTAGTACCCTAAAACGTATTCGAATAAATCGAACTAAGTTACGTGTAATTACGTAAAAAATTAAGTACTTCCTAATTATTGTTAATAACTAAATCTGCCTTGAAATACACTACAATTAAATACCAAACTATCACTCCATACTAACACTAAATACGAAACAATGCACTAACCATGTAAAAAAATTACACGAACTTTTTTTTACATGAAACACAAATGAATCATAAAGTACAGAACTGTATCAAGAAATAAAAACTAAAGGATGCTTCCGGGGGAAACCTTTCCTTTAGGACATCCAAGGTCATTCACCAGACCTGCCTCTCTTCCACCAGGAGGACGAATCAGCATTCCCTTCTCTCTCTCCATGCAACTTCCCCTGAAAGAAAGAGCCACTGTAAAGCACATAAAACTCTCGAGAAATTAAAAATCATAACAAAACTATACTTCCAGGGGAAACCTTTCCTTTAGGACATCCAAGGTCATTCACCAGACCTGCCTCTCTTCCACCAGGAGGACGAATCAGCATTCCCTTCTCTCTCTCCATGCAACTTCCCCTGAAAGAAAGAGCCACTGTAAAGCACATAAAACTCTCGAGAAATTAAAAATCATAACAAAACTATACTTCCAGGGGAAACCTTTCCTTCGGGACATCCAAGGTCATTCACCAGACCTGCCTCTCTTCCACCAGGAGGACGAATCAGCATTCCCTTCTCTCTCTCCATGCAACTTCCCCTGAAAGAAAGAGCCACTGTAAAGCACATAAAACTCTCGAGAAATTAAAAATCATAACAAAACTATACTTCCAGGGGAAACCTTTCCTTTAGGACATCCAAGGTCATTCACCAGACCTGCCTCTCTTCCACCAGGAGGACGAATCAGCATTCCCTTCTCTCTCTCCATGCAACTTCCCCTGAAAGAAAGAGCCACTGTAAAGCACATAAAACTCTCGAGAAATTAAAAATCATAACAAAACTATACTTCCAGGGGAAACCTTTCCTTCGGGACATCCAAGGTCATTCACCAGACCTGCCTCTCTTCCACCAGGAGGACGAATCAGCATTCCCTTCTCTCTCTCCATGCAACTTCCCCTGAAAGAAAGAGCCACTGTAAAGCACATAAAACTCTCGAGAAATTAAAAATCATAACAAAACTATACTTCCAGGGGAAACCTTTCCTTCGGGACATCCAAGGTCATTCACCAGACCTGCCTCTCTTCCACCAGGAGGACGAATCAGCATTCCCTTCTCTCTCTCCATGCAACTTCCCCTGAAAGAAAGAGCCACTGTAAAGCACATAAAACTCTCGAGAAATTAAAAATCATAACAAAACTATACTTCCAGGGGAAACCTTTCCTTCGGGACATCCAAGGTCATTCACCAGACCTGCCTCTCTTCCACCAGGAGGACGAATCAGCATTCCCTTCTCTCTCTCCATGCAACTTCCCCTGAAAGAAAGAGCCACTGTAAAGCACATAAAACTCTCGAGAAATTAAAAATCATAACAAAACTATACTTCCAGGGGAAACCTTTCCTTCGGGACATCCAAGGTCATTCACCAGACCTGCCTCTCTTCCAACAGGAGGACGAATCAGCATTCCCTTCTCTCTCTCCATGCAACTTCCCCTGAAAGAAAGAGCCACAGTAAAGCACATAAAACTCTCGAGAAATTAAAAATCATAACAAAACTATACTTCCAGGGGAAACCTTTCCTTCGGGACATCCAAGGTCATTCACCAGACCTGCCTCTCTTCCACCAGGAGGACGAATCAGCATTCCCTTCTCTCTCTCCATGCAACTTCCCCTGAAAGAAAGAGCCACAGTAAAGCACATAAAACTCTCGAGAAATTAAAACTCATAACAAAACTATACTTCCAGGGGAAACCTTTCCTTCGGGACATCCAAGGACATTCACCAGACCTGCCTCTCTTCCTCCAGGAGGACGAATCAGCATTCCCTTCTCTCTCTATATGCAACTTCCCAGGAAAGAAAGAGCCACTGTAAAGCACATAAAACTCTCGAGAAATTAAAAATCATAACAAAACTATACTTCCAGGGGAAACCTTTCCTTCGGGACATCCAAGGTCATTCACCAGACCTGCCTCTCTTCCACCAGGAGGACGAATCAGCATTCCCTTCTCTCTCTCCATGCAACTTCCCCTGAAAGAAAGAGCCACAGTAAAGCACATAAAACTCTCGAGAAATTAAAACTCATAACAAAACTATACTTCCAGGGGAAACCTTTCCTTCGGGACATCCAAGGACATTCACCAGACCTGACTCTCTTCCTCCAGGAGGACGAATCAGCATTCCCTTCTCTCTCTCCATGCAACTTCCCCTGAAAGAAAGAGCCACTGTAAAGCACATAAAACTCTCGAGAAATTAAAAATCATAACAAAACTATACTTCCAGGGGAAACCTTTCCTTCGGGACATCCAAGGTCATTCACCAGACCTGCCTCTCTTCCTCCAGGAGGACGAATCAGCATTCCCTTCTCTCTCTCCATGCAACTTCCCCTGAAAGAAAGAGCCACTGTAAAGCACATAAAACTCTCGAGAAATTAAAACTCATAACAAAACTATACTTCCAGGGGAAACCTTTCCTTCGGGACATCCAAGGTCATTCACCAGACCTGCCTCTCTTCCACCAGGAGGACGAATCAGCATTCCCTTCTCTCTCTCCATGCAACTTCCCCTGAAAGAAAGAGCCACTATAAAGCACATAAAACTCTCGAGAAATTGAAACTCATAACAAAACTATACTTCCAGGGGAAACCTTTCCTTCGGGACATCCAAGGACATTCACCAGACCTGCCTCTCTTCCTCCAGGAGGACGAATCAGCATTCCCTTCTCTCTCTCCATGCAACTTCCCCTGAAAGAAAGAGCCACTGTAAAGCACATAAAACTCTCGAGAAATTAAAAATCATAACAAAACTATACTTCCAGGGGAAACCTTTCCTTCGGGACATCCAAGGTCATTCACCAGACCTGCCTCTCTTCCTCCAGGAGGACGAATCAGCATTCCCTTCTCTCTCTCCATGCAACTTCCCCTGAAAGAAAGAGCCACTGTAAAGCACATAAAACTCTCGAGAAATTAAAACTCATAACAAAACTATACTTCCAGGGGAAACCTTTCCTTCGGGACATCCAAGGTCATTCACCAGACCTGCCTCTCTTCCACCAGGAGGACGAATCAGCATTCCCTTCTCTCTCTCCATGCAACTTCCCCTGAAAGAAAGAGCCACTATAAAGCACATAAAACTCTCGAGAAATTAAAACTCATAACAAAACTATACTTCCAGGGGAACCTTTCCTTCGGGACATCCAAAGTTCGCCAGACCTGCCTCTCTTCCACCAGAAGGACGAATCAGCATTCCCTTCTCTCTCTCCATGAAACTTCCCCTGAAAGAAAGAGCCACTGTAAAGCACATAAAACCTTTCCTTCGGGACATCCAAGGTCATTCACCAGACCTGCCTCTCTTCCAACAGGAGGACGAATCAGCATTCCCTTCTCTCTCTCCATGCAACTTCCCCTGAAAGAAAGAGCCACAGTAAAGCACATAAAACTCTCGAGAAATTAAAACTCATAACAAAACTATACTTCCAGGGGAAACCTTTCCTTCGGGCCATCCAAAGTCATTCACCAGACCTGCCTCTCTTCCACCAGGAGGACGAATCAGCATTCCCTTCTCTCTCTCCATGCAACTTCCCCTGAAAGAAAGAGCCACAGTAAAGCACATAAAACTCTCGAGAAATTAAAACTCATAACAAAACTATACTTCCAGGGGAAACCTTTCCTTCGGGACATCCAAGGACATTCACCAGACCTGCCTCTCTTCCACCAGGAGGACGAATCAGCATTCCCTTCTCTCTCTCCATGCAACTTCCCCTGAAAGAAAGAGCCACTGTAAAGCACATAAAACTCTCGAGAAATTAAAAATCATAACAAAACTATACTTCCAGGGGAAACCTTTCCTTCGGGACATCCAAGGTCATTCACCAGACCTGCCTCTCTTCCACCAGGAGGACGAATCAGCATTCCCTTCTCTCTCTCCATGCAACTTCCCCTGAAAGAAAGAGCCACTGTAAAGCACATAAAACTCTCGAGAAATTAAAAATCATAACAAAACTATACTTCCAGGGGAAACCTTTCCTTCGGGACATCCAAGGTCATTCACCAGACCTGCCTCTCTTCCACCAGGAGGGCGAATCAGCATTCCCTTCTCTCTCTCCATGCAACTTCCCCTGAAAGAAAGAGCCACTGTAAAGCACATAAAACTCTCGAGAAATTAAAAATCATAACAAAACTATACTTCCAGGGGAAACCTTTCCTTCGGGACATCCAAGGTCATTCACCAGACCTGCCTCTCTTCCACCAGGAGGACGAATCAGCATTCCCTTCTCTCTCTCCATGCAACTTCCCCTGAAAGAAAGAGCCACAGTAAAGCACATAAAACTCTCGAGAATACTTAAATTTACAATAGCAATACTAGTACAAAATATTTGTCTTTGGTATATGCAAGTTAGTCGTTTGTTATAAGTAGTTAGTTTTTAGTTATATTAGAATTAGTAGCCATAAAAAGAAAAAAGCACATAAATATATATCAAGAAAATTTTCAAAGGGAAATTGTGATACTTCCTAAGGTTTCATCCTAAGGCTACTTCCTAAGGATAATATTATCTGCTTCTCGACTTCTAAAATGCAGTTCAATAAGAATCTTCAATACCTCGTGATGAAACGCAACTTTATATTTCTCCTAGACATAACTTCCCCTGGAAGACAAGCTCGCGAATAAGCACAGAAAAATCAATCAAGAAAGAAAATGAAGATGGGAAATCTTGATACTTCCTAAGGAAACATTCTCGGCTTCTAAAATGCAGTTCAATAAGAATCTTTAATACCTCGTGTTGAAACGGAACTTTCTATTTTTTCTCGTTATAACATTCCCTTAACACATGGAAAGGATAAATGTTTGAAGGAATGAGATATCACAGTTGGAACTGGGATGGGGAAAAGGAACCGGGAAAGGTACCGGGAAAACCAGGATATGAAAACTATCGGGAACACCAGGATACGGAAAAAGTACTGGGGACACCGGGGTTATTGGTGATTCGAAAAATCGGACATATAACTTGGGAGAACTTTAAAAAAGGAATTAATACACTCCAAACGTGCAAGGCCGGGAAAATCAGCTTGTAGCATAATAAAATGTAGTGTGAATTTACAATGAAATATAATTTAATTGCCAATTTAAGTGTATTCTGAGATTTTTTTTAGTTCATCACTTTTTCAGTAGCTATAGCGAAATCAAATACTTATTAATCAGAAAACAGTACATGGGAGTACTCTTGACTTAATGGGAAAGAACAGACTCAACTCAACTAAATAGTAGGGAAGTATTCTCCTCTACTCTAAATGAAGAGGGACGCCTCTACTCTAAACGAAGAGGGACTCCTCTACACCAAATGAAGAGGGACTCCTCTCCTCCAAATGAAGAGGGACTCCTCTACACTAAATGAAGAGGGACTCCTCTACACAAAATGAAGAGGGACTCCTCTACACTAAATGAAGAGGGACTCCTCTACACTAAATGAAGAGGGACTCCTCTCCTCCAAATGAAGAGGGACTCCTCTCCTCCAAATGAAGAGGGACTCCTCTCCTCCAAATGAAGAGGGACTCCTCTACACAAAATGAAGAGGGACTCCTCTACACTAAATGAAGAGGGACTCCTCTACACTAAATGAAGAGGGACTCCTCTCCTCCAAATGAAGAGGGACTCCTCTCCTCCAAATGAAGAGGGACTCCTCTACACTAAATGAAGAGGGACTCCTCTCCTCCAAATGAAGAGGGACTCCTCTCCTCCAAATGAAGAGGGACTCCTCTACACTAAATGAAGAGGGACTCCTCTCCTCCAAATGAAGAGGGACTCCTCTCCTCCAAATGAAGAGGGACTCCTCTCCTCCAAATGAAGAGGGACTCCTCTCCTCCAAATGAAGAGGGACTCCTCTCCTCCAAATGAAGAGGGACTCCTCTCCTCCAAATGAAGAGGGACTCCTCTCCTCCAAATGAAGAGGGACTCCTCTCCTCCAAATGAAGAGGGACTCCTCTCCTCCAAATGAAGAGGGACTCCTCTCCTCCAAATGAAGAGGGACTCCTCTCCTCCAAATGAAGAGGGACTCCTCTCCTCCAAATGAAGAGGGACTCCTCTCCTCCAAATGAAGAGGGACTCCTCTCCTCCAAATGAAGAGGGACTCCTCTCCTCCAAATGAAGAGGGACTCCTCTACACTAAATGAAGAGGGACCTCTCTCCTCCAAATGAAGAGGGACTCCTCTCCTCCAAATGAAGAGGGACTCCTCTCCTCCAAATGAAGAGGGACTCCTCTCCTCCAAATGAAGAGGGACTCCTCTCCTCCAAATGAAGAGGGACTCCTCTCCTCCAAATGAAGAGGGACTCCTCTCCTCCAAATGAAGAGGGACTCCTCTACACTAAATGAAGAGGGACCTCTCTCCTCCAAATGAAGAGGGACTCCTCTCCTCCAAATGAAGAGGGACTCCTCTACACTAAATGAAGAGGGACTCCTCTCCTCCAAATGAAGAGGGACTCCTCTACACTAAATGAAGAGGGACTCCTCTCCTCCAAATGAAGAGGGACTCCTCTCCTCCAAATGAAGAGGGACTCCTCTACACTAAATGAAGAGGGACCTCTCTCCTCCAAATGAAGAGGGACTCCTCTCCTCCAAATGAAGAGGGACTCCTCTCCTCCAAATGAAGAGGGACTCCTCTCCTCCAAATGAAGAGGGACTCCTCTCCTCCAAATGAAGAGGGACTCCTCTCCTCCAAATGAAGAGGCTCCTCTCCTCCAAATGAAGAGGGACTCCTCTCCTCCAAATGAAGAGGGACTCCTCTACACTAAATGAAGAGGGACCTCTCTCCTCCAAATGAAGAGGGACTCCTCTCCTCCAAATGAAGAGGGACTCCTCTCCTCCAAATGAAGAGGGACTCCTCTCCTCCAAATGAAGAGGGACTCCTCTCCTCCAAATGAAGAGGGACTCCTCTCCTCCAAATGAAGAGGGACTCCTCTCCTCCAAATGAAGAGGGACTCCTCTACACTAAATGAAGAGGGACCTCTCTCCTCCAAATGAAGAGGGACCTCTCTCCTCCAAATGAAGAGGGACTCCTCTCCTCCAAATGAAGAGGGACTCCTCTCCTCCAAATGAAGAGGGACTCCTCTCCTCCAAATGAAGAGGGACTCCTCTCCTCCAAATGAAGAGGGACTCCTCTCCTCCAAATGAAGAGAGACTCCTCTACACTAAATGAAGAGGGACTCCTCTCCTCCAAATGAAGAGGAACTCCTCTCCTCCAAATGAAGAGGGAC
This sequence comes from Tetragnatha versicolor, assembly GCA_024610705.1. Classification (NCBI taxonomy): domain Eukaryota; kingdom Metazoa; phylum Arthropoda; class Arachnida; order Araneae; family Tetragnathidae; genus Tetragnatha; species Tetragnatha versicolor. The sequence continues at coordinate 611,289 of JANDEH010000035.1, read as the reverse complement.
TCCTCTTCACTAAATGAAGAGGGTCCTCTCTCCTCCAAATGAAGAGGGACTCCTCTCCTCCAAATGAAGAGGGACTCCTCTCCTCCAAATGAAGAGGGACTCCTCTTCACTAAATGAAGAGGGTCCTCTCTCCTCCAAATGAAGAGGGACTCCTCTCCTCCAAATGAAGAGGGACTCCTCTCCTCCAAATGAAGAGGGACTCCTCTCCTCCAAATGAAGAGGGACTCCTCTCCTCCAAATGAAGAGGGACTCCTCTACACTAAATGAAGAGGGACCTCTCTCCTCCAAATGAAGAGGGACTCCTCTCCTCCAAATGAAGAGGGACTCCTCTCCTCCAAATGAAGAGGGACTCCTCTACACTAAATGAAGAGGGACCTCTCTCCTCCAAATGAAGAGGGACTCCTCTCCTCCAAATGAAGAGGGACTCCTCTCCTCCAAATGAAGAGGGACTCCTCTCCTCCAAATGAAGAGGGACTCCTCTCCTCCAAATGAAGAGGGACTCCTCTCCTCCAAATGAAGAGGGACTCCTCTCCTCCAAATGAAGAGGGACTCCTCTCCTCCAAATGAAGAGGGACTCCTCTCCTCAAAATGAAGAGGGACTCCTCTCCTCCAAATGAAGAGGGACTCCTCTCCTCCAAATGAAGAGGGACTCCTCTCCTCCAAATGAAGAGGGACTCCTCTCCTCCAAATGAAGAGGGACTCCTCTCCTCCAAATGAAGAGGGACTCCTCTACACTAAATGAAGAGGGACTCCTCTCCTCCAAATGAAGAGGGACTCCTCTCCTCCAAATGAAGAGGGACTCCTCTCCTCCAAATGAAGAGGGACTCCTCTCCTCCAAATGAAGAGGGACTCCTCTCCTCCAAATGAAGAGGGACTCCTCTCCTCCAAATGAAGAGGGACTCCTCTCCTCCAAATGAAGAGGGACTCCTCTACACTAAATGAAGAGGGACTCCTCTACACTAAATGAAGAGGGACTCCTCTACACTAAATGAAGAGGGACCTCTCTCCTCCAAATGAAGAGGGACTCCTCTACACTAAATGAAGAGGGACTCCTCTCCTCCAAATGAAGAGGGACTCCTCTCCTCCAAATGAAGAGGGACTCCTCTCCTCCAAATGAAGAGGGACTCCTCTCCTCCAAATGAAGAGGGACTCCTCTCCTCCAAATGAAGAGGGACTCCTCTACACTAAATGAAGAGGGACCTCTCTCCTCCAAATGAAGAGGGACTCCTCTCCTCCAAATGAAGAGGGACTCCTCTCCTCCAAATGAAGAGGGACTCCTCTACACTAAATGAAGAGGGACCTCTCTCCTCCAAATGAAGAGGGACCTCTCTCCTCCAAATGAAGAGGGACTCCTCTCCTCCAAATGAAGAGGGACTCCTCTCCTCCAAATGAAGAGGGACTCCTCTACACTAAATGAAGAGGGACCTCTCTCCTCCAAATGAAGAGGGACTCCTCTCCTCCAAATGAAGAGGGACTCCTCTCCTCCAAATGAAGAGGGACTCCTCTCCTCCAAATGAAGAGGGACTCCTCTCCTCCAAATGAAGAGGGACTCCTCTCCTCCAAATGAAGAGGGACTCCTCTCCTCCAAATGAAGAGGGACTCCTCTCCTCCAAATGAAGAGGGACTCCTCTCCTCCAAATGAAGAGGGACTCCTCTCCTCCAAATGAAGAGGGACTCCTCTCCTCCAAATGAAGAGGGACTCCTCTACACTAAATGAAGAGGGACTCCTCTCCTCCAAATGAAGAGGGACTCCTCTCCTCCAAATGAAGAGGGACTCCTCTCCTCCAAATGAAGAGGGACTCCTCTCCTCCAAATGAAGAGGGACTCCTCTCCTCCAAATGAAGAGGGACTCCTCTCCTCCAAATGAAGAGGGACTCCTCTCCTCCAAATGAAGAGGGACTCCTCTCCTCCAAATGAAGAGGGACTCCTCTACACTAAATGAAGAGGGACTCCTCTACACTAAATGAAGAGGGACCTCTCTCCTCCAAATGAAGAGGGACTCCTCTACACTAAATGAAGAGGGACTCCTCTCCTCCAAATGAAGAGGGACTCCTCTCCTCCAAATGAAGAGGGACTCCTCTCCTCCAAATGAAGAGGGACTCCTCTCCTCCAAATGAAGAGGGACTCCTCTCCTCCAAATGAAGAGGGACTCCTCTACACTAAATGAAGAGGGACCTCTCTCCTCCAAATGAAGAGGGACTCCTCTCCTCCAAATGAAGAGGGACTCCTCTCCTCCAAATGAAGAGGGACTCCTCTACACTAAATGAAGAGGGACCTCTCTCCTCCAAATGAAGAGGGACTCCTCTACACTAAATGAAGAGGGACTCCTCTCCTCCAAATGAAGAGGGACTCCTCTCCTCCAAATGAAGAGGGACTCCTCTCCTCCAAATGAAGAGGGACTCCTCTCCTCCAAATGAAGAGGGACTCCTCTCCTCCAAATGAAGAGGGACTCCTCTACACTAAATGAAGAGGGACCTCTCTCCTCCAAATGAAGAGGGACTCCTCTCCTCCAAATGAAGAGGGACTCCTCTCCTCCAAATGAAGAGGGACTCCTCTCCTCCAAATGAAGAGGGACTCCTCTACACTAAATGAAGAGGGACTCCTCTCCTCCAAATGAAGAGGGACTCCTCTCCTCCAAATGAAGAGGGACTCCTCTCCTCCAAATGAAGAGGGACTCCTCTCCTCCAAATGAAGAGGGACTCCTCTCCTCCAAATGAAGAGGGACTCCTCTACACTAAATGAAGAGGGACCTCTCTCCTCCAAATGAAGAGGGACTCCTCTCCTCCAAATGAAGAGGGACTCCTCTCCTCCAAATGAAGAGGGACTCCTCTCCTCCAAATGAAGAGGGACTCCTCTCCTCCAAATGAAGAGGGACTCCTCTCCTCCAAATGAAGAGGGACTCCTCTCCTCCAAATGAAGAGGGACTCCTCTACACTAAATGAAGAGGGACTCCTCTCCTCCAAATGAAGAGGGACTCCTCTCCTCCAAATGAAGAGGGACTCCTCTACACTAAATGAAGAGGGACCTCTCTCCTCCAAATGAAGAGGGACTCCTCTCCTCCAAATGAAGAGGGACTCCTCTCCTCCAAATGAAGAGGGACTCCTCTCCTCCAAATGAAGAGGGACTCCTCTCCTCCAAATGAAGAGGGACTCCTCTACACTAAATGAAGAGGGACCTCTCTCCTCCAAATGAAGAGGGACTCCTCTCCTCCAACCAGGTTTTAAAAGCCTGCATTTTTCATCAAATTAGTTGTATCCACTAATATTAAATCAATGCTTTTAAATCATTATTTCTAATATTTTAAAGATTATTCATGATTTGAATGATGCAATGATTAGGACGAGAAGCTCCGAGGTGAAAATGTTTCATATAATACAAAAGCTGTTGTATAAAATGGAAGCTATTTTAATTAAGAACGAAAAATGAAACTAATTATCTCACTGAAAATATTTTAAAAAAGAGCTCTATGAAGAACACTAATAGTTTCTGATTTCACTAAGCGATATTTTTTTTGTTCTGTCACATGTTCTGATGAAAATATTAGCTTTGGTATAAATCCAAATCCTGACAAAAATGTATTTGTATTCTTTTTTAAGTACCACAGTAAATCTCAAAACATTCAAAGTAGTTGGGCATTTTTCTGATTTGGATCATAATAAAAAAATGACAACTTAATAAAAAGAAAAATATAAAAAATTCAGAATACAGACGGCATGGGAAGAATCAGATTATTGTTCTATCAAAAGTCAATTTGTATTTTTTGTACATCTGGAGGAGTTAAATAATTCAGAAAATCAAAAGTTAAATAATTCAGAAATCACTGAGACCGGGGGGCATGGAAAATTTAGAAAGGTTTATTTGGGGCATTGACCGAAAAAGGTTGGGAGCACAGGTCTAGAGGAAAATACAAACTCCCCCAATGCAAAAATAAAATCAATCCCATCCCCCTAATCAACAAACCCCCCATTTCCACGTAATTACGTAAAATCTTAAAAATCCCCCTCTGATCCCACCGTAGACCTTAGATCCTACCGTAGAATAAATATGGAAAAAGCGCTTTTAAAAAAACCATCTGCTATCGCAACCAACAAAACCAGCGAGCGATCGAGGCAAAGAGAGAAACCGAAACGAGCGCCAGAGTTGGCAGTTAATCGCTCTTTTGGCTGCCTGAGGTTTCCCCGCTCGCCTTAGCACATCCCCATGCTTTTGGGAAATCAGCGAAGCGACCGTTCGCCAAGCTCAAATCGCCAACCTCTTTTTCGCGACATCGGTCGTTAAAACGACAATTTCTCGCCTAAATACTGATCGAAACGAGTCGGAAATGGCTTGAATCGAATCAGAAGGGTTCATATTACCTGATGCGAAGTGTTTTTTTAGAACATTTCTCCGATGACTGTACGAAATTCCAGTTTAAAGTCGCTTCTTCCCGAATCGGGCCGGTTCGAGATCGACGGCTTCGCGGCGGAAATGGAGCACTCCGATTCGTCGATCGTGGTTGTCAATCATTGAGAACACACCCTAAAAAAAAGGCGGAGTCAAAGTTGGGAGAGATTCGTTGGTGGAGAGTTCGACGAATGAAGATCAAAGGATGATTTTGGGCGAATGAAACTAAGGCTCTTCCCTTCTGATGTCTCCAATGACAAATGGTTCTCGTGAATTAGTTATTTTCTCTGCATTTAAAGATGAAAAGAAGGTATCTGAGGGTAATTTAAATGTAATTAATTGTTCAATTCCGTTCCCGCTAAATATAGCCAATCTCTTTTTGACACTATAAGAAATAATTACTGCTAAATATTTTCAAACTCATAGATTAAAATGTTTAATTAGATCTCTAGGGGCCGTTCAAATATTACGTAAGCACCTAAGGGGGGGAGGGGGTTTGCTCTTTGCTTATTTTTTCTGACAAGGGGGGAGGGGGGATATGACTGATGCTTACGTAAGATACTGCCCTTTCGAAAATCTCTTGTTTCTTGCATAAATAATTTCAAAACTCAATCAAAAATAAATTTAACAAAAAATTGAATTAGGAAATCTGACGTAAGCACTTTTTTCTGTGGATGGACCCCCAAACATTTCGAAATTTTAACCCGAAAAGTAGTGTTTCGACTCATTTTTGAACCTTTAGGGTTACACCTAAAAAGGACAGCTCCTTGCATATAAGTTACCTAATTTTCAAGGAGAAAAAAAAAACAATACATACTAAAATGATGTCAAAATTTCGGGGGGGGGTCCGGCAGTTTCTTACGTAATTATAGTGGGGGGGGTTGAGGTTTGCTTATCTTTGCTGACAAGGGGGGAGGAGGGGTTAAAAATGACCCAAAAAGTGCTTACGTAATATTTGAACGGCCCCAAACGCGGAACGCATTTAATTGATATTAACTGTTTTTTTTTTCATGAAATGGGCAAGTCCATCATTTTTATTTTACTCTCTTATTCGATTGAGGGTATCTAAGAGAGCGAAAAATTTATTTTAATTACGATGATTATTTTTTAATTTGACTTCAAAGTTTGACTTAAAAAAGGGACGGAAAAACGTCAAATTTCAAAATATGACAACATTTACTCTGAAACAGTTCAACGGGCAATGCCAGCATTTTTTGAAAACAGAAAAAAATGTATTTTTCCAGCAAAGGAAATACGAGGGTTGTTTTTTAATTAATTTCCGTTTTTCTCCAGAAAAAAAGTAATAGGAATTTCGAAACAATTTTGGTGCTGGTAATTAGATACATCCTTCAGGTTCAATTTGCCACATTACTGAATAAAATCGGACATTTTTTCTATTTTTTATCAATTTTACAAGCGCGCTCCTCGAACTATTTTCCCGCCAACCCATAGAGAATTCGGCTTTTTTTTCTCCCTTCGCTCCGTCCGCGATCACCTGCCCACCCATTGTTTAATGTTAATGCCTGCTCGCGGACGGAGCGAAGGGAGAAAAAAAAGTCGAATTCTCTATGGGTTGGCGGGAAAATAGTTCGAGGAGCGCGCTTGTAAAATTGATAAAAAATAGAAAAAATGTCCGATTTTATTCAGTAATGTGGTAAATTGAACCTGAAGGATGTATCTAATTACCAGCACCAAAATTGTTTCAAAATTCCTATTACTTTTTTTTCTGGATAAAAACGGAAGTTAATTAAAAAACAACCCTCGTAGATCTAAACTCAAAAATCGAGATGAAAGGTTTCAAAAAAATTTAGTCCATAAAAATTTAAAAATAAAAATCGACAAACCCTTTGTCTTTATTTAGGATTGAAGTACCTCACAACTAATTCGGCCTTACTTCAAAGTTAAACCCAACAATGACTTTGATTAGTTTAAACAATTAAAGCATTATGAAAGGAGTATTTCACCAATTATTGCTGGTTAAGCGGACAATAAGTGTAAACTCACAACTCTCAAGCGTCACCTCCAACCGTGGACCGGTTTCGTCCTTGTTAGGACTCATGAGCACGGTATAGGAAGGTAACGCAAGAGAGCGGAGGGCAAGTACTAGTCTAGCCGACTATAACTGAAAAAGTGGTGACTATTGATTAGTCCTCCACTCATCTGCTGAAATGACAAAGGCATTCCTAGAACAGATTTAATTCCAGTAAGGCAAGGTAAATGAAAGGAGTATTTCACCAATTCCTATTGTATTTCACCAATTGCTGATGAATCCTAACAAGGACGAAACCGGTCCACGGTTGGAGGTGACGCTTGAGAGTTGTGAGTTTACACTTAATTAAAGCATTGTTTAAAATCAATATATAGGATGTAAGTTCGTCACAATTTGAAATTTGACGTTTTCACGTCTTTTTTAAAGTAAAATTTTGAAATTAAGTTAAAAATAAATATTAATCGTAATTAAAAAAAAATTTTGGGGTATATTCCTCTCTAAGGGTACCTCTGTCGAATAAAAAAATAAAGAAATAATGCTGGTATTATTGCCCATTGTTTATTTTCACTTTAATTTTATTTATCATTGTTTGGTTTTCACTTTAAAGTAAGGCGTAAACAGATCTGACGTCATTCAGCCCTAAACCAATGTGCAAAGGAATTGTCGATTTTTATTTTAAAATATATTAAGTCAACTAATTTTTTTAAAACTTGCCATTGCCCATTGTTATTTATTTTTAAAGATAGTTCGTCGCTTAAGGCGCAAAATGACATAACTGACATTTTGAGTTATGCATCAATCTTTATGCAAATCCCGGCCCCGGATCACCTGGCACCAACGATTTTGCGAAAAAATGACTCAAATCGCTGCAATCGTCAATTTTGTCATTTTAGCATAACTGCATTCGTAAGGCAAAATGACATAATTGCACGCCTTTCATTGCTTTTGTTAGGACCACAGAGAAGCGTTTCATCTCAATCCCCGGTCAAAAAGGCCTAAAATGAAGGTTTAAAACTATAATAATATTATTTTCTTTAATTAATAGCGAAACTGTTTTTTTCATCTCCTGCAAAATAGGGAAAATGCAGTTATGTCATTTTGCGCCTTAAGCGACGAGTTGTAGAACTAGTATAAATCAATTTAACCCTACAGTGCATACTGTTGCCATTTGGCAACACGACATTTTCCCCCATTTTCTAATCAAACTTCCATTTCCGAACGACAACACCATTCAATAAGGGGTCGTCCATAAATGACGTCACGCTCAGAGGGGGGAGGGGGTTAATCAATTTGTTACAGTTTGTGACAAGGGGGAGGGAGGGGGGTTTGAAAGTTGTGACATCACATCCTGCAACTGAAAATCAACGAAAAAAAACTTGGTTCCGGGCACTTTCAAATTAGTGTATTAGACATATTGTTGGTTTAAGAGCGTGACATGTGACAGAGGGGGGGGAGGGGGTATGGGGAAGTATGACAGTTTGTGACAAAGGGGGGGAAAGGGGGTCAAAAATGGGCAAAAAAAGTGTGACATCATTTATGGATGGCCCCTAAGTACAATAAATATAACATTTCATTGAATTAGCACTTTAGATTGCCAGTAAATGGCAGCAGGGGTACTATTTTAACACATTTGTTAGTAGCTAGTGAGACCAAAGTCAAGACACAGAAAACGCCAAAATAAAAGGACCATATAAATTAAAATAAAAAAAATTTTCAGCTTAAAAAGAAATTGTTTTGAAAAGATAAGTTTTTTTTTATTTTTAGAGCATTTGGTTTTATTTCACTTCACAATTAATTTCACAAGGGACACAAATTAATTTCACAAGGACAAAGTTTTTTGTCAATTAAAAGTAGAAAAAAATTAAATTATTTTTTTTAGTATTTTTTACTAATTTACACCAATAATAGAAGACACATAAATGATTTTCAAGTGAATTTAAAAAATCATGCATTGTAGGTTTAAGCCGATCACCAGTCTTTTAATCGTTAAGAGACTAGTGTTTCACCAGATGTTTATTTTTAGATGATTGCACGTGTGAACTAAGTAACACCTATTTATTAAACCAGTTATAATAAATTTTTACAATTAAATAAGAATGAATAAGATTTTTAAAGGAAACTTATATTCTAATTAATTAAAAAAATTTGTAAGTAATAGAGTTCCAAAGGGGGGTCTGGGAGGGCCTCCCCCAGAAAATATCTGGAAATTTGACCCTAAAAAGGATTTTAACTCGTATTGGAGTATTCCTGTTGGGGGGGGGGTTAAAGCAACCCGAAGAGGACAACTCTTTGTAAGTCCCAAAATTTTCAAGGAACGACTGTAATGGTAGATTTCAAAATTTCAAGGGGGGTTGGGGGTTCTCCCCAAGAAACATTTTGAATTTTGAACCTTAAAAGTAGGGGTTTTATGTATTTCAAGACTAATTTAAGGAAAAACAGTATAGAAAAAATAAACGTCGAAATTTAGGGGGTGTTGGAACCCCCGAACCCCCCCTTGGATACGGCCCTGTGATACTACTTGGTGAAATTTTGAAGCGAGTTATTGGAATTGTGAAGTTTTTTGTGGTCAAATTAAGGAAAATTAATTTTTATTAATTAAGGAAAATTAAACTTTATTCCCGCTCTTTGGGTGGAATCTGAAAGGCTTCAAAATGAGCTAAAACACTATTTTTAAGGGGCAAATTTTAAAAAAAATTCTGGGGGGGGGACCCACAGACCCCCTTTTACTTGGAGTTTCCCTTTGGTTCCCTTTTACTTGGAGTACTTGGATTTTTACACACCTTTTAAACTCAGTACATCAAAATCTAAACCTTACAAAGTCATCTCACCTACAACATAGTACTCCTAAGATTATACACCAGAAAAGATGTTGAGTAATAACCCACTAAATCAGGGGTTCCCAAACTTTTTTAGCCCGTGGACCCCCTGCCGACATTTTTCGTATCCAGTGGACCCCCTCTGTCTTAGGGACCGTTCAAAAAGTAACCAAAAATCTTATGTTTTTTTATATAAACTTCTAAAGGCTTCTAAAGAGTAAAAGGCTCCCTTTCCCTCGGGCGAAAGGAATTGAAGGCTCCGAAATTACTCCGAAAGGGAGCCGTCAACTCCCTTCTCCCGAGGGAAAGGGAGGTGTAACTCCCTTCTCCCGAGAGAAAGGGAGGTGTAACTCCCTTCTCCTGAAGGAAGGGGAGGTGTAACTCCCTTCTCCTGAAGGAAAGGGAGGTGTCACTCCCTTCTCCCGAGAGAAAGGGAGGTGTAACTCCCTTCTCCTGAAGGAAGGGGAGGTGTAACTCCCTTCTCCTGAAGGAAAGGGAGGTGTCACTCCCTTCTCCGCAAGGAAAGGGAGGTGTCACTCCCTTCTCCTGAAGGAAAGGGAGGTGTCACTCCCTTCTCCCGAGAGAAAGGGAGGTGTCAACTCCCTTCTCCTGAAGGAAAGGGAGGTGTCACTCCCTTCTCCTGAAGGAAAGGGAGGTGTCACTCCCTTCTCCTGAAGGAAAGGGAGGTGTCACTCCCTTCTCCGCAAGGAAAGGGAGGTGTCACTCCCTTCTCCTGAAGGAAAGGGAGGTGTCACTCCCTTCTCCTGAAGGAAAGGGAGGTGTAACTCCCTTCTCCTGAAGGAAGGGGAGGTGTAACTCCCTTCTCCTGAAGGAAAGGGAGGTGTCACTCCCTTCTCCGCAAGGAAAGGGAGGTGTCACTCCCTTCTCCTGAAGGAAAGGGAGGTGTCACTCCCTTCTCCCGAGAGAAAGGGAGGTGTCAACTCCCTTCTCCTGAAGGAAAGGGAGGTGTAACTCCCTTCTCCTGAAGGAAGGGGAGGTGTAACTCCCTTCTCCTGAAGGAAAGGGAGGTGTCACTCCCTTCTCCCGAGAGAAAGGGAGGTGTAACTCCCTTCTCCTGAAGGAAGGGGAGGTGTAACTCCCTTCTCCTGAAGGAAAGGGAGGTGTCACTCCCTTCTCCGCAAGGAAAGGGAGGTGTCACTCCCTTCTCCTGAAGGAAAGGGAGGTGTCACTCCCTTCTCCCGAGAGAAAGGGAGGTGTCAACTCCCTTCTCCTGAAGGAAAGGGAGGTGTCACTCCCTTCTCCTGATGGAAAGGGAGGTGTCACTCCCTTCTCCTGAAGGAAAGGGAGGTGTCACTCCCTTCTCCGCAAGGAAAGGGAGGTGTCACTCCCTTCTCCTGAAGGAAAGGGAGGTGTCACTCCCTTCTCCTGAAGGAAAGGGAGGTGTAACTCCCTTCTCCTGAAGGAAGGGGAGGTGTAACTCCCTTCTCCTGAAGGAAAGGGAGGTGTCACTCCCTTCTCCGCAAGGAAAGGGAGGTGTCACTCCCTTCTCCTGAAGGAAAGGGAGGTGTCACTCCCTTCTCCCGAGAGAAAGGGAGGTGTCACTCCCTTCTCCTGAAGGAAAGGGAGGTGTCACTCCCTTCTCCCGAGAGAAAGGGAGGTGTCAACTCCCTTCTCCTGAAGGAAAGGGAGGTGTCACTCCCTTCTCCGCAAGGAAAGGGAGGTGTCACTCCCTTCTCCGCAAGGAAAGGGAGGTGTCACTCCCTTCTCCTGAAGGAAAGGGAGGTGTCACTCCCTTCTCCTGAAGGAAAGGGAGGTGTCACTCCCTTCTCCTGAAGGAAAGGGAGGTGTCACTCCCTTCTCCGCAAGGAAAGGGAGGTGTCACTCCCTTCTCCTGAAGGAAAGGGAGGTGTCACTCCCTTCTCCCGAGAGAAAGGGAGGTGTCAACTCCCTTCTCCTGAAGGAAAGGGAGGTGTCACTCCCTTCTCCTGAAGGAAAGGGAGGTGTCACTCCCTTCTCCTGAAGGAAAGGGAGGTGTCACTCCCTTCTCCGCAAGGAAAGGGAGGTGTCACTCCCTTCTCCTGAAGGAAAGGGAGGTGTCACTCCCTTCTCCCGAAGGAAAGGGAGGTGTAACTCCCTTCTCCCGAGAGAAAGGGAGGTGTCAACTCCCTTCTCCTGAAGGAAAGGGAGGTGTAACTCCCTTCTCCTGAAGGAAAGGGAGGTGTCACTCCCTTCTCCCGAAGGAAAGGGAGGTGTAACTCCCTTCTCCCGAGAGAAAGGGAGGTGTAACTCCCTTCTCCTGAAGGAAAGGGAGGTGTAACTCCCTTCTCCTGAAGGAAAGGGAGGTGTCACTCCCTTCTCCTGAAGGAAAGGGAGGTGTCACTCCCTTCTCCCGAGAGAAAGGGAGGTGTCAACTCCCTTCTCCTGAAGGAAAGGGAGGTGTCACTCCCTTCTCCTGAAGGAAAGGGAGGTGTCACTCCCTTCTCCTGAAGGAAGGGGAGGTGTCACTCCCTTCTCCTGAAGGAAGGGGAGGTGTCAACTCCCTTCTCCTGAAGGAAAGGGAGGTGTCACTCCCTTCTCCTGAAGGAAAGGGAGGTGTCACTCCCTTCTCCTGAAGGAAGGGGAGGTGTCACTCCCTTCTCCTGAAGGAAGGGGAGGTGTCAACTCCCTTCTCCTGAAGGAAAGGGAGGTGTCAACTCCCTTCTCCTGAAGGAAAGGGAGGTGTCACTCCCTTCTCCTGAAGGAAGGGGAGGTGTCACTCCCTTCTCCTGAAGGAAGGGGAGGTGTCAACTCCCTTCTCCTGAAGGAAAGGGAGGTGTCAACTCCCTTCTCCTGAAGGAAAGGGAGGTGTAACTCCCTTCTCTTGAAGGAAAGGGAGGTGTAACTCCCTTCTCCTGAAGGAAAGGGAGGTGTAACTCCCTTCTCTTGAAGGAAAGGGAGGTGTAACTCCCTTCTCCTGAAGGAAAGGGAGGTGTCAACTCCCTTCTCCTGAAGGAAAGGGAGGTGTCACTCCCTTCTCCTGAAGGAAGGGGAGGTGTCACTCCCTTCTCCTGAAGGAAGGGGAGGTGTCAACTCCCTTCTCCTGAAGGAAAGGGAGGTGTCAACTCCCTTCTCCTGAAGGAAAGGGAGGTGTCACTCCCTTCTCCTGAAGGAAGGGGAGGTGTCACTCCCTTCTCCTGAAGGAAGGGGAGGTGTCAACTCCCTTCTCCTGAAGGAAAGGGAGGTGTCAACTCCCTTCTCCTGAAGGAAAGGGAGGTGTAACTCCCTTCTCTTGAAGGAAAGGGAGGTGTAACTCCCTTCTCTTGAAGGAAAGGGAGGTGTAACTCCCTTCTCTTGAAGGAAAGGGAGGTGTAACTCCCTTCTCTTGAAGGAAAGGGAGGTGTCAACTCCCTTCTCCTGAAGGAAAGGGAGGTGTAACTCCCTTCTCTTGAAGGAAAGGGAGGTGTAACTCCCTTCTCCTGAAGGAAAGGGAGGTGTCAACTCCCTTCTCCTGAAGGAAAGGGAGGTGTAACTCCCTTCTCTTGAAGGAAAGGGAGGTGTAACTCCCTTCTCCTGAAGGAAAGGGAGGTGTCACTCCCTTCTCCTGAAGGAAAGGGAGTCCAAGAAAGATAAGGTTTGAAGAGGAACAAATTGTAAAAGAAAGTTTGATGGGTGATTCTTATAGGAAATTTTCCGTAGAAAACGATGGTGAAACGTATACCAAAATTAACCGTGTCCTTTAGCCAATATGGCGGATTTTCCAAAATGGCGGACAATCGTTTTTAACTTATTACTTCCTAAAAAATGTTAATAAAATTATGATTTCTGCAGTAAATGATTAGAATTTAGTAGCAAAAACAATGGGGAGCTGTTTTTTTTCTCTTACGATTTGTTTTTATCCAATATGGCGGATTTTCCAAAATGGCGTCCACTAATGTTTATAATAAAAAAATTATGATGATAAAATCGTAATTTTTTCAGGATATGGTAAGAATTAAGTCATAATAATATTCATATCAGTTTCCTCCCCTCAATGTATCAAATATGGCGGGTTTTTCAAAATGGCGGTCAATCGTGTTTTACTTATTTGCTAAAAATCGTTAATAAAATAAAACTTTTGCAGAAAACTATTATAATTTAGTAGCAAAAATAATGTGGAACTGTTATTTTCTCTTACGATAAGTCATTTATCCAATATGGTGGATTTTCCAAAATGGCGTCCACCTAATGTTTAAAATACATAAATTATGTTATTAAATTCGTAATTTTTACAGGATATGGTAAGAATTAAGTCATAATAAAATTAATATCAGTTTCCTCCCCCTCCATGTATCAAATATGGCGGATTTTCCAAAATGGCGACCACTTATTAAGATCCTTTTTATTTTTAATTGTTATTTTCTGAATAATTAGAAATATTAAATGTAATTAGGTAAAATATAAGCAGAATACTTATAATTTACTAAAATTTACGGGTAAATAATGTTAAAGGTAGGTAGAAATTCAAAAATTACTATGTACCACTTAGTTTGAAATATGCGGCCGCCTTTTTCGAAATTATTTCAATGTATCACAAAATCTTGGTTAATATACCATTTTATAAATAATTTAATATATAATTATTTATATTATGCCAAAATAAAATTTATTTATATGTAAAAACGTTAAAAATAAAAAGGCTCTAAATAAGTAGCCACCATTTTGGAAAATCCGCCATATTTGATACATTGAGGACAGGAAACTGATACGAATATTATTATGACTTAATTTTAACCATATCCTGAAAAAAATTACGAATTTAATATCATAATTTATGTATTTTAAACATTAGGTGGACGCCATTTTGGAAAATCCGCCATATCGGATAAATGACTTATCGTAAGAGAAAAAAAAAACAGTTCCACATTATTTTTGCTTCTATATTATAATAATTTTCTGCAAAAATTTTATTTTATTAACGATTTTTAGCAAATAAGTAAAACACGATTGTCCGCCATTTTGAAAAATCCGCCATATTTGATACATTGAGGGGAGGAAACTGATATGAATATTATTGTGACTTAATTCTTATCATATCCTGAAAAAATTACGATTTTATCATCATAATTTTTTTTATTATAAACATTAGTGGACGCCATTTTGGAAAATCCGCCATATTGGATAAATGACAAATCGTAAGAGAAAAAAAACAGCTCCCCATTGTTTTTGCTACCAAGTTCTAATCATTTACTGCAGAAATCATAATTTTATTAACATTTTTTAGGAAGTAATAAGTTAAAAACGATTGTCGGCCATTTTGGAAAATACGCCATATTGGCTAAAGGACACGGTTAATTTTGGTATACGTTTCATCATCGTTTTCTACGGAAAATTTCCTATAAGAATCAACCATCAAACTTTCTTTTACAATTTGTTCCACTTGAAGCCCCTTTTTTGAGCTAACTTTCTTGGACTGTCAACTCCCTTCTCCTGAAGGAAAGGGAGGTGTCAACTCCCTTCTCCCGAGAGAAAGGGAGGTGTAACTCCCTTCTCCTGAAAAAAAGGGAGGTGTCACTCCCTTCTCCTGAAGGAAAGGGAGGTGTCACTCCCTTCTCCTGAAGGAAAGGGAGGTGTAACTCCCTTCTCCTGAAGGAAAGGGAGGTGTCAACTCCCTTCTCCCGAGAGAAAGGGAGGTGTAACTCCCTTCTCCTGAAGGAAAGGGAGGTGTAACTCCCTTCTCCTGAAGGAAAGGGAGGTGTCAACTCCCTTCTCCTGAAGGAAAGGGAGGTGTAACTCCCTTCTCCTGAAGGAAAGGGAGGTGTAACTCCCTTCTCCTGAAGGAAAGGGAGGTGTCAACTCCCTTCTCCCGAGAGAAAGGGAGGTGTAACTCCCTTCTCCTGAAGGAAAGGGAGGTGTAACTCCCTTCTCCTGAAGGAAAGGGAGGTGTCAACTCCCTTCTCCTGAAGGAAAGGGAGGTGTAACTCCCTTCTCCTGAAGGAAAGGGAGGTGTCAACTCCCTTCTCCTGAAGGAAAGGGAGGTGTAACTCCCTTCTCCTGAAGGAAAGGGAGGTGTCAACTCCCTTCTCCCGAGAGAAAGGGAGGTGTAACTCCCTTCTCCTGAAGGAAAGGGAGGTGTAACTCCCTTCTCCTGAAGGAAAGGGAGGTGTCAACTCCCTTCTCCTGAAGGAAAGGGAGGTGTAACTCCCTTCTCCTGAAGGAAAGGGAGGTGTCAACTCCCTTCTCCTGAAGGAAAGGGAGGTGTAACTCCCTTCTCCTGAAGGAAAGGGAGGTGTCAACTCCCTTCTCCCGAGAGAAAGGGAGGTGTAACTCCCTTCTCCTGAAGGAAAGGGAGGTGTCAACTCCCTTCTCCTGAAGGAAAGGGAGGTGTAACTCCCTTCTCCTGAAGGAAAGGGAGGTGTAACTCCCTTCTCCTGAAGGAAAGGGAGGTGTCAACTCCCTTCTCCCGAGAGAAAGGGAGGTGTAACTCCCTTCTCCTGAAGGAAAGGGAGGTGTAACTCCCTTCTCCTGAAGGAAAGGGAGGTGTCAACTCCCTTCTCCTGAAGGAAAGGGAGGTGTAACTCCCTTCTCCTGAAGGAAAGGGAGGTGTAACTCCCTTCTCCTGAAGGAAAGGGAGGTGTCAACTCCCTTCTCCCGAGAGAAAGGGAGGTGTAACTCCCTTCTCCTGAAGGAAAGGGAGGTGTCAACTCCCTTCTCCTGAAGGAAAGGGAGGTGTAACTCCCTTCTCCTGAAGGAAAGGGAGGTGTAACTCCCTTCTCCTGAAGGAAAGGGAGGTGTCAACTCCCTTCTCCTGAAGGAAAGGGAGGTGTAACTCCCTTCTCCTGAAGGAAAGGGAGGTGTCAACTCCCTTCTCCTGAAGGAAAGGGAGGTGTCAACTCCCTTCTCCCGAGAGAAAGGGAGGTGTAACTCCCTTCTCCTGAAGGAAAGGGAGGTGTCAACTCCCTTCTCCTGAAGGAAAGGGAGGTGTAACTCCCTTCTCCTGAAGGAAAGGGAGGTGTAACTCCCTTCTCCTGAAGGAAAGGGAGGTGTCAACTCCCTTCTCCCGAGAGAAAGGGAGGTGTAACTCCCTTCTCCTGAAGGAAAGGGAGGTGTCAACTCCCTTCTCCTGAAGGAAAGGGAGGTGTAACTCCCTTCTCCTGAAGGAAAGGGAGGTGTAACTCCCTTCTCCTGAAGGAAAGGGAGGTGTCAACTCCCTTCTCCTGAAGGAAAGGGAGGTGTCAACTCCCTTCTCCCGAGAGAAAGGGAGGTGTAACTCCCTTCTCCTGAAGGAAAGGGAGGTGTAACTCCCTTCTCCTGAAGGAAAGGGAGGTGTCAACTCCCTTCTCCTGAAGGAAAGGGAGGTGTAACTCCCTTCTCCTGAAGGAAAGGGAGGTGTAACTCCCTTCTCCTGAAGGAAAGGGAGGTGTCAACTCCCTTCTCCCGAGAGAAAGGGAGGTGTGACGGGAAAATGGTGGCGAGGGACGGTGACGGGAAAACCTTCAAATTTGATTTATAAAGAAATTCGGGAGATTTAATACTTTTTAGGGATACCGGGAGATAACAGTGAAATTCGGGAGTCTCCCGAAAAAATCGGAAGAGTTGGTTGCTATGCTTTTTGTTAGCTTGTTTTCTCTTCCTTCTTTTTGTTTTGCTCAGAACTTCAAAGTTTATGTTCTAAGTGCAGAAAACGAATAAAAAAGAATTTTTTTCGAATTTTTTCAATGTTCCGTCACGAAATTTTGTTGACAAACCTCAAATTTGGATTCAGCACCCTCAAAAACATATAAAACAGTCAATAGAAAAGTTTTATAGTTAAGGTGTAAAACGCGAATTAAAAAATTTCATAAAAAGTTAAATATTTTAAATTTTTAAGGGAAGTTGAGGTGGACCCCTGATCGAAAACTCATTCTTATGGTCCCTGGAAGTGGCTTACCATAATCAAAAAGTGCAGTGTTTCAACTTGTACCGTATAGACCAGGGGTTCCCAATAAAATTTGGCCTAGGACCCCCTTTACAATTAATTTACTGACGAGGACCTCTTGAACTTAAAGGCTTAAATTTTCAATCGATTTCAGGCAACAATCGATTTCAAAACCGAAACTATCGTATTTTAGTCAATAAAAAAAATTGCAAAAACAAAACATGAATTAACCCTTTAGGGCGCAGCTTATCATATATGCAAAGCGTTGTATCCAAGCTAATTCTCCCCCTCCTTTTAAACTTTGATGCTCAAATGCGTGGTTTACCACATCTGTAAAGCAGTGTTTTTAAATGTATGGCATGAGTTTGCTAATTTATGGCTTTACACTCAAGTAATAAGGCCAACAGTATGGAAGATTGCGGAAATCACAGATTACCGATTTCGGGCTAATTTGATTGCAATTAAAAGTTAGTAAAAGTGTGCAGATAGATGTGATAATTTTTTATATCAAAATTTGGACCTTTCTTGTCATATATTTGGCTTTGAATCTTCAAAGTGAGTATTTCTTGATTCTCTAGGGCCGAATTTAACCGCTTATCATATCTGCAAAGGTGCGCATTTAGGTTGCTTTTCACATTTCATTATTAGATATTTGTCTCAATGTTTCTATGAATCTATTTTATTATTATTGCCAAATTTTACATGGTTTATGGGTTGTATCGTTGGAATATATTTTTTAATACCGATATTAGTTTTTTTGAGGGTGGATAAGATTTTTTTGTAAGAACTTCTAATTTCTTTCCTTTTATAAAAAAATTTGGCTAATTAAAAATTTTAATTTTTTACCAACATTTTTTAACAAGTTCCAGAGGGGGTAAATATAACCGTCAGCCCCTCTGGATCCACCAGTGTAAGGATCTGGATCCACCATTAACTCATTATCGCCCAGCCAGGGGGCATATTTCTAGAACACTAGACATAGTGCGAAAGATGCACTTTTATTTAAAAGTGCATCTTTAAAGTATCCCATGAGAAGTAAAAGTATCCCATGAGAATGAAACTTCACACGTGGCAAGGCAAAACATTCCTTCAAAGATTATGAGGTTTCTTTTCAGGTTGTTATGATTTTTTTTATATATTTTCTCTTTTTTTTATTCTGCTATAGTGATGATTGGACAGCGTTTGTCTGAGTCTGATGGTTTCGTTTTGATGTTTTTTTGTGTGTAAAAAAGAGCAAATTGACTCTGGGTGGTTTATTGGGTTTTATTTTTTATCAATGTAGCTATAATACTGCGTTATAAAGTGGTTATTCTGAAAAAATTAATATTTTTAGTAAAATTACAGGTTGAAAAGTATATAAATAGCTGGGCGTTGGATTTACCTTTTCCTGTACTGCTAACTGTTAGCGAACAGAATATTAGGAAAAATACAGGATTTTATATCCCTAAATTCGCATGAAAAACACATTACAGTTTAGTTTTCTTGAAAAAAAAATCAGAAAGATTTGTTTCAAAATCCCTCAAATATTTACCCAGACAGCCGAAAAAAAGCCAAAACCGGATGTATAGACAGGTCTTAAGTCTTAAATTAAGTCTAAATAAAGATAATAAGTGATTACAAGCTTTAAACAAGTTGAAATAAGTATTTTTGTGCTTAAATAAAAAAGTTTCATTCTAACTCCATTGTTTTTAATATTGTGTTCAAAACAGACCTAAATGCGCAGCTTTGCATATATGCAAAGACTAAATAATTGCCGATAATTAAAAAAATAATTAAGAGGGAATTTTTTCAGTATTTTTCCTAGTGTTTGAGGCTCATAAGTAATCAATAAAAAAATATTGACATTAATTGGAAAATGTGCGCACTAAAGGGTTAACTTTAGTGGTAAACAGAGGCTGTGCCACCTACATTAATCTATTTGCACGACAGTGACAATTAACTAACGAATGAACTGCTGTAGGATAATGGTTACTTCAAATTAAGGAAAATAAAAAAATACTTAATTTCTCGGTGACATTTCGTGGACCCCTTGGACACAGCCCGCGGACCCCCAGGGGTTCTCGGACCACCTATTGGGAACCCCTGCCCAAAACAAAAATCTGGTTATGGCACTGGCAACCCCTGTCCCCCTTTCAGTATCTTACATTAATATTTGTACAGCCCATAATAGCAATAAGGTTATTTGTGAAACTCAGCCCCCCCCCAGACTAAAATCCTGGATTCGCCACTGCCCCCTCCCCTTTGTCACATAGTTTAAAAAAATAAAAGATCTCCAATATTAGATGCATTAAAAAATGAGTTGTTATTATTTTTCATCTGAAAAATTCTTAGACCTCAGGTATGGACGGTGTCAAGCGGAAGTAACTTACCGATGGAAACTCCGATTGCATTGTTGAAATGCATAAATTATTATAGGGTTTATTTCTCCATCTAAAGGTGACGTCTTGCCTCCCTGATAAATTTTATTTCAAAACATCTTAAATTTACAACGAAATTTAAGACAAAAAACATAAATTTATATCTCTCTATTCTAAAAAAAAGTTTTTGGTGAACGGTTTCCAGAGAAAGGCTTTTTAATTACTGAACCAAATGACACATATATGGTATCAAAATGTCCGAATTCTTTCCGGATTTCCGAGTAAGCCCTTCGATTTTTCAAAAAAATTCTCAATTTTAAAATATTTCCATTTTTTTAGATTTCGGATAAGGTCGCAGTTACAAAGCAAGAAACTATGAATTTTAAAACAATTGAAAATGTATTTCACTGGTTTTTTAACATTCAAATACATTACATAATCATCTTTCTATTTATCACAGTAATTTAAAAAATATATATTGGATTCTTTTTAGCAATATTTATATTTTTGCTGTTCAAACGATTTTAATTATATTTAAAACTAATGTATAATTAATTTATCTTTTATTTTTAAATAAATTAATTCATATTTATATATTTATCTTTGTCGTTGTGGCAACCTAATCATTACTATATTTACAATAAAATATAAACTCGCTTTCAGAAATTTTTGAACTTTTGCATTTATTTATTACAATAATAATTATTTTTATATCCTTTTGCAAGTTATGTTATTTAAGGCAGTAAAAGGTAACTTTTTTTATAATGCCAAAACGCAAAACTAGATATGCGGGGGAATGTTTTATAAATAAAGATAAAAATCGAAAGTCAGAACATTCGTGTCATTGCAAAACTAGATATGCGGGGGAATGTTTTATAAATAAAGATAAAAATCGAAAGTCAGAACATTCGTGTCATTGCTATGAAACTGACACAATTTCGATGTTTATTTGTTCTCATGAAGCGAAATTCTAAATTTTCGTGATGTTTACGATAATTACTACATTCTTCACAGACAATCAATGAAAATAATTACAAATTTTAAGAAAGTAAAATTTATTCCGGAGATGTTTCAGTGCTTCTGAATGGATCTGGGTGAGAAAAACATTACCTTGGGGAAATGGTAAAAGAAAGTTTACGCTGCTTTGTTACTAATTTTCTTGGAATTAAATGGCGATCCGCCAATTCATATTGCCATAAAGGAACTGTTAAAATTTCGCCGCTGTGAATGAATAGTCCCCTATTTTTAAAGAATACCCCAGAGAAGTAGTTCCCCTGTTTTAAGAATGTTTTATAAAATGAGTAAGTGCTGTGAGCTGTGTTTTGTGAGGATGGCAAAGAGATCCTTAAGTATCAGCGTCAGCAGTTAACGGGGGTTGGCGAGCGATAGCGAGCAGGGGGCGGTAGCTCCCTAGTTTATTAAATAATAAAAGTTATCCGTACATCTAAAAAATATATTTCACAGAATTATTTTATTCCAAACGCGCGCGTAGAATTTAAAATGTTTTAAATTCCATTTATTTTGAAATTAGGAATATAATTTTAATTTACTTTAACTTAAGTTGATATTTAAACTAATTCCAACAATTTTTAAAAAATAAAATTCGCAGTAACACGAAAAATTGAAAAATTAACGTACAGGAAATGTTTACTATTACCAAGGAGAGATGGCACTAGCATACAAGGCGTTTTAAAATACATTCTGAATGATTGAATTATGAAGGGCGAAAAACAAATGGCGGTATTCTCACAGTATCACATTTACCAATTTACTTTTCAGGATTATATATGAGGATTAATAAATTTTTAGTTTTCGTAGGAACTTATTTATTAGATCGCATACTAAAAATGACCATCGGAACAATTTTGATGCTGCCATCTACTGAACAACTGACTAACTAACACAACTTCTAAAATTATTAATCCGAAAAATATTGAATTTTTTTGTTGAAACTAGGTGGATTCCCAAAATTACTCTGGTTATTATTAGAGATGTAAAATTCCCACATTTTTTGGGAGGCGGGAAAAAACTCGGGATTTTTGGGAATAAACCGGGAATTTTAGGGGAATATTGGGAATTTTGACCGTAAACAAACACAGCAATATTTCACCATCATTTTCTTGGACTTTTGAGGAGTTAAAGACAATTTTAAACATGATCAAACACTAGTAATTGATAGTTCTTTGTATAAACTATTTAGATTATTTCAGGAGGTTTATAATATTATATCGCTTACTTCTGTTTTTAGCTTAAACCGAAATCCAAGTCTTAGAATTAAAAATATACAAATTATAGTATTATGACATATGAAAAATACTTGAAATCATTTACCTTTTACAAAAAGCTAAAGAATCAAAATTCCCAAAATTTCACTCTAAAATCTCAAAACGGGAATATTCAAAATTCCCATCCCAAAAAAACGGATTTATTCCCGGGAATAAACCCGGTTTTTTCCAGCCTCTAGTTATTATCCTTTTTTCCCCGCCGTAGGGATTGCAGGTTTTTCGGGAGGAAGAAAACAGGACCACTGGGTACGTAGTGATTTGTTTTCCCTCATGAGAGGACGTGATAAACAACCACTAGAGGGCGAGTAACAGGCCATAACTAACGGATACTCTGGGTTTGCATCAGTATTAACTTCCAACTATCTGGCAACAACTGTTTCTTTTGTTTATTTATAAATAGTAACTTGGGAAGAATTTCTTCTTCAACATCCATGTGCTCTGCTCTCCTATAACCTGACCACCCGTTTATTCGCCATTTTGTTCGGCCCAAGAATTCCGAAATGGATGAAGATCGTTCCCCGTTCATATTCTTGGAATGGAGAATCCAGAATTTCAGCTGTTGGTCGAAATCGGCGCATGGAGCCAATCTCACGTGTTGTATTCAAGGGTCCGACGACCCCATCATACTCGTCTTGCTATATCCCAGAGGCTTAGATGGCAGCGGCGAAAGAATGGAAATAGCTTACGGAACAACTTCTCTCGAACCGAACGACTTCTTTCGCGAAGGTGACCTGTCTTTCGTCGGTCCCGATAAATCCCCCTTCTGCACGCTGCCTTTAGGGGCCGATCTAGCCGTCGTCGGGCCGCATTTCGAGGAAGTCGTCTCCCGGATCGAGCAGAACGAAGCCATCTGTGGCGACCATCTCACGATCAAGTTCCGGTGCCAAGTACCCCGGGAGCGCCGAATTCACGTGACAACGACTCTGGAAGTTAAGGAGACCTCCTTGTCAATCACCCCGCCGTTGCCTGGCAACGACGGACTACTAACAATAGCTTCCGTCACTTACCATAACGGTGAGGAACGAATGCTAGTGACGTACTACACTAACGACAAAAGCATACGCTTGGAACCGGTAAAAAAGAGCAGTTCCACTTCTTTTCTGTACCGTTTGAGTGTCTTCAACGGCAGCGACGTTCTCGAAAGAGAGGTTAAAGGAGAGCACACTCGTCGTAGCACGTTCCATAAAATTCCGGAGTTGGACAGAGGGGGTCACTGCATCTTGCACCTGAAGGAGGTGAACGGCCTTTACAGAACGGACATCAACGATTTGTTCCATTCCTCTTCTTCCCGGCTCGACGAAAGTCCCCCTGTCCAGGGTTTCAGCGAAGTTTCCCTGAGTGAAGATCTGAGGTCCCTCTACCGAGACGGGGAATTTTCAGACTTCCGGCTCAAGTGTGGGAATCGCACGTTTCCGGTCCACCGGGGCATTCTCTGTGCCTGGTCCCCCGTCTTCAAGGAGATGATTTCCAGCGACATGAGGGAGGCAGACATAGAGGACCTCGATGCCACTTCTCTGGAACTCTTCCTGGAGTTCCTGTACACCGGAACTTTCGAGAAAGTGCCGTGCGAGAGTGTTGGGAAGCTGAGGTATGCAGCCGACAAGTACCGAGTCCCTTCCCTCGCCAAGGAATGCGTCCGGCACGTGTGCGCAAACATCGCCGTTTCGAACGTTTGCGACGTTCTGCGTCTCCGAGACGAACAACTGACCCCGGTGGCCCAAGATTTCGTGGTGGACAATTACAAGGATGTCATGAGATCAGAAGAGTGGAAGAGTTTCACACTTGAGAACCCCTCGACGGTTGCGGACATGTTGACCGATTTCATTTCGGAAGGTCGTGTTGAGCTGTTATAAAACTCCCACTCAACAAAGTGGCGTAGACAGGGGGGATGCTACGGGTTATTTTGTGGATTTCCCAGACTTTCACTTGTCTTTGTGGAGTTAAATATTTCAGAATAGTACCCAGAATTAGGATTTCGTGGGGAAAAGCCCCCAGGCCCCCTTTTTGTATTTGGAGCTTTATAAGTTACCACTTTTTTTAGAAAAAGTTAATCGAAATGCTATACTTAAAAATATGTAAAATCCTACATAGAAATGTCCAAAAATCAAACTACGTACACTAAAAACCAGTTTAAACCTTGTTTATAGGATCAAATTTTAAGGGGGAGGGCCCCCCAGACCCCCCTTTTGGTACTTCAAACGTTATTATCCACAACTAATCTTATAATAAGTTCACTCAGGTGCAAATTCTACCTAAAATTGTATTAAAAGCAATTAAATATGCATGGGAGGGGGCTGAGGAATAATTTTTTACTTGAATGATAATGGGGAATACAATTATTTTTCAAATTCAATTTTTTAAAATAATTTTTTTTTCAAAATCTGATCATTGGTTAATTTTTAAAAAATTACAATGAGCAGAAGGGTTTGGCGCATGAGGTCACTTCTGTCTTTGACACAAACGACACACTTGGACGAAAGCGTATTCTGCATTGGTTAAGGGGACTGAGTACCAAAAACATTTTTTTTTACTCTATTAACATGATTTATTATCTTTTTAGGTGTTTAATTAAATTCATATTTAGCACAAAAAGCAAATTCAAAAATTGATTTACTTCAAAAATTTTAAAAATGTGGCCAAAATTACCCTATTTCAAATATATATTTTTTCTCAACATAAATCCACCATATATCGTTAGCCCTACGTATGAAAATTTAAATATCTACAAGGGTTTCGGAAAAGTAAAAGAAAATCTGAAATTTGACATTTTTTTTGAAAAAATCTGCTAAGTTTATACCTTTTGCTTTGTAATAAATATATTTTAAAATCCATACATAGAGGTGTTTAACATACATTACTGATAATGACTGCCAAGTTTTAAGTGATTTGGACAATTAGAAAAAAGGCTTAGGATTTTAAACGATAAAAACCTTGTTTAACGAAAAACCCGTTTAAAGGTTGAAAGGTATGCTTCAGTGAGCCTATCTTTGGGTCAGAAAACCTCACAATTCTTATATTTAAAAACCTTATATCATTATAATTCTAAGGGTAGTATCTTCATTTTTATGGCAAAATCTCAAATTCGAAATTTTAACTAAATTTTTGGTACTGAGTCCCCTTAAATCCTTTCCTTTGAAAGTATTGATTAGTTGAAGATTCGGGCGAAAGCAGAAGAGACCTCACGTAGGCCACACCTCCAATTCTAGCGAGCGTAATTTTTAAAAATTAATTAAATAGAACTAATGATAACAAACCAAAAAAATGCGTTCAATAGTCGAAATCTTGAATTTAAACAAGTGTTTTGTATCATATCGACTGTTAATAACAATATGGATTTAACGCGTTATAAGTGTAATTTTATTTTCACTAAAAGGGATTACTATATTCTTTAAAACAGGGATGGCGAACCTTTTTCGATCAGTGTGCCATTTATATTACGGTTTATGATTTTCAGGTGTCAAGTGTGCCACTTGTTATTTTTTTAATAAATTATCTTTAAACCCTTGGAATATGAAATCCTCCTTTGAGGGTCGATAGTTTAGAACAGGAGTTTCTAACTTAAAGAGCTCAAGTGGTGAGTGGTGGGCCGTAAACTCCCATGGTGTATATAGAAATTTATTTCGGGAGGGGCCAAAAATTATTCCTCAGTCCCTCCCATGCATCTTTAATAGGTTTAATGCAGATTTTTAGTACATTTTTGGTAGAATTTGCATTTTCTAGACTTAAATCTAAGAAAAAAATGTTAATAATGAAGTTCCAAGTAAAGGGGGTCTAGGGGTCCTCCCCAGATAATTTTTGGGAATTTGACCCTAAAAACAGGGTTTTGAACAAGTTTTTGGTGCATCTATGTCCAAATGTGGACATTTTTAGGCAGGATTTTGATTTTCATGAGTATTTAAAAAAAGTTTGAAGTAGAAAAGGGTGTTTTGGGGGCACTCCCCCAAAATATATTTGAAAATTTTACCCGATGAAACTGGGTTTTAACTTGTTTTGGTATACCTTGTCCAAATTTCAGAGGGGGGCAGGTCCCCTTCGCCCCCCCTTTTGCGTAAAGTAATCAGGCTCCTTTTGCATCCATGATTTTGTTTTCTAACGGCTTAATGTCAGTTTCCTTACATTATTATTATAAGGGCGGTTGGGATTTGCTTACCTTGCTGACAAAAGGGGAGGAGGGAGTCCAAAATGACCAAGAAAATGTTGTTACGTAATATTTGAACGGCCCAACGGCACCTAAGAGGTGAGTGGGGGGTTCGGGGGTCCTCCCCGAAAATGTTTTGAATTTCAGCTAGCTAAAAAGTGTTCTGAATCTGGTTTTGGGGAGTTTTCAGGTAGTAGGAAATATCTGGTTTAGTACTAAAGTTTTTTTGTGTCATTTTTAGTGAATGTCGCGTGCCACCGAAATACCGGTCGCGTGCCATAGGTTCGCCATCCCTGCTTTAAAAGAATGTTATCAAGGAGGGTATAAATATTATCTTTTCTTTTAACTTAAATGCACTTATAAATTTTAGAACTTGTTTCATGATTAATACATCATTAATTTATTTTATTATTAAGTTATTCATTCAGAGAAAAAATGAGTGCAATTCAAAACCTTATTTTTTTCTTTCATTTTGATGACATCATGCACCCCCCAAAAATAAATTTCTGGCTACACCACTGTTCGGCACAAGGTGAAAATTTTGAAGTCAGTTTCTGAGATCTTGCCGTCTCCTTATTAGTTAAATTCTGTGGAATGATTTTGAAAGAAAAAGGCTTCAAGTTACATTAAATAAGAGAAAAATAGGATGTGAATGTAATCTGGAAATGAGCATTTTTGTCTGAAATGTTTGTTGTTTTTGCAATAAATCTTTAGAATGTGTAAAATACTTCTGTCTTTGTGTGATTTTTAACCATATATTTGAAAACTAATCATAAATTTTAGTTTTGAAAAATTAATTTGTTTATAAATCTTAAGATTTGTTTGCTTTCACATTGGTTATATTTTTTAAACACGTTAAAATGTTTCAAGATGTTATTTTGAAAGTTTCAAATTTGTTTACAAGGAAAACTAAATTTAAAAAAAATATTCTTGTAAAAAAATGCCCCATCCCCACTCTCCCCTACTTAAATGAAAAAAAAAAGTAAAAAGAATTTGAAAATAAAACAGAGTTTTAGAAGGATGAAAGGTTTTTACGTTTGAAAAAATTATATTCAATGTTTGAATTACCTCAGAGTGCGACAAAACTTTGGTAAGCATGGTGACAGGTTGAAACAACTAATTAAAGTTTTCATGCATGGGATAACCACAAGATCTTGTTAACATTTAAGTAGTCAACAATTACTTTACTATACACAGTTGCAACTTAACTTGAGCCTGTAGAAATATGCTGCTGAGCAACCAAGAAAGTATTTGATCAATTTTGGTAAGTATACAAATAAAAAGACCAAATATTTTTTTAACTTATAATAGGGTTGTACAGAAGTTTAAAGAGTAAAATTAAGGACATTTTGAAAAATTTTAAGCACCTTCTTGAATGTAATTTGTACCTTAACTGTAAATAAAATGATTTCAACTCGAGAATACTTTAATATATTTCCCTTTCATAGATAGGAATAACATAATTTAGTTTGTTTTTTCTCTTTTTTAATTTTCCAGCTATATATCATTCAAATTTTGTTGACTTCTATAGACAAGCCTTTAAGCTAGACATAAAAAAAGAAAAACACGATTGTGACTGTTAAGTTGCTTTTTCTGCAAGTGGAGCGGACTGCTTCCTTAAATTCGTAACATGCATCGGCAAAATTTCTATAAAACTAATATTTTTGATAAGATTATAATTATTTAATTATTATTATTAAATAATTGCTATAAAGAGAGACAAACTGCGTTTTTCTGCGCAGTTACTGCGGTTTTAAACAAACCGATTAAAACTAAATCTTCTAAAACAATTCAAAAAATTGAAAAGCTCCAATTTTAATAAAGTTTAAACTTAAAAAATAGAACGAAAAACTTTACAAATTGAAGAATCGAAAGGATAAACTGCAACTTACTTGTTTAGTGCAAAATAAGTATATCTATTCATTGCCTACTAGTAAATAAACAAAAAAAAGTTGCATGATAAGAAAATTTTACTTATTTTGCAATTTACAACCAATGTGGGAAATAAATAAGACTGGTGGAAACCATGGCAACGCACAGGGGAAAGGTGTGGAGGCAGGGGAAATCACGTGACTTTTCAACACAACCGCTATCTGAAAATTCCCATCACACACAAGAGAAGTGGGTTATTCCACAGAAATCGCTTTTCTTGTCCCTGAGCTTTTATAATTTAATTTTCAGTTATTTTAACAGTTGGTAGAATTTTCAGAAACACGTTAAAGGGTTAAAAAGTATTACTACACTTGATGGTACTCACCAATACAGAGATCTGCGCCCGTTGCCACCGCCTCAGCTGACGAATCTCTGATGCCACTCGTCCAGGATTGTTTACCTTGGTGACAACCATCTATTTATACCCTCCAACAGAGGCGTATATTTGTTTCAAAAGGAAATTATTCCCCTTCAGAAGGGCGTGTTCACGTGGTTCTCGAAGAATCATGAATATACTCAGTCATTTTGAAACATGCATCCAGCTCTTAGACCTAAACACTTTAATTAATAATATGAATTGAATTCTTCACTTTTATTTGCTCAAGAGTTATCCCGATGGGAACTATGTAAACAGGGAATACCTGGAAAAGTCAGGGAATTTAAATTTCACTTAAAAAGTCGGAAATTTTGGCATGCCAATTTTGGATCCAGTAAGTGAAAAAATTCTCTTTTTTTTTTTGAAAATTTTGTGTTCAAAAATGCAAGTAGTATCCGAAAAATGCTGTGAATAAGGAAGTTGCATGTGTCAGATTTTCAAAAACAAACAAGTGTTCCGTATGGTTTTTGTATGGTAAAATGAAATATCTAGTCAGTTTTTCAAAAAAATGTTCATGCAATTAAATATTTTAATTTAAAAGTCGAGAAAAAAACACGTGACTGAAAACGTTTATTGTTTAAACTATAAGATGACGTCAACAATCATACCATCAACTCCATTGCTTTACAACAATGTTTAGTATGAGATGACGTCACATCCAAACTCTTGGCGTTTTCGCGCGCTTTTAAAAAGGGGATTCTTGTTAATTTTTTTGACAATCAAAAAATTTCTCGATCGGCCTCAAATTTTGGGTAGTTGCTTATTTTTGCAAGGAGGAATCGATTAAAATAATAAAAAAAAATTATGCAACTTCCTCATTGCTAGTTTTTTTTACCGAAAATCTTAACAATTGACCTGGAAAAGTTAGTCGGGGAATTTTATTTCTGAAATTGAGTGGGAACCCTGATTTAATAGTGTACAGAAGCTTATTAATACATTTTAGGTAAAATCTTAAAATAAGGAAATATTAGGATAATTAAGTTCAAAGTGGGGGATTCTCCCCAGACCTGGAAAAAGTGCCCGAACCTACAAACCTGGTTTGGGGGAAGTCCCTGCCAGTTCCACAGGAGCAATACATAAGGTTTGGGGAAATTCTATTAGGTTCGGGGGAAGGTTACAACTTTTTCCAGGTCCGATTCTCCCCCCCCAGAAAAATTAACACTAAAAATCAGGTTTTTAACTAGTGTTAGTAGCCCTACCCTAAATTCTGGTTTTTAAGGAGGATTTACATTTTGACCAAATAAAACATCCAAAAACTGGATTTAACAAAGAAAAAAAAAGCTGGATGATATTTTATGGTTACTAATTACAGCAACCATTAAATTTGATGTTTTAACTTTAAAAATTATAAACTTTTTTAACACCAATTTTTTACTAAAAAAAAGTTTATATTAATAAACAAAAAACATTTTAAGTAATTTGTCTTATTTATTTAAAGAAAAATTACAATTACCACAGGTACGATAGAACCCAATTTGGGAAGCTACTAAGCAAGCTATACTGCTATCATTGAGATAAACGTTGTAAAAAAGTAGTAAATAGGTTGTAGCTGAAACATTATTCCACTCTCAAAACTATGGTATCAAAATTGAGTAAAAAGTACTCAAAAAGGCTCCGATCCAAAGAGTACTCAAATTTGAATACATGAATATACTCATTCTGAAATGTACATATTCAAAAATGAAACATCGTGAGCTTGAACTCAAAAATGAGCTCACGATGTTTCATTTTTGAGTCATTTCAGAATGAGTATATTCATGTATTCAAATTTGAGTACTTATTGGATCTTTTTGAGTACTTTTTACTTCATTTTGATACAATCGTTTTAAGAGTGCAGAAGAGATAAAAAGTTAGGAAAAAAGAAATGTCAGTCAGTCAACACAAGGATCAACTTCAGGTTTAATTTATTTGTTCAGAAGTTATTACACTTATTTACAATAGAAAAAACACCAAAAAAGGAATGACTAATCTGTTAGCTCTCTATAATACACTAAAAATAATATAAAAAGAGTACAAAATCATACTAAAAAAGGAAGTAGAAAAAACGAGATTACTCAAAAGATATATATTAATGTGGTTAAAATGAGAGGAATTTCTTAAAATATTAAAACTAATAGTGTCGTATAATTTACATCGTGTATATATATCTCTATTCGCTATAAAATCTTTGGCGATCTTTCGTTTGTTGAGAACCCAGCTGGGCCGATAAGAGATTCTGGGAAAAACTCAATGGCCCACAACAGAACAAAAAGTACCCAACAGATTTCAACTTATTTAAGCAGAGATTATTTGGAAATTTCCAATACTAAAAGAATTTAGATTTGTTTAATAAATTTAATTAATAGTAATATAAATTATGCATCATGCTTTTTTAAATCTTGGATAATAAGAGATTTTACTGAGGAAGAGTTAAACATATCCTCTGCTTACAATAGGTAAAATGGGTAGTCTTTTTTTGTGTGGAAACATTTTAAAATGTTCTTTAATGTCAGCCCAACTCATGTTTCGAGATTCCTGTAATTAAATATAGAGATAAAATTTGTTAAAATGGCGGTCAATGAGATTGCCTCCCTAAAAGTTAATGACATTTTTTAGGGGAAAATAACTCAACTCCTCCAAAAAGGGTCATCCAAAGAATCTGGGTGCCAAAAATGGCGATACAATAGTGGATTCTGGCCAACCCAGCTCTATAGAAGTTGAATTGCGCCAATAAATGGCACTGGTAACAACAAATTTCGCAGAAAATGTCACCCGGATTCTTTGGAAATACCGTCTCTAAATGACTAAAAATGAGGAATAGTTTCCGAATTATAAGTGATAGTGATTTCTAGGCAACTTAAGGAAAATTATTTTAAACAGTATTAGGTACAAATCTATCAGTGGATGAAATATGATTCTGAGAATGTCTTTATGATATGTCAATTAATTGTTTGTTGTTAAAACCTGTTCAGTTTTGTTAATGTTCCTGCTAAATACTGCCATGCTCTTCTTGAAAAAAATACTAAATAATTTCAAACTCATCAACGCTATTTGAACATATGGGGTTCAAAAGAGAAATTTAGCGGGAACGTTATCAGAACTGAACCCTAAAAACCAACACTTAATCATGACGTCCCCCTTCTGTTCCCTTAAGGGTGTGTGAAGCAATTTGTGAACAGCCCCCCCCCCCACTGTACTCTGTTCCACCCTAAGTTGGAAGTGCTGGGAAAGGCAGGGGAGGAACCAATATGCCCAAAACGCTTGTATTGTAACTTAAAACAAAGAATATGCAGACACATTTGTAAAAAATTAAACATGCATTATAGTTTACTGTGGGACTTTTATCAAATAACTTAAATCATACAAGTTGTCCCACAGAGCTCCCTAATTTTAAAATTGAATATCTTTTGAACAAAACTAAATAAAAATATAAAACTATCGGTATCGTTTTAGTTGAGTCTTGGAATTTTTTGTGCCAAAATATTAAAATACAGTTGTAATTTTTTTTAACAGATGGCAGCACGATAAAAATGTCTCAGGGTGATTTTAGAACTGAATCTATTCTACTCAAGATCGATTTAAGAACCTTTATAATAAGCCTTAGGTTAGGCTATTTTAAGCTTTACGAAGAAATAATGTTTTTAGGAATAAGTTCTTCATTCCTTTAAATGATTATTTAGTGTTTTTCTTTTCTTTTTTAGTTTTGATTTTGGTTTATGAAAAAAATTAAGATTTTTATCATGCTGCCATCTGTTAGCAAAAATAGTAACTAGGGACACCCTGTATGTTAAATGTCTAATCAGGAAGCGGATAAATACAGTCTGTTATGGTGGAACTGGTTGCTATGCCAACGGGTGTGATTCGGTCACCGTAGCCTTTTCTCCAATGCCAACTTAGGGTGAAACGGACTATAAATCAGTGAAGATCGAAATAGATTGAGTCCCAGGCTGAAAGCGAAATCCGCTGGAGATTCCCGATTGGATGAGATACAAGTCCTCTGTATTAGAAGTGGTCCACCAAGACGGACACGTAGTCGTTTTCGACCCTGCTGGATGTAACGCCGTCTCTGTCCAGGTTCTGCCACTCAGCCGGCTCACCTGCAACGGAACAATAAAGAAGGTTAGGATTCAATACTGTATTCTAACATTTCTGATGGAAGAAACTAAAACTAATGTTTTTTTTCTTCAGGTACATGAATTTCCCAAAGGTTGTAAGAAACAAACATTAGTAGGGGGAAAATACAGTAACGGACCCTTTATCCGGCGAGCTCGGGGCCGACATCATCCCGGATTTCGGAATTTTCCGGATTTCAGGTCCGTTCCGGAAAAAACGCTAATTAAGACTTAGCTGCTTTAGTGAAACCAAAATAGCTGCTGAACAACAGTTCGTGCCAATTCTAACGGAACCAGCAAAAAATTTCGGCAAAGCACGTGCGTCATCGCGGCAGGAACCGATACAGAAGCAGCAGCTGATTTTGGAAGGATTTGATTTTTTCAGGAACGATTCGGCCCACGCCGAATCGTTCCATTCTGCACCGAGACGATGTCACAAAAGGGGCAATGCAACCATTGTGCGTCGTAGCATTATTTACTCACGAAAAATTCTTCAAAATATAAAAAAACAATATCTGAACGCGAGCCGGATTTCGGGTCCTTCCGGATTTTGGGTTTCCGGATAAAGGATCCGTTACTGTAGTAGCTAAAAAAAGGGCAGGGAACAATTTCTAACAAAAGGTTTTTTCAACCGTTTTGGACTCTACAGGGTGTCCTTATCGACAGGAAAAAGTCTACCACAATCTGATGACCAGAAGTTTGTTTTCTTTTAAATTTTTTAAAACACTTCAAAATCCTCTATAAAGGATAATAAAGGTGAAAAAAAATTTTTTTTTCGGTACTAAATTCTTCTTAACTTAATTCTTTAAGGTATTATAATTAGAGAACAGAGAAGGTTAGTACACAGGATTCATTCTGTAATCTAACATTTCTTATTTTTGGTGAAAGCAAAAGAAACTAAAAGTTAAACTACTTGTAAAAATCAAA
Source organism: Tetragnatha versicolor (assembly GCA_024610705.1). NCBI lineage: Eukaryota > Metazoa > Arthropoda > Arachnida > Araneae > Tetragnathidae > Tetragnatha > Tetragnatha versicolor. The sequence continues at coordinate 578,160 of JANDEH010000035.1, read as the reverse complement.
CATGTTTTTTTCCAACCCTGGTTAGACCGTTTAAGAAGAACCGTTGAGATACAGGATTAAGAATCCGGACTCACCGTTGGGCGTGTCTGAGGCCTTGAGGGCGAAGGACCAACTGTCCGGGGATAGGGAGGCACAGTGGGGCAGACGCAGTTCAATGGGAACACGGAAGCGCAGTCCATGGGGCCCACACATCACCAGGGGGCTTAGCAGAGTCTCACCTGGAAAACACAAATACATTGAGAATAAGTAAAGAGAAGGTAAAGCCGAGTGGCTTTACCTCTGCCACTCTTAAGTTAAGGGGTGGGTTAAGAGAAAACTGCAGGGGTGCATCTAGAAAGAAATTGGGGCCGAAAACTGACCCTTCACAAAATTCCGACCCTCAAAAACAGGCCCTTCACAAAATTCCGGTTCCCAAAAACGGACTTTAATCAAGCTATATGCACTCCGTAAGTGCAATTTTATTAAGAAAAATAATATATTTACAGAAATAGGACCTTATTTTACAATGAAAAATTATTTTTCACAATATTCATTTCCATTTTTCACAAAATTCCCAAAAACGGCCCCTGGCAAAAAATTCTGGATGAACCCCTGAACTGGTATATCAAAATACTCAGCCTTTTTTCAGAAAATTGTTAACACCAATTCCAAACCTTTGTCCTTTGCAGAAATAGACTTAGATTATTTGGACAATAAACGGAAGAAATCGATTGAAAAACGGATGACGGAAGATTCTCTTTAAAAAAAAAAAAACGGAAATCTTCCGGCTAAAACGGAAGAGTTGGCAACTATGTTACTGTGAGAAAACTCCAGCTCTCAAGCGTCGCCTCCAACCGTGGACCGGTTTCGCCCTTGTTAGGGCTCATCAGCACGGTATAGGAAGGTAACACAAGAGAGCGGAGGAAGAGCTTTTAGTCTAGCCGACTATAACTGAAAAAGTGGTGACCATTGATTAGTCCTCCACTCATCTGCTGGAATGACAATGGCATTCCTAGGACAGATTTAATTCCCGAAAGGACAGGTATGAAAACGGAGCGCTTTACCACTACCACTAAGGGGCCGTTCAAATATTACGTAAGCACCTAACGGGGGGAGGGGGTTTGCTGTTTGCTTATTTTTCCTGACAAGGGGGGAGGGGGGATATGAATGATGCTTACATAAGGTACTAAATTTTCGAAAATCTCTTGTTTTTTGCATAAATAATTTCAAAACCCAACCAAAAAAAATCAACAAAAATTGAATTAGGAAATCTGACGTAAGCACTTTTTCTGGGGATGGATCCCCAAAAATTTTGATATTTTAACCCCGAAAAGCAGTGTTTCGATTCATTTTTGAACCCTTAGGGTTACACCCAAAAAAGACAGCTTCTGGTATGTCACGTAATTTTCAAGGAGAAAAAAAAAACAGTTACTTAGTAAAAAAGTCAAAATTTCGGGAGGGGGGGGTCCGGCAGTTGCTTACGTAATTATGGTGGGGGGGGGTTTGAGGTTTGCTTATCTTTGTTGACAAGGGGGGAGGGGGGGTTAAAAATGACCAAAAAAGTGCTTACGTAATATTTGAACGGCCCCTAAGAGGTAGTGGTAAAGCACTCCTTTTTCAAACTATGTTACTGGCATCCGCAATTTCAGTGACAAAAACATACATGTGATTACACGGACAATAAATTGGCGGGAAATATTAACTTCTACTTCCTAGAATTAAGTTGGTTAGATTTTTATATGGCGCATGACCCAAGACGGGGTATAACCCGAGATCTAGGATTCGATATGCTAGATTCATATTTTTTAGCTTAAATCTTAACTAATTTTAGTATTACTTTGATATTTTTAAAGTTTTTTTCCGATTTTTCTTAAAATTTAGTACTACGCCACACTAGCGGTCAGAGTTTTCAGTATAAAACGATTGGAAAATAAGAAAGTGGAATTTCAGTTTTGCAAATCGACTTGGTGGATTTCAATTTTGCTAAGGAAATTGGCGGACTTCCGCCAATTGGCGGAAGAATCACATGTATGCAAAAAGGTCAAGTAACCTAGAGTGAAAACGTACCCTTGTCTCTGTCTAGGGGAGGCAGCATGGAGTCGTCGTGGCACACCTTGAAGTAGATCTCGTGCATCTCCCCTTCCGCGATGGCACCAGGGGGCACCACCAGCCGCACCCCCGTCTCACGGCACCACAGCGTGCCGCCCTCGCATCCAAAGACACCGCGCGCAGACGCAATCACGCTCTGCGCTTCCTCGCTCGGCAACCTGAAACACAACAAAACGCGACATCAGTGGCGAATCTAGTAGTAATACCAGATTTCTAGAAACTGGTATTTAAAATAATTTAGCAGAGTATGATAATTGAATCGTCAGTTTGAAGAAGGGAATAAGTCCAAAAAATGAAAAATTGACTTTTTGTGCTCAAAACAATCTCCAAGCTTTGCTGCTCTACACATGGGTGAAAAGAGGGGGAAAATAACTAACCCCTATAGGGAGATATAGACCCTTGAAGTTGTGAAATCGATGTCCATTCATTGGATTTTTTAAGTTAATTTGGAATTAAAGTTATTTTGTCTTTCTTTTCATATTCTTTGTGCTGTAAACTAAGTTAAAATAAAATTTTCTCTTAATTTCAATGTTTTTCAAACTTTTTTTTATGTAGGGAATGTTTGACTCCATTCATATTCACTCACTCCATTAATACTGCTTTAATAACCCAGTTTCACTATAATTTTATATTTCATTTGTCTTATTCTTTTTATTTCACCCTTTTGTGGTGTAAACTTAGGAGAAATATAATTTAAATGGGAATTTAAGGATTTTTAAAGATTTTTTCATCAGAAAAATTTCATAAGGTGGAAGAAGGGAATAAGTCCATCAACTTATTTTGGCTGTAAAATATTTTTGAATACACTTATATTTGTTTTGATGATTGCTCTGTTTTCTAAATAGGGTTCTGAACTTTCAGTAAAAATTTGGCGGTTATACAATGAAAATTCCATTACTTAGACAGTTTTTTTCGATTTTCTCAAAACTTGATTTTTGGACTTATTCCCTTCTTCAAACTGACGATTCAATTACTTTTAATTTTACAACATCTAGAAGGGGGGGGCTGCGGGGCTGCAGCCCCCCAGGAATAAGACATTCAAGAAATTTCAACACGTTGCGGATATTCAGTGGTGTTTACCTAAAGGGTCTCAAAATATGTGTGAATCGGTCGGAACCCTACTTTTAAGGATAAAAATTCCAAAATTTTTCTGGGGAAAGCACCCCAAAACCCCCTCGAAATTTCGGAATCTAATAAGTACGGTTTTTCCTTGAAACTTTAAGGATTTACAAGGAGTGATCCTCTTTGATGCAACCTAAAGTGTCTCAACATGCCACTTTTAGGGGCAAAATTCAAAAAATTTTCGCATCTTTGCTCGGCAACCTGAAACACAACAAAACTTTTATGGGGGCCTCAAACATACTGCCGATTGGATGAGATACAAGTCCTCTCTGTATTAGAATAGCAAACATAGGCCCAAGAGCTTCGCAATTTAAAACGTCCGAGAGACACCAACTCATTTTTACCATGAAATTTCACTACTTGAAGCAGCACATTATCAGTTTTAAGGAATGAGAACGAAAAGAAATTAATACACATTCGTTCTGTAGGTGTATTATATGTGTAAAATATTTTTTTTACTTGGAACAGAAGGTCACTGAGATCCTATTTAAACAAATTGGGTGCTCTATGTTTACTAATATTATACTTAATATTACTTTTAAGCCTTTCTTTGTATCCTAAATTACAAATTACTTTTAGGGGGTGGTAGCTTAACCGGGCTTTAAAAAAGCGGGAAAACCACTTATGTATCTGATCTATCTTCTAAAGCAGTTATTTTACTTGATTGGTGTATGGTTATGATTTCAATTGTCACCTGGTTCCATAGCAGCCAACATTTGAAAACATAAATTAGGGAGATTGTGAGAAAATCTCCCTAATTTTTGCAAACAAATTAGGGAGACTTTTACGACTTCTAACCTTGTTAGAAATACAGTACTACTCTAAGACTTAAAAGTAAAAAAATTTAAATTAATACTATGTAAGGATTCTTACAACAGAAATACTACTTAAACGTTTTTATTACCTTTTACTACTAATTTTTATCAGAAAAACATTGCAAAAAAAGCTTGCCAGCATCACTTTTAAACACTGCCCATATTTTAAACTTGCCCCTAGGCTATTATCGATCGGTTTCTTAGACACTCGCAATCGGAAAAACGAAAATTACCGAGAAAACTTGATTTATAAAGAAATTCGGGAGATTTAATACTTTTTCGGGATATCGGGAGATAACAGTGAAATTCGGGAGTCTCCCGAAAAAATCGGGAGAGTTGGCCGCTATGTGGTTCTAAGCTGATTGGGGATCCTGTAGTTTAGGCAAACAGATATAGTAGTTTAATATTAAGGTGACTAACTAATCATCAAACTAAATCAAATAAAAAATACAACATATTATAGAGGAAACAGACATTTCAACAGACCTCTTATTCCACCTTAAGCTGTTCTAATAAACAGCAATAAATAGAAGAATGAATAAATAGAAATGACCAACCTCTGGTGTGAGTCTTCCTTCCTGTAGAGCTCGAAAGCTCCAGGAAAAACTTTGAAAAACTTGGGTGCATAAAAACTTTTGAATACTATATCTAATATAATAAAGTTAAGTGTGGGTATGTATGTATGTTTGTCTTTTATACAAATCCACAGTTTACTTCCGATCTGCACCAAACTTGGTATACATACGTAAAAAAACTCCAGAAAAAACATAGGCTATGTTTCGAAAACTTTTAATGACCCCTTGACCCTCTTTTGACCCTTTTTATGGTCATTTTGCTGAAATAGCTTTATTTCTCCTCAAGAAGAGATCTGTTTACTCCATTTTTACAAAGAAAACTCAATGCTAAACAACAAGTTTTTAATAGAAACACTAGGTACAAGTCTATATAAAAATTATATTACTAATTTAAAAATCTATTTCCACGAAATTTAAAAGTTAAATATAGTAAACCATATTTTTATTTGAGATTTATCTAATTTTTATATTTTAAAAGCTTTATGGAATACCATTGTTGTTAAAATAGTCTCCATGGAAACGAGGATGTAAAATTAAAAGGTGATAATATTTTAGCTTTTAAGAAAGTTGGTTAACAAATAAAAAACTATTAAAACTCCCATTCAACTAGAAAAGATTGATTTTTTTTCTTAATTTGCAAAATGGAATAAGCTTTAGTTATTGAATAATTTTACCGAAAACGTTAATTCCTGAAGATATGATTAATCAAGGGATCTAAGCAATTTTAAATACTTTTTAGATTAATTTTTCCCATGTAAATGTGGAAATCATTTAAAAATTATATTGCTTGAGAACTAAAGGAATTTTAATCCATCTGGGAACACTGGGATAAGAAAAATTACTAAGAACACCGGGATAGGAAAAGTTACCAGGAACACTGGAGTATGAAAAAGACGCCTAGGATACCGGGATGATTGTTAAATGCTGATTATCTAAAATTAGTAATGTAATTGGGAAAACTTAAAAATGAGGCGTTTGCTATCAAAACCAGCTTATTCCATTTTTGGAAATTTTACAGGAGAGACAAAAAACTTCTCACGTCCACAGTTCTAAAGCTAAATGTGTTTTTTAAATTTTTAACTGTAGGTAGAATTCGATTAGTTTTTCATTTTCCTTTCAGTTGCATTACCTTGGGCGTAATTACTCTAATTAGGTTAGAATGAGCTGACTTTGATGCAAAAACACGATTTTTCATACTTTTTTCAGTTTTTTTGTTCAATTAAGTTGTGAAGTGGTTTTTTCCAGTTTATTGGGTTGGAATGAGCTGGGTTTGAGCTATATCCCTTCGCCAGGTAATGAAGGACCCTCTAAACTTTCAAAATATGCAAAAAAGTGGATTTCAGAAAAATATGGAATGAGCTGGTTTTGATAGCAAAGGCCTCAAATAATAAATTTATACTCTTCACCCGTGCAAGGCCGGGCATATCAGCTAGTATCTAGTAGTTTGGTATCGATACCTGCCCAAAAAAACCCTGGCCTACGGGTGATTCAAACTACAGTAATAAGGGAAAAAACATTTTTTTCCATTGTTATGTCTCGTAGTGGTCATTAAAGGGCTCTAAACTGTTCTAAAGCAATAAATAGAAGATTGAAACACCCTATATTAATACTGACCTCTGGTGTGAGTCTTCTTTCCTGTACAGTTCGAAAGCACTTCCCCTGGAGTCCCTGGAAGAGAGGTCCAGCAGCCCTGGGGGAGAGCCGTTGCCAAAGATCACGTTGCTGTAGGCTGTGTCCTGGCGTTTGGGGGGTGGAGGGGGCTTGGCGGGGGAAGAGGGGTAGGAGCGGGGAGGGCGCTTCAGGGTGGTTGGCTTGGGCGGAGGGATCGGACGGCCATCAGACAGTCTGCAAACACAAAGATTCTGATTATAAGAACAATACTTGTATCATATAAATATTCAAATATTGTGGGATTGCATATAAAAAAGAAAACTTAAACTATGAGAATAAATGTGAAATCTGAAAGAAAACTAGAAATTGATGATGATGAAATTGATAATGTAGATGAATTCACCTATCTTGGTTCTATTCTTGATAGTAATAATTTCTTTCACAAAACAGGTGCATGGCAAAACTAAGTTTGTTGTATGGAGAGTATAATGCATTTGAAAACTAAATACAGAGCACTAGTCCTTGCTGTTAGGACTGAGACAACTCACCTCGTCTTTGGAGACTTGACAGGGGGAGGGGGTGGAGGAGGCTTCACTTCGTGCCTGCAATGATATAGAACAATGTAACAAAACAGTCACCCAATGAAAGTCAATATAATATTGCTTTTTACATAAAAACTTTTTTGTACTTGAAGATCAGATGGGTTTGCCAAAATTTAAAGCTATATTGCCAAAAAATAATCAAATAGTGAACTAAGGCACCATTAAAATACCTCAAATAGTTGTTTCTTTCAATTTTTGTTATAATATTATGTTTAACAACAGAAAAAATGTAACAAAAAAGTTTGTGTAGCCCAATTTCATGCATGCTTTTAGGGCTGTTGTAAAATCTTTGTGTAAGATGTGTTAACATGCAAGTCAAAACAGCAACCTTCATATTTGAAAGAATTCACATAAGGAACTCAACAAGCAAAAACATTTTTTTCCCACTCACCTGTTCTTGAGGTGCTTTGCCCTGTCGAGGGTCATGGACTGGTAGGGTGGACTGGATGGGGGGAGGGCAGAGGACAGGTTGGAGGCGGACTTGTAGTGGACAGGGGCCGCGTCCTCAGAGAACGTCTCCTCTCCAAACACCTGAAACGTAGGAAGGTTAGTTTTCTTTATCTATCATAGAGGCAGTATTAATTACTTACACTATTTATTATTATTACCAGTGGCGGATCCAGGATTTAGTTTTGGGGTGGGCTAGGAACTTTCATAACCCAATTGAATCTTCTTGCTAATGTTAAAACGGAAAAGGTAGTGAATTATCCTATGCCAACTACCAAAAGGGGGGTTTAGGGGTCCTCCCCCAGAAAATTTTTGGAAATTTAAGTCGAAAACCCTACTTTTTCAAAACATTTTGGTACGTCTCATCCGAATTTCGGATATAGATTTTTAGCGTTTTGACACAAACTTAGTAAAGTATAGTTGTAATAACAGTTACAAGTGCCAAGGGGGTCTGGGTAAAAATTTTTTAATATTTGACCTTAAAGTAACAGGGTTTTAACTAATTTTGGTGCATAAAATGTCATATTATATAGAGTAAAACTTTTCATTTTGGGGGGGGGGCTTGAGCCCCCTAGCCCCCCCCCTGGATCCGCTATTGATTATTACAGACACTTAAGAAAATGTGAAAGAGGGTAAAAAAATGTGGAGAGTGTTAACTAACGAATTTAACCCTTTATGCCCCGACGGGACTTGTAAGTCCCACTTCCCAATGTTTCAAATTCGTCCAATTTTCGTCATGCAAAAGGCCAAATTTCGTTTACTTCTAGTTGCAGTTACGTAAACTTGACATATTTGGGACGAGCTGTGCTATGCTTATATACTTATAGCAGTGGCAGATCCAGGGGGTGGCACTCTGGAAAGTGCCCCCCCTTGGAGACCCAAAAAGGTTCTCAAAATGAGTAAAAACCCAACTTTTACAGGTCTAATTTCAAAATATTTTCCGGGGGAGAACCCCCATACCCCCCATTAGTATCAAAATAGGGTAATCAGTGTTTATTTTTAGAAATTCCCCAAAATTTTGATGTTTTGGGTCAAAAAGTAAAGGTAATAGTGTTGAAAAATGCCCCCTCAGACTCAAAACGTTTCTAAAAATGAGTTAAAACCCTACTTTTAAATGTCAAATTTAAATTTTTTCTGGGGGAGGATCCCCATACCCCCAATGGTACCACAAGGGGATCTTGTCTGGAAAAGTGCCCCCCTTGGAGCCGTGCTGGATCCGCGCCTGACTTATAGGGATAACGTATAAAAAATACACAGCACAATTTTTCTGGAAAACATAATTTGGGACATAAAGGGTTAAATTTAATACATTAGGCTTTCAAATAAATTTTAAGGCAGTGTTTACACTTGGATTGGAAATAAATTTAAGTTTTATTTTGATAACAGACATATCAGCGGCCCCTAAATGGGTCTTTAGCCCTAGGCCACTTGCAAAGTACACTTTTGAGTCATTGAACTTTTGTATCTCCTAGTGGCTTGCATATAAGCCACAACTCTTCTTATTTAAATTAAGTTGCGGCGCCTCAAAATGAGATCCTCTCCTATGTTTCTAATACATTTAAGTTAGTTCATATAAAATCTGTAACAGATGTGGTTGTAGGCCATAAAATTCTTCAGGAGATACTTAATTCTAATTTTTTTATTTACTCTATAGGTTTAGGAACCTTATGAAAGTTAGTTTAAGTTTGGGTTAACTCTTGGTTTATTTAAGGGATTATAAAGAGCTCGCTCACCGTCCTGCCTTGGACGGAGTTGATGACTTGGAAACCCTCGGAAGCGTTGATGTAGTCGTGAGGAACATTCATGTTGACGTCTGGCACATTCGGGGCTGAAAAGACAACAAGATCAGACCACAGTAACCATGGAAGCAAAGTGACACACTAACTTAACCCATGTTTAGTTGGGCTATTTCAGGGTAGGGTTGAAAAAATCTAAAAATTTTTTTAAAAACACTATATTTGTAGTTATACTAAAAATTTGTGTTATACTAAAAATTAAAAAATTCTTTATACTTTTATCGTTTCACATTTCAATAGCTTTAGCCTAAAAATAGATCAGATTCATTCTGAAATAAATAAGTTTCTTTAAATACTGTTCGCCCAACTATAGTAAAAGGGTGACGTGACTTTTACAGACTTTGCACGGCCGATAGTTGGGTAACCGGTGATAGTTGGGGTGTTGCTTCTATATACAAGCAAATCTCTCTTTCGATCCCCTCAACTTCCACCTGTCTCCCCTCTGAAATACTAGTGCCGGCGTTGTCAAAATCACGTGACCCTTAAGCAGTAAGTAAGTTTTTTAAATTTTACACTTAAGAAACACTTTAAAAATTAAAAACTGATGCCCATTGTTCAAACTATTTTTCTTGAAAATAAAAAGTAAAACATTTGTTACCATGGTCGTAGTTGTAGAGGGGTTTACTGGAGCGGTCTATTTGAGGTAGGGGTGGCCTAGAGTCGACGTTCCGGGGCTCCACAGCGTACAAATCTGGAACACAAATGCTTTGAAGAGGACGAAATAAATAGAACAGGAACGACAAATTAGTAAAAAAAAATGGCAATTCGTTTGTTGAACCGACTAGTGTGAAGACTCACTCTTGATCTCTTGGCTGATCTGATTGGCTATCCTCTCGCTGGGGGTGATCGTGGCGTAGGGGTCGATTCTGGAACGCGGAGAGAACGAGCCCCCGTTCTGTTGGGGAGGAGGGTAATCCCCCAGCACTGAAAAAGAGCAAACAAGTCGGAATCTAGCATTATAGAGTTAGAGATCATACTCCATCTAACATAATGAAATTCAATTCTATATGTAGGTTTGTAGAGGGCTAAAATCATGAAATCGGTTAATGTTTCACAGGGGGCTAAATATAGGCTTACTATATTTTCTTGGGTCCAACCCAGGACATATTTTTGAAATTTCTTAATAAGTGCTCTATAAAACTCCCAAAGATTAGAAACTAAGAAAACATTATTCAAACTCATTATTCAAGGAAATTAATCAGAAATACCACATTTAAAATTTTCATTTAACATTACATTTTCAAAAATTGTTTGATTGACTTAATTTTTATCACAAAATTCACTGAAAGTAAGTTTTTTGAAGTAGTACAGACTTTAAGAAAATGTAAAAAACCCAATTTTAAACAGATTGGTCAGGATTTTTCATAAAAATGTCTGGGAAATCTTAAATGTAAGAAAGCCTGGACATTTATGCGACCCCGGACAGCTCTAAAAACCCCGGACTGTCCGGGGTAATCCAGGACGTATGGTAAGCCTAGCTAAATATCATTGAATCCTTTTAATTGCAAATATAATCTACTAACATGCAAAGGGCTAAAAATCTTGAACTCCTTAAATATTAGTGAATTGATTCCAAAAAAATGCAATGAGCAAAAACCCACTTTCCCCTCTAGTACAATTGTGCCCTAATTGCTTAGGAGATAAAGCTCTTTGGACCGTTTAAATTGTGAAAAAAACTACAAAAATTTGTGAAATTTTTCTAAAATTTCCATTTCATCAAGTGTGGACTTAAGGGGTCATCCATAAATTACGTGAGGTGTTTTTTCCAAAATCTGGACCCCCCCTCCCCCTTGGTGAGATTTAGTGAGATTTTTCTTGACCCCCCCTCCCCCCCAAGTGAGATTTACCTACAACTTTTAAAAATTATTTTCTAAAAATTATTTGCATTTTGTGCTTCATAGCACCTAATTAAGTTAAAAAAAAGTTGACGTGAGATTTTAATCGACCCCCCCTCCCCCCTTGGTGAGATTTTTCTTGACCCCCCCTCCCCCCCAAGTGAGATTTACCTACAACTTTTAAAAATTATTTTCTAAAAATTATTTGCATTTTGTGCTTCATAGCACCTAATTAAGTTAAAAAAAAGTTGACGTGAGATTTTAATCGATCCCCCTCCCCCCTTGGTGAGATTTGGTGAGATTTTTCCAAACCCCTCCCCCCCCCTTTTTGACCTCACGTAATTTATGGATGACCCCTAAGTTCCATGGGGGGGGCTACAGCCTCTTCCCCCCATAGATCCACCACTGTATTTAGGCGTAGAAAAATCAGTAGGTAATGTGGATTATTAACCTTATACTACTTTACATGATTGAAGTAGAATGAGTTCAAAAAGAACTATGGAACAAAGAATTGTGGAAAAAGTTAGAATTAAACAAAATATTTTATGGATTTAAATAAAACTACTTCTTTCATCAAATTGATTACATAATTTTGCTTAGCTCTTGGATAGATATTTAGAGAAAATTAAAGAGGAAAAAAACACAATTTATAAGAGTTTAATATCAAATTAATCCTTCATGGATCTAACCTAGGTTTTAGTGGGTTCAAAGCAATAAAAATTAAGATTGCTCTAAGAAATTTTTTTAGCTGTTTTTTATTAATATCAGTTGGGAAAATCAATTGAGCAGTTTAACTGAAAAAAAAAATAACAGAAAGGGTAATTTTTTAAATCTATAAACGGGAAGGTTAAACTGAGGATAGTGAAATAGATCCTTCATCCTATTCATCTTCCAGTATTCATTTAATGGATCGATGGCAACTGTTCTGTGTAATCGTTGAAGAACTAACCAATGGAAAAATAAACTTATAGATTTGAAAAGTTTAACAAAGTAAATTTAACCATACCTCTTGCTGGCACTGTCATCATATCGTTAGCATTGGCCATGACAGAATGGACAGGTATGGCAGTTTCCTATCAAAGAAATAAAAATAAGTTTAGAAAACAATTTTCTCCTTTACAGATATGGGGAGCTATGTTCTAAGATATTGGAAAGTTATTAAATATTTATCATAAAAAAATAATTTATCATCTATTCTCCTTTTTTGAACCACTCAATGCATTCCATAATGGTTCATAAATGCTCAAATGGGGAGATCTATTCTTTATTAGTATCAGCGCTGATTTTTGGAGTTTAGTCAAAGAAACTCCAAAAGCTCAAGGAATGTTGGCAACCCTGTATACTTATCAACCATATAGGTCTAAGACTTTCTTACGCACTTCGTGACATCATTGTCAAGAAATGTTACAATCTAATATAGGATAGACCAGCGGCTCTTAAACTTTCGATCACCACGACCCCTTTTATCTAACAGCCAGACATAGTGGGCTCCCAAGATATTGACCTGTCGTTTATGTCAAACATTATTCCTAAGGTACCCCCCCCAATGAATACAACTACAAGCCGAGTTTTAGATAACTTAAAAGTAGTATTTAAATTATATTCCACATTATGTTGAAATTCTACAATTACTTCAAGTAATGTGGGGTCTAGGGGTCCCCCTCCCAGAAATATTTTGAAAATTTAACTCAATAATAAGTAAGTGTTTTAGCTCATTGAGACATTTTTGGTTCGACCCAAGAGAACAACAGCTCCTTGTAAACCTGTCAAAATTTTTAGGGGGGCTTCCCAAGAAATATTTCCCCTCTAAAAGACCTCCTAAGAAGGCACTGGAGACCCCTGGGGGGTCTGTGGACCACAGTCTAAGAGAACTGCTGGAATAGAGGAAAATTATTCATTATATTTATTTGGTAGATACAGAAAATGTTTAGATTTTTATTTTTCAGGAAAGTAGCTATACTTGAATGCAACTTAAGTTGAGCCTTTGACGTCACGCGGAAGAAAATCTGAGTAAACAGAAAGCCTGCTGGGTGGCTAGAAGCTCTTATTGGCTGGCGAGTTTGAGAGCGAGTTGTACTACCACTTTAAAAAATAATAATACTGAACATTTTATACATATCGGGATGAAAAGATGCTTAATATACGTGGATTTAAAAAAACTAATCATTATTCAAAATTGAAGTTCTAAATTTCACTCAAAATTCAGACACCGCGCCGGGAAATACTTTCTTTTTGGTTGCTCCCCGCATATTTCTACAGGCTCAAGTTAAGTTGCAACCGAGTATAGAAGAAAACAACACTATCTACAAAGGACCCCCCTCCCAATTAAGATTCAAAATCAGATTGTGTGCACAAATAAAAAAAAAGCACGAGAAGAAGACAGGCATGCACAAGAATTTTTGTACTTACCCTCCGAAAAATGTAGTAAGGGTAGAGAGGCTGACAAAAAAGATAAAGAAGCAGTTACATAAAGAAAGAACCACAACCATGCAAACATAACATAACTGTGCTGAAAACCATGCATTTATAAACCAAAGGCAGTGCATTTGAAAGGCATACTTACTAGCATCACAAACATAACACTATATCCCACAATGCACCCCAAAGCATTTCCCTTATACCCCGTTCGCACCGGCCTTTATTTTCGTTAGCACTTTGTTGCCATGGAAACAAAGGCAAAATCGCCCCATCTTTTGAAAACGGCGTTTGCACTGACAAGGGGCGAAAATAAGCACTTTGTAAACAATAACAGCATGATTTGTAAAATAATTAAAAATTTAATTTCTCAATATACAACTAAAAACTAATGAATAAAACCACCAAAAATACAAGTAAAAATACATAAAAGATTATTAATTGACTAGTGAATTGATTGGTGTGTTTCCATGACAACAAAGTGCTAAAGAAAATAAAGGCAAAAATAAAGGCCAGTGCAAACGGGGTATTAACTTTCAATACTGAGGCTGAAATTGGAACCTTTACGGAACACCCTTTATAACTTCAACCTCCAACAATTTCACGATAAAAGAGTTTATTTTCCTTATTATCCGACCCTTTCAGTTTTTATTTTCTATTACTCATCCATAAATCTAAATTCTCAACACTAGTCCATTGTCAATGATATTCAAAAACACTAGTCCCAGCTTTAATAATGTAGAGAAAGGACTAGTGAATTGATGCAACAATAGGATAACTAGTGTGCAGACTTTAAAAGATTTTAAGTTTATTTTTCTGAATATGTGGCAATTGTTTAAAAAAAATAATAGAATTTTGGATTAAAAAATGGCTTATGTTGGTGAGTAAAAAGTTTTGGGTAATTTGTTCGTGATAAAAATGTTTATATTTTTAATTAAAGTTTAAAACCTCTACACCAACAATAAAAACATTTCAAATTCATCCATCAAAATGCCATCAACATTTTAGTTTATCTTCTAACTGTACTTATTTAATAAGAGTTCTTAATAAATATTTACTACTACTAACATTTGGAGGGCTCACAATTAAAATGGACCAAGTCCACTTTTTGTCATTTTTGAGTTAGCAACGCTAAAACATGCACCAACTATGTAAAATTTCAGTGCAATAGTGAACCAAGTCCTAGTTCTGATAATATCCGCTTGGCAGCAGCAAGTTCTGTTGCGTTAACATGTAATTTGCTATGAAGCTTTAACTTTAAACGTCTGTAGCTCAAAAATAGCTTAAGTGGACTTGGTTCATTTCTATTCTGAACCCTCCATTTATCAATGCCTTGGCCCATCAAAAAGAACTCCTACTTGTGAGGAAACTTTTATATGCTATTGACCCGTTAAAAGACCATTTCCACAGCCCTTACTGACCACTGGTTGAGAACAATGTTGTTCTGAGGGGTCTTTCATATAAAATTCCCTGGTTTCCTTGAATTTAGGTTCTGTATCCACCCTGTGTAAGAAGCGAGCACTTCCCTTAACAATCCATCACAGCCCACCGAAAGTAGAGCCCCTGCCCTCATTAAAAAAGTAGATAGACATTCCACCATGCATTTTACAGCAAGAAACAGGGCAAAAACACCAGATAAATACAAATAGACAAGGATATAATCATGACAGTTCCCACTAAATTTTTAAAACTTTTGCTGTGCTTACTTCTCAGTAAAAAAAGAAAAATGTAAAGATAAACCCAGATTTTTTTTTGTTTTCATACAGAAAGTGCAGGTTGCCCTTATAAGGTTCAACCCCATTTAGAAGTATTGTACAGTTTTTCCCTTTCAAAATTATGTTATGTAGCAGTCAGTTCATCCTAATTGTCTGGGGGGACACCCAAATCCCTTATTTGACAGATTAAAGGTAATGGCCTAAAATTTTAAACCAAGTATAAAGTTTAAGTAAAATTGTTTAATGATCTTGCAGGCATCCTTTACCATATTATGAGTGAGTGATAGATCAGTATTTTGTTTACAAAGTAAAGGGTATTTGTTCCCCCCCTTTTTTTTCAAAACAAAGTTTTTAAGTGTGTTTCATCCCAAATTTATTCCCATGTTAGGCTTAAATAAAGTCTTCTGTTTAATTGAAATAGTGAACATTACTGATATTAAAAAATTACAGCCTGCCATTGTCCGTGAAATGTCCTGCTTTTTAGATTGAAAAACCATTACATTATGAACAATATGAAAAACACAAAAGGATCACCTTCTGGGCTTATGTGTGGAGCACAATTATATACACAATGGGTATCCCTATCCCTGGTGCACAATTACCCATAATTATGTTCTTTTTAACCCTTAATGTCCAAAATTATGTTTTTCAGAAAAATTGTGCTGTATATTTTTCATACGTTATCCCTAATGTTTAGTAAGTATAAGAAGCTTCATATTAACCCTAGCAGCACAGCTTTTTTAAAAAATTTGTACAAATTCACCTGAAGGTATGGACCCGTATAGGTAAATTCAACACACACAAGAACAGTAACACTAACATCCATGCCGAACAGGGATTCGAACCCCAGAAGTACGGCTTTGCATCAGTCAGATGCTCTAACCACTAGGCCATTACGTCGTCAAATGTCAAGTTTACGTAACTGCAACTAGAAGTTAACGAAATTTGGCCCTACATGACGAAAATTAGATGAATCTTGAACATTTATGCTGCTTGGGAAGTGGGTTTTACTAGTCCTGTCGGTATATAAAGGGTTAAAGGTATTTTTCTTGCTGAACTCACAGCATTCCTGATAGATAATGCAGTTTCAATAGTTTTCAGATAGTGTTTTCAAGACGTCACCTGGGGTCTGTCTAGAATTTTTTAAGAGGTACCCATTTAGTGATAATTTGTGAAAATTTTCTATGAAATTGTGAAAATTTTTGTTCAAAATACAGTAAAAAATTTTTAAAGACTAAAAACAAAAGAAAATTTAGTCTAGAATGGATAAAAATTTAACTATTAAGAGAACATAGCTTCCTAGATAACTTTCGATCAAAAATATATGGTGTGAAAGTACCTTTTTAACAGATGGTGAAATTGTGAAGGTACTGGAAAACGGTAGTAAAATTGCCTAGGACAAACCACTGGTGACACACTTTTATTTTGAGGAGAACACTGGCGTATATAGAAATTAATTTCGGGAGGGGCCCAAAATTGTTTTCCAGCCCCTCTCATGTATTTAATTTTTTTAAATATATTCTTAGGCAGAATTTGCAACTTAAAGAACTTAATATTTAAAAGTTATGATGTATTAAGTTGCAATTACAAAAGGGGGGTCTGGGGGTCCCCCCCAGAAAATTTTTGGAAATTAGACTCTAAAAACCAGGTATTTAATTAGTTTTGGTACCCCTAGTTAGAATTTTGGATATAAATTTTCAGGTAAAATTTGATGAATTTAATGAAAAAGTTAAAAATAACATAGTTTTAAGTACAGAAGGGGATATATGGGGGTCATCCCCCAGAAAAATTTTGGAGATTAGATCCCGGGGGGGTTTAGCAGGGGGATAACAGGGGTTTAACTTGTTTTGGTCAGAATTTCGGGGGGGGGGGGCAGGGCCCCTTCGCCCCCCCCCTTATATACGCCACTGGAGGAGAAATTCAAAAAATGTGTAAATTCATCAGTAGGAGCGATGGAACAAGAAGAAGAAGAAAGGGACCCACCTGCTGCTGTTGAGTGTTGCTGTTCCTTCCGAGGGTGGCGTAGGGGAAGAGGTCCTCAGGGGCAGCTATGCTGGGGTCGGAGGAGGACTTGAGCAGTCCCCCGGAGCGGAACGAGGATGAGCGAGACACCACGTCCACGTCGCTGTCCGGGGAAGAGACGCAGCTCAGCCGAGATGCCATCGGGAACAGGAAGTCATCCGTGATGGCCTCGTCAGGCTGCAACAGAGAAGTCATCTTAATCAATATGTTAACATTAAGTAAAGTATGGTTGGTTGTTTTGGGTTATACAGTCCCTATATCGTGCACAACACAAGAATAATAGTTAAAAAATTATTTAAATTTGAAAGTCATATAGGTTTCCAACCAACACTAAAAATATTTAAAAGTTTAATGAGGTAATTGTACACGTGATTATATATCGTGAGTTAACCTTATGGCACTTAAAAACTGAAGTGATGATGTTGAGGACCTAAAGGTTCAGTTAATTCTGGTGGTTGAGTTTTAAAATAGCAAACATAGTAAAATAATAAGTTAGGGCATGAGGTTAGACTCAATTATGGAGAATCCAATAAGGAGCACTACTCACCTTTGCCTCTGAGACCCAGAGTGGCCGCTTCTGCTGTAGTTCGATTGTCTCCTGGAGCTTCTTGTACCAACCGTCCCCCAGATGGCTCACAGAGATGTTCGCTGCAACAATACCCTTCATTAGATGATAATTTAATTTTTTCCTACAGATATAACATTTAGAAACACTTTTTGCTGCTTTTCCCAAAGTTACCCCATTTTCCGTTATATATTAATACAAATACAAATTAAGTCGACCAACTACAGGCGTGAGCCCGGCAATGTTGGTCCAGTCTTTTTAACCCTATAACTACTGGAATCCCAGTATCTGTCAATTTTCCTCTTCAACTTGTTTGAATTTACAATTGTTTCAGGCAACCATCTATCCACTACCGTATTAAATAATAATGCTTTCTACAATCCGTCTTAAATTTGACTTTATTCAATTTGAAATTGTGACCCCTTGTTCCCGTATTGAAATCTAGTCCCTCTGTGTCCCCTTGCATTTTATAAAGTTGAATCAAATCCCCTCTAATCCTTCTCTTCTCTAGAGTGAACATAGAAAGCGCTAAACAGACTAATAATATAATAATAATATAGAAGGAGGGGCAAATAATTAAAAGCCAGACACCTCGACCAAAGGTCCATTGTGGCAACCTCCTGACTGAATACAGTCCCTGTCCACAGACTCCTGAAAAATCCCCAAAAGAAATTGGCGGAAAAAATTATATGGCACCTAAATTTTCCTTCATTTTAAGTAGAGGGGGTGCATTGGCTTCTACTTCCCGAGATCATACAAGTTGATATGATAGTCGTATTTTTCAGCTATGTTAACTAGTTTTCATATTACTTCGATATTTTTTTTCGATTTTACTCAAAATTTATTACTAGGCAACACTAGCAGCAAGAATTTTCAGTAAATAACGATTAGAATAAGAAAGTGGAATTATAGTTTTGCAAATCGGATTTAAATTTTGCTTAACAAATTGGCGGAGGAATCACATGTAATATACTCTCTACCCAGTCGTTCAAACGAGCAGGTTCTATTCCCATCATTTGAGTCCCTTATTTAAGATTAAAACTTTGAGATGGGTCTCAAACTGTGCTCCATCTCACGGGCCATTAGCAGCAAGCTGGGACCCATATATGTGAGGAACAGACTATATTCACCTGTGAAGACCTTATCTTCTGTGTGGACCTTCTAGAATGCAATTTATAATTAAACTGTAAAACTAACTGTAGACTGTAACTGTAGAGAGACTAATCCAGTATTCACCTGTGAAGAGGTGTCCCCACATCTTCTCGAGCTTTGCAGTGTGCTCTAGGAGCTTCCTGGAGCTCTTGTGTGGGTGGGGGTGCTTGGACCGAAGCTCCTTGATCACCGTCTTGTTCTCAGCGTGCAGAAGAACCACGATCGGGTAGAACTGGGCGTAGTTCAGACGGTCCACAGCGCTCGGGGTGATGTCCAATATGGCGTGCTTGCCCTGAAAGAAAAAATATTATTGCACTTTTTCTGAACATCAATAAGGAAGTTGCATGTGTCAGATTTTTAAAAACAAACAAGTGTTCCGAATGGTTTTTTGTAAGGTAAAATGAAGTATCTAGTCAGTTTTTCAATGTACAGGTAATTAAATATTTTAATTTAAAAGTCGAGAAAAAACACGTGACTGAAAACGTTTATTGTTTAAACTATAAGATGACGTCAACAATAATACCATCAACTCCATTGCTTTACAACAATGTTTAGTATAAGATGACGTCACATCCAAACTCTTGGCGTTTTCGCGCGCTTTTAAAAAGGGGATTTTTGTAAATTTTTTTGACAATCAAAAAATTTCTCGATCGGCCTCAAATTTTGGGTAGTTGCTTATTTTTGCAAGAGGAATCGATTAAAAAAATAAAAAAAAATCATGCAACTTCCTCATTGTTAGGGACATTTCATGCAAATAACACTGTTCTACACTGAAAAAATTTCCTTGATGAAAATAGTCATTTCTTATAGCTTTTGGGTCGCTGAATACGAAAATCACCATTAAAATTCTCAATTGACTCAGGATTTTCGGGGAACAGCCCCTCCCCCTTCTCACGTTTTTTAACGACTTTATAACTTTGAACTCGATTTTCAGGGTCAAAAAGCATTGCTTTAATCTTCAAATTGCCCCCCAGGGGACAAGAAATGTTCAAATTAATAAAATATAAATTTATAACAAATGGATAGGTTTAAGGGGTAGTTAACCCCCTAAGAATGCAAAAAATTAGCTAAAAATTATAGAGGTTTTTATACGCTATTTTTTCCTCTTATTTTATACGCAATTCACGTTTGAAGGGTCCTAACCCTTCCCCAAGGACCCAAATTTGATGGCAATATGCAGCAATGATTTTTGCTAAAAGCGGTTGAGGTGAGAGCGCCCCCAGAGCACCCACGGAAGGGTTCAATGCCGCACTTAGAGTTTAACTGTGCTGTACAAAAAAAAATTTGAAGCCACTTACTGAATTTCAGCTGATTCTTGTGTAAAATGATCTGCTGAATTCAAATATGACACCCATTTTCCTCCATCACCCTCAGTTTTTAAGGGGATGCCCCCTAATTGTTATCCACAGCCGTGCATCTATTAACATCTTGAAACATGGAATCCTCACTCCCAAAAACCGGTCAAATTTTAAAGAACTGAAGAGTTTCTACTAAGGATACACCCAAAATATAAGAAAAACGTCATTTGTAATCTTTTCAAAATCATCGATATTAATTCCTGAACTCGCGAGTGCCTTCGCGATTCTGGAAGTCTTCCGAACTCTTCCGCGGGGACTTCTGGGAGGCTAACACCTCAGCCGCTTTTAGTAAAAATTATTGCTGCATATTGTCATCAAATTTGGGTCCTTGGGGAAGGGTTAGGACCCTTCAAACGGGATTTGCGTAAAAAATAAGAAGAAAAAATAGCGTATAGAAACCTCCTTAATTTTTAGCTATTTTTTGTATTTTTAGGGGGGTAATTACCCCTTAACCCTATCCATTTGTTATAAATTTATCATATTTTATTAATTTGAACATTTCTTGTTAACTGGGGAGCAATTTGAAGAATAAATTAATGCTTTTTGACCCTGAAAATCGAGTTTAAAGTTATAAGGTCGTCGAAAAACGTAAAAAGGGGGAGGGGCTGTTCCCCGAATATCCTGAGTCAATTGAGAATTTTAATGGTGATTTTCGTATTCAGCGACCCAAAATCTATAAGAATTGACTATTTTCATCAAGGAAAAAATTTTGAAGGTCGAATTTGTAGAACAGTGTAATACCATCCTAGATATAGGAATGGTATCAAAACATTGTTTTGATACGATTTTTTGACATTTTTTCGAATATATTGCTTTTGACACCAAGTTAGGGTATTTTTTTCTTATTATCTTTTTATTTTTCTTACTATGTACATAACAATTTGGAATTTCAAAAGTAAACACATTTGTAAAAATTAAAAGAGATTCTGCATTCTTAAAATCTTAGTCGACCCACAGTTTGCGAACCTCTGCTCTAAACGTTGATAGTTTATTATTTGTTCATTGAGATTTCAGCTTGTTAATATTTTACAGAAATTATGCCAAGTTTAGAAGTTTTTAAAGTTTGTAATAAAATATAATTGTTATTTACTGGTACACATGATTGTGTAGTGACAAAGGGTTTTTGTTTCTACTTTGCAATTTTCATTGCTATTTCAATGACAGACATTATAAAGGTTATCTGCAAAGATTTGATTTTTAATCTTACTTACGATATCTAAAATTGTAGTTGAAATTTATAGAACCAATGCCAAATTTAGTAACTGGAAGGTATCAATTTGTGTGTCCTATTTTGATGGAAAGGATTTAATGCCCTTCATTTAAAATGCCTTTTTAAGTACAAACACTGAAATAACTATGTGCTTTTGTGGTTCTGGTTAAGGGGACTGAATACCAAAAATTAAGTCAAAATTTCGAATTTGCCATAAAAATGAAGATACTACCCTTAGAATTATAATGATATGAGGTTTTTAAATATAAGAATTGTGAGGTTTTCTGACCCAAAGATAGGCTTATACCCCGTTCGCACTGGCAGGAAAAAGACCCTCTATTTTCATTTCGCACTTAGTTGCCATAGAAACACACTTTAGGAATAACAAAATCGCCCCATTTTTTAAGGGTGTTTGAAAATCAACAAAGATGGCGGCGCACAATGTTTCCCAGGATGGGAAAAATTTATTTTCGGTGATATTTCTTCAAATAAAGACCAAGGACACTGTTAAAACAGTTTAAACTGGACACAATTACGAACATATTTATAGGTTATTAGGTTCTTTGAATTAGTACAATAATTTAACACAAAAAAGCCCATCAAAAATTGAACCGTGAGCTAAACAATGCTGTACTTCAATATCTCCGCTCATTGCTTTTAATTACTTAATAGTGTAAATGTAATTAAAAACAGCTGCTGATAAAAAGAAATCAAAATATTAAACAAAAATTCAATCAAGAAATCTTTTCAGAACATTCTTGTTATGAATATGATAAAATTTATTTCGTGTTCTGCTATGCCAAACTAATATATCCATTGTATCCAGATATTTTAGATTTTTAAGGCAAAAAGACCCAGTTGGTAAAATAAAAGTACATCAAAATATGGAAAACAATGGACCAAAAACTGATTAAATTTAGTTTAATAAAAAAATTTAGTTTATTTACCTTGATATGATCCAATTTATCCCACTACAATCCAGTCAGCTTGTCTCGTTTTTGTTTTTATTTGAAATTCAGAAATAGTTTTCTTAAATCGTCTGTCAATTAATAATTATTTATGTATTTTTACATTTTTACTTTATTTTTTTTTTAAAAGTTGGTGATTATATTTATTAGTTTTAAGTTATATAATAATAAATTAAACATTTCTTAGATTTCCACAATTAAGTGCTCAATCACCCTTTGCCAGTGCGAACGCTGTTTTAAGAAAATGCACTTAAAGTTTAAGTGCACTTAAAGTTTAAGGGCCCTTTAGCGGCAGTGCGAACGGGGTATTACTGAAGCATAGCTTTCAACCTTTAATGGGTTTTTCGTAAAACAAGGTTTTTATCGTTTAAAATCCTAAGGATTTTTTTCTAATTGTTCAAATCACTTAAAACTGGGTAGTCACTATCAGTAATGTATGTTAAACACGTATGGACTTTTTACAAAGCAAGTAGAAATAGAATTTTTGAAATAAATCAATTTTTGAATTTTCTTTTTGTGCTAAACATGAATTAGTATAAAGTAAATACATAATTTAACACCTAAAAAAATAATAAAATCCTGTAATAGAGTAAAAAATGTTTTGGTACTGAGTCCCTTTAAGAAGGAATTTAAATTTTTTTACATCCCTTCTTTTCATCCCATTTTTGACCCTTTTTAAGATTAAATAATCAACCACTAAATTTTAACATTTCCCTGTTGTTTGCATGCATTCCACAAATGTATTGCACCGGATGGATTTGAAACTTTAAGAGGAACCTTTAGAGATACTATGGAATATTTTGAACTCTTAATTACACAAGAATCAACAATGACAATTGCATTGCATTGTAGATATCATATATGAGCATCTCAAGTTTAAATTATAATTGGAAGGTTCAGAATGGAAGTGAACTAAGTTCACTTTAGCTACTTTCGAGCTACAGAATTTTAAAGTTAAAGCTTCATACAAAATTACTTGTTAACGCAACAGAACTTGCTGCTGCCTAGGGGATATTATCAGAACTAGGACTTGGCAGGGATGCAGAATATGTCCGATCCGGCGGTCTAGGATCGGGGGAAATTTTGTGGAAAAGTATACTATTGAATTGAATTTCAGTACAGTAATAAAAATTTACGTAGCGATTCGTGTCATTATACTTTTTAACAGATTTTTGATACAGACGGTAATTTAAGAATTTTTGGAGGTCTTTATCATTTTTTAAAATTTTGGGTAAATTTTTGTATGGATTGGGGGAAATCTTGAA
The DNA here is from genome assembly GCA_024610705.1 of Tetragnatha versicolor. NCBI lineage: Eukaryota > Metazoa > Arthropoda > Arachnida > Araneae > Tetragnathidae > Tetragnatha > Tetragnatha versicolor. The sequence continues at coordinate 554,599 of JANDEH010000035.1, read as the reverse complement.
GGTTAAAACATTTTCTGCATCCCTGGGACTTGGTTCATTATTGCACTGAAATTTTACATAGTTGGTGCATGTTATAGCGTTGCTAACTCAAATATGACAAAAAGTGGACTTGGTCTACTTTTATTCTGAGCCCTCCAATCATCTTTTATGTTCTAAACCAGTGGTGCCCAACCTTTTTTTTTCACGAGGGCCAATTTGCTTATGAAAATTTATCTCGCGGGCCACATAAAAAACACTTTTAAGAATTTTTCTAAACATAAAGAAAAATTACCAGTTTTCAATAAAATTGCATCTGTTTGGAGGATACTGGTTCTTGTAATTTCGGCTCCAAATTTGTAACACATCCTTAAAACTGAATTAAGTTGATTATCTGTAAGTCGAGTCGAGATCGAACACTAGTTTTTGTTCTTTTCAGAACAGATAATGTTTGTTCCAAAACACACAGTTTGTCCAGTCTCCTTACATATAAGACACAATGGTTTATTTTCTCGCTGAATGAAGAAATATGAATTTGAATCTGATTGAATCTTCAACTTTTTACGAAATTTACGAATTCCTTTATTATTATCTTTTTTTAGATGGAAGTGCCAAAATGTCTCGCACGATTTCGTGGTTTCTTTCTGAAAGTGGTTTTTGTTTTTAACATTTAACGAGTCCGCGGGCCACATGGATCAGCCTCGCGGGCCACATTTGGCCCGCGGGTCGTAGGTTGGGCACCACTGTTTTAAACACTTGGGTAACAACAAATGGCAGACAGAGAACTACAAGCAATATATCATTCTTTGTGAAGAAGATTAATGAGTTAAAATGAGAAGCTACCTTGTCTATGACATCTCGTATGGCACTTAACCTGATGATTCCAGAAGACCTCAGGTTGCTGCTCTGTTCCTCTTCCAGTTGATTGTCTGTTTCTGAAAAAAAAAAGAGAAGTTAAAGGATCTAGAAACATACAGGGTGTTTCAGATAAGTCTTCCTTAACTTCTAGGGGGGATAGTAGACACCTAGACGAGTCAGAATCGCATAGGATTTGGGGGTCCCAGACCAAATCCCAGGGAGTTAAAAATGGAGCGACACCCCCAAGAAATTCATTGAAAAATTCAATTTGTGGAAGAACTACTATTGGTAAAAATTTAATTATGGTCTCAAAAATTGTGATATGATCTTTAAAATTATCTTAAAAGTTTTCACTTTAAAATTTGTTTTATTATGAAAAAAGTTAAAAACCACAAAAAAAAATTGCTGGCCAAGGAGAGGGAAGGGAGGTGGAGTGGTTCTTGGGAAGAAGTAACCTGTTCTCTCACTCCCTACCTATCCAACATCAGGGAGAGAACGGCCGTTTGGGTTTACCATTCGTGCCAAGAGCCCAAACTTTAATGAGCTCCCCAATATACCATACTCATGTGATTACACAGACAAAAAATTGGCGGAAAATATTTAAAAAAAAATCGATGGCACCAAAATTTTTCTTCATTTTAAGTAGAGGGGGTCCATTGGCTTCTACTTCCCGAGATCTAGGTTGGTTGGGTTTTATGGCGCATGACCCAAGACAAGGTATAGCCCGAGATCTAGGATTTGATATTGATATGCTAGATTCATATTTTTTGTCTTAAATCTTAAATAATTTTCATATTACTTCGATATTTGTTAATTCTTTCTTTCGATTTTTCTTAAAATTTAGTACTAGCGGTCAGAGTTTTCAGTATAAAACGATTGGAAAATAAGAAAGTAGAATTTCAGAGTTGCAAATCAAATTGTCGGATTTTAATTTTGCTAAGGAAATTGGCGGAAGAATCACATGTATGATACACTTATGATAGACAGTAAAATAAACAGCAAGAGAAACCCTTCTTACGTGGTGAGGCGTAGCATTTGGGATAGTCCTTTAGAAGTCGGTCCCTCACAATGTCGGAGACCGGACCGAAAAGCACGACTGGCCGAGTGAAGCCAGCTGGAAAACAAACAAATGTCAAAAAATAGTCCACATATGTTTTATTAATACCACAGGGGCATTACTTAAGAAAAGATAATCACTCAACAAATTAAGACAGAATGAGGTATTTGCACGTTTTGAGATTAAATTTTATTAAAATCTATATATAACTAAAAACGTTTGTGGCTGTGTGACTGGGTATGTGACGCATCTCCTCCCAAACCACGCCGAAGGCGTGGTCAAAACTCGGTACATAGACGTATCTCGAGGTGTCGATTGTCACTGTCAAGTTTTCCAAGCTCGAAAATCGAACAATTACGAGTAATTAACGAATTTATAGCCGAAAACGCTTATTTCTCCATTTCTCTACCAGAGTAGATCTGCTCGACTCACTATTGTAAGCGAGATGAAAACCTTCAAAAATTAAATATTTTAACAGGAAAAACTCGATAATTGTCCATTTAAAAACTATATCAGTTGTAAAAACACCAAAATAAATTCAAATAATTAATTTTGAAATGTTAGTTTCCCCTATTTTAAGATATTTTCCTTTAAAATTTAAATATTTATGGAAAAGTGTAAATTTTTTTTCATGGAAAACGACTTAAAAATAAAACATTGTTTCAAATAAGGCGGTTCACTAGAATTTAAATTTACAAGATTTTTTATTGCAGTTACAAATTTGATATTTTGTTCACTAGGTTTATCAATTTACTAGACTTTTTATAACCCTTTAAATTTGTTACTTTATAAAAACACCAGGATATTAAACAATATCTGGAACATCGGGATTGGAAAAATTACCGGGAACATCGGGGTAGAAAAAAATTACGGGATATAAAAAATTACAGAGAACACCGGGATAGGAAAATTATCGAGAACATCGGGATAGAAAAATTACCGAGAACATCGGGATTGGAAAAATTACCGGGAACATTGGGGTAGGAAAAATACCTGGATATAAAAAATTACCGAGAACACCGGGATAGGAAGATTACTGGGCACATCGGGATGGGAAAATTACCGAGCACACCGGGTTAGGAAAATTACCGGGCACATCGGGATAAGAAAATTAACGGGAACATCGGGATAGGAAACTTACTGGGAACATCGGGATAGGAAAAATTACCGGGAACACGGGGACAGGAGAAATGCGTCTGGGATACCGGGATGATTTGTAATTGCTGATTTACAAAATCATAAATATATTTTGAGAAAACTTGAAAAAATAATTTTATACCCTCCACCCGTGCAAGGCCGGGCATATCCGCTAGTAGTAGATAAAAAACCATGAAGAATGACGTTTACATCAAGTATTTTCATAGCCTAGTTTCCGAGATATAAATTTTTGAAATTTCGTTTTTTGTTTGGGCGCGAAAACACTTTCGAATCTCAAATCGGGCGCTGTGACGTCACATCCAATAGAAGCCCGTTTTCTGATAACGTGACTTTTCTGGCGTTTTGGCAAAAATAAAATTGAATTTTAAATTATTTAAAACACATTTTCGAACTTTAAAATCAGAAATTCAGGAGTTTTAAACCATAATGCATCAAAAAAGTATAAAATCAAGCAAATCCCTTACTCATGCAAATACCTCATTAAGGAAAAAAGACTGCAAATTTTTGGTGCATTTTTTTCTAAAGAATCAGCAGCAAACATACATTGCCAGGGTGGCCACCAACTGAGCTTAGTATATTTCCCTTTTTTCCCTGATAATTCCAGGTTTCAACTAAATTTTCCCTGATTGTATGCTACTAAATGCTAATCTTTATCACAGAAGAAATACAAAAAAAAGTTATTGTTATACAAATTTCTTAAAAATTCAATTTGAAATAGTAATAGATGTATGATTAACTTTGAAACCCAGACATAGTCCCCTTAAAAAATTAGTTCAATCCGAATTCAGATTTATTTATTCATCGCCTTTTAGAAATAAGAAAATTTCTACGCGATTCAACCAATGGATTGTTAACTAATTTAGTAAGATGGCGGGAAAATACTTAAGATTTCCCTGACTTTTCAAGAAGTTTCAAATTCCCTGATAATTAATTCCATATGTTCCCTATTTTCCAATTTGGTGGCCACCTTGATTGTAAAATGTTCCTCACAACATGCAAAAGGTTAGGAATGGGAAAAATCCATTTCTGATAATATTATCAGAAATTTTTTTCTACAACTTGTTATTTAACAAGTTGTAGAAAAAAGCTATGCAAAAAAGAGGAAACTTTTTTTTTCATCTTTTCTTTCTTAGAAAAAAAAGAAAGTTAAAAAGTAGTTATTAGATCAGATTCAAAAAATTTTTTTTGAGTTAAGGGGTTAATAATCTATTTTCAACGCAAAGACAACACAAGAATAACTAAGAAAGGCACATTTAAAGCAGAATTTCACAATAACTTAAATAGTGTTACAAAAGGTAAAAAGATAACAGTGGAAATTTCCAAAAATAAACTGTTTCAATTCTTACGCTGCTTCTGGATCACTCTTTCATATGGAGGGAATCTGGACACCGAGTCGACTAAAAGGGGGAAAAAAGAAAAGCCAGACCATGAACAGTCAGTAAGGAAATAAATCCCCAAACCAAGTTTTATGTTACAAATAATGGAATTTCTGTTGTATGTAACCCCAACATTTTTACTGGAATTTCAGGGCTCTGTTTAGAGTACAAAGAATAATCGTTGAAAAAAAAAGTTTATTCAAAAATATTTTACAGTTAAAAAAAGTTGATGTACCTGGTGAAATTTCAGATGATGAAAAAGCTTAAAAAACTGTTAAAATGACATTTTTCTTTAGTTCATAGCACTGAAAATTATCATGAAACTGGGACATTAAGATCCTATATCAATGGAATCGAATTTTCCCTTAATAAAATAAGGTTTTAATTATTTAGGATTAGGACTGGGCGATATATAAATTTATTAAGTCGATATAATTCAGGTCGCTCCCAGCAGTTTCTTAAGTTCCAATTTTGGATTGGAGGCCATGATTGTTTATTGTGCAACACTTCTGTACGAAACTGAGTGAGATAATACATTGTCTTAATCACTATGTTTATTATGATTATTAACAAAATCTACTGTACATAATTAAAAAATATTTATGATTTTAGGTTATTAAGATCCTCAGGTTCTAATTATCCTTTAATATTTAGATACCCCATTAAAAATTTCGACGATTAAAAAAGATTGCGAAAAGAGGAATTTCATTAAACGAAGCTGCCATTATTGAAAGGCGTGCATTTATTTCCGACGAGCATTATTATTATTATTTAAATACTTGTTTTGATAGTAAAAAATACTCGATCTTGAGCAAAAGGCTTGCTGTATAGATTATTATTTTAATGATTTAGCATTGTTTTGCTTATTAATGAGGCGATTGATTTGGATTTAAAAAGTATCTTTTTAACCGATTTTGAGAATCGAAACTTGTCTAGTAGATAAGTGATAAATACCCCTCTGCTCAATTTAAGATCGATATATTGCACTTTGAAACAATTCACTCATAGCTCTATGAATCGAAATCCGTAAAATAGTATCGGTTCTCAGCTCCGGATCTTTTTAACTGGAACGCAGATCGGTTTAAGAAAATAAATCGAATCATTGAGTTTTATCCAGTGGCGTATATATAAATTTATTTCGGGAGGGGCCCAAAATATTTTTCACCCCCTACCAAGCAAATTTATTACGTCCAATGGAACTTTTTAAATTTTTTTGTGAAAATTTACATCTAAAAGAACTTATTATGTAAAAAAGTTGTGAGTAATTTTGTTCAAAGTACCAAAGGGGGGTCTGGGGGTCCTCCCCCAGAAAATTTGACTCTTAAAAATTGGTTTTTAACTTGTTTTGGTACACCTAGTCAGAATTTTTGATTTATATTTTTAGATAGGATTTGCATTTGGGTAAACTTAATATAAAAAATAGTTGTAAATAATAGAGTTCCAAGTAGAAAAGGGGATCTGGGGGTCCTCCCTCAGAAAATTTTGGAAATTTGACCCTAAAAACAGGATTTCTACTTGGTTTTGGTACACCTAGTCCTAATTTTGGACATATATTTATAAGTAAGATTAGGATTTCGATGAACTTATCCCCCAGAAAATTTTTGGAAATTTGTCCCTAAAAACAGGGTTTTAGCTTGTTTTGGTACACCAAGTCCGGATTTTGGGGGGGGGCCAGGGCCCCCTCGGCCCCCCCTTATATATGCCACTGGTTTTATCGGAACTCAAACCGGTATTATTCCAGTATCCGATATAATGGGTTCGGCATGGACTTTAAACCGGTATACCGATGTTAGCGTTAAACTGTTTTATCTTATTATATCGATTTAAAGCACAGGCCTATTTAGGATCTCAAATATAATAAGGATATCAAATATACCTCCTAGCACAAAGTCCTCCCAGTAGTCCTTGCAGAGCGATTTGGAACGCCTGGCTCGGCGTCTGAAGAAGCTACCCCGACCTCCCTCCCCCTCTTTCTTGGTGGGGGTGGCAGAAGGCTGGCTCTGGGCAAGCTCATTGGCCCTGGACAAAAATACACTTTAATTACAATAAATAAACCTTTTGGCACTATTTTGGATGCCAGTAAGTACTCCATTTACAAATACAAATTAAGTCGACCAACTACAGGCGTAAGCCCAGCAAGGTTGGTCCAGTCTTTTTAACCCAAACTACCGGAATCCCAGTAACTGTCAATTTTCCTCTTCAACTCCCCACTTGAATTTTCAATTGTTTCAGGCAACCATCTATCCACTACCCTATTAAAAAAATAATGCTTTCTACAATCCGTCTTAAATTTGACTTTATTCAATTTGAAATTGTGACCCCGTATTGAAATCTAGTTAGAAATTTTAACTAGACATACTAGAGCCGGCCCTGGAAAAAGTGTCCGAACCTACGAACCTGGTTCAGGGAAAGCCCCTGCCAGCTCCATAGGAACAATACATACGGTTTGGGCAAATTTTATTGGGTTTGGGGGAAAGTTACAACTTTTTCCAAGTCCGACTTTACAAATTAGTCAAGCTTTACAAAATTTTATTCTATTAGGTCGAAATTACTGTGGCTTTGGGTACCTGGTGGAATTGGGAATGACTCCCTGCTGCATCTCTCTCCCGCTGCGTCCAAGACGGTACACCAGCCACGCCCCAGGCTTCCCAGAGTGCAGAGTGTCCACCACGTGGAACACTTCTCCCTTGTGGAAGCTCAGCTCTCCCTTTCCACTGCTCTCGTGGGCAAAGTGAGTCCTGTGAAAAAAAAACATTTTAACTGTTTCGATACTTGGATAATGTACTTGGAGTGTAGAGTTTTGGGATTCTGCAGAGAATTTTCCCTCAAAATCTATTATCTATTGCAAAGTCATTTAAAGTTTAATTGATACAAAAATCAAGCAATAAAATGCTTTCTTAACCCTCTCGCCACCCTGGGCCTCATATGAGGCTCCTACTTATGAGCTCAATTTTTGTATGATGTAAACACGCAAATTTATTTTCTTCTCATCAGTGACTTCACTGATTCATGTAGATCACATAATATGAGACTTCTACATGGTTTCTCAATTCGTTCCTAAATGGCAGCAACATGATTTATCCCTCAATGTTTATATTTTAAGCTGTGATGCTTGTGAAGAGAAAATACTCGCTAGATACTATAGCTTCTGTAGAACATTTTTTATAGGTTGGTAGATATTTTCTTATTTCGTAACCTTCTAATATTATGACCATGTCTTTAAATAAGTTCTAAACCGAGTATTTTCTGTTAAAATGAAAAAAATATGGCCTCATATGGCTCATAAAAATAACTAGGAAGGAGTGCACCCAAGAAAAAAAATTTCCAGACAAATTATAAGGGCATTTTGGATGTATTGAGAAGAAGAAAAAGTTTTTTCACTTTTTTGATGGTGCCAAGAGGGTTAAACAAAACTGATTTCACCTAAAGAAATCTTTGGAGAAAAGACAAGGAGGTGAACAAAACACAATATTTAAAGGTCCTTGGTATATACTTTGGTGAATTGATTGTTTAAATTTTCCATCCATCCATTTAGGGATTGGACCATAGAAAAGTAGCATTCCTTCAAACAATTGGGTACTATTCTGGTTACAACTGGGTGCAATTTCAATTTATTTTTCAGATTTCTATTGCAAGAGCAATGCTTTATCCAATGAAACCACATTCAATGCCCCCAAAGTTAAGAAGTTATAACTTTCATTTTGAAAACTAATAGATTCAGAGGCCAGGGTTTAATGAATGAAAACCAAAGTGAAAAACAACACACATTAAAACTGTTCAAAGTGAAAACTTGAATAAGCATCTACTTGGCATTGCCATCCAACATAACAAAAACTTAATTGAAATAATGTACAAAATTATTAACCTCAGCAAAAACTATTAGAGATGGGACACTCAAGTGAAGTTGTATAGCAGTTAATTTAATACAAAGACAAATCTAGCATTGGCAATTTCTTTCCACTGGCCTTTTATGGAAGCAGTTCAGGCAGTGAGAAGCACTCTAAAAACCAACACTTTGAAGAAACCCAACTACAAGGAAAGCCCTTTCAAGAAGAACTTTTCAAGGACACTCACCTTATGTAAAAGGAGTCTCCTTTCTGGTTGTTGACCACTTCTTCATATTCTAAAAGAAATATCCTCAATGAACTCAGTAAGGGACAAATACATAAAAGGATTCATACAGAAAAATAAAAATCAAGGAGAATTTTCCAAGGAAATTTCAAAAAAATCCAGTCTTAATAAAGACCAAGATATTGTTAACATATTGGCAAGATAGGAAAACTAAATGGATATTAAAACAAATAAGTGTTTAAAAATTCTGCAAAGAAATTGCTTTACAATCTGGAGTTTTGTAATTGTCCTAAATATATATTTCACAATGATTTCTAATGCGTTTAAAAATACTCAATGTTTGAAGAACTTACCGTCCTTTCGGTACTGTACAATGAGGTTAACTTGGTCCTGGATTCCCACGAGCAGGGCAACAGCTTCCTCTTTGGTGAATCCACGCATGTCCACATCATTCACCTGGAAATCAACACTCTAATTACAATCAAGCTTCAAAAGAATAGGAACTTTCTTCCTAACACTCTCAGACATAAAACCTACTTAAACTTCATTAGATCAATGGGCCCCTTAAACTATTTTTGAGGTAATTTTATCGCAGACCTCATATTCCCACTCTTGGATGATCCTACATGAATTGATAGCGGCCAACATTTGAAAACATATATTAGGGAGATTTTCACGACATCTAATTTTGTTAGAAATACAGTAGTACTTCTCTAAGACTTAAGAGTAAAAACAAATTTTTACTATTAATTTTTATCAGAAAAACATTGCACAAAAAAAGCTTTCCAAAATCAATTTAAGGCAAGCTGTTTATGCAATGTCTTCAGAAGAAAACGTTTCAATTTTATTGCAACTTTGATTAGATTTAAAATTCATTTGATGCTTTTTGGACTTCATATGGGTTAAAATATCGAAAATTGACAGGAAAATCCTCAAATTTGATTCATAAATAAATTTGGGATTCTCCCGAAATGTTATGGCCATTATGACAGGAATTTTATTGACAAGAACTGAGATTTGAGACATTATTCCCCCCAAAAAATTTAAAACTACCCTTAATTTTTGTATGTAACAAATGGCTTTATTATCATAAAACATTTATTTTCTTTCTCATTTAGCCATGAAGAGATTTGAATGTGCAAAACCAGGGTTGAAAAAAACATGTTTTATTTGTTTTTTTACCCTTGCCAAAGAAATGCTAAGTAAACCCATGATTTTTCAAAATTTAAATTCGATTTTTCAAATTGAAATTAGATTAACAAAACTATACTTTTAAATACACCCCAAACAGTTTGTTCATTAAAAATGATTTTTGTAAGTTTTCTTCAATGCATCATGCTCTTTATCAAGCAATGTACTGTTGTACCCAAGCCTTATACTTGACACCATCTTTTTAAGCTCTGAGTGATCCACACTTGAAAATGGCGAGTTAGTTGCCTAAATAAAAGGAGCAACTTGCTAAAAAATACATGTGTTTTAAACAAGGTTATTTTTTGCTTTGTTTGTGTGAAACTCACCTTGAGAATCTTGTCTCCTGGCTGTAGCCCTTGCAGGAAAGCTGCTGTTCCGTGTTGCACCCCAGTGACGAATATCCCGACTTCGTTGCCACCCGTGAGCCGTACTCCCACCGTTCCTTCTTTCTGGAACGAAATGAAGCGTGGGTCGGGCCTGCAAAGTGGAGATCACATGTTAGTTCATCTCTAACACACAGGTGCTAGACTTACATTCATAGCTGCCAATCCTCCCGGTTTACCCGGGAGTTTTCCGGTTATTCAATAATTTTCCGATTTTACGGCCGGAAACTAGTTTCTCCCGGTTTTTCACAATTTTCAGGAAATTTCTCTATTTTTGTGAAAGTTTTCTACTTTTTGCTCAATTGAGCCTCAAACAGTCTGCATTTTTCAGATACTGATCCAAAGTGTGCAATTATGGCAGAGTTGTGTAAAAACAAAGGAAAAGTTGAAATGTTGAATGGTATCGAACAATTTACTATAAACATTCAAATGTTCCTCATTTAAGTTCATAGAAGACCGATTTTTATGTAATATCTATGCGTCCATGTATATTAAAATCTTCGGTTTTTTATCCAAAATATTCCGGTTTTTGAACAAACTCAGTTGGCAGCTGTGTACATTTAATAAGTATATTGAGTGTTAGATCACTTAAAAGTAGTATTTCATGTTTCGTACACCTCTTGAGAGAACAATATACGGTCGTTTTAACAATTTAAGTTTTTTTCGTTAATTTTCAGCTGCAGGATGTGATGTCACAACTTTTAACCCCTCTCCCCTTTGTCACAAATGGGTTAACCCCCATTAATTAACCAATGGATTAACCCCCTCCCCCCTCTGAGTGTAACATTATTTATGGAAGGCCCCAGAGAGATAAGCTCCATGTAAACCCAAGAATTTTTCAGGAAAAATTCAAATAGAAGTACAAACATTGAGGGGGCTAGGGGACCCCAGAAATTTTTTTTGAATTTCCCTCTTTAAAAACTAGTATTTCATCTCGTTTTAAAACTCTCGGAACTTGAGTGTTACCCAAAGAAACCCCTAGGAAGGTGCCCTAGGGGACTGTGTTTACAGTTTAAGGGTCATAACAAAACTGTCGATCAATGGTATACTTACGGTGTTGATGATCTTCTAAAACTATGGTCGTAGTTGTCAACTCTGGTATCTGGAAAAACATAACAAATTCTAGAAAAGTGAAAACAGATTACAGTAGTTTTGGTAAAAGAGATTACTGAATATTCAATTTTAAATTATTAAAAATTCTCCCCCGATTCCAAAAATATGCTGATATTTTTTCAGTTAATTAATAATATTCTTATTACAGCCTAACAGTGTGAAGTCACATGTGCCTCTTGGAAATGTGGGAAACACTGTTTTCATCGAAACGCTAGGCTATAAAAAAAACTAGAGCTCAGTATTTCAAAGCGGAATGACAGTAAACAAGGCACATTTGATGTCACAAGCTGTTTCAGCTTAGACAGGAAAGAAGCTATTTTTAATTGGAAATAACTTAAAATTCAGGGCTTTGAAAGGTAAATTAAAATGTTTTTTGGATGTTATTCTGAATACATTAAGATTAAAAAAATTTGACTGCAATTACACTGGGGAACAGCCATTTCGTTGTCTTAGAACTGTGACTTGTTTTTGAATCACTTTTGGCCCCTGAATCCAAAAGTAACTGTAGTTTTTGTCTGTCACGTCCACTTTTTTGTCAAACAGCCCCGCCCCCTTTTTACGTTTTTCAATGACTTAATAACTTTGAATTCGATTTTCAGGGTCAAAAATCATTACTTTAGTCTTTAAATTACACCTGAGAGGACAAGAATGGTTAAAGTTTCTAAAATATGAAAATTTGTGGCCAATGGATAGGTTTAAGTGGTTATTACCCCCCTAAAAACGCAAAAAAATCGTTGAAAATGATAGTTTATTTTACGCTATTTTTTACACTTATTTTTTACGCAATTCCTTTTCAAAAGGTCCTAACCCATCACTAAGGACCCAAATCTAATGAAAATTGGCCGCAATGATTTTTACAAAAAGCGGTTGAGGCATTAGCGCCCCCGAAGCACCCGGTGAAGGGTTCAGAATACTCTCTTTCGCTTAGAGGACGCGAACACCTCAACCGCTTTTAGTAAAAATCATTGCTGCCTGTTTTAATTAAATTTGGGTCCTTGGGGAAGGGTTAAGACCTTTTAAAGAGGAATTGCGTAAAAAAATAAAGAGAAAAACCCTGAAATGCAAAAGAGGAACGTTATAAAGGATAGAGGTTATTTTAAGCTTTTTTCTTACTCTTATTTTTTATGCAATTCCTCTTTAAAAGGTCTTAACCTTTCCCCAAGGACCCAAATTTAATGAAAATAGGCAGCAATGATTTTTACTAAAAGCGGTTGAGGTGTTATCGTCCCCGAAGCGAAAGAGAGTCTTCCGAACCCTTCCGCAGGTGCTTCGGGGGCGCTAATGCCTCAACCGCTTTTTGTAAAAATCATTGCTGCTTATTTTCATTAAATTTGGGTCTTTGGGGATGGGTTAGAACCTTTTGAAAAGGAATTGCGTAAAAATAAGTGTAAAAAATAGCGTATAATAAACTCTATCATTTTTAACGATTTTTTTTGCGTTTTTAGGGGGGAATAACCCCTTAAACCTATCCATTCGCTAAAAATTTTCATATTTTAGAAAATTTAACCATTCTTGTCCTCTCGAGTGTAATTTAAAGAAGAAAGTAATGATTTTTGACCTTGAAAATCGAATTCAAACTCATTAAGTCATTGAAAAACGTAAAAAGGGGGCGGGGCTGTTTGCCAAAAAAGTTGACGTGATAGAAGAAAACTAACAACAGTTTTCTAATCAGTGTGCCCATTGAACTCTAAAACAGCCAAAAAATCGAAGTCAACAGAAATTATGTTAAAAATTGTTCCCCAGTGTTATCCATTATTGTATCTGAATATAGATCAGGGTTAGAAAAAACATTTTATTAAATAAAAAACATGTTTTATTTGTTTTAGACGAGTTTTTGTTTTGTTTAAAATTTGTTTTATTTGCTTTTTATAGATTATGTATGGTATTGTAAGAGAGAAGTACCTTGGGGCAGAGGGGGTCTGGGGGGAGCGTAGAAGTCATCATCTCTGGAGTTGAGTTGCAGCAGGTTCAGATTGTCCACCAGGTTTTGGTTCTCTATACTCAGGTTATAGTTGTAGTTGTTTTGAGACCTGGAAAAACAGTTTTTTTGTGAAACCTTGTGGAACAGTTGAATGAAAGGATTTGAAATAAATCTAAAATCTCAGAGAAGAGAAACTTTACCTGATGAGGTTGTTTTTGTCTGCCAATTTCGAAGAGGAAGACTTAAAATCTGAAACACAAAAAGAGTCAGTCATAACATACACAGACCTGCCAATTTGTTAACTTCAAAAAACCTGATATATTTTTATCCACAAAATGGCACAGAAAATTGCACTTAAGGGATTATATTTTGATATATGAAAAACAAATATCAATATAAAAAATACATTTAGTACAAACACGTTTAGCAAAAATATGTATTTATTGAAATCAAGTAAAATAAGATTATTTAAATTAATTCGTCCATACACTTGATGTTCTCATACTTTCTTTTAGACATACTTTCTTTTTCATTTAATGTTTATTATTCTGTTAAACGTAGTATTGCTGAATTACACCGAATGAAGAAAAGAAACACAAAGCAAAACCGAAAGCATAACTTCACTTCAGAATCGGAAGAAATAATACAGTGCGTGAAAAATATGATTCCCCCTAGCGCCATCATTGCGCAACGGCAACAAAATTAACATTTCTTACATAGAAAAAAAAATTTTCTTTGAAGACCAACTTGGTGCTAAAGGGAAAAAACCGGAGGAAACGCAAGAAAAGCCGGAGTTTTATTGAAAAGACTGGAGACTCCGGCAAAAAACCTGAGAGTTGGCAGGTCTGCATACAGGGTGATTCAAAACTCAAAAGAGCAAAAAACCTAGAGGGTGGAAAGGACAACTCATAAGAGAGCAATCTCGAGTGTGGACTAAAGTTGCAAAACAATGGAAGATGGGCAAACAATTGAGAGTAGAAATGAACTTGAACCACTTGTTTTGTCCACTGAGCTGGAACCTGGAAACTTCCTCTTATATTATGAAATTGGTGCCATCTTTTTGTTTGCGTGTGATTTGCTAATCTGCTCAAAGGAGCTAATAAACATCAATGCTAAAACAAGGTAAGTGTTAATTGAAAATGATAGCATAAAATTAACATTAATATATTTATTAAACTATGTTGTTTTTCTAAAGAAATTTTGTCAATATATCGCACTCCATGACATCATATCTAGTATATATTGCGTACCTCTGGTGGGAGACTGGACGTATACATTCTGGTTGCTCCAGGGTGGGCGGTTGGTAGAGATGTCCATGTAGCTCGGAGACAGGTCTGGAATAAAACTTTCAGTTGGAAGAGAAAAAAACTAGGGACAAGTTTTTAAAAGAAAAACTAGATCTAAGTCACAGAGCTTAACAGAGGATTCATCTCCATGGACGGCAACTTTTTTAACAGGGCTTTTCCCATAGACAAACTTCGAGCCAAACGGACCGCCTCCTTTTATACCACGTCATTCCTGCTAATTCTCTGTCATTTGCCCATTGAAGCTGTCACTCATATCCAAATCGGAAGGGGAGGGAAAAGAACAGCACCAATGAAATTAAAATCCTTAGCAGCAATTAATGCAGCTTGATAGAAGTTCCATATTCAATCACTTTCGCATTTCGCCTTCTCTGATTGGCTGCTAGTGAAATTAATTATAATCTGGGAGAAGGAATTAAATTAAGTAGCTAAAGAGGAAAATGGCCGTTTGGAATCTCAATAAGCTCTATACTCTGTGATCTAAGTCTTTTTAAAAATCATATTAATAAACTAAAAATATATTTCAACAAAATTTAAAACTGGTAAGCATAGTATAAAACATTTTTATTTGAGAGTTTAAAGTTTCCTGGAATAGCATTGTTGTGTAAATAGTCTCCATGGAAACTAGGATGCAAAATCAAATGATGATCATAATGCTCATATTGTAGCTTTTAAGAAAGTTGGTAAACAAACCTGGCTGGGTTTTATTGTTTAGGTTTTATTTTTAAAAAACCACCTGTTTTTTATGTTTGTGGGTGGGATGTAAAACCCCGATCATAAAAACACGCCAATATTTAAGACAAACCACCACCATGTAATTTGAAATGAAAGATACCTTGTTCTTGCACAATAGGCTGTGACCCACCTTTGCTGGGGGTGAGAGTGACTTCCGAGGGGGAGGCAGGGGGTCCTTCCCTCCTGACCACCAGGTGGAGCTTCTCCTTGGCTCCATCCACCAGCTTTTTGGCTTCCTTAAGAGACAGCCCATCCAAACTGGTGCTGTTGATCTAAGCAAAAGAGACAGCATCAAACTACGCCACAGAAATCTATATATTAGCGGTAAAGTCGTTGAAGTGGGTTTTTGTTGGTGGGTGACATTTTTCTCGCCAACTTTACCATGAAACTTTAGTGCTATACCAGAGACTCTAACCTCCAATTAATTTTTTACGTAGTACGCAATGAACCCTTTATCTGGAAATCTAAAAACCATAATATGCCTCCCAAATTGGCACATTTTTGGTTTGTTTAAACAACTTTATTGTCTTATAGATATTTTTGCCCCGAATTTCGAAAATGGGAGTTAATAATACAGAGAGAAAGATCTTATTTTTGTTAAAGTAAAACATTTGCAGGATTAAAAGCCTGCACAAGACCTTCTATTAGCAATGATGTGCTAGTTTTTTATGCAATGCAATTAGATTTTCAGTCCAGTTTGTACCGTAATACCACTGCTGCTGCATCAATATCAGAATTTTTTTCTGAAATGAACCCCACCAGATCATTGGGAAGACTTTCCGTAGTTTCCTGCGTGATTTCCGTAATCCCTAGTATCAGAACAACAGCCGTAGAAACTACGGAGAATCCGTAGTACTTGGAGTCTCTGCTATACTACTTCACTAAGCAATGGAACCCAATTGTGTGTACGTGACACTACTGGCAACTGGTCTAGCAGACCACTGGTACTTAGCAAACCTTACTGGTTCTCAACCAGAATGACAGGTCAGCAAAATTAAAAAAGATAGGTTTCAATTTATATTTTATTATAAATAAGGTAATAAGAGATAGGTTTGAAAGTGAATACCAACAATTAATTTAAAAATTAAACTAACTAAAACACAAAAAGCATGAAAACAACTTATTTGTATAGTAGAGCCACTTTTCTTGATTAATGTTCATATACTAATCGACTTCTAATTAGTTGCAGAAACCCTGATTAGGAGGGCAAAAGCCTTTCCAATAATTTAATAACTATTAGCAAATCTTCACTAACTTAAACAGGTCAACCATCGTGCTTATACACAGGCTGTTTACGTTGGGTATATAAGGTGGCCGCAGAAAATGATTTTCAAAAGGATAATATCTCTGGTATAATTTCCCCAGATATTTAATTAAATGTAGTAAATTTCAATCACCTAGAAATCGGGTTCAATTCCGCTAGAGTCCCCGCTAAATATCGGTCAACCATTTTGTTTACTAATATCTCTAAAATCCTATTAATATTTTTTAAACATTAGCCAGCTTTAGAAAAAGAAACTTCAATTAATTATCCATTCAAGTAATTATTCAGAATTAGAGTCAATCACATTGCTGTGTTGATTCGCCAGTTTTTTCTAACACTCTTTTGCGGAATTGCGATACAAAGAGTTCCCATAAGGATTGTATGATCTTCAGGTGAATTTGTGAAACTTTTAAAAATAATAAAAAAATAATAATTTAAGCTGTTAATTTCAAAAATGAATGAAAATAAATACCTTCAAACATCGTCCAGCAAGAAAATTTTCAGGGTGAGACAGAAATGCTTAAAGTTCCCGTGGAACAGAAAAATTACGCCTAATAACGACACAGAAGGTAAACAAAACCAAAACCAGAAGTGAATAACAAAGGAGGAGTTGAGTAGTATAGCCACTTCTTTCAATAGAAAAATCAGTTGTATTGGCCGAAAACTATAAATAAATTGAAATAAAACAAAAATAATTTGATTTTGATCGTTCCTTACCTTGGTGATGATATCCCCCTCATGGACCGAATCTTCTTTTGTGAGGAGCGCCCTGTTGGTGATTTCTTTTATGTAGATCCAGCAGCCCAGCACGATGCCGAAATCTAGCAAGAAATTCGAAATGAGCATTTTCCTCTTTCAAGACCTGCAATTTGCAAGTACACATTTTTGTGCCCTCCCCCCCCTTTGAAAAAAAATTCGTCCCGGAAAAGAACTACTAAAAACGAGCAGCAAAGTGAATAATTTCAGCGGAGCCATTTTTTCGAGGTGGTGCTGCCATCTATCGGAAGACTGAAAGTCTTCGTCCAATATTAAATCATGTTAACAGGCGGTGAATAGGTCGAAGTTTTTTTTTCAAAATTAAAAAAATAACTATAATCTCTGTATAAATAAAAGGCTAACGGGCGATGTATGTGTGTGGGTATGTCCGGGGTAATCTCTTGAAATAGGCCACGGACCGAAACCAAACTCGACGTATAGACGTATTCCGAGTCGGGGAGTAACTTGGGATAGTTTTCAAAGCTCGAAAATCGAATAATTACGAGTAATTAACGAATTTATAGCCCGAAACGCTTATTTCTCCATTTCTCTACCAGAGCAGATCTGCTCGACTCACTATTGTTAACGAGATGAAAACCTCCAAAAATCAAATATTTTAACAGGAAAAACTCGATAATTGTCCATTTAAAAAGGATATAAGTTGTGAAAACGCTAAAATAAACTCAAATAATTTATTTTCAAACGTTACTTTCCTTTATTTCAAGATTTTTTTCCTTTAAAATTTA
Organism: Tetragnatha versicolor; assembly: GCA_024610705.1. Lineage (NCBI taxonomy): Eukaryota > Metazoa > Arthropoda > Arachnida > Araneae > Tetragnathidae > Tetragnatha > Tetragnatha versicolor. Next base: position 536,690 of record JANDEH010000035.1, on the reverse strand, counting down.
AATATTTATGGAAAAGGGAATTTTTTTTTTCATGGAAAACGACTTGAAAATAAAACATTGTTTCCAATGAAGCGGTTCACTAGACTTTTAAATTTACCAGATCTTTTGCTATTGTTTCAAATTTGTTATTTTTGTTCACTAGACTCATTAATTTACTAAGAAACATTACCGAGAACACCGGGAAAAGGAAAATTACCGGGAACATCGAGATAGGAAAAAAAAGTACCGGGATTACCGGGACATAAAAATTACCTCGATCAGCGGGATAGGAAAATTATAGGGAACATCGGGATAGGAAAAAGACGTCTGGGATACCGGGATGATTGGTAATTGCTGATTTAAAAATTATAAATACATTTTAAAAAATTTAATTTAAAAAAAATATATATACACTCCACCCGTGCAAGGCCGGGCATATCCGCTAGTGAATTAATAAATTTAAAAAATAATACCAAAGTTATTTTAAACAAAAAAAAACTGGGAAAATTTTGAAATTCAGACAATGTCTTCAGTCTGCCAAGTGCATTGAGCAAGAATTAAAAAAAATATAAATTAGTTTATTTTCAAATTTTTTACTGATAAGAATTCGATTTCCATTAGTGCCTGTAGCCACAGACTCTCCGTTCTAGTACTCTGTGTGTCGAGTAACAGAAAAGAAATTGAACCAAAAAGAAATAACAAAAATAGTTAAATCTAGAACAGGAGTGACCAACCTAAATTATCTTGAGGGCACTTTGGAAAACAACTATACTCCCACTCCACTACTATACTCTATTCATTGAGAATTGGCGCTTGAGAAATAGTGCTTTCCCCCACGCTAGACGCGTAACCATAGTTACGCTCTTCGCGCAGCCAATAGTAAGCCTTCTTCGTCACTTTGACGTGGATAGTTGCTATGGTTACCGATCGGTGGTGGAGGAGGGAAATATTTTCAAGCGCCAGTTCAAAATGAACAGAGTATAGGAAAGGAAAGGACGAAAGCACAGTCATATCCAAAGCGGAGGATTGGAGAAAAAAGCCTTACCCTCTTTCTTCTTACTCTTGGTGAGGGTCACTTTGAGGGTCTGTGGGCCCTGGGGGTTGGCGGGGGGAAGTACAACCCTCCTCTTGATCACCTGCAACACACACGAATAAGTACTCTGATAGAAATCACGAACATATATGGGATTCTATTTTGCGTTAGGTCTAGGTCAATACTTCGGGGATCACCTGAAAACGGACCACAGTGGACCCTGGGAGGACTCACGAGTGTCCCAAACTCGTGCTTCATATAAAAAAACTTAACTTTATAAATTACAGCACCAGAAGCTGCAACAACTTAAAGACATGCTGAAAATTGAAAAGCTAAACTTATGGTAGCATATTTTCTACCATAGCCACATAGCCAATAGGGGGTTATAAGCTTTGAGATTATTTCATAGCTCACCATTTCAACTTTTAACGCTTCAAAAGTTTTAAATAAATTCTAGATACTACTTAAATACTTCAATTGAAATACTTGTATTCAAATACAATTTTTGAGTAGTACTTAAACAACCTTGGCTTAATGGTCTGTTCATTAAGAATAGGCCATTAAACACAATTAATACATGGGAGGGGACCAATTTCAATATACACCACTGCTGCACAGTAATTGCACAAAGGCAAGTGTTTCGATGAGAATTACAATATTTAGGCTAAGCGCGCACTAGAGACTTCTGTCGCCGGCGACTATAACACTAGGTCACTCGAGAGCTATGTATTTCAATGGTGAGATTCTTGGCAATGGGCCAAGTGTCTCGTCGCCTGTGCGTGCGCTCTAGCTTCTTGCTAGTAGCCAGGGTGATAATTTTGTCTCTGTCGCCGAGACAAAAGTCTCTAGTGCGCGCTAAGCCTTATGGCGGATTTACACTAGGCACTCTAATTTACACCACTGCTGCAAGACCGGTTTGTGGCTAGAGCGGCAAGAAACGGGAATTTGTTATTCCAATATAACCAATTGACGAGCGCCATCTTTTGTGAGTAGCGGATGCTAAAATTTGCCGTCCTTTGCATGACTTGCAGCTCCTGCAGCGGTGGTGTAAATCCCCCATTAGGCTAAGCGCGCACTAGAGACTTCTGTCGCCGCGCCGGCGACTATAACACTAGGTCACTCGAGAGCTATGTATTTCAATGGTGAGATTCTTGGCAATGGGCCAAGTGTCTCGTCGCCTATGCGTGCGCTCTAGCTTCTTGCTAGTAGCCAGGGTGATAATTTTGTCTCTGTCGCCGAGACAAAAGTCTCTAGTGCGTGCTTAGCCTTACTGCTACTATTAGTACATTAAGGCTCCCTACTCTAAATGAACAGACAATAAGAATGCTGACCGAACGTAGAAGAGGGGGGGTGTACTCACGAGGTTGACTGTGCTTCCGCATTCTCGTAGCACTTGCACTGCGGTGTCGTAGTCCACCCCTTCCAGCGACGTCCCGTTCGCAGAAATCACGCGGTCGTTCAGCCTATAATAAAGAATACAATCAAAACTCTTTTCAAACACACGTCCCAAGATAAATGTTCCAAGGAAGGAGACATCCATAAATTACGTGAGGTCAAAAAGGGGGGAGGGGTTTGGAAAAATCTCACCAAGGGGGAGGGGAGTCGATTAAAATATCACGTCAGCTTTTTAAATTACAAATTATACAATTTTCTTTTTTTAAGTACTAGGGAGCTACCGCCCCCTGCTCGCTATCGCTCGCCAACCCCCGTTAACTGCTGACGCAGACACGTTTGAACCGCTTCGCAATTCCTCACAAAACCCTGCTCACTGCACTTACTCACTTTATAAAACATTCTTAAAACAGGGTTAGTACTTCTCCGGGGTATTCTTTCGAAAATGGTGGATATACATTCAGTAGCGGAAATTTAACAGTTCCTTTATGGTAACATTAATTGGCGGGTCGCCTTATAATTCCAAGAAAATTAACAACAGAGCAATGTAACATTCCTTTACCATTTCCCCAAGGTAATGTTTTTTTCACAGATCCATTAAGAAGCACTGAAACATCTCAGGAATAAATTTATCGTTCTTAAAATTTGTAATGATTTTCATCGATTGGCTGTGAAAAATGTAGTAATTACCGTAAACATCACGAAAATTTAGAATTTTATCTTCATGAGAACAAACAAACGTCGAAGTTGTGTCAGTTTCATAGCAATGACACGAATGTTTAGACTTCAAACATTTTCGATTTTTATCTTAATTTCTAAAACAGTCCCCCGTGTTATCTAGTTGTTTTCGTTTTGGCATTATGAAATAAGGTGTCACATTTTACTACCTTAAAAAACATACTTGCAAAAGAATATAAAAATAATAATAATTGTAAAAAAATAAATTAAATTGTATAATAAACTCTTTTCAAATATACGTCAGATAAATGTTCTAAGGAAAGGCACATGAATGAACAAGGATTAAGTACACATGGTGGTCACAGAAAATATCTTTAAATTCCTAACCTATCCTTTCTCATACTTAAAAAAATCGTTTAATTTCTAACTTAAAAAGTTGCCGTGAGATTTTAATCGACCCCCCCTTCCCCCTTGGTGAGATTTTTCTAAACCCCTCCCCCCTTTTTTGAACTCGCATAATTTATGATTATGGATGTCCCCAAATGTTGTTTTTTCAATTTCAGGGAGATTTTTTAAAATTTTAAATAGGTTCTTTCATTATTCAGTGGGTTTTTTCATTATTGAATGGGGTTTTTCAAAATTTCGGACGTTTAAAGTTCAAACCAGATATAAAAACTAAGATTTTTTTTAAAATTTCAGTGGGTTGTTTCAAAGTATAAAAACTTTGAAAAAAATCCACTTAACTGTGGAAAAACTGACATTATTTTGACAGAACACATTTAACATAGAAAGAACTCACTAAAATTTGAAAATCCCACTTAATTTTACCCACTTTTGAAAAAAAAAAACAGTTTTGTGTGGGTTTTTTTCATGTTTTCTCTTGAAACCCCCCCATAAACCCGGGTTTTTGCCAACCCTGATTAGTACACAGGATGGCCACAGAAAATATCTCAAAATTCCCTGATCATAATCTAGGTTTCATCTGATACGTTTTTCCAGGAAATTTTTTCAAATACAGTAAATATTAAACCTCCAGAAAACGGGAGAATGAAGGAATACAAATGAGAATATTTCCAGCCTTTTTTTTCACAAAGGAACTTAAGGAAGCTCCCCCTTTTTTTAGCATTTGCAACTCAACAAATTTTTACGGATCCGAGATTCTATTTATGAGAAAGAGGAGGTAAATGAAAATGTTCTTTTAAAGATTTCAACATCAGGAAAAATATTGAATTAATTTTTGAAACTAAGTATATATTATAAAATGTACAAAGTTCCCCGATAAATATCAGATTTTCTTAACTTCCCCAATTCTTCTAGGTTTTTAAGGTAAAAACCTGGATTCTTCCGGTAATTCCAGGTTTTTTAATTTTTCCTGACAGGTTTTTAAGGTTTTCCACGTCTGAAGCCCCCGTAAAACTCAAGTGCATAACAAAAAAATTAATAACGTTACACAAAAATGGAATAATAATGTTAAAGTTATACTACCCAATAAGATAGGTAAGGAAACATTTTCAACGCCCCCACTAAAAATTTCTGATGGGTTCATCCAGGTTTTTCTGTCGGGGTCCTGATGAAGGGCTTGTAGTACAACTACAGCATTCATAACTTTTGAAATTGGCCCAAAATTTGGCTAAATTCATTCCAAAATGATGGAAACTCATTTTAAATCCCACTTTTGATCTTAAGAATTTTGTGAAGGGTCCTAAAACGGAACCATTTTCTTTCTAGATGAGCCCCTGTTTCTGAAACATAGGGTGTAGGGAACTTAACATTAAAAGTAATTTTAAGTATGATATTGGTAAACTTTCCCTCAATAACCACGAAAAACTAGTCGAATATTCCAGCGGGTCCGTTTTAACAAAGTGGTGCTGCCATCTATGAGGGTACTGGCAAAACAATAATATCACGTTACTAAAAATCATAGAAGTAAAAGTTAAAAACGGATTGTTCGATGCAGCCCGCGAAACTCCCTGAAAACCTCCACGAAAAGAAGCTTCAGAACAATTTTTAGGGGGAGAACACCCTTTTTACCTCTTAGATTATGGAGTAGCTTCCGTCGTTTTCTATGGAGAGAAACTGTTGTATCATGAAAGCTTTTTTAGGTCAACATTTATCACAAGGAGGAGGGACAAAAGGGAGTATCCAAAAATTAGATGATTGATTTTTCGGTGAAACACGATTTTAACCGAAACTTACAAACATTTTCTTGAGGAAGACTTAAAGTAATATTCAGTATTAAAAGCTCCATGACCCCCGAAAAATCAATAACATACACTCCAACAATTGTAACCCTTTCATCAGTAGTGCATTTACGGACAGAATGCGTATCCATATTAACGGCTAATTATTATGTTATTAAATAACAATATAAATATTTTAAACAATATTCAATATTATTTTTTAAAAATCATCATAAAAGAACTGTGTGAAATATATATATTTTTTAAAAAACAACACAAGGCAATTTTGTTGATTATAATTAACAATTTATTAAAAACTAGCTGTTATACCCGGCCTTGCACGGGTGGGGTGAATAAATTAATTTTTTAAAATATTTCTTAAAATACATTTCTAATTTTGTAAATTAGCAATATTACAAATCATCCCGGTATCCCAGGCGCCTCTTTCCTATCCCAGTGTGTTCCCGGTAATCTTATCCCGGTGGTCACGGTAATTTTTCTAATCCCGGCGTTCCCGGTAATTTTCCTATCTCAGTGTTTACGGAAATTTTTATATTCCGTTCTTCTGGGTGTCTTTATGGTAAATTTCCTATCCCAGTGTTCTCGGTAATTTTTATAACCCGGTAATTTTTCCATCCCGATGTTCTCGCTAATTTTCCAATCCCGGTGTTCTTGTCACTTTTTACAATCCCGATGTTCCTGATAATGTTTAATAACTTGGTGCCTTTATAAAATAACCAATTTGTAACCATAGTAAAAAGTCTGGTAAATTAGTAAGTCTAGTGAACAAATTAACAAATTTAAAACCAGTGTTTAAAACTAAACTAAAAGATCTAGTAAATGAAAAAGTCTAGTGATCTGTCTCATTTGAAACAATGTTTTATTTTTAACTCGTTGTATGACTGGTAAAACAGGTTTTCAAACACGGAAAAATAAGTGAAAAAAAGCAGGAAAAACGGGAAAAAAAGAATGAAGGACTGATTTTCTCTTTATAAATTATAGCCCATGTCCTATTCTGATGTATCAGCTACATTATGGTAGAATTTCATTAAAATCCATTCAGTAGTTTTTGCGTGAAAGAGTAACAAACATCCAGACAAACATTCACAATTATAATAGTAGTAGGATTATCCAACATTTTAAAGCAGTAAACAAGCCCTTAATTCATTATTTAGGTTTTCCATAATTTATTTTTAGAAAAGCACATTTAAGCAAGCATAAAACATGTTAAATATTAAGATAATAATCCATACTCGCGGAAAAACTGGAGTTGCCCCAAAAATCGCTATTTTCCGAATTCAGGTTTTTAACCACGGTAAAGTTGCTTTCTCTATATCGCAATAACAACGCAAGAAGAAGCCAACTTGAATTGGCACCGTTGGCCGTTCAAGAAGCAGTCGCGGGAGAATCGGAACACAATGATTTAACTTAAAAAAGTATGGATTATTTGAAAAAACCCAAATTTGTTCGCGGGCCGCCGGATGATCTGTAGTTTTCTGTATCTATCCGTAACTCCGTAGTTTCCACTCTATTTCCGTAGCAACTGCGGAAATTCCGTAGAAGTTGGAGTGTATGCAATAAGGAATAAAAAAAAGGAGCCAGATTATTTTGCGTCCCTCCACTTGACTAGAGATTTCGATTGCAGCCCACGAGTACTTGGGTTAGACCAGGGTTTCCTAAAGTGGTCGGTTTAAAGTTTAACTTCCAGAAATTTTTTCTGGGGGAGGACCCCCAGACTCCCCCCTTTAGGAGGTCATAAGACGATTTTGATATTGAAAATTCTTAGCCACCCCCCCAAAAAAATAATCTTGTATCCGCCGCTGGAGTGGAACCAGCTGTAAAATTTTAGTTAAATTTTCATTCATAAATTATATTTCTTAAAAAATTCAGTCGGATTTTCGAAAGGGGGTCGATGGCCTAGGTAAAATACTACTACCAAGGGGTCGATGCATGAAAAAGTTTGGGAACCCCAGGGTTAGACTCACTTATTCACATTAAAAAAAACTTTGAATTGAGATTGTAAGAGCGTAATTTCCGTACGCCCCCTCCCTTGATCGCTCGAGTGCGCACACCACCTGTTGATTGAAAGCGCCCATTGTGTGGAGAAAAGGAAGGTCGGGGTGGAGTCTCAATGGGTTGATTCGAAACCAGCTGCTCTTCTGAACGACAGTGAACCAAGTTTTAAAAAGAAAGTGAAGCAGGATGCATTTTCGCCGATCCCAACCGTTTCGTCCAACGAAGACTCAGGCGCATGCGTCGAAGTCTGCGAAGTCTGAGGTTGTTCCAGTTCTTACATTTTGCTTGGCGATTAAATTGGACTTGGTCCGATTGGTGATAAAATTACTTGGATATATTCTGTTTTTTTTTCGTTTACAAGTTTATAGTACATTTTTAGCGGAATTGAGGGTGGGATATTTAAGATATCAGCCAATTTTTGTAAAGCCATAGTACTTATCTCACGTGTTAAAAGTAAAATATCATTTAAAAATTTTAAATAATAATTTAAAAGTTTTAATCTACTTTTGTTCGTAATTGACAGTTATGTACATAATAAATTTGTTTATCTTGACTAATTATCTAACCTTTGGTATGTAATAAAAATGTATTCCAATGAGACTGTATTAAATATACAGTAAAATGAAAATGAAGTCATTTTTACTTGAAAATGTGTGAAATTTATAAATAAGGATATTTTCTAATATTATTGATTTATTAATAAATATTATGTTATGTAAGCATTTTTACTAATATAATGTAATTGTGTTTTAATTATGCTTACGTAATATAATGTTTTAAAAGTATGTTAATCCAAAGTTTAAAAGAATTATAACTGAAGGGTTTTTTGTGAACAGAAATTTAACTTTTAGATAATTGAATTCTGTGAATAAATGAATTCTCTGAATTCAGACGTACTCCCCACTTGTGTGTAAGTTTTATTATGAAACGAAATTAGAGTTAAGTAATCCCAAAATTAAGTATCCGAAAAATTTATAAGGGTTAAGTAAATATATACTGGTGTTTCAAAAGTCAGTTTCACTGCTTTTATTTGGAACCAACGCCTCCTAGCCTCATGGAAATATGATCTACACCCCTGTGTAAGTGACCCTAAAAAATCCACTGAGAAGACTTACACTTACAGTGCCTCTTTAGGCAAAATAAAAAAGTTAAAAAAATTAATCAAAAATGGAGGAGATAGACCCAAAACCATAATGAGAGTATTTTTGTCATTGGAATTAAAAACGCACTGAAAAAAATATAATTCATGGAGATAAATATGTGGCATGTAAAAACAACACTTTTCAGTTTTTTCAAATGTTGATTAAATTTGTGTCTTTATTTAACTAAAAAAACACAAAACTACATAAGGACACTGGAAACTTGGTGAAGTTGCTAACTTTTTCATTTTTGAGGCCTGAAAAAGTGCTATTTTCACATGCTAAATATATCCAAGTATATTTTGGGTAACATTTGAAACCCCCCTTGGCAGCAAAGATAAGCAAACCACAAACCTCCCTCATTATTAGGTAAGAAAACTGCCCGATCCCCTTTTTTATATGAACAAATTTTGAAGTAAAATTTATTTTTGGTTGAATTTTGGATTTATGCAGTAAACGAGAGATTTTTAAAAATTCAGTGTTAGTAAGATCTTATGTAAACGTCACTGACTTCCCTTCCCATCCCATGTTGTCTGGAAAAATAAGCAAAGAGCAAACCCGACCCCCTTGGTGCTTACATGATATTTGAACGGCCCCTGTAGAAAAAAATTTTTATTAAAAAATCCACATATTTTGTGGATTTTATATATATAACAATCAGTTTATTTTTATTTAGATTTACAACATATGTGGATTTTTTAATGATTAAAAGAAAGGTTTAAAAAAACTTTTGCTTAAACTTTGCTAAACTGTGAAAAAAAATGCTTACGTTAGGTATAATTCATGAAAGTAAAAATTGTAAAACAGAACATTCAGAACTCTTAAGTGTTCCTAAACATATTCTCAAAACTCTCCAAAAACGCGATTTATGCCAAAATTTGGCAACCCCATTCAACACCACGGAGTTTTGTGGAAATATCCAAGTCCGAACGCATGCGCTTGAGTCTTCATTGGACGAAACGGTTGGGATCGGCGAAAATGCAAGCAGGATTATCTTTTGGTCTCGTCTTTTATTGAGTTTTTTTAAAAAGTTGATCCTATAAACTGGGAATGAAAATATATAGACTTTTTTTGTTGGGGGGGGGGTAATTTAGGACAAAATTAATAGAGCTTTTCACATCACGTGATTTGGCCCTAGCAACAGCCCAAACAAACGCCTAGCAACAGGTTCGCGCATACTATTTGTTTTGCCCTCCAAGGGAGCCCTCCACGGTCGTGAAAATAACTGGTCGTGACGTCATCGCGAAAAGCATATTGTGTTCATGGGAAATATTGGGCCCCTGAAACATTTTCTGCATTACGGAAAAAAAACGGTTAAAGCACCCCATGAAGTTATAAACAATAGTAAGAGACATCACGGGAGTCGATCCCGGGGGGGAGACAGGGGAGACGCGCCCCCCCCCCCAATAATGGGGAACGTTGTTTTAAAAAAAATCTTTTTTTTTATTTTTGAGGGAGGCCTAAATGTGTTTCTCAAACTATAATCATAACAGATGGCGTCAATTTACCAATGACATCTAACATCAGAGGTGTATACAAGAGGGGGACGGACCCCCATCATTTAGAATAGGTTGAAGCCAGATTGGAGGACATTATAACATAATTTGGTTATGTTAAAATTAACCTTTGTAGGTTTAATCAAGAAGAGAACAGGCGAGCTTGTAAAAAACACATATTGTTTATTTACACTAACTACACTCTAATCAAAACATTATTAATTAAATATCTTTAGAACAGTATAACAATAGTAGAAGTTGTTTTCTTTAAACAATGATACTAGTTTATTTTAATTTGTGACTAGTAGATAAATTCTAACACTAGTATATATTTTAATATGTAACAGACATACGGCCGTATTCTACTCCTCCTAAAACCACGTTTATTCGGGGTTAATTGTAATCCGGTAAATTTGGGGGGTAAGTTGAATTACCGTGATAATCTACATTAAGAGAGAAAAAACTGCGTTCTTTTGAAATGTAAGGACTCTAATGTGAAAATTAAGGACTTTAAGGGCACTTATGTAAGGACTAGGACAATCAAGGAGAACTTTTAAGAATTTTAAAGGTATTTCAAGGACGCCAATGGAGACAATACTAAGAGACTCTTATTTACCTGAGCTTTCCTTCGGCTGGTCCCGCCTTGAGCACGTCCGAGATGGCGATGGAAGGGTCTCCGTTCGTGAAGTGGGGGTTGTCCCTCCCTCCGCTCACAGCGATGCCGAACCCGTAACCAGACACCTGCAACAACATTCACTCTCATTAACAAACGGTTAAAAAGAATATATTAGTCAAAATGAACTAACAGCCGTATTCACCGGTAACTTGACCGGTGGTTAACCGGGAGTCAAACCTCTGACAGCCGTATTAACCAACGCGAGCCGATCCACAAATTATTCACTAATCGTACAAACCATGGTCGAAGTTTTTCCGATGACGAGATTTGGACCTTATCAACCAACATCCAACAATCATGGTTTCTTCAAACCACAGTTTTGTATGTAACGCCACTTCTGATTGGACCGCGATGACGCCAGGCATCGAGCCCGGCTGTCCGCGCTTTTGGCTGAAAGTTCATAGTTCAGTGTAAATTATTTCCTGTAAAATTATCTACCTGCTTTAAAACATTTCTATCGCAACTAATAATAACTATACAACCAATTACAGAAAATGACTTGAACTGGTGTTCTATATTTCCTGCTTTACATTCGAAATTGTTTTTACAATCCTCGTAATCTTATGGCTACACTGAATGGGTTTATTTCAATATTATTTTTAAAATACTCACACGTATCTAAATATATTGATTCACCTATCTAAAAATAGACTATTTTTGAAAGAATTTAAAGGAATTAATAGTTAAAAGGGGAAAATTTTGAAACTTAAGTAAGAGCCGTGCTAAATATTTAAACCTCAAGTATTTTAAGAGCGCCATCTATCAAAACGAGAGCGAACTCTAAACCTTATGGTTCATGACTTTTTAAACAATTTTCATGAGAAGCTTTTCTTTATTATTACACTTTAAGCAACCATTATTTTGATGATTAAAGCACATATACTCAAATATAAATATAATTTGTGATCAAATTCTTCTTAAATGTCCATTTTCGCAAAAATAAACCACGGATAACCCACCAAAGTTGGGTGGTCAGATTTTGGGTGAAAAAAACGATGGTTATTCGTTAGTTGGGGCTGGTTGATAACGTTTTACTTAGGATCAGCGGATAATCCTTCAATCCATGGTTGAACCACGATGGTTAATACGGCCGTGATTGGTGGAGAAAAAATTTTCCTTCTTTTACTGTCAATCAGAAGCTTGACTGCAGTTTAGCCGCCGGTCAAGTTATGGGGGATTTACACCACCGCTGCAAGAGCTGCAAGTCATGCAAAAAGCGGAATATTTTAGTACCCGCTACTCACAAAAGATGGCGCTCGTCAATTGGTTTATTCGAATAACAAATTCCCGTTTCTTGCCTCAAACCGAAAATGTCGCGTTTACAGTAGTGCTGTAAAGGCGGCTTTAGACCACGCGGTTCGCGACAGCGATTCCCCGACATCCAGTTCGCGACAAAAAATTGACCCTCTTCCCTTAATTGAACAGCGCCATCTTTCGAGAGGTCGCTGAGTTACTGCGGTTGTCGAAATTCCCGAAAACCGCGGAATCGCTGTCGCAAACCGGGTGGTGTAAAGCCTCCATAAATCCCCCATTACCGTTGAATAAGGCCGTAAGAGCATGTATACACATTCCTGATATGGATATGACACAATCAGCTGAAGTGAAGCTCGGGGGTTAACTCCGGTTTCCCCAAGTTAACTTTGTCCTCATTTTATCGACCCAGGAGGGGTGAAAGTTATCTACCTTGGAACAGAACTGTGGGGTGGCAGCGAGGTACTCTACCACTATGTCAGTGGGCTACATTCGACACAATATCAAACGACGTCAAAAAATTATCTCGTGGCGTTCAGACAACACAACAATGTTATAGTCCATGTTTCAAATTGTTCGTTTTGAGTTTGACCGAGACCATTATAACATTGAGGAACTATTTATACTCTGTTCATTTAGAATTGGCGCCTGAGACGTAATGTATTAGAAGCTTTTACGACTGTAATAATCATCGAACATTTTTTCTTGTGCAATAAATAACAAGGTAGCCGAAACAGAAGTAGTTAAAATACTGTAAAATAATCGGTCCCTGAAGTTGTGGGATGAGTGTTATTAGGCGTTTTTGATCCTGTTTCAGGCGCCAATTCTAAATGAACAGACTATAAATCAGTCAGATGAAACCAGAGTGATATAGTAATAATAAAGTTCATTCCTTTGTCAGCCTTGCCAATCCCTTTTTTCATTTATATTTATGTATTTTCATTGTGTCTTTTTTTCTCATTTATTCTCGAATTCCATTTTCCCATGGACGAGCTTTGGCTTCTTTGGGTTAAATATGTAAAATTTTTATTTTTATTACTTTTTTCCACTTTAATTTGTATTCAGTATGTCATCTTTTTGAAAAAATTTATTTTGTGGTTTATTGTTTTGTTTGTTTAAATAAATTTTGAATTTGAAAATTAATAAAAAAGTTTTTTTTAGTTTTGGTAGTGTAACAGTACGGCCAGCACGGAACTTTATAGTCACAATAAACGGCCAAACAATAAATTAAAATGAGTTTGCAAACACAAAGTGAAACCCACAACCCTCCATTTATCGCGTATTATTCCATTCGTTTCAAAATCCCGACGATAATTTCGACCAAAACGGCGTTTTCCCCCTCCTAAGCAGAAGAGGGGGAGGCATCTCCATTCGTTCTGTAGCAAACGATGCACGAAAGGAACAGTTCTTCTTTCGTGACGAATAGAGTATGCAGGGAATTCTTCAGAGGCAGAGTGGCTTAAGTCAATTGAAGAGGGAAGCATAATTCAGAAGTGTACACGCAAATCGTAACCAGAGGCGGTCCCTAACTCACAATATGTATTGTATGTTACGGGAAAGTGATTAATTGGGCATTATTAATAATGCCCAGAGTGGATGAGGGTAAGGTGATAAATTTCATTGATCAATGCCATTGAATTTATCACATTGCCCTCCTCCACTTCGGGCATTATTAATAATGCCCGATTTATCACATAGCCCCGTAACATTAATTGTTACAATTAATGTTACGGTTATTATTATACATAATAAAACACAGACACATAAAAGCAGCAAAAGTTGCCAGAGCTTGGAATTTTTCAGTATGCTACGATCGTTAAAAGAGATATTCAGTTTGTAACTAGTACTTGTTTCTTGTTTGTAATATTCTACAGAATGGTGCCCTTTTTCCCAACTTGGGAAATTTAGGGGTTTGATAAAACATTTCCTACAATAAAATAGATGAAAAGCATCACTTTGCATATGCCTTAGTTAGTTCTATAAGCGCGTTCGACACTATATCTAGTGAATACAGCTTCCAATTTTGGAACTCCAAACCAGTTGTTAGAGCACTTACGCCACTTTGCCTCTCAAGGGGATCCGTCATGAATGGGATGCGTTTCCCCCCCGCAAAACAAACACGGAACGCCTTCGATTTTAGGCGAGACGAAATCGCTTCATTTGTTCTCTGAGAGCCAGAGCAGTGCAAGTCACTTATAGCATTACAGGGTGTTTCTAAAGGTTGGTGCCAAACTTGACATGCATGTCTATCTTGTCATGACAAACGAAATTTTCAGAGGACAATGTTCGACGGCGAAGAAGCAAAATATAACTCTTATTTGACGGAAACTTTTTATTACAGATTCGGAGAAAGCCCTAACCAAATAAGAAAAAACCTCTTTAAACCAAATTTCATCAAATCTGTCTTGCTTCCTTTGTTCTTTAACTCCTTAACAGGGTCACCCGAACTGAGCTCGGGCAACTACACGAGCAGAATTTGTGATGCCCGAACAGAGTTCGTTTCCGTTTTGTGAAGCCCAAACTGAGTTCGTTTCGATGATGATAGTGATTTTGATTTTTCTTCGTTTAGAGATTGGGAGACATTATGTTTGGATAATCTTTCTCCTAATTCAATAAGATGAGTGCGTAATCCAATACTTTTTTATGTGTGTATTAAAATAATTAATAGTACACTTGTAATTTCATTTAATTTTTGATTTTTCTCTCTATATTAAAAAAAAGTATCAGTGACCGCCGCCGCCGCCGTCACCGCTGATTTTGAAAATTTTATTTTTGAACACTTTGAACTATCACTACGCAAAAACTATTTGAAGGAATATTATGAAATTTTGACCATTGGTAGACAAATGTATGAGGGTAATTTCAGTTTCCTGACCTTATTAATTAGATAATTAGTTCTGGAGTTATTTAATGTCAAAGTCGAAAATTATTTTTTTCGGCTGCGAGTTCGCCCCCAGAAAAATCTGTTTACAGCAGAAACATGATTTTTTGCAGACACATACTCTTAGGTATGAAGTTTTGCACCTCGTCGCCCTTTTTTCGAATTTCGAATTATATTTTTGGAGTAATTAAATTCTAAAGTTTCGAAATTTTTTACCCTTTTTCTGTTTTTTCGTTATAACAGAAAAACTAATCACAGTAAAACTATGATATTTTAAACGCACATACAATTATTTTTTATAAAAAGATTGGCGTTTTGTTTTTTAAAAAATTCGAATTATTTTTAGAATTATTAAGATTCAAAGTTTCAATTTTTTCATCTCTTTCTGGTCGTTCACTAGAGAAACAGCCGATTTTTATGAGTCTGATTTCTTGATTTCTTTTACTTCCGACGATTCACTAGAGGTGAATTCCAGCTAACTAGTCACCCGGGTGGAAAAAAATAAACTTAATCAAAACCCCAAGTGTTATACATCATTGGAAAGCTTAAAGTCTATAGAATTGGAAACAAACATTGGTTTTTACAAATATTAGCTCTATTTTGTAGAGGAAGTCATCAAAAACCATGTATTGTAAAAGTTTGGTTGCTGCTGAAATTACCGACTTTTTACCTTATTACATCTGTAAATTATGCCATAAAAGTTGTTCCACAGAAGTTTATTATTGATGTTAGATCTCTAAATATAAAATAAATATGTGTTTACAAGTGATTTAATCAAAAACTGCCTAGCTGGGGGTCTATTTGTCGTACCAGGTTGAGCATGTAACGTCTGTTACAAATTTTACTAAAGTTTGTCTCACATTGTGAAAAATGGTTTTTGAAACTTTTATTCCCACTTTCTACTTTAATTTTAAGGTTACAGAACTAATAACATCAAAATTTGTGAAAAAAAATTATTTTACCTGTAAATACAGGTGTAACAGACGTTACATGCGTCTGTCGTAACGGACGTTACAATGTTAATGTAACGTCTGTTACACATATAACTTGGCATAATAAAAGCTTAATAAGGAACCTACTATTAATAAATTAATTTATTTTAATTTATCAATTATATTATTAATTGGAAGTAATAAATTTTAATTAAAAATTAATTATGTCGTGAATTTTATTACTTTATCTTACTATGTGTCAACCAAGAATTTCCAATCTATATTTGCAAAACTGAGGCATCTAGGGCGCCATGTCAACAATCATGAGGAGGGGGCAATCCCCCTTTTAATGGCAAAAACAATATTTAATTAAATTAAACATTAATAAAACTTTTTCAGCAAATTAGAATTCAAATAGTACTAACTTTCAGGCATCCTGAGATCCAAGGTGTATAACGATTTTTCTCAGCAATTTTATTTTAGCTTTTTTTTCACAAATAAAAATTAGAAGATCAGGTATTTAGGATGCTAATAAATTAAAAACCGTTAACTTCATTTTAGTTACAATTTTAACTTCATTATAATGGAACTTTCAATTTTAAAATGGTTGTCGTAGTGAATTTTTTAACAATGTACTTCAGATTTAATTTATCATTATAACTTAATTTCTAGGAACATAAAGCTTTATTGTGAAAGTAATGATCATTACTTTACCCTTATTTACCCATTACTTTATCATTACCCTTATTTCCAAGCAGCATGACTAATATAATATTATCAGTGTTGGCCATTATTAAAATGTACTTAGAAATATCAGTCAATATAGCTTAATTTTTGTTTTGGCTGGCCAATGCTGTTTCTCAGACACATTTTACTTAATTTAAAAGGGCAGGTAAAATAATATTATTTTGATTATTTTTAAAATAGTTCTTTTTTTATTTGAAAAGCCACTCGTAGAACGATATTTAAAGGTATTGGCTAATATCGTAGCATTGGTAAATTAATAAATTAAAAAACTAAACTCATTAGCGCAACAGCCCTAGTGGGCCAAGGCCTACGATGCCCATCTTCGTTTTCGTGACCGTGGGGCCCTGGGGTGCAAGGTGTTCGGCATTTGTCCCGGTTAGGTGGTCATTCTAACGCGAGACCCCCAGTGTTTAGTTCCCAAGCACGCTTGGTCCTCATTTTATCGACCCACTGAAGGGATGAAAGGCTGAGTGGACCTTGCCCTGCCCGGGAATTGAACCCCGGGCCTGTGGTGTGGAAGCGCGAAGCACTATGCCACTGGGGCTTCAAATTAATAAATTATTTTAATTTTAATAAGTTCGTTCATTCATTCATAAATTCATTTTGAGGGCTTTTAACCTTATTTTTTAGTAATTTTAAGTGCTACCCAATGCATAATATTTATCGGTATTTGTGATATTTGCCAATATTAACAGGTTTAATCATTCAAAATAGTTTTTGTATGTTTTAACCCTTTTTTTTACTTAATTTAAAGCTCTTGACTATGTATGATATTTTTTATATTTGCGATATTGGCTGATATCGAAACATTGTTTAATTAATAAAATGCATGAAATTTAATTTTAACAGGTTTATTCATTCAAAATAATATTACTTTGTTGGTCTATAACAGTGGTTCCCAAAGTGGTCCATATGGACCCCCAGGGGTCCACAGTGACTTCCAGGGGGTCCACGGTCATGAAAAATAAAATTGGGGGTTCACAGTAACTTCTAGGGGGTCCACAGTTACTTTAATAGATCCACGGAAAAGTTTCTTTAGAATGAAAAATTTTGATAAGTTTCAAAAATTTTGTCTTTTTTATGATGAATTATCTTTTATTATGAAAAGTTGGATATCACTGAGTACTCAAAACGCGAGCAGGGGCGATGGAATATTTTCTCTCTTATCGCGGTGGAGAGCCCGTCACTCATAAGCCATTAACTTTGACAAGCTTGTAACCAAAACAAAAAATTTAAAGTTTTTATGTCTTGAAATGTAGTGACATTAAAAGTTAAGGTTTGTTTTTATTACTTTTTAAATGTTTGATTGTTATAATTTTCTTAAAAATACCGTAACCTATGAATGGCAAAAGTAAAAAAATTATTTAAGGTAAAGAAAAATAGGTAAAAATTTTAAAAATTTGTGATATAACATGCTTAACAAGGACGAAAACTTCCTTTAAAAAAATTTGTTTATGCGGGGCTTAGAAATATATTCAGGGTGTTTCAAAATTGCGTTGCACGGATTTTATTCGTCACCAACACCTCCTAGGGTCATGGAAGTAAGGTCTACCCCTGGGTAAGTGAGCCTGGAGAATGCACTGAAATGACTTACAGCGCCCCTAGCGGCGAAATTAAAGAGTTAAAAAATTAATTTAAAAACTAAAAGAGATAGAGCAAAAACCCCAGTGAGAGTGTTGTTGCCAACGTCATTAAGAACTCCCTGAAAAAATTTTGATCAAAATATCTTGAATATTCGCGGAGATATTAGGATGTGAAAATAGCACTTTTTCAGGGGTCAAAAAAGAAAATATTTGCATATTTGCAATTTTTCAGTGTTATTATGTAGTTTTGTGTTTTTTAAATTTAACGAACACAAAATTTAAACGAATAATAAAAAAATTTGCAAATATGCGAACTTTTTCTTTTTTGACCCCTGAAAAAGTGCTATTTTCACATGCTAATATCTCGGCGAATATTCAAGATATTTTCATGCAATTTTGAAACACCCTGTTTTAAAGGTTTTTAGCTACTTTTTGAATAGTCCCTATAACATGGGGTCCACGGGGTACGAAAAATGTCGTCAGGTGGTCCACGGGGCAAAAAAGTTTGGGAACCCCTGGTCTATAACCTTGTTTTTTTACTAATTCAAAGCTCTGGACAGTGTATGATATTTATCGGTATTTGCTATATTGGCCGATATTGCAGCGTTGTTTAATTAATAAACTACATCAAATTTAATTTTAACAGGATTATTCATTCAAAATAACACTATTTTGAATGTTTTTAACGTTGTTTTTTTAGTAATTTAAAGTGCTAAACAATGTACGAGATTTATCGGTATTTACGATATTGGCCGATATTGTAACAACCCCAATCGATAATCTTGGAGTACATGAGTGGTTCTTATGAAGTTATAATCCTCCTCATCAACTTTGACTTAAATATTCAAGGCCTAAATGGTATGCATTTCGTACGACGTAACGTCCGTAACACCATGTAACGTCCGTTACGAAAGTTTAGAATTTTTTAAAAAATACAAAAAATGACTGAATTTTTTAGTCAATGCTGTGATGTATTGCGTACATGTCTAGTAATGTTATTTAAATTTTCTTTAAACTAAAATGCCTTATAGATTCACATACTTTTTAAACTGATGACACTAAAGTGTAAAAGGGCTTCCATTTGATGTAACATCCGTTACAAAAAACAATAATTTCTCCCCCACTTCACACCCCCGGAAATATATTTTCAAACATGAATATCTTTTATTCAGAACTAGTTTTACTAGGAAAAAATATATAATCATTATTATGAGACGTTTTTATGCCCTTAAAAATTTTTTAAACATCGAATTTTCGTACGAGTGTAACATCCGTTACGTTGGAATTCACCTAGATACACGTGCATTTTATAAATTTAAAAGATTTTAATGGCATGCTTTTTTTCTCTAAGATGGTTGATGATAATTAGTAGACTTGCTGGATATTTTTTAAAAACATTTCGATTAAATTATTGACAAGTTAAACAAGGATTATTGACAAGGATATTTCAGTTGCAGTTTTATTTTGATATTTTTGTAGTAATGGTCCGAATTAAGTTATTGATAAGTTAGAGAGATAAAAAGTTTCGATATTAAATGATGATTAACTAAGCAGCCAAGTTCCAGGTTTCACCGGATAGTTAAGATGAAACAAGCGAGCACTGCTCGCTAAGATCGCGAAGCGATCTTCAAAGAACTGCGAAGCAGTTCCGGGGGTTGGTGAGCGATAGCGAGCAGGGGGCAGAGCCCCCTAGTGTTGTAAAAAAACATTTTCTAACACTAATAATAATATAAAGAACAAAATTTAACAGTAAAAAAATTCCATATTTGGTCAATTTTTCTGAAATAAATGTCACTGTTAAGGGGTTAAAGAGGAACTCTCAGGAAAGAAAAGTAAAACGCGAAAATGAAAAACATTTTAGTCCAATAATCACAAAAAAACCCCAACATTATTCGTTCAGTTAGCCAAAATGGTCGATCTCGCAGCAGTTTAAACAACAAAACCGATTTTGACAGAAGAAGTTAATCCCCAAACAATCCATTCCTCGAGAGATTTAACTGCAACCGGAAGAAAATTACTCAAGCTGCTGCACTTAATAATTCGGTTGATATTTTCCCTCGAAACAACTCGATTCGATTAATCAAATTGCGAAAGGGCGTTCTTCATTTCCGGCCAGGTAATGGAGGTTTGAGACTAAAAGGGGAGAAATAGTTATATGCTAGAAATACAGATGAGTTTAGTTGTGTATATGGGAAAATTCATCATTTTCCCATTTAAAAGATCCCATTTGCTCCGAAAATAACAACCAATTCGCTGGAATAATAAGCATTGTCATTTTTAAACGATCATCCATCTAAAGAAGAAAAAGAAGATTTCTAGAATTCATGAAGAATAGAAGAAGTAATTTCGCTATTATCCAACCAACTATCAATCGAGTTAAACAGAAATGTTGTACGTACTTCAAGTAAAGTTACTGGATATTAACGTTGTGCTCGAATGGTATATGTATTACGAACCATGACACTATGAGAAAAACTTTATACACTATTGAAACACTCCATTGAAAGTACGGGTATTACGACTTTGTTAACAAAAAACTTAATATATTTTTTTTTCATTTTTTTATTTACAACATTCATTGTTTCTAGCAATGGAGAATTGCAGCATCTCTCATAAAATTCTGAATATTCAATTTTAAATTAAAAATTCTCCCCTGATTCCAAAAATATGCTTGTCTTTACCCACAATTTTTTTTCAGTTAATTATGAGATATTTTATTACAGAAAGACCCTAACATTGTGACGTCACATGTGCCTCTTGGAAATGTGGGAAACACCGTTTTCATCGAAACACTAGGCTATAAAAAACTAGAGCTCAGTATTTCAAAGCGGAAAGATAGTAAACAAGGCACATATGACGTCAAAAGCTGTTTCAGCTCAGTCAGAAAAGAAGCTATTTTAAATTGAAAATAACTTAAAATTTAGGGCTTTGAAAGCTAAATTAAAATGTTTTTGGAGGTTTTAAGCCATTCTGAATACATTAAGATTTAAAAAAAAAATTGACTGCAATTATTCATTGCTATTAGCACCAATAATAAATTGCCAGTTAGGGGGAACTTAACTTAAGATTGAATTACTAGTAATAATAATCCCCACAACCAGGCCCGTATTTAGGGTTTTTGCCACCCTGTGCATATCGATTTATTGCCGCCCCCTTTTTCAATATCTGTTTCACTTTCAAGTAAATGCCCCCTCCCATCATTTGACTCTCTTTTAACTCCTTATGACTGTCACCATTTAACTCAATCTTTCTCGGAAATGCTGGAATTTTCCTGTTTTCCCTCTCATAAAGAATTCTTTTGGGGGTCTGGGGGTACCACCCAGAAAATTTTTGAAAATAGGCCCCTAGAAAACTGGGAATTTACTCATTTTTGGCCCTTCACGTGAAACTGTTTGGTACATTTTTTTTAAAAACTGTATAGTATGTATCATTTTGAATTGGTGTAATCTGCCGCCCCCCAAAATTTTGCCGCCCTGTGCTATAGCACATGTTGCACGTGCCTAAATACGGCCCTGCCCACAACAAAAGGGGAGTTGAAAATTTAGTGAGAGTGACTCCATACACTCTTGTAGTGTACTACAATTAATTCATGGTCATAACAGATGACTTTTGGGTAACTTTTTAAGAGAGAAAAAGTGATCAATAGGGTGATCAATACGCAATTTCGGTACCCTTCCCTCACGAGCAATTAATCCCTTCGAAGGGCCAACAAAGGGGGCGATAAAAATACCTCATTACTGAGTTTATGAGCTATTTCGGACGATCGCCTTGGTTTTCAGTTAGCAGTATACAGCACATTTAGGGCAGTCAATCAGATACTCAATTTCATTATTATTTTGTATAAGGGGAAAATTTGCACATCAAATTAGTACGTACAATGGAACCAACTAACATTACAGTGAGCGGTGATCTTTGGGTGTGATTAAAAGGGTCTAAAAGTGAGCTAAAACACTTTTTAGGGGGGAAAATACCCTAAATATTAATGATGGGACCCCCAATTTCACCCGAGTCACATTTCCCACTAAATTTTGCGTACAAATTTAAATTTCTAAGAGTAAGTTATCCAACACTATTTATAAAAAGAGACAGCTAAGAAAAAGGGTTGTTAACCCCCCTTGGGAACAAGTCTAGTCCGTCTACAAGGGACCGTTTTAACTTAACGGAACTTGTCCGTTGGGACAAGTTTTATGGGGCCGTCCATAAATGATATAATCAGGCTTGGAGGGGGTTCATTTATCTGTGACACGGGAGGTTTCCAGAATTGTCACATTGACATCAACAAAAACAAAACAATGTCAACAAAACAATGACACATTGAAAATCAATAACAAAAGAAAACTAAGGAACATTTTTTTTTCTGGAAAAGGCAGCTTATGGCATTATTACTAAATTCATACTAGTAACAAAATAAGAGTTCACTTTAAAATTGCTAATAATTATTACTATGATTATATTGTTAATACTTAAAATAATTAATGTTATAAGGCGGGGTGCACTTGAACTTCAATAAGAACATAGGTCGCAGATTCTTACCAGGAGTATTCCAAACTTATAACCAGGGTTGGAAAAACATGTATTTTTTTAATAAAAAACATGTTTTATTTGCTGTTTTTTTACCCTCGACAAAGAAATGCTAAGTAAACCCATGATTTTTTAAAATTTAAATTTGATTTTCCAAATTGAAATTAGATTAATAAAGCTATACGTTCATTTAAATGATTTTTGTAAGTTTTCTTCACAACATCGTGCTCTTTATCAGGTAATGTACTATGTCATGGCGATTTGGTGTTTGCACCCAAGCCTTATACTTGGCACCATCTTTTTAAGCTCTGAGTGATCCACACTTGAAAATGGTGAGTTTGTTGCCTTTAAATAAAGGGAGAAACTTGCTAAATATGTGTTTTAAACAAAGGTTTTTTTGCTTTGTTTTAAACGTAACAACCCTGCTAATAATCGGTAAGTTTTGAGAGTGACATGTGACAAAGGGGGATGATGAAGTGTGACAATTTGTGACATAGGGGAGGGAGAGGGTCAAAAAATGTTGGAAGTGACATTATTTATGGACGACCTCTTAAAAAGCGGCAGCTTGACTTTTTGGTCGATTGTCTTGCCTTCGGAAAGGGGACATCCATAAATTACGCGAGGTCAAAAAGGGGGGAGGGGTTTGGAAAAATCTCACCAAGGGGGGAGGGGGGTCGATTAAAATCTCACGACAACTTTTAAAGTTAGAAATTATACCGATTATTTTTAAGTATGAGAAAGGAATAATACCCACAGATAAGATACTGTGGTGATTTTTAGGCGGAATAATGTCCTTTTCCCCCACATCGTTAATAATGGAAAAGTTTTAGGTGCTCTGAAGCACAAAATGCAAATGAATAGGATAGAAAATTATTTTTAAAAGTTTTAGGTAAATCTCACTTGGGGGGGAGGGGGGGGGGTCCAGCAAAATCTCACTAAATCTTACCAAGGGGGGAGGGGGGTCCAGATTTTGGAAAAAACACCTCACGTAATTTATGGATGTCCCCAAATGGAATCTTAAGGGAGTTGAGAGAAAAAAAAATCATCTGAGAAAATGTTTATGTATAGAGATAAGGCGTAAACAAACTAATCGCTGAACTTGCTCAGAAGGGAGAAAAAAGAAAGAAAGATTGCGGCTAAAAGGTCAAGGGAGGGAAAAAAAGACTGAACTCGCTGATGACATTGCTCGACAGATTTTTAATTAACTCAAAAAGAAAGGAGCAACAGTTAGTCGAGCGCTTTAGAAGAACAGTGGCTTAAGTCAACGAATGTGAAAAATCTGAAGTAACCATGAAGTACGAAGGGTTTAAGCAAGATCTCATTTCAGAAAAATTTCATTTCAAGCTAGGGTTGGCAAAAACCAGGGTTTTTTTTGAAAAAAACCCAAGTGGGTTGGGTTTTTTCAATAAAACCCTGAAAATAACAACATAAAACTGGGTTTTTTCGGAGTTTTTCAAAACTGAAAAAACTTGGGAAAAAACTGGGTTTTTTCCAAATTAATTGGTTTCCTCCTATAAAGTGGGTTTTTTCAAATTTTAGTGAGTTCTTTCTATGTTAAATGTGTTCTGTCAAAATAATGTCAGTTTTTCCAACCCAATGAATTGTAAAACACCCCTTATTTACTGAAACCCGATTTAAATTTTGAAAAAACCCATTAAATACCTCTTTCAATAATGAAAAAACCCACTGAATAATGAAAGAACCTATTTAACTTTACAAAAAACTCTCTGAAATTGAAAAAACACCATTTAATTTTTAAAACCTAGTTTAAATTTTGAAAAAACCCATTAAAATTTTTAAAATATCCTAAATTTTGAAGAAACTGCCAAAATTTTGATTTTTCTTGAAAAAACCCAAAAATGGGTCCAAAATGTGGTTTTTTTTCGCATGGTGTTTTTTTTTGAAAAACCCATTGGGTTCAATCCAGACAACCCTGTTGCAAGCACACGCAGGATAAGTACACGCTGACGAGAAAAAAAACTGATAAAGCCTATTCGACTCTAATTTTAATGCTGGGGACACAATGTTGAATTTTACTCCAGTTATAAAAGTGTTACACATCTGTCACGTTTAATAACGGTTCTCTACTGTCGTCGTAGGTTCCGTTCTTTTAGTCTTATACCTTACTCCCTATAATACTGATCCTTAATGATATACTAATAGTATATTAAGTACTAATAGTATAGTACTGTAGGAGTATCTTACATAAACTACTCAAACTTACACAAGAAACTGTGTTTTTTGCGTTAAATACCCATAATCAGAAAAAAAATAGTTTTCATATATTTTTGGTACACAACATTTCCTGTGGTACACACAGAATTAAAGTCATTTTTGGTGTTTGAAGGAGACATTTCCTAAGTATTAAACTTTTTTTATGCTTTATTAGCCAGCGATAAATTTGAGTACTCGCCACTTTCCCCCTTTTTATGGCTAGAAACTTATCATTTCGGTAGGACGTTCCAGATATTCTGGGTACCGACATCCCCTCCCCCAATAAATCATCACAGGGTTTAACCCAGTGTTTTCCAACCTTTTACGGTCCATGCCCCATCAAAGCTTTATTCTCCATGTCCCCATGTCTTTTTTTTAAATCCTTCTCAGAAAGTAAGGGACCAATCCATAAATGGTGTCACACTTTTTTTGCCCATTTTTGACCCCCCCCTTTGTCACAAACTGTCACACTTACCCATACCCCCTTCCCCCCCTCTGTCACATGTCACGCTCTTAAACCAACAATATGTCTAACACACTAATTTGAAAGTGCCCGGAACCAAGGTTTTCTTTCGTTGATTTTCAGCTGCAGGAATGTGATGTCACAACTTTCAAACCCCCTCCCTCCCCCTTGTCACAAATTGATTAACCCCCTCCCCCCTTCTGAGCGTGACGTCATTTATGGACGGCCCCTAAATAAAACCTGGTGGTCCATGCCCCACCTGGGGGTCAATTTTATTGAAAATTTTCAAATTGCCCCCCAGAAAATCATATTGCCCCACGTTGGGAAACACTAGTAACCCTATTTTAATTTAAATATTCGGAAATCGGAAGTTCACTTTACAGAGTGAATACATTTAGTGATATTTTCGGTGTTCCCCCAGAAAAAAAGTTTTTTACACGATGTTCCTAAATATTGAGGGGGACGCTCGCGTGTTAGAAGGAACTTGGTGGACTTGGACCATTGTTCTGATCAGTGGGCGATCGATCTCTGCCGCCGCAAAACATCGCAGTTTTATCAGAGGAGAAAAAAGGACAAAAAGCCGCTAATTAAATTTTTATGCACTCAACGACAGAGACGAATAGTTAACTAGAGCGCCCATAGGCTGCAGACCAGAGCGCTCAATACATCAGGGTGTATCTAAAAAGGTTGCTGTCAAACTTAACATACTAAGGCTGTGCATGCCATGACGAACATTTTTTTAATAGGAACTCATGTCCTCAGAGGTAAGCTGGGTCCAGGGTTGGCTGGATTGGACCCAATGGGTTTTGTGAAAACATGAAAAAACATGTGAAAAAACCCTTATTTTGGACCCATTTTGTGTTTTTTCAAGAAAAATCAAGATTTTGTCAGCTTTAACATTGAAGAAAAACATTTAACGAAATAACATACCAAGAACTGCAGTTGAGTGGGTTTTTTCAAAATTTTCACAAAGTTTCAATAATTAAGGGGGTTTTTCATTATTGAATGAGTTTTTTGTAACACGTTTCAAGTTTGAAAAAATCCACTTAACTATGGAAAAACTGACATTATTTTGACAGAACACATTTAACACAGAAAGAACTCACAAAATTTGAAAAACCCACTTACTATATAGAAGAAAACCACTTAGTTTTGAAAAAACCCACGCCTTTTCCGAAAAAAAAGCCAGTTTTACATGGGTTTTTATAAAAAACCCGGGTTTTTGCCAACCCTGGCTGTGTCCGCTTCAGAGGACACAGAAACCACATTGTAAACCAATAATCCTTAAATTCTTAATTAATAGTTCCAGAGTAAAACTGCATGCTTCCCCTCTAGATGATACCCCCTATCTATGCGCGGAACGGAAATGCTCAGAGGACTAATTAGAAGCGCTTTAATGTTTAATTAAGCTTCGGTCGAAGCGTCGTTTATCAACAACGGGACACACCAATCCGGTTATCAACGAAAAATGCTGGAAAATTAATATAAACTGGAATGAAAATATGGATCTGTGACTTTTAATATTACTAATAACGTTTAATTTAATTCATTTTTATTATTATTGAATTCAGAACGTTCAATTTAAAGAACTGCATTGAAGATACTTTAATTGACATTATTCCCAAGATATTCTAAACATCATTCTTTATTCCACTATTTTAAATTCGATCTTTTAATTCATTCTAATAGAAAACTTAGTTTATGTGTCCTTAATGTGGAACTTAAAATGTCCAGTAGTACCCGCCCATTGGAAACTAATTATTTCAGGGTTCACACTCAATTTCAGTAATAAAATTCCCCGATTTTTCCAGTTCAATTTTTAAGATTTTTCAGTAAAGAAAAAAACTGGTAATTCACGGCATTTTTCGGATATTCTTGCAATTTTGAACACATAATTTTCAATAAATTGACTATTTTTTGACTATCAGTGGCATTATCACAAAAAATTTTGGGAAAAACATTGGCAACACAAGGGAGAAAAGTTCGTAAAAAAATAAAGAAATTTGCGAAAAAAAAGATAAGATGGTAAAAAACTGAGCCCATCAACTTTCACCCACAAAAATAGACCCATATCCATTCCACCATCAGCTCTTTTTAAGAAAAGGCACATAAGAGAATATTCGAACGCGAACCAAACCACCCCCCTGATTCGCTCCCGTAATCTGTGCGCCCGAGGCTGAGACGGTTTTAAGCCCCTTTTCCCGAAATAAGGACATTAAATATTCAGGAAAACGCCCCCCCCTTCACTCGGTTAGGACTTAATGACGTGCAGAAAAGAGACACTTCGTCACACAGAACAAGACTCGAATTTTCAGCAGTTTTAAGGTCAATAAGAAAAGTAATAAAATTTAAGGTCAACCTTCAAAACTCCGTTATTCAAATTTAAATATTTTCTTGTTTCTTCATTAGTCAAGCTATTCTTGACATTTTTTATTATAAGGAAAAAATCTAAAAACGTAAAAATTTGAAAGTAGTATCCCATGGCCTAATTTCCGACTTTTAATGAGGAAGTTGCGTGATTTTTTTAATCGATTCTTCATGCAAAAATAACCAATTACATAAAACTTAAGTCCGACCGAGAAATTTTGCAAAAAAAATTTAACAAAAATCCCCTTTTTCAAAGCGCGCGAAAACACCAAGAGTTTGGGATGTGACGTCATCATACCATAAACATTGTTGGAAAGCAACGGAGTTGATGGTATGATTGTTGATGTTCTAAACAATAAACGTTTTCAGTCACGTGTTTTTTTTCTCGACTTTTAAATTAAAATATTTAATTACTTGTAAATTTTTGTTTTGAAAAATTGTCTAGATATTCCATTTTACCATGCAAAAAACCATACGGAACACTTGAATGTTTATGAAAATCTGAACATGCAACTTCATTCTTGAAGAAAATTCTATACTTTAAATTAAGGTATTCACTGTGACACATTAGTTTGAATTCCATATTGATTTAATTAAAACTAAAATACTTTTCAAGGAACCAAATAAGTCGCTTTAATTTTGGAGTAATCCTTCACGACGAAATGTTTCCCTGACCCATGGAGAACCAACTTTGTTTAAAATAAAGAGTTTTCCCATGATGGTGAAATAGTTCTCAAGCAGAACGTCCCTCTAACGATTTTCCACTCGCCCGAGTACACACATCATCCACGTCGCTTTCAAAGGGGACAGTATTTACCCCGTTCCTTTTGAAGTGCTATTTTTGTCGTAACTTCTGTGTTTTTCGACATCAAAGGGAGTTTGATTAAGCTCAGTCGGGTTGCTATTTGAACTTGTTCACAAATCCGTGCTTATTCTCTACCGCATGTTTAACGTTCTCCACACACTATACTCTGTTCATTTAGAATAGGCGACTGAGGCGTAAAGTATTAGAAGCAGTTACTACTGTAATTATCATGGAAAATTTTTTCTAGTGCAATAACTAGGCAACCGAAACTCTAGTTAAAATACTGTAAAAACATCGGTTTCTGAAGTTGTATGGTAAACGTTTTAAGGCGTTTTTGATCTTATTTCAGGCGCCAATGAGGAAGTTGCGTGATTTTTTTAATCGATTCTTCCTGCAAAAATAAGCAACTACCCAAAATTTGAGGCCGATCGAGACATTTTTTGATTGAAAAAAAATTAACAAAAATCCACTCTTTAAAAGCGCGCGAAAACGCCAAGAGTTTGGGATCATCGTATGTTGGGTCATCATGCCATAAACATTGTTGGAAAGCAATGGAGTTGATGGTATGATTGTTGACATCTTTAAACAATAAACGTTTTCAGTCACGTGTTTTTTCTCGAGTTTTAAATTAAAATATTTAATTACCTGTACATTGAAAAATTGACTAGATATTTCATTTACAAAAAACCATACGGAACACTTGTTTGTTTTTGAAAATCTGACACATGCAACTTCCTTATTCTAAATGAACAGACTATAGTTACGTAAAAGGGGGTTAGAAAGGAGGGGGAAAAGGGGTCTAAAAGTTCAGAAGAAGAAACACATCACGTAATTCAGGGACGTCCCCTGTGAGCAGTCTGCATTTCGAAAAATTCGCAATATCTATTAAACTCGTAAAGATAAATCTGTTAAAACAGCATAAGAAAACCACAGATAGGTTGTTGTACACAGTCTTTTATATTTGAAGTGTAATATTAGAGATTTAATTCATTTTTAGAAACATTTTGAGTCTAAGGGGGGGGCACTTTTCAACGCTATTACCTTTACTTTTTGACCCAAAAACGTCAAAATTTTGGGGATTTCCTAAAAATAACCACTGAATACCCCATTTAGATTCTAATGGGGGGTATGGGGGTCCTCCCCTAGAAAGAAATTTGAAATTAGACCTGTAAAGTTGGGTTGTTACTCATTTTGAGAACCTTTTTGGGTCTTCTAGGGGGGCACTTTCCAGAGTGCCACCCCCTGGATCCGCCACTGCACTGCTCTCACCAGGGGGATGGAGGGAGTCAACATTTTGTTTGGAAAATATGATTTTTATTACCATCTTTAACACAAGTTTAGATAAAATGTGCAGTCAAAACAGCGAAATATTAGCCACAGTCCGCCGTATTAAACGGGGGATTTTTGATATTTCGTCCCTGAGAATTCGATGCATTTCGAAAAATTGGCAATATATATTTTACTCGTAAAGATAAATCTGTTAAAACAGCATCAGAAAACCACAGCGGATACATGAATTACTCCATATTGGACAGATGTGACGACAGGGAGAAAAAGAGACTAATTAGGCAGCTTTCAGAGAGAAAAAACCTCTCCTAATGACAGCGGTGACACTTTTCGGCGCAATTAGGGGGAGAGAAGCCAGAGGCGAAGGATTATTTGGAAGGATTGGGTTGGGGGTGACAACACAAGGCGAGATTTATTGGAAAATTGTCTACACTACGCAGGAAAATGTACATAATAAAAGTAAATTTCAACTAGAAAAATAGGGATTCGCAAGAGTGAATGAACAGTGAATGTGAAACAGTGTGAATGATATTTTAGGACATTGGTTCCCAACAGGTGGTCCGCGGACCACTGGTGGTCCATGAGAGAGTTGTTTAACTCATACAAAAAATGTGTGGAAAATTTGAAAAAATAGTTTCTTGAGGAATAAATGCTATTATGATGAAATAGTTATTTGAGCAATAAATGCATTGAAAAAAGGTTAAAACTTAAATAAAGTTGGGTATAGAGATGGTCCGTACGAGGTTCAAATTTAAGTGAAGTGGTCCGCAGACATATTTGAGTTGGGAACTACTGCTTTAGGAGATGGGAGAGGTTCATCAGAAAACGATAAGATGAGGAGGATGTTAAGACGAAGGGAGAATAAGGGGAGAGTAAGAGAACTATATTTCTGTAAACAGGGAGAGTAAAAAAATAAAAGAACATGAAGAAATATAAAAAGATATGCACAACGCAAATCATTTAATTAAGCTATACCTACTACAGTCAACCTCTTTAGGGAACGTACCCATACTACGTGACTCGTTCAGGGGGGAGGGGGGCTTAGGGTTTCATCACGTAGTTAATTTCCTCTAGTCCAAGGGTTCCCAATAGGTGGTCCGCGAGATGTCACCGAGAAATTAAGTATTTTTTTATTTTCCTTAATTTGTAGTAACCATTATTCTAATTAGTAGTTCATTCGTTAGTTTTGTTAGTTAATTGTCACTGTAGTACAAATAGATTAATGTAGGTGGCGCAGCCTCTCACCAAAGATAATCCATGTTTTGTTCTTTGCAATTTTTTTATTAACTAAAATACGATAGTTTCGGTTTTGAATACATTTATAAAATCTACATTTAAAAAAAATTAAGCATTTAAGTTCAAGGGGTCCTCGTGAGTAAATTAATTGTAAAGGGGGTCCTCGGCAAAATTTTATTGGGAACCCCTGCTCTAGTCAATACGACAAAACTAAGCAAAATTAATTATTAAAATTAGACAAATTAAGCCAAATTATTTTTTTAAACTTTCCGTTTGCAAAAAAAAATGATTGAAAACCGTATTTATGAATTACTATATGAAAACTAGAGGGGGAGGGGGTCAAAAATAGTAAAAAAATGGTCAACGTAGTATGGGTACGTTCCCTTACCTCTTTTTGCATAATATTCACACTATTTAAAGTTTAACTCTCCAATGCTCACTACTCGAAATACCTAAAGTAAAATTTTTTTTTGTCTTATTTATGTAGTCTGGGACCAAAAAAAAGGTGCATTTACTTCTTCGAAAACTTAAAAACATGCAGAAAATTAAGCTCAAAAAAAGTCAAGGTTAAAAGTTATTACAATGTAAAGAATCGTAGTGAGCACACTTAACTTTGATAATTTTAAAACATCTTTTTCAAAACCCCCAGCACAACAACAAACCAGTGTCAATTCGATCATCGATTTCCTCTAATGCTCAGACCCATTAAGACGAGATCGATTTGCACAACAAGTGATCCACTTACTCAAACGAATCGAGTCATATTAAGGAGAATCGATAATTTCCGTTTAACAATTTTCAATTAGCAAGGGATAATTTGGTCGTTTGGGCAGAACTGCTGGAATTAAAATTCTAAAATGCTCTGGTCGTTAGCAAATCTGTTAATTCAGTCAAAATAGTTACTATTTCGAATGTAGGAAGGTTGGGATCTGGTCGTTAGCAAAATGACTCGATTATTAATCAGGCTTCGTAATAAAGAAGGGTCCTGGGTTCGAATCCCGACACTACTGACGACCCTGTGCAGTTTACCTGTAGACCTGTAAATCCTTCCCCTTCAGAGCCATGGCTAAATTGTGGAGGAGGCGATTGATTTCCGTGTCCCGCCGTCTTTTGAATACACGGCGGGACATATGGTGTCCCATCAATAAAGCTTGTAACATCGGTGTTGTTGTTGAAACATCGTTAGGGAACATCCATAAATTACGTGATGTGTGTTTTTTATCATCAAAATTTTGGAGAGATTATACTAGACAGCAACTTAAGTTGAACCTACTACGTCACTACCAAACAAAGTAGTTCCCATTACGGTGTCTGAATTTCGAGTGAAACTAAGAACATCAATTTTAAAATACGATTACTTCGTAAAACCCATGTATAAACAGTGTCTTTTTATCACGATTCGCGTATCGAAACTCCTATCAACATAACAGGCTTTGTGTTTACTCCCCTCTGATGAGATTTTGCGGGACCCCCCTTTTCGACCTCGAGTAATTTTATATGTCCCCTTATGGGATCGTTTATGCGTCTTGTCTCCTTCAGACAGCAGTTATTTCATTATTCATCGCAATAACACTGTTCAGATTAAAATAGTCATTTCTTATAGATTTTGGGTCGCTGAATACGAAAATCAACATTAAAATTCTCAATTGACTCAGGATTTTCGGGGAACAGCCCCTCCCCCTTTTTACGTTTTCCGACGACTTTATAGCTTTTAACTCGATTTTCAGGGTCAAAAAGCATTGCTTTAATCTTCAAATTGACCCCAAGGGAACAAAAAAGGTTCAAATCAATAAAATATGATAAATTTATAACGAATGGATAGGTTTAAGGGGTAATCACCCCCCTAAAAATGAAAAAAATAGCTACAAATTATAGATGTTTTTATACGCTATTTTTTCCTCTTATTTTCTACGCAATTCCCGTTTGAAGGGTCCTAACCCTTTCCCAAGGACTCAAATTTGATGGCAATATACAGCAATGATTTTTTTACTAAAAGCAGTTGAGGTGAGAGCGCCCCCAAAGCACCCACGGAAGGGTTCAATGCCACCCTTTGAGTTAAACTGTGATGTACAAAAAAATTTGAAGCCATTAACTGAATTTTAGTTGATTCTTGTGTAAAATGATCTGAATTCAAATATGACACCCATTTTCCTCCATCACCCTCAGTTT
Source organism: Tetragnatha versicolor (assembly GCA_024610705.1). Classification (NCBI taxonomy): domain Eukaryota; kingdom Metazoa; phylum Arthropoda; class Arachnida; order Araneae; family Tetragnathidae; genus Tetragnatha; species Tetragnatha versicolor. Next base: position 503,645 of record JANDEH010000035.1, on the reverse strand, counting down.
TTAAGGGGATGTCTTCTAATTTTAATCCACAGCCGTAACTATTTTCGGTAATGAAACGCACTAAACCAATTTTTTTTGCCGTATTGAAAGAGTTAAGGTGTAATAAATTAAACCATGAACACACAGTGCAAAAGCATAATAGACATGATCAGAAAATCTCAGCAGCAGAATGGTTCGATTATTCGTGCATAATTAAAAGAGTACTCACCCTGGTCAGGACGATGTTGTGGAACTCCCAGCATTCTCGCTCGGCTCCCTACAAACAAAACATTTCAATGAGCACAATTCTCACTCGCATATCATTATCAATTGACAGTTAAGCTACATTGAAAAAAAAACTGTTGATTTTTAGTAGAATTCTGTTAAACTTGTCACAGACCATCTCTGTATAAAGAAACAGGATACAATACAGCTTAATCAATTAGTTTCAAGCTACTGAAAAGAATTTATTCATACAAAAAATTGTCTTTTCTTCAAATTAAATTTTTAAAAAACCGCTTCTTGTAACCGGCAGAATTTTAGTAGAATTCTGTTAAACTTGCTGCCAGAAAATCCCTGTCACAGTAATCACAGACCATCTCTGTATAAAGTAACAGGTGGATACAGTACAGCTTAACCCTTTATTTATTCATTCATCCTTTCATTTATTTTGACGAATATTTTTTTTCACACAAGTACTAACCCCAAATGATTTTTACAATAATCTAATTTTACACTAAAGAAGGATATTTTAGGGAAGAAATTATCGGGTTAAACTGAAGCCGCATGGAACATTTTGAAATTTAGTTAATTTTTGTTTTAAATTTAAATTAAAAAAAAACTAACCAAGTTTTTTATTTGAAAATTTGTGAGGGGTGTTTGATCATGCTTTTAAACAAACACTGACTGAAAATTTTAAGAATGTAGGCTAAGAATTACAAAAACATTTTTGTTTTTGGTGTGCACCATAGCCTTAAAATTAATTTTTTCTCAAAGGGGTTAGGGGATTCTCCCCCAGAAATGTTTTCTTAATTTAACCTACAAAAGTAGTGTTTTAACTCTATTCGATGCCTCTTGTAAGTTACAGAATTTCCAATGGACTTAAAGCTATTTTTGCAAGGACAGTGAAAACCTAAGGAAGAATACTTTCTGGGCCAATATACAATACCAGTCATGTTAATATCATGTGAAACACAAATACATAATATTTTTTTCCCAACAGTATCTATAAATCGAAAATAATCTCCTAAATTCCTATGAATAAGGTTTTAAAATAACCTACGAACCATTATGAAAACGTACTTATACCCTGCATTCATAAGCAAAGGAAAGGACACTAGATCAAAGATTCCCTGCATTCCACGCGAAGAAGACGTCAAGATTCACCTCCCCCAAAAACGCGCTTTTCGAACAAAAGCCCTGAATATTTTATCGTCTGCACCAGAACGGAATTTTAATTTCAAGAGTCACCCCCCTCCTCCTTCTTGAAAAATTTCATTAACACGCGTCTTGAGAGGGGGTGTCACGTGACTCTGTGCATTAATTATTCAAGGGCGACATCGATTGATGGGCCTCTCACAAGGGGGGGGAACGCTTAGATGGAAAGTAGTTTAAGTCCAATATTCGAAATAAGCACACTCTTAAAACGACAGACTCAAAAATGAGTAAAAATTACTCAAATCTGAGTATGTCACGCACTCAAACAGGCTCCGATCCAAATTTACTCAAATTTGAAAACACGCATGTACTCATTTTTGAAAATGTGCAGATACTCAAAATAACGCATCATGTACTCATTTTTTAATTCGTCCATTACATTCTTATGAAGAGGGTGCAATATGTTACAGTTATGATGACCATACAGGCACGTTACTACGACATGGGAGTTGACCAGTAAGCTGAGTGGCGACGTCACAACGGTGTGTTACACGTTAATACACCAACTTAATGTTATTTTCGATACATTCCAAATAATTCCATTTTCATAATATATAAACTAAAATAAAAAGCATAATTTGAGTGGTGACTATTAAATCGTTTGAAACTGAGTATGTCTGGTGTTTCAAAGCATTGGGTCGTCATATTTGAGACAAAAAGTTTCATACCAAAATGAGAACATCGATTTACTCAATTTTTTTTTAATTTAATTTTTTTTAATTTGTACAAATTCACCTGAAGGTATGGACCCGTATAGGTAAATTCAACACAGACAAGGACAGTAACACTATCATCCATGCCGAACGGGGATTCGAACCCCAGACGTACGGCTTTGCAGTCAGATGCTCTAACCACTAGGCCATTACGTCGGAATGACTCATTTCTCTCAGAGCATGGATTTGGAAGTTTAAAACAAAGTGTTTTAAATGTAACAATAATGTTCCGAAATTCCGCGATGTTTTCGCAAACCGTGGCCTACCTTTGCGAAGGGAATGGTGACTTTTGCCGTGCACTTCTCCTCCTTGGTCTTCTGCAGCTCTCGTTCGCAGGTGGCGAGAATGGCGTCGAAGCTCGCCTCGATGTCCGACAGAACGTCCATCCAACCATCCACCCAACGGACAGAAAAGTGCTTCCGCAGGCGACATATCGCCTTTCATCTCGCATCGACAGGGGCCGCCCGCAAATCACACGATTAATGGAGAACTCAACGAGTTAGGGCTCGTCTAGAGCTAGAGTAAGGGCATAGCTCAAACTATTTTGATCGTGAAACCCCAAAATCTGCTGCCAATGATCGCGGAACCCTGAATATTTTTTTTATCAACGACTTTTCAAAATTTAATTTCTGATATTAAATGAAAACAGGCGCGAATCCAGCACGAAGGGGGCATTTTTCCAGAGACAGTCACCTTTACCTTTCGGCAAAAATGTCAAAATGTTGGTGATTTTCCAAAAAGTATCACGCTAGATCCCCTTGTGGTACCGTGGGGGGGGGTCTGGGGGCCCTCCCGTAGAAAAAAAATGTTTTTAATTCGACTGGTAAAAGTAGGGTTTTAACTCATTTTGAGAACCTTTTTGGGTCCAAGGGCAGTCCATTCTTATTTTTTTAATGAAATTAAGTTTGTCACCCCTAAATTTACCTACTTTGGGAACCACTGGCTAGCTAAAACTTACGACAGCCCTCCTTCGAGCAGTATGGGGAAAAAAGATCTCACTTTATCTTCCCGATCTCATTGTGTGTGGTAAGGGAGAGAGAAGGGAAACTCTTTTGTTCGCTTATTGACCCCACCAACACTGTAAAAAATAATCCTGCAAAAAAAACAGAAAATTTCTGGCAGCAAAAGTTGCCAGAAAATTTCTGTAGGCCGAAAAATCCTGTAAACGGAAAAAAGCTGTTACCAACAGGTAAATTCTGTAAAAAGAAACTTTCTGTCAAGGGAGCTACAGATTTCTGTTGCCTCTCAATAATTTTCTGCTTGTGCGCATGCACTTATTTTAGTAGAGTTTTTTCTAATTTTAATTAATTAATATCCGGGGATAGGACCCACGACCTACCGCATGCTAAGCACGCATGCTACCACTGAACCAACGAAGATTCAGTATAATGTTGCCAATAGCTGTATTCGTTTTCGATGCAGTAAGTTTCTGTTTAAGTACAGATAAGCAAAAAAACTAGGTAAAAGCTGTTATTTTACATAAAATAAGTAGAAGTGCGGTGGGAATGTTACATGACAGAATATCTCTGTAAACATAAAGTCATTGTTTTTCAAAATTTCTGTTTTTCTACAGTTTTTTTTACAGTGAAGTAAGCGGATACTCTAGATGAGCCTAAATAGTTGGTTCAGAATTTTACGGGACGCCTTCTAGCGGTCAGTTAGCGAACTAAGGAAAGGCCCTCCTAAGCACGGGAGTGTTTGGAAAACCCCAAAGATATAAACCACCCTTTTGTCTTATCTGCCTTTTGGGATAATTCAGATTAATCAATTAGTTTCCAATTATTAGAGACATTTCTAATATTCGGCGTCTAAAACTGCTTTAAAGCAATATTAATGTTTAAAAACTAAACTCATTGGCGCAACAGCCCTAGTGGGCCAAGGCCTACGATGCCCATCTTCGTGACCGTGGGGCCCTGGGGTGCAAGTTGTTAGGCATGTGTCCCGGTTAGGTGGTCATTCTAACGCGAGACCCCCAGTGTTTAGTTCCCAAGCAAGCTTGGTCCTCATTTTATCGACCCACTGAAAGGATGAAAGGCTGAGTGGACCTTGCCCAGCCCGGGATTTGAACCCCGGGCCTGTGGTGTGGAAGCGCGAAGCACTACCACTGAGCCACTGGCTTATTAGAGACATTTCTAATATTCGGCGTCTAAAACTGCTTTAAAGCAATATTAATGTCTAACGAGACTAATAACGAAATGGAAACATTGACTGACTAATAAACCAATAAAACACAGAATCCGAATTTTCTAAAGAACAGTCGATGAAAGCTTTTTAACTCACTTTTAGAATCTAAAGTAATACATATAAATATTGTTTATCATCTGCACAACAATTTTCTAAAAATTAAATCGCATGTTAAGGCCCAGTGGCAGGTAGCGCCTCCCACGCGTTCGTCTCCGGGCGAGGCAGAGTCAGCCTTTCATCTCTCCGGGGTCGAAAAATGAGCACCAACCAAGGTCACTTGGGGAAATCAAGAAGGTGTTTGCATCAAGCTAGCGCGCTCAGCTGACAGTAACATTCATTCACACATCTGCTGTAACAGCTCTGCCCATGGCCTCACCCAGTAAGGCCAAGTTATACTGGAGTTTGAAGGTCCACCGACCTAGGTACACCCTCATCCCCCCCTTGATTTGATAAATCGCATGTTTCATCGTTGTATACGACCCTCAATAATCAACCTGAATTAAAATGTTCTTTTTCGCACAACACTTGAAAAATCACTTGAATTCAATGTATTTGTAGACAGTGAGAGAAGCAAAAACCCATCGATTAAAAACCCGAGGAGCTTGATGATAATCGCTTGTGGACGCCCCCTGGTGTCAGAGGTCATGTTTACTCTCATATCACCGGGAACAGATCGTCCGTTGATGATGTCGGCCGATATCGGGTTCTCGATCTAAATGAGGCTCAACAGCCTGAGACAAAACGGTGAAACAACGTAGCGCTTATGATGGAGTAACAACTTCACACGAACGGGCTATTCGAGGGAGTGTCGTCGGAATAAAAAGTTATATCGGCTTTTATTAACCTGATATTAAACAGATTCTTTCAACAGGAGTCATTCAAATAATATTACGTCACACGTTAATGGCGAAATTATGAATGACAAAAAAAGGAACTTCAACTGCTCAGCCAACGATAGTAAAAGGGTGACGTGATTTTTATACAGACTTTGCACGGCCGATAGTTGGGTAACCGGGGATAGTTGGGGTCTTGCTTCTATATACAAGCAAATCTCTCTTGCTCTTTCAATCTCAACTTCCACCTGTCTCCCCTCCGAAATACTAGTTCCAGCGTTGTCAAAATCACGTGACCCTTTAACTATCGTTGGTTTAGCAGTAAGCAGGCGTTTTATCCTAAATTGCCTAAAACAATCAACTATCAAAATACAGGGTGTTTCTTACAGGCACGGATCTAGCACGGCTCCAAGGGGGGGCACTTTTCCAGACAAGATCCCCTTGTGGCACCATTGGGGGTATGGGGGTCATCCCCCAGAAAAAAAAAATTCAAATTTGACGTGTAAAAGTAGGGTTTTAACTCATTTTTAGAAACGTTTTGAGTCTAAGGGGGGCTCTTTTCAACACTAAAAATAAACACTGAATACCCCATTTTGATACTAATGGGGGTCCTCCCCCAGAAAAAATTTTGAAATTAGAGCTGTAAAAGTTGGGTGTTTACTCATTTTGAGAACCTTTTTGGGTCTCCAAGGGGGGGGCATTTTACAGAGTGCCACCCCCATGGATCCGCCACTGGTTTCTTAAGTCCCTTTAACGGCTTTTATTTGGAACCCAGGTCTTCTAGGATCACCGAAAGGAGTATTTCACCATTATCGCTGATCTCACAACTATCAAGCGTCGCTCCCAGCCGTGGACCGGTTTCGTCCTTGTTAGGACTCATCAGCACGGCATAGGAAGGCGAAATTCAACGCCTTGCCTTTCTGGTATGAAATCTGTTCCAGGAATGCCAATGTCATTCCAGCAGATGAGTGGAGGACTAATCAATGGTCACCACTTTTTCGGTTATAGTCGGCAAGACCTGTACATGCCCTCCATATTCTTGGATCATCGGAAGTCAGGTTCTATAGAAGCCACATTATATACCCGGGAGAATCCATTGAGATGACCTACAGCGCCCCCTAGCGGCGAACTAATAAAGTTTCAGTAGCGACAATAGTGAGCTTTTTCTTGACCACTTTCTCTTGAAGAATGCAAGTCACAAAATTGTCAAGGAAAAAAACAATAAAAAAATTGATTTTAAAAAATTCGGAGGTCTTGACCGTTGAGCCCCTGAAACCCCCCAGCGATTCGCTAACTAATGCGCTAATTCATATAAGACCATAATAGTGATATACAATAGATTTAAATGCTGAACACAGCCAGAAAAAACATATCATTGATTTCTCATTAAACCTTTAATGAAACCAGCCACAAATCTAACCACTAAGTAACATTTTTTTACTCAACAGATTCTTCTTTTACAATTATCGACGGACACGAGGGTTTTTCTGGTTTAAACAGCGCCATTAGTACTTTTTTACTTCCGGTAATCAGGGGGGGGAGACAAAAGTTATCGGCGATGATCCTCACTCAACAAGTTTTTTTGCTCGTCTGTCCCAATTAAAAAGGCATTAATTAAAAGTTGATGTGCACGGTAATGGAGCAAGACGAAGCTGAGAGAGGGGAGAAAAAATCGCGATTCTTTGCGATGAAGATTCAATTTTTTTTCCTATCTTCAAAGAGAGTAAAGTAAATTAACTGCTGTACCTTGAAAGAGATACGAAGTGGCAAATCTTAACAATTTTTACCTAGAACCCACGAAATTTTTAAGCCTATTCATAATTTTCTTTCCTTAAAAAATCGGTAGTTTTCAAGGTAGTTAAATTATCTTTGGTAGGAAACCCAAAGGATCACAAAATGGAACTGATTATTTTTTGAAAGAAATTTTTAGATGGGTGAAAATTTTCATAATTTTGACGTTATTATGCAGCAATTCAAATTATTATCAGGGTTCCCACTCATTTTCAGAAATAAAATTCCCTGACTTTTCCAGGTCAATTTTTAAGATTTTTCGGATACTTCTTGCATTTTTGAACACATAATTTTCAATAAATTGACTGTTTTATCGCTTAGTAGAGCCGAAATTGACAACCAAACTTTAAAAATTTCATTCATTTTCCAGGTATTTCTTTTTAATTTCCAGGTTTTTGGTCAAAATGAGCAATTCCCCTCGACTTTTTAAGAGAAATTTGAATTCCCTGACTCTTCCAGGTTTTCCCTGACCTGTGGGAACCCTGTATAATTCAAATTATTACCTAATTACAATAATAAGGAAGTTGCATGTGTCAGATTTTCAATAACAAACAAGTGTTCCGTATGGTTTTTTGTATGGTAAAATCTAGTCAGTTTTTCAAAAAAATGTACAGGTAATTAACTATTTTAATTTAAAAGTCGAGAAAAAAACACGTGACTGAAAACGTTTATTGTTTAAACTGTAGGATGGCGTCAACAATAATACCATCAACTCCATTGCTTTTCAACAATGTTTAGTATAAGATGACGTCACATCCAAACTCTTGGCGTTTTCGCGCGCTTTTAAAAAGGGGATTTTTGTTCATTTTTTTGACAATCAAAAAATTTCTCGATCGGCCTCAAATTTTGGTTAGTTGCTTATTTTTGCAAGAGGAATCGATTAAAAACATAAAAAAAATCACGCAACTTCCTCATTCACAACTGCTTAAAAGAAGAAGCTTTAAATTATCTTGTTGTTGTGTTGTTTCTTATGCCACTTGGAGTATCCAAGCTCCATCCGCAGTGCGTATAGGATTTAAGGCAAAGGGGGTGCGGCTCCTGAGAAAGTGAGGCCCATGAAAGGCAGGAGTCCGACTTAAGCCTCGGATGATAGATGCCACCACCATCTATCGCCACCTCCACAATTTTGACATGCATCTGAAGGGGAGGGAAATAGTCTCCAGACTCCTGTACCCAAGGTAAACTGCACCATGACCGACCTCAGGACTTTCGGACCCACAGATTTAACGAGCACGTACTCCGCATATACTCGATGGGTCTTCAGCGGTGTCGGGAATCGAACCCGGGACCCTCCGATCCCAAGGCCGATGCCTTAACCACTAGGCTCCCCACGGCCTTCTTAAATTATCTTAAACTTAACGTGTAAATGTATACTCGTTAGGGGGATCTTTGAACGTGTTGAGTCTGTAGGGATGGCCTATACTTAAAAGTACTTTAGCTAAGCTAATCAGAAGGTGATGAAGACTAAATGATGATGCATTCTTAAATAACAGACATCAATAACAATTTATTAACTAACAAAAAAGGTTAAAAATTAAATATTAAGAAAAGGGGCACGCAGGCCGGCCGGTGCAAAATAGAACAGAGCGAGAAGAAACCGTGTTTCAGTCCTTTTTATACTTTAGCGTTGGCACTCGCTGTTGCCCCTCACATCAACCAGGAACTGTCAACTAGGTGCGAGTGCTCCGGAATCGAACACACACACAACCCTCCCATACGTACAAGTATGGCCACGGCCCTGTATTTTAGTAATCATACTTGTATATTATACACGAACGGCGTTCGCAGAAAATTTTGCCCTCTGCAGAAAAACTAAAAAAAAAAATTTTTCAGAAATTTTTCTGCAGCATTTATTTTTGATCGATAAATTTGCATTTTTCGCCAAATGCTTCCATCCGCGGAATCGCGATTTTAGGAAGAATCAGAAACGCAAAAGTCGGGAAATCGCAACTTCTCCACACTCCCGTTCCGTTATTGCTCGCGGAGTTTGTTTCATCCGCGATGCTTTCTTGGACGGCCACGGACAATAAGGTGAAGTCGGCTTCGTATCGCGTTGTTATTGCGATGTAGAAAAAACAACTTTATTGTAGTTAGAAGCTAACAAGTCCGAAAGTAAAAAAAATAGCGCTTTTTCGCGAAAGTTCCGTTTTTCTGGCTTATGAGGTTTTTCTAAGTTGCAAAATTTTTGAAAGGCTACTTTGAGAAGCAACTTAAAAAATAATTATACATAACTAAGCTCACACGCTTTTTCCTCTTTAGATAAACTCATCCCTGCAATTTGGGTATTTCAGTAATAATGGTTTTATTTTTAGAGAGAGAGAGATTCAAAAATGTAAATTCTTGCAGAAAATTTTTTGGAAAAAATTTAAGTTCGCAGAAAGGTTTTTATTTTATACAAGTATGTTAGTAATAACAGAGACTCCAACCACCAACTAATTTTTTCCATAGTAATGAACCCTTTATCCGGAATTCTAAAAACCAGAATATGCCTCACCCAATTGGCACATTTTTGGATTGTTTAAACAACTTTATTGTCTTAAAGATATTTTCGCCCCGAATTTCGAACATGGGAGTTAATAATAGGGAGAGAGAAAGATCTTATTTTTGTTAAAGTAAAACATTTGCAGGATTAAAAGCCTGCACATGACCTTCTATTAGCAATGATGTGCTAGCTTTTTTTATGCAATGCAATTAGATTTTCAATCCAGTCTGTACCGTAATACCACAGTTGCTGCATCAATATTCAGGGCAATTCCACCGTAACTCACGCTACATTTTTTTCAAAATTTCAATTTCAAATAATTTTTAAATATAGAAATAACTATTATTTTCTCTCTAAAAAAATCATACATATTGAAATTTATGTTAATAATTTAAAATAAGTATTGCGAATCTTTTAAGAATTTTAGTTTTTTAAATATTAATTAAAATAGAGACGTAACTCACGCTACAAGAAAAAGACATGGATTTATGAGTATAAAATTCAAATTTGTTTTTCTGCTTAAATAGTGTTTCAATAATTCTATTTGCTTGTCAGGTGTTTGAATATACTTCCTTTATTCTAAAATAGCAAACAGTTTTACTGGGAATGCTTAAGAAAATCAGAAATAAAATAAAATATAGAGAGCTGTTCGTAACTCACGCTACAGTACTTCGTAACTCACGCTACATGTGTATAAGCGTTCAGTTATTCATGAATATAAATATAATTAAATTCATTTAAACACTTTATTTCATTTTTACTATAAAGTTTATGAGTATATTTAACAAAAAAATGTAAAAACTAATTAATTTATTTTTAATTTTCTAAATAAAACATGTATTTTTCATTAACAAATTAACCTTTAAAACAAGCATTTCTAAATATTGACTTTAGATGCTGACATTCCGATAAAAATAATTTTACACAAAATTTAAGCAATGCACAACACAATTAGATCAATACTGCATAATTATTCCCTAAAATAATTAGAAAATTTTATTATTTTATTTTTTCATTTTTCTTGATCATGTCCCTGTTCATATGGAATAGCCCATCAGCATTTTTTTTTCTCAAATGAACCCCACCAGATCATTGGGAGACTTTTCGTAGTTTCCTGCGAGATTTCCGTAATCCGTAGTAACAGAACAACAACCGTAGAAACTACGGAGAATCCGTAGTACTTGGAGTCTCTGTAGTAATATAGCTTAAAAATATTTTACAAAAGGTCTTAAAAAACGGACCCACAATATCCTTCTTGACTAGAAGCACGATTCAGCCGCAAAAAAATTTAGCGCGTAATAACAACGTTTTATAAAGAAGCTTCAACGATAAACTTCTAGGCATTTCAAAGGAGTTTTTAGAACCATCATCGTGTGGAAAACAATTTACGTCAGAGGGGAAGAAAAATAATTCCATTCCAATTCATGAAAACGAAATTGGCACGCGATTCGAAGATGAGTTCAAAAAAGCGGGAAAATTCATGCCCTATTATACGAGAGATCAACACAACGAGGGCGGTTGAGAGGGATAACAGTGCAAGTCAACCAGTGTTGGAAAAAAACATGTTTTTCTTAAAGAAAAAACAAAAAACATGTTTTATTTGTTTTAAAAGGGTTTTTTTAATTTTTAAAACGTTTTATTTGTTTTTTTTACCCTCGACATAGAAATGATAAAAAAATCCATGATTTAAAAAAATTTAAATTTGACTTTTCAAATCGAAATTAGATTAATGAAGCTATACTTTTAAATACACCACAAACAGTTCGTTCATTTAAATGATTTTGTAGGTTTTCTTCACAGCATCATGCTCTTTATCAAGCAATGTACTGCCTATGTCATGGCGATTTGGTGGTTTGTACCCAAGCCTTATAATTGGCACCATCTTTTTAGGCTATGGGGTGATCCATACATGAAAATAGTGAGTTTGTTGCCTAAATAAAGGGAGCAACTTGCTAAATACTACATGTGTTTTAAACAATGTTTTTTATGCTTTGTTTTATACATGTTTAAAACAAAGTGTTTTAAACGTAACAACCCTGTTTAGAGCTGCCTTAAATTTCCCAACTCTGGACTTGCAATACATTTCTTCTGAGCGAAATTCATTTGTTTTAAGAAGATCATTTTCCGACAGCTGCTAGAGATGAGGGGCAGACCACCCCCTTTGGCGTTCAGATGGAATGTTTTTTTTTGGAAGGACTCCAGGTGAGGTGACCAAGGGTGGAAAAATCACCCACATGAAAATAACTATGAACACAATGACAATGAAGAACAAACTCTTAGAGCAGAGAGAGAAATTGAAAAAATACCCCACTGATTCTGCGGACCAGTACTTTGCCAATCTTACTGATACTGAAAGTACTGATGAAATGACTGGTCCGCCGAATTAAGAAGGGCAGGTTTCACGTTTTTCAAAGTAATTATTGCACTTAAAAGTAAATCCGAACAAATGTTAAATTTATATACAGGGTGCACCATATAGCAAGTTATTTTTTATGAAAGGAGTATTTCAACATTATCACTGGTTAACGGACAATAAGTGTAAACTCATAACTCTTAAGCGTCGCCTCTAACCGTGGACTGGTTTCGTCCTCGTTAGGACTCATCAGCACGGCATAGGAAGGCAACGCAAGAGAGTGGAGGGCAAGTACTAGTTTAGCCGACTATAACTGAAAAAGTGGTGACCATTGATTAGTCCTCCACTCATCTGCCGGAATGACAATGACATTCCTAGGACAGATTTAATTCCAGAAAGGCAAGGTAAATGAAAAGAGTTTTTGGTAATGGTAAATGAAATTTGAATGGTAAAGGAAAGGTAAATGAAATTTACTCCTTTCATTTACCTTGCCTTTCTGGAATTAAATCTGTCCTAGGAATGTCATTGTCATTCCGGCAGATGAGTGGAGGACTAATCAATGGTCACCACTTTTTCAGTTATAGTCGGCTAGACTAAAAGCTCTCCCTCCGCTTACTTGCGTTGCCTTCCTAATATACCGTGCTGATGAGTCCTAACAAGGACGAAACCGGTCCACGGTTGGAGGTGACGCTTGAGAGTTGTGAGTTAACACTTAAGTAATAATAAATTGATGACAAATAAAAAATATATCTAAATTAGGGATGCAACATTTCCGGAGTTCTATTTCTACTTATCAGCGATAGTAAAAAAAAATTACCTTAAGTAGCGCGGTAAGTAAAAAAAAGTCCACGAGGGCTACGGATGGTGCGAAAACTCAAAAAAATACTCACGTTAGAAAATTTCCTCGATTTTTACCATTTACGTATTTTTAAGGGATTTTCCTTATTTCTAGGTTCTCACTATAATCGATCTCCGAACGACTCAATGAATTATTGAGGAGGAATGACTCAAGGCACTTGTTTTCCGGAGGCACAAAACCTTCGCGAGGATCGATCGGGTATTTGTGTGAGCCGTTTTGGCATCACTCTTTTACAGCCCGCACATACAAGATGTCGCAGGTTGTCTTTATGGCAGGGGCATTTAAAAGGCCCTGACCCCCTCCCCTGAAATTCGAACTGGGGATGTACCACAAGTTATAACTATGTTTTTAAGGATCAAATTTCCTAAAACCCCCCTTTCGTATTTGGAGATTATTAATTATTCAAAACTTTCGTAATGAATAAAAAGTTAATCAAAATTTAAATCCTACCTAAAAATGCATGTAGTACAATATTAGGATTAGGTGTACCAAATACAAAGTTGAAACCTTGTTTTTAGAGTAAATTTCCAGAGAAATTTCCCTTTCTATACTTTGAACTTAATATTACTCACATCATTTCTTTTATTAAGTTCTTTAAGGGGTTAACCAGGCGTTACTTTTAAAGCAATAGTAATGCATTAGTTTCAAAATTCTACCAAAAAAGGTATTAAAAAGCTACATTGGAAGGACCTATAACAGGATTCATACATTTTTTTACAAATCAAAATCAAGGAGTATTCAAGTAGTTTTCAAGGAGTGTTTTTAAAAATTTCAAGGAGTATTTGTGAGAAAATTTTTTACACAGCTTAAAACGCATGCTTTGCCAATTGCATTCCTGAATCAGGTTTTAAAATCACTTTCACGAAAAGTCGAGATTTTTCCTCGGTAACCCATTATTTTTCTCGAAAATAATGCGTATTGAAACTATTTTTATAGACAAGGTAAATTTATTTTAAAAATTTCATGATGAAAATCAAGGAGTTTTTAAGGAGTACAGCCTAAATTCAAGGAGTTTCCATAGTGCTTGAAAATGAAAATAATTTTCAAGGAGTATTTAAGGAGTTTTCAAGGAGCGTATGAACCCTGTATAACAGGGATGAGATTGACAAAAAAGCAAAAATTCGGAAAAACTGCGGGAACGAAGTTTTGTGAGAAAAAAAACCCCTCCTTTTAGTTTTATGGGTTCAATGTATCTTTTAAATAAATTTTTAGTTTGATTTTTGGCATATAGATGACAATAATACGAAAAATTGGGTATAATAAAGTTCCATGTACCAAAAGGGGGCTGGGGGTCTCCCCAGAAAAATTTTGAAAATTTGATCCTAAAAACCAAGGTTTTAGCTTATTTTGGAACACCAGCAAAATTTTTTAAGTGAGGGCTTTGCCTCTCTTTTTTCCTTTCGCGACGGGCGGCCCCTATCGAGCTGCTCCCACGGGCCGGGGGCACTTCCGAAAAAAATTTTTGCCAAGTTTCAAAAAAAGCTTTCCGTAACCAGAGCTGTTGTACGATTTAGTAACACCGGACTTGTTGGCTTCGAACCACGGTCAAGTTGTTTTTTCTACATCGCAATAACAACGCGAGAAGAAGCCGACTTAAACCTGACGTCCGCGGCCTTCCACGAAAGCATCGCGGCAGAAGCGGTACACTCCGCGAATTAAACAAAAACGAAACTTTCACGATTTTCCGCGAAAACTCGTGATTTTTCTTGAAAATAATCCGGAAAAGTAAAATCTGAATTACAATTAGTTCGCGGGCCGCGAAACAATGAAAAAGCGGTACGTCTCGACTTTCTGCGGAAGAAACTCATGCCTGGAAGAAAGGTTCAACAATCCGACCTCCCTCAAACAAAACCATAGACCAGTGGTTCCCAAACTATTTTGGTCGTGGAACCCCCAATTTTGTTACCGATGATCGCGGAAACCTGAATATTTTTTAATCAACGACTTTTCAAAATTTAATTCATATGATATTAAATGAAACCAGGCGCGGATCCAGCACTGGTCCGGGGGGCACTTTTCCAGACAATCACCTTTACCTTTTGGCTAAAATGTCAAATTCTTGGGGATTTTCTAAAAGTATCACGGAAGATCCCCTTCTAGTACGGCTGGGGGGTATGGGGGTCCTCCCCAAAAAAATTCTGAAATTTGACTTGTAAAAGTAGAGTTTTAACTCATTTTAAGAAGCTTTTTGGGGCCAAGGGGAGAATTTTCCAGACCATAACCTTAATCTTTTGACAAAAAAATGTCAAAATGTAAGGGATTTTCCAAAAAGTATCGCAGAATATCCCCTTGTTATACCGTGGGGGGGTCTGGGGTAACTCCCCCAGAAAAAATTTTTAAATTCGACTGGTAAAAGTAAGGTTTTAACTCATTTTGAGAACATTTTTGGGTAAAAGGGGGACTGCGCTGTCCATTCTTACTTCACCATTCTAATTTTTTTAATGAAATAAAGTTTGTCCCATGGAACCCCTAAATTTCTTCGCGGAACCCACTTTGGGAACCACTGCCATAGACCAATAGCAGGCCCAAATTCCACTCAACATTGATGGAAACGATATTAAAGTTTCCCCAGGTTGTCATACAGGCTACGAGTTGACGAAACCATGAAAAATCGTACTTTGCATGGAGAAAAGGGAAGCAAATACATTTTTAAAGCGCAGAAATTTTCGAGACTTCATTTAATCCGTAATTTTTAATCGATGTCCGTAACACCGTAATTTTCTATCGAATCCGTAAATATTACGGTCAAATCGTAATACTTGGCACCTACTTGCGTCTAAGATGATGAACATCAGTAAAAAATCGTAGAAATTAAAATTGTGGTCTAAAATACCTAATTTTTACCATATGATCAGCATAACACATTCCAAGTAAATGCTGAAAAAATTGTACTGCTATCCCACTATTTTCTTTGAAAATTTTTAAAAACAAATAATGCTTAAAAATTAACAATTCCATATACCCAAGATGCATAAAACTGAGGAAAATGTCGTAAAATGAGGAGATATTTATCACAAGTAACTTATTCATGAAGATAAATAAAATTATTTAGAACAAAACCTATTTATATCTTCTTTCACTTAAGACCCGCAAAGCGCGCAACTACTTTTACCGCACAGAAATCGTTTAAGCATCTTAAATTCTGAATATATATTTAAAAAAATATCTATTTCCATCTCCATTTCAACTAGACACTTAAACACATACATGTTTTCTGTTTTAGCAATAAATAATTCCATCCGAATGCAAGCGAAATCTTGAAGAAATAAATAGTAATAACTGTCATAATAAACACTCCAACTCTCCTTGAGTTCCAATAAAAGAAAAAAAGGTGCTGAAACCAGCTGAAACACCATGCTAAAGTTTATAACAGCTAGGGAAAAAAAAGATCACTTCTCATTCACATTAATTAAAGCTGTTGATGCATTATGCATAAATCTTGCTATATTCCTAAAAAAAAACCCTCAGATATTAAAAATATTACATGGTGATGAAGGCCAAGATGTTCTCTTTCAAATTATTTGACTATAACGGCGATATCTAGTGAGAAGGAAAAAATCAAATAAAATATGAAGATTATCTTAAGATCATATTAAGCAGTAGGCAAATCCGGGTTTACTGATTTTTCTTATGGATTCTTGAACGAACACGCCATCAATTTTTTCTCTAGCCAACTCCAGCTGTTCTCGATTCCTTTGTCTATCGCTCGAACATCAGTTCCATCCAAACGGACAACGATATCGTTGCGCGAGGTCGTCATTACTAATCAGGTTCTTAACTAATATTCCATCTTAATGTAACAATTAAAAAATTACGCGCCTACAGAAAGAATGAAAGCAACTGGGCAAGGTCAACCGAAGAGCGATACGCGCTGTCCGGAACGATGGGGAACGGGCGCTGATAAGGGGAGGTAGAGTTCTAGTTTTTACGTTACTTGAATTTTTCTTTCAAAAATTTTTTGAGGATGTACAAAAATTAACATTTAGAAACGCTTAATTTTCAAAATGTAAAAAAAGTCTGAAAATTTCGGAAAAAGTCTGAAAATTTCGGAAAAAGTCTGAAAATTCTCAAAAAAATCGGAAAATTCGGAAAAAGTCCGAAAATTCTCAAAAAAATCGGAAAATTCGGAAATTCCGGAAAAATTCGGAAGAATCTCATACCTGGTATAAGGAATAATTTGGGGTCCTCTACCCCGGTGCAAAAATCTAGCTTTGGGCATAATAATGTAGAGGTTATTGCCCCCTCCAAGAAATAAATTTCTATACACACCGCTGAATCCGGGAGAGGAAAAAAAAGTTCCGGAATGAAGAAAAACGAGGCGATCGATGGCGGTCGCAGTTACCCCCAGAAACATTGTTTATCCGGTGGCATTGATTAGATGAAAATTAATGGCCGCTCCCACTTGATCTCTCCCCCAGGTTCTTTACTACTTCCGAAAGAATTCTATTCCGGAGCAGTTAAATGCAATAAGAGAACCCCGGGGTAAAAATTAATTTCTTCAAAAATAAATATGAAATTATTTTTTAAAGTTTCAATTAAGGACCCATCCATAATTGATTGATGTCACTTTTTCTTTCAACATTATGGACCCTCTAACGTCACCACACTACTATAACCCTCCCCTTTGTCATAAGTCATGCTCTTATTAAAGTTGGGACCAATGTTTTTATTCAAGTTTAGGTGATGACCCCACCTTATAACTTAACCCTCTCGCCACCCTGGGCCTCATATGAGGTTCCTACTTATGAGCTCAATTTTTGTATGATGTAAACACGCAAATTTATTTTCTTTTCATCAGTGACTTCACTGATTCATGTAGATCACATAATATGAGACTTCTACATGGTTTCTGAATTCGTTCCTAAATGGCAGCTAGATGATTTATACCTCAATGTTTACATTTTAAGCTGTGATGCATGTGAAGAGAAAATACTAGCTAGATACTAGCTTCTGTAGAAAATTTTTTATAGGTTGGTAGATATTTTCTTTATTTCGTACCTTCTAATAAAATGACCATGTCTTTTAATAAGCTCTAAAATAAGTATTTTCTATTAAAATGAAAAAGATATGGCCCATATGGCCTCATAAAAATAACTAGGAAGGAGTGCACACAATAAAAATTTTTTCCGGATAATATAAAAATAGGGGCATTTTGGATGTATTGAGAAGAAGAAAAAAAAGTTTTTTCACTTTTTGATGTTCTGGTGCCGAGAGGGTTTAAGTTAATTATTATTCTATTAGAACGAATTTTATATTGAATGTCATTAAAACTACATTTCCCGGAACAAATTTTTTTTCGTTGATTTTCAATGTGTGATGTCACGATTCTTGAAACCTCCTCTCCTCTTCGTCACAGATAAATGAACATCCTCTAAACGTGGTATCATTTATGGACGGCCCCCAAACATTATACAAATTCCAGACAGCCTATCTTGGTTTAATTTCAACTTTGTGACACATGACAGAGCGGGCGGATACCTCAAAACTATTGTCGATAAATATTGTTTTAAATTTATACATTTTTTGGATAAGTTTAAAAACCTTCTCACGGACCACCTCCAATGGCCTGGTTTATTTTACCAGGTTGGGAACCACTGCTCTAACGTCACCACATTATACCCCTCCCCCTTTGTCACAAGTTATGATCCAATTAAAGTTGTTAAGAATCTGGGACCAATGTTTTTATTCAAGTTTAGGTGACCCCCAAATCAAGTGAATTCTTATTCTATTAGAGCGAATTTTACATTGAATGTCCTTAAAACTACATTTCTCAGAAAAATTTTTTTGTTGATTTTCAATGTGTGGTGTCACGATTCTTGAAACCTCCTCTTCGTCACAAAGTGTCACAGATAAATAAACGTGCCATACTTTATGGACGGCTCCCCAACACAAACATTATACGATTTTCAGACATCCTATCTTTTTTATTTTCTATTTAATCAAAAGAGCGGGCGGGTATCTCAAAAATATTGTCGAACCAACGCCCCCACCAAAAAAATCTCGATTTCTCTCCTTCCCTATTTCATTTGTAGACGGCCCCTCGCGCACTTGTTGCCTCTGACGTCAGCAGGCGCTCCCAAACCACGTGACCACACCACGCGGGAACCGATATGCGGCATTCTTAAAACAAGTGGAACTATTTGTAGGAAAGCTTTTTCTCGACATTCGAAAGGAAGAGAACCTTTTGTTTGTTAATTGTTCATCAGGCAACAGGTTAGATATCATGTTAGTAAGATTTTGCTCACAGTCTTAGGGTACCAAATGGAAAAAAATTGGGGGGTGGAGCAAAAGTTTCCCTCACTTTTTGAAAAAACGCCCAAATAAGGGACACCCTAGTGTCCACGTGTTCTCGAAGAATCAAGAATATACTCAGCCATTTTGAAAACATGCATCCAGCTCTTAGACCTAAACACTTTAATTAATAATATGAACTTGAATTCTTCACTTTTATTTGCTCAAGAGTTATCCCGATGGGAACTATGTAAACAGGGAATACCTGGAAAAGTCAGGGAATTTAAATTTCACTTAAAAAGTCAGGGAAAATAGCTATTTTTGGCCAAAACCTGGAAAATTGTATCGGGAAAAGGAAAATTTGTAATACTTGCGTGTCAATTTTGGCTCTAGTAAGTGAAAAAATAGTCAATTTACTGAAAATTATGCGTTCAAAATGCAAGAAGTATCCAAAAAATGCCGTGAATTACCAGTTTTTTTCACCGAAAAATCTTAAAAATTGACCTGAAAAAGTCAGGGAATTTTATTTCTGAAATTGAGTGTGGGAATCCTGCACTGTAGAGCTTCTATAGATTCTCTCTGGGAAATAATAAGTCAGTTTATTTTGTTACTAAAATACATACGAGCGTGCATCAATCCGTCTTTTGAATCCTAATTAGAACTGAGCATAGATAAGAACTTTGAAAAGGGATTTTCCCCTTTTAATAATCTCCCTTTTTTCGCAGATCCCTAATCGGATCCGAGCGGAGTTGTCTCTCTCCTTCTTCAGAGAGATGTCGTCTGTGAAAAGCCGCGCTAATTTCCCTTTCGAAATCGAATAATCTCTTTTGAGTTCTTAAACGAGATTTCCCCCTTTTTTTCCAAAGAAAGAGGGATTTTAATCCCTATGATGGTTGTGTTTGATTTTTTGTCTGAATATTTAATGGAAACTTATTTTAAAAACTTTTTAAAGATAAGTTTTTAAAATTTAATTGTTTACTCTTTTATAGCTTTTAGGAGCAAGTGGTTGTTAGAGAAATACTTTATGGTGTATTTGATTCATTTGGACCTTTACTTGAACACTTTGGAAGAATACTTTTATACACATTTCCCTCTCATAGATAGCTAATTTAGTTGTGGTTCTTTCTCTTTTACTTTTTGAATTTCAAACTTACTTGACTATTGTGAAAGAACGCTTTCTCAAAACACTTTAAAATCTTTGAGGGAAACTAGTTTTTTAAACTTTTTAATGATAAGTTTTTAATTGTTTACTCTTTTATAGCTTTGAGCATTCAAATGGTTGTTAGAGAAATACTTTACGTATTTGACCTTCTTGAATGAGCAGGTGTTTCCTGACGCCGCCTGCTGGACGCTGGGTGAATCTGTGGACCTGGCGATGACCCTGAGAAGGGACCCCGGGATCTTTCTCCATCAAGATGTCCGAGCCACCCCCACTTGATGAAATGTCCTTCCCCCCCTCGTTATCTTGTTATGTGAACAGTACAACAAAAAAATAAACGCATTTAAGAACACTTTTCAAATTAACACTCGAATTTAAGATTAAAATTCAGGTTTGGCGATTTTCTTAGCAGCGACAACAATACCCCTCATCTAGGTTTTCGTTTTATCTCCTTTAGTTTTTTGTAAACTTTTTTTGTTTCGCCGCTAGGGGCGCTGTAAGTCATCTCAATAGATTCTCCAGGGTCCCTTACCCAGTGATAGACCTTACTTCCATGACCCTAAGAGGTTCCAAATAAAAACCGCGAAAGAGACTTTTGAAACATGTTGCAATATTTACATAAGAATAAATACGAAATGGTAAAATTTAATCCATCGTCGAAAAACTCCGAGTTATGCCTTGCGGGAGCAAGCGGCACATAAATAATGAACGAAGCGAATAAGTGAGTGCAAAATACGCACCCCCATGGATAAGATAAAATAGCTGCTCATATAGAAAACATTCTCCAGCAGACCCTTTAAAAAAGCCAGCGATGGATTTATATGGAAAATCTCGCCAAAACTCTTTCGTCAAAAATGAAAAAGAAGCGAGGCTTATTCTCACCTTTCAGGAAGAAGGGTTTGCCCAGGGCAAAATTACCGGCTTTTTCCCAGTTTCCATGGAAACGGGAATTCAAATGATGAGGTGTTGAACATGCGGTTACAAAGTAAACCACCCGGTACTAAACTAAAAACAAACTCATGTCGCATAAAATATATTTTTTCAGTTTTTAAAGGAGAACAACTCAGTTTCCCTTCAATTTTAGGGTGTGCCTTTTTCTAAATCTAAAACCCCACAGGAGTTAGGTTAAAAACTTAAATATAACTTTCACGCATAACTATAGGGATAACGTAGATAACTTCATACCTGATGAAATCAGTTGGGTCAAGCAGGTTTTTGGAGGCAATTTTCATAAATAATGCAAAAAAAGGAACTTACCTAAAAGGAAAAAAAATAACAATGAGTAAAACTGCAAAAAATTAACAATACATAAAAAGAGTAAATTTCACACATGTAGTTCAAAGACCAAATCACACCAAAATAACTTTCAAGTTTTCACACATTTAAAGTGAAAAATATGTAGTTATACCACCGCCAGGAGAAAAACTTCTGACGTCTTATAATATGGTTGTTAGCATTATTCACCACTCTTTTCCTAAATAAACAAACCATTTCACCCGGTTTAATAAACTTCCGGAATATCTGCTCTCCGATTACTAGTTGACACATCATTGATTCAATTGAAAGGGTTCAGCATAAGGCTACTAAAATGGTCAAGGGTATACTATCCAGTTTAAGTTATGAGGGAAGATTAAAGAAGCTAAATATGTTCACTCTAGAGAAAAGAAGGATTAGAGGGGATTTGATTCAACTTTTTAAAATGAAGGGGACACAGAGGGACTAGATTTCAATACGGGAACAAGGGGTCACAATTTCAAATTGAATAAAGTCAAATTTAAGACGGATTGTAGAAAGCATTATTTTTTTAATAGGGTAGTGGATTGATGGAATGCGTTGCCTGAAACAATTGTAAATTCAAGTGGGGTAAACGAGTTGAAGAGGAAAATTGACAGATACCGGGATTCAGATAGATAGTTTGGGTTAAAAAGACTGGACCAACCATTACGCCTGCAGTTGGTCGACTTGATTTGTATTTGTAATTTGAATATTTTCTGATAAATTTTATTATTATTAAATAAATATTAATTTATAGTGTTTTTTCTCTTCAATTTCGTTGTAAATTTAAGATGTTTTGAAATAAAATTTATGAGAGTGAGGCAAGACTTCATTTTAAGATGGAGAAATGAATGGGAGAAGCAGACATTCCGGAAGTTGATTGGGCTTGTTTGGTTTTCTTAGGAAAATCGTGAATATGAACGGATTTTTCTATTTAATTTCAGAGAGGACAATAATAACACTGTTCAACAATGAAAAAATTTCTTTGATGAAAATAGTCATTTCTTATAGCTTTAGGGTCGCTGAACGCGAAAATCACCATTGAAATTCTCAATTGACTCAGAATTTTCGGGGAACAGCCCCTCCCTCTTTTTACGTTTTTTGATGACTTAATGTCTTTGAATTCGATTTTCAGGGTCAAAAAGAACTACTTAAGTCTTTAAATTACTACCAAAGGGACAAGGAAAGTTGAAATTTCTAAAATATGAAATTTTGTAGCAAATGGATAGGTTTAAGAGGTTATTACCCCCCCTAACAATGCAAAAATAGCTAAAAATTATAGATGATCTTATACGCTATTTTTTACGCAATTCACGTTTGAAGGGTCCTAACCCTTCCCCAATGACCCAAATTTGATGGCAATATGCAGCAATGATTTTTACTAAAAGCGGTTAAAATGATTCGCAAAACCTACTATAAGAAATGCCTATTTTCATGAAGGAAAAAATTTTGAAGGTAAAATTTGTTGAACAGTGTAATTTCTCAATAAGGGCCTTTATAAGGCTATTCTATGTTCTGTGTGAAGTAAAAAAGCAAGACCACAAATCCCGCAAGTCAAGGAGATCCATCAGGTGAAAACTCCGGGAGTTTCTCCCCCTGAATAAGCGATGAGGGCAGTGAGGAATGAGGGCAATTAGGGGGTCGTTCTGTTTTATTTGTGCTTGTCCCCGGTCGTTTATTTCTTCGGGTCGGTCTGGAAGAGAGTGCTTTCGGAGATGGAGGATATTGATATAGCATACCTGCAAAGGACTGTTAGGGAATGTCCATAAATAACAACCCTAATAGCCATGTGATAGAAATGTGATAATTTTGTGACAATCACATAGGTGTCACAGATGTGATAGTGATATCACTGTGATATCCCTGTGATTCTCCTATGTCCGTTTTTTGTGATAAATATTTGTGATAATTAGTGACATCACTGGGATATCACAAAGTGATGAGCTTGTGACAAAGTGATGTCTATGTGATATCGCGACGCTATCACAATGTGACGAATCACCTTGTGATTCATATGTGATATCGTGACAATATCACCTAGTGACTTATATGTGATATCGCGACGATGTCACTCTGTGATACAAATGTGACATCACATTTGTATCACAGAGTGACGTCACAGGGATATCACATTTGTATCACAGAGTGACGTCACAGGGATATCACATTTGTATCACTATGTAATCATCACTACGGGGTCGCATTGTGACTGGAATTACATGCTGGATGCTTAAAACCTATTTATCATTGGTTTAAAAATTATTTATAATTAAGTTAAAATTATAAAAATTATTACTATTAATTACTTTACTGTCACCCTTTTTACCTACAAATATGAATATTTAAATTCATATTTCCCGAACTATTGGTATCAGGATCATTGATTAATTGTAAAATACTTACTACTTGATTGATTACCTGAATACTAAAGTTGTCTTTTTAATATACCTACTAAAAAATCTTTTAGTTCTTCATATATTAAACCATAATTTATCTTCTTGATACCTAAGCATCTTGTCAAATTACTTACCTTATTTCATGCCACTTGAAATCTTTTTTTCACTTTCTCATTCTTGTTGTATTTAGTTTTTTTTGGAAACCTTTTCATTTTTGCAATCATATTAAAAGCTAACTAAAGTGTAACTAATTTTTTATCACTATACCCTTCAACTACACTCCTGAAAAATCTGTGTGGGAATGTTTCTTTTTACGACCAAGTACACCAATTTTTGCATCTACAAAATTATTTATTGTTACATATTCACAGAATAATTAAAGAACATCAGAACAGAATACATCATTAAAGTATATTAACACAATATTTTAGAACAGTCTATTCATTTGTAAACCAGCATCAGGCTCCATCTGAAACAGAAAATATGAAAAATAATAAGTCACAAATTTGCAGATCTATAGAGTCAGTTAAACATTCGATTGAGAAGCTGGAAGGAGACTTCCGCAATTGAAATATGGAACAAAACTAAGTTATCTTATCAAGAGTTTAAATTTTAATGCATTTTTTTAGTGATTTATGAAGTTTCTGTAGATTTTTTTTACATATTTATGATTTCAGAACATAAGGCTAAAGTGTGGAATGGTTCTGCAAAATGCAGAAAGGTTAACATCTCTGTATTGTAGTGATTGTAGATACTGTGTGGCATGCAAAAATTTAAACCGACTACATACATGAATAATTATGCTATTTTTTGTTTCCCAATGCATTAAGAGTACTATAAATATAAGGGTAAGGGTAAAATAAATAAAACTGACTCTGAATTGCCTCGACTTCTTCAGGTGTGAGTGGAGTCTTGGCCTCACTACCAGATTTATTAAACCTCTTGCGAGATCACCAGGTTTTTTATCATTTCACTCTCCACACATCTAAGCAAAATTTAAGGCCAACAGCTAACTCCATCTGCAATTTAAGGAAGAATAACATTATATAGTACTAACACATTTGAATTTATTTTAAGTTTAAATTTGAAAATAAATGCGTAAGTTTCGGTATCAAAAAGTTTCGCTTTTTCAGTTTTGATACCAATAATTTTACTATAAATTATAGAACACACTTGGAAAGGTCCCACCTTAGTGTAACAAACCATAAATATTACTCGTACAGAAAGTATATGCCCTCATCAATTACCAAGTTTAATTCACAATGCTTAATTGGAATGAATAGTTTACTAATTATTTACATATAGTAATTTAAACACATTAATGAACATTGTTAGAACACAACTTTTTCATGTAATCTTTAGATTTTAAGTGCTGGGGGATCTAAAATCTAATAAAAGTTTGTTTTTCCATCCAATCTTCCAATATTGAGTAGGGGCCAATCCCATTATATAAATGGTGTTTCAATAGTGTAACAATATGCTATTTCTTAAAATATTTCCCTGGACACATACTTCCAATTACAAAGTTTTCATATTGAAAAGCAAATATAAAGCTAGTTTAGTTTATGCTCCATGTGGATCTACTTAAGAAAATACAGGGGAATAAATTTACAGGCCATGTAGTTTAAAATTTCAAATTTTTTTTACTTTTTCCTGAATAAGCCACAATAACATTTATCTGTAGGGTAAATGTGGGTATAGTGGATACTTTAAGGAAAATGTTTGTTTAAATTCTCAATAAATATCAACCTATTTGCTTGGAAACAGTTATCTTATTTTTAGATTAATTGTTCTTAATTAAACTTAATTGTTCTTAGGTTAATTGTTCTTCTATCGATTTTACCATTAAAAATTTTAATTAGAGATTGGGTAAAGTATTTTTAATTTATTTAAAAAAAAGGACTCCAAATTGCATTGATAGTGGCCACCTAGATATAGCTGTTGTTTCTATGGTGGACACCTTTTGTATCTAAAGTGGCCACCTCCCTTTTTCTGCCTATATGAGGGGGGTTTATGCATGAAATTGAGTAGGTAGTCGTTTAGTTGTAACTAAATCTTCCTTCCCAACTATATATATATTAGATAAAATCAAATTAGCTTTATTTAATTTAGAATAACAGTTTCCGGCCCAAAGCCTACCCCGTGTAGCTGATTTGAGAGGAATTTAGAATGTAATTCAATGTTTTAGAAACCTTGGTTCCCGAAGCCAGAATGAAACCAAATTCATACAACACTCATTTTAAAGCACAATCAACAGTTTATGAAGAAAAACTAATTTAAATTAAATATTATTTATGTTATTACTAGAGCTAAAGCGCTAGACCCGGGTTTCAGTTTGTTTATAAATATCAGCTGGTGCGTTACAGATGGGCTTCGCCAGTCCATTTTTAAAGAAAATTATTCTCATGTGTTGCAGATGGACTTAGCCAGTCCATTTAAAAAAAATTCTGGTGTGTTCAAGATGGGCTTCAACAGTCCAAATGTGGAAATAGTTAAATAGAGGATCCATTTTTATGTTTATGCTACACCAATGGATGTTAAACTACAACAATAGATTTCAATCCACAACAATCGATAATATGCCTACAACAATTAAAGTTACATATTCTCTTATGATATTTACAACAATGGGAGGTTTCTATGAATTTAGGCATGAAATATGGGTTTTTAAACATAAAATTGACTAAAAAAGTTATTGAGATGCATCAATTTTATTTTTATTCAGAAACCTTCCCTGGAGGGAGTAGATCAACGTGGTATAGTTTAATAGTTAATGTAGGTTCAAAAAGTTTAAAACTATAAAGGACAGACATTGATTTTTATATATACAGTAAAGCACCGTTTATACGTCGTTTTCGCTAAGTCCCAATTCATTCAAATAATCAAAATATTTTTCAATTATACGTCTTTTCATTTATACGACGTTTTACGTCGGTCCCTTGAAAGACGTATAAACGGTGCCTTACTGTATATATAGATTAGAAGCCATTGTGGTGGCCACTATTGGAAAATCCAAGATTGTGTTGGTAAAGTGGCCACCCCCATAAATCCTCATAGAGTCAAATCTTTCAAATAAATTTTATACTCTTCTTTATCTTAATGTATAATTAAAAGTCAATCAAATGGTAATAATCAGTTCTGACATACCGTTTCCTTACGCGATTCAATAAGCAAAATCAAATTTCAGTCACTCGGTCATTGTTATTTTATAATATCTATATATCCTTCCTATGCTGATCTGTGGTAATTCACCAGCTTACCTGATTGCACAATCTACTATGCCTATAAATTTTGATGCCTCTAACTTGTTCTATTTAAAATTAATCATCTAGGTGGCCACTATTGGTACAGTGTCCCAATACCCACATTCACCTTATAGTTATACAAATTTGAGTATTTGAAAATTATTAAAATGTATTCAACATTTATGTTCCCAAAAATGTTTAATTTCTAGCAAAAAAGATTTTACTAACTAAAGCATTGGTTTAGGTTTAATTTGAGTATTTTCAAAATTATTAAAATGTATTCTTTGCACAACATAAAAAGCTATTTTTTCTTTTGAAACCTATTTGAACACTAACATAAAATGAATAACAGTACATGGAATTATGCTGAGCAGTTAATTTTGAAAAACATTTTTTATTTATTTATTTAAAATGGGGTGCCACACTGAGACACCCATTTATCATCATAGCTGAACAATGCCAAGTCCAAGTACGGGCTTACACTGTAAGATTGAGAACTATATACCTTCATTATGAGGGTCATATTTTGAAAACAAATTTCTAGGGGAAATCCAGAAACACCAATTTTTGATATATAACTAATTCTCACAAGACAAGTTACTTACTTTATCAATACCCATCCAGGGGTATTCTGGGGACATCACCAGCAGCCCGTCTCATGCAGGGGAGGTGGGCCTGAAGGTAGAAGACAAAAATTAGTTCAATAATTATAGATATTACCATTTTAAAGGGGGGCTGAATTGTAGTAAAAAAACTTTGGTAATAAATTAGAGTTTTGTAAATCTTTCGGACAGGAATTGTAAATTCTTGGGCCATCTCATTCATAATTTCATACAGTTGACGTGTTGTTTTGATGTGAAACGGCTTTGAGCGGCAAAGAGGTTTATGTTTAAATTGAATGAAAGTAGTCGTAGCATACTCAAATTACCCATGGATATAAAAATAAATATTTCTCAGGAAAGGATTTCTCCCCAATAAACCCGTTAAGATAACCTACCTCCTTCTCGGGAAATATTTATGGGCTTGTTTTCCCGGAAAGGGAAAGACACCAGATCAGATAACATGGTCCTCTTCGTTCTGTCCCAATATTGTCAGTTTGTTACTCTGCATCTCAGGGAAAGGAGCTTGTGTTTTTTGTGTGTTAAAATGGATGGGCTTGCTCGAGTGGATCGGCATATAGGAAGAGGGTTGGCGAGAGGAAAAATGTTTTATTTTCTTAATTAAAAAATTATTTTGCAATTTATTTTTAAAGAGGTGTTTATATTTTAACCCTCCGATTTGTAATCTGTAGTAAATTTAAACCCTAATCCATATTAAATAGGATTAAATGCTAATTTCACCCAGGCACTGCTCCAAGGGGGGCACTTTGGACAGCGTTCCCTCTTGGACCCAAAAATGTTTTTAAAATGAGTTAAAACCCTACTTTTACAAGTTAAATTTCAAAATTTTCTGGGGAACGACACCCATACCCTCCTGCGGTTCCACAAGGGAATCTTACGTGACAATTTTGAGAAAATCGCGGAAATTTTGTGTTGAGAGAAAAGTGATGGACCCTAAAAGGTTCTCAAAATGATTTAAAACACTACTTTTACAAGTAAATTTCAAAAAATTTTCTGGGGGAGAACTCCCATACCCGCAACGCATACCCACAGTGGTACCAACAGAGAATTTTGTGTGATACTTTTTAGAAAATATATCCAACATTTTTGTGTCAAAAGGTTAAAAGTGATTGACCCAGAAATGTTTTCAAAATAAATTAAATGCATATTAAAGGTCAAATTTCAAAATTTTTTCTGGGGGAGGACCCCCATACCCCCCAGCAGTACCACAAGGGGATATTGCGTGATAATACTTTTTAAAAAACACCAACATTTTGAAATTTTGTGTCAAAAAGTAAAGACCCCAACCTTTAAGCAGTGGACTATTAAAACAAACAAGGGGGGGTATTTTCTTGAAACGGGAAATGTAATAAAGGGAGACGGCAATAAATCGATATGCACAGAGCGGCAAAATCCCATTATATGGGCCTGCTGCCCGGTCTCCCCTATATCAACTTAATTCACGTTCACTGAGGTTTACCTGCTCATGTATGTCCTTCTATGGAAGTACCGCTACTGGCATCAGCTAAAATAGGGCAAGATTAAAAGTTAATGTTCTTTTAAATACTTTGCATTTTGTTCATTGTAAGGTGACAAATTAGTAGTAAAAAGAAGTGAAAACACTCGGTGAACAAAGGAATCAGTTGGATATTTTTGGTTAAATAGAAGTCAATTTTGATTATTTTACAGAAAAACATTAGAATGAGAATAGATACTTTGTCTCAGATTGAGTAAATAAAATTAAAGTGTTGTAAAATAAGTATGAAATTATTTTTATAGGAACAACACAATACATATAACAAGGGAGCAGAAAGCAATTTTTTTGGATTTGTTGTGGATAGATGGAATGGGTCGCCAGAATCGATAGTTAGTTCCAATGGAGTAAAGGAGTTTAAGGATAAATTAGACAAATACTGGGAATCGGTAGTTTGAGTTGGTGGACCAACCTAGTTGGGCTTAACGCCTGTTGTTGGTTGTCAACATTTGTATTTGTATGTATCAAATAACGCTTGGATAGATTACAAGGATTATGGGAGCAACTATCCGTAGTCGGACATCGTCTTAAAAACAGCCCCAACTAGAAATATAAACTTAATAAATAACTATCTAAATAAAATACATTAAGCATTTAACTTACTGGAAATAAGGACGCCACGCGGCGCGGCGCGGCGCCAAATCAGGATCAGAGTTGTATTGTAAACAAACCTGGTGTTGCCATTTTCAGAAAGCAGAACTCAGAACCCAAACTCGTGTGGCTCAATTTATAAAATAAAAACTATGCTCGATTGGAAAAAATCATCAAGCTGTCAAAAGGAATCTTGATGAAATTTTAAATGTAAATTTTCATATTTCCAAATAGCTATGAAGGTATCACGAACGACAAATCTATTCTGTTGGTTAATGCGTGGGGTATCTCTTGCTCGTAATTTACGTTCTCATTTACCCTCGCTCTGCTTTATTTTTTCTTATTTAACTTCATTAATAGTTCACAATAGGACATTATTTGTCCTTTAATTTATGCACTAATGCATGGATGTTTCTTATTTTGTGGGGACAATATATTATTTACAGACATTTTTCACTGTCGAGATAATGCATTTTTGTCGCTTTTAACCCATTAAACACTTTCTATATATTTTTCTTTGACATAATCTTAAAGAGGACTTCAAAATATGCATCATATCAAATTTTCAAGCGATTTGTTACATATTTAGGGTTTTTTTTAAAGGCGAATAAGAAAACGGTATTTTGAGTAAAAAACACAAGTCCGAAAAAGCCCAATAATTGGTATTTAATAATAAGTTTGAAATTTTTAGAATTTTTATTATGGTAATAGAGTAGTATGGTAAGCCTTTTCCAGAAATTCGAGTTGCCATGTTCATTCTGGCGTCATCCAGGAATTTTTGAATACAAAAGTGATTAACTTGTCTTCATAGGAATCCACTACATTTTTCGGGCTATGAGAAAAAGGAGGAATGGGTAAAAATATAAATAGACCCCCAAGTGTTTTACATCATCGTGTTCACATCATTTAGTAGATTAAGAATATGTAAAGCATAAGGGGATTGGCTCCTTATTTCGGGAGGTTTTCCGGTTTTATTGGAAAACTTTAATTGGGCGTCACGTCCTTAATTTTAGAGGTAGGGTTCTGAAATTTTAGTATGTGTACCTCCTTAATATTTCCTGTTGAATGATGTATGACACTAAGGGATTGGACCCATATTAAGAGATTTTAGAACCGCGTGCTCGTTTTTATTTTCACTTTTTAACGCCCCTAACTCCCTTTCTCCAGAAAAAAACGTGGTCTCTCTAACAAGATTCAAAGAGTTCTTCAAAAATAATTTTATTACTAAGCTCTCTGATTATTATTTCGGGAGAAATCCATGAAAACTTGTCTTGGACCAACCAAAAAATGAATTTCTTGGTTGCAAAAATTTTATACCACCTCTTAGTTAAATCTATTATTCGAAACCGCTTTTTTTATGCTTTCAGAAAATATAAACCACTAAGCTAGGCTTTCAATATATCCGGAGCTATTCAGCGTCAAAGTCAGTACACAGTGATAGCAGCACGCTCAAGAAAAAATATAGGAATTTCTTCAAAAAAATATAGGACATTAAAATAAAACTTATTTTTTATTTTATCATAATGTCATAATTTTAATACGTATTTTTATAGTAACCTCTTAGTATGTAATATTACAAAACAATTTATAGAAGTGTTAATAATTAATAAAAGTATTTTTACAATAATCTGGATTATTTCTAAAAAATGCTTTCATTTAAATAGCATGCCGAATAGTAATAACTTAATAAAAATATAATAAATATCTCTGAAAGTTACTTCTTAATGGATGGGCGTGGGCACTGTCTGAAAGGCTACAACAGTGGTTCCCAACCTGGGGGCGATTGCCCCTGGGTGGGCGATTTGTGCTATCAAGGGGGCGATAAAAAAGTGGGGGGTGATGAGTATTCAAAGAGGGAAATAAAATAGTACTGTACTGACAGACTGTATTCAGACTTTATATACCACACCAAGTTAAAACCAAGTTTTCTAGGGTCAAATTTCTAAACATTTTCTGGGGGAGGACCCCCAAACCCCCCTTTTTTACTTGGAACTTAATTTCTCAAAACTTTTTTAATTAGTTCATCAAAATGAAAATCCTACCTCCTTACCTTGTCCGAAATTCGGAAGAGGTGTACCATAACTAGTTAAAAACCTGTTGTTTTGGAGTCTTATTTCCAAAAATATCCAAAAATTTTCTGGGAAAAGACCCCCTGACATTAAATTGCTTTATTATTTACACTTTACTTCAAATTAAAATTAGATATGCAATGAGAATGAAAAGGGGGCGATAGGTGTTAGTCAACCTCTAGAAAGGGGGCGATGGGCCCCAAAAGGTTGGGAACCACTGGGCTACAAAGTCTAGAGTTTCCCCAATACCGTCACAGGCTCCTTTCGATGACCCGAAGCAAAGAAGTGCCATTCTGCCTTAACACCATGATCTTTTTCGTGAAAGTTCGTTAAAACTTTTAAAAGTTTTTCATCCGAAATAAAGTGATGTATTCTTTGAAGGATCATCAAATCAGTCTCAGATAATGCGGAAAGGATAATCAGTTTGGAACACACAAAGTTTTTTGCAAACTAAATACTCCATTTTTCGCTTTAAAATAAGTTTTACACTATCGCATGTAAAACGTCTTGTAACTACCACTGATAAATAATCCAGAACGAGAACTAAAACATTCCACTCCGATAAAATTTGCAGGCCATATACTTCGACCAATTGGATTTTACAGTACCCATTAATATTAAGAAAAAAAAGATTCCAGAAATAAATAAAACACTTCATCCCTGAGAAACAGAGATCCCTCTGGTTGACAGGTTCCATGAAAGGAGCCTACACCCAAAGCCTCCCAACTCTATGATAAACTCAAAGCACATTTTCACCAGTTATATATTTTATGTGTCTGGTTATATAAGGGCCTTCTACAGAAATTATTGACCCTGATAAACAAGCTTATTTCTAGACTAGATATTTGACTATCAAGAAAACTGACAAGGGAAAACGGTAAAAGTAAAACCACTCCTCAAAAATTATTTTTTAAAGGTTTTAATTAAATTTCAGAACATTTAATCAGAAAATAATTAAAAATCTAGTTCCAAAATTTATCCAAATATTATTTTTTAGAAGGCTCTCCATAAAGAAATGAAATTTTAGCTTTGAAAGTAAATATAGCAAAAAAAAATTGAAATGTTATTTTTTTTACTATTTACGGCTTTAATTCTTACCTAAAATCTACAAAATACACCAAAGTTAAATAAATGTCCAGTTATAGCCATAGTTTAACGCAAAATCCAAACGATTGCGCCGTAAGATGCAAGCACAAAAATATAATTTTCTCCAAAAAGACAAAAATTACGTCTCCCAAATTTTTTAAAAATGAAGTTGTTATCTTAACTAACATTTAAACAAAAAAAATTTTCAACCTAAATATTTCAGATTTGCCGGTCTGACTAGAGAGTTTTTTGTGATTTTTGGTGAAAATTTGAAAAAAATCGGAGGACCCAACCCAACCACCTTGGTCGATTTCCGCTGGAATGGCCCACTTTCTTCGTAGTAAACGATTGGTTTCGCTCCTTCGGCATGTCTGGTGTAAACGCCACTCAGATCGAAACTATCAATGAATTTCCCGATTTTTAAAAAATAATAGCGTCGTTTTTCAAACAATTAAAATTTTTGAACACAGAAAACAAGGAAAATATAGGACAAACTGTCATTTTTAAAAATATAGGACAAATATAGGACATTTTTCCGGGTTTTCTCTAAAATATAGGAATTATAGGAAATATAGGACGGCTGCTATCACTGAGTACATGTAGGCTTAACGTGCCACGAGGCATCCGTTCGATCAAGGTACCTATCTACCCTTCAATGCTATGAAAGTAGCTTGAACAGCTAATAAGCATTGGGTGCTTGTATATAGCATGTAATGCTGCAAGTACATTTAAGCTTGTACATGTAGCATAGCATGCTATCATAAAAAAGCATGCACTACCGTAAAAAACTAGCATACATAGCGAAAACTAGCAAGAACTAGCATATTTCTTTGCTAGTTCCAGCATAAAATTTTGACCTGGGAATGAAATTCCTTTTGGAAGTTTTGTGAGTCAAAGAAATTCATCGGATATCACAAAAACGAAATTTTTCTGAAAGGAATTTTTAAGAGTGCTCTCAAAGTACCCGAGATTTGCGAGACATTTTATGAAAAAATTAAGTCTAAGATGTTTAACATTGTGCTTTACTTTTCATTTTCCGTTTTTAAAAAAAACATACTTGCAATAAATTTTATGTCACACAAGGTTTTTTGAAATATATCAAATTAAAAAATAGAACTTCATAATTTCTGTTTTTAAACCTTTGATGAATTGTTAATTTGGTTTATTAGGTAATATCAAAAATATGTCCCGAGTTGGACCCAAGAAAATAGGTAAGCCTAAAAATATGGTGGTGGATAAATAAATAAAATGAATTGTCACAAACCATCACATGGTGATATCACTGAGACGTCACGGTGTGATAGATCACAAACCCATCACATAATGATATCACTGAGACGTCACGGTGTGATATCACTGAGACCATCGCGGTGTGATAAAGCACAAACCCATCACATAATGATATCACTGGGACATCACGGTGTGATAGATCACAAGCCCATCACATAATGATATCACTGAGACATCACGGTGTGATATCACTGAGACGTCACGGTGTGATATCACTGAGACATCACGGTGTGATAAATCACAAACCCATCACATAATGATATCACTGAGACATCACGGTGTGATAGATCACAAACCCATCACATAATGATATCACTGGGACATCACGGTGTGATAGATCACAAACCCATCACATAATGATATCAATGGGACATCACGGTGTGATAGATCACATCGAGATGTCACTGTGATATCACAGAGAACTCACACAGGGACTGTTGAATGGTTGTCACAATGTGATCTCCCAGTGATGTCGCATTTTAGTCACACTGTGATATGTGACAAGAGTGATCATTTGTGATATCCTGGTGATATCACTGTGACTTTTGTGCTATTAGGGAAACGGTTCAAAAGGGGTCAAGTAAAATTTCAACAGGGAGGGATCAATTGAAAATATCATAATAAACTTAAATTAAGAACTTTTTTTTCTTTTTCTAATACTAGTTTTAAAGAAATTAACAAAAATAGCGAATCATTAGGCGGTCAGTAGTGAACCGTGATAATTACATACAACGTATTACAACTTACGTATAGAATTTACACTTATAATTACAGGGCTCCCAGCAGATTCTTACTTAGTCTTTATAGAGAAAAAAGAGAACAAATATCTTTAAAAAAGATACCTAAATTCTAATTCAAAACTTAATAGCCCATAGCAAAGTCAAAAACGGATAATATTTTAATTTTGTATCATCTTTTCAAGATTATTTTCCAGATAGATTTTTTTGCATCACAGTAATCACAGTGATTGCTGTACAATTTTTACACTTTACCCTAATAGATGCTTTGATAACACAAACACAGGTCTGCCAGGGACTAAACCAGGTCCATTTTGGTACCGTTTACAAAAAATAATCACGCACAAAAAACGGCCCGATTTTCATAATGTCAAAATTAAAGGAAGTTTGCACTCCAGGTTTATAAATAACTCGGTGGCCCGCATAAGTCAACGGAGCATCCTCTCCATCTTCCAGTGAGAGATACCACCGGAAGAAAAAAAATTTCCGAAAATTAGATTAGTGTCCGCGAAATATCGCTTCGATTCCATTCCCTCCCCTCCTTGCGGCACTTTTTCAATTACGGGACGGAAATTGCTCGGAATCCCTTCTCCAGTTTATTTCTGGATTACTTATTTTTGTTTATATATCAAAAAACAAGAATCGGGAGCTCCGGAAATAACGACTTCGTTTGAACAGAATATATCTTTCTTCTTCGCAAGATGAAATTAACATCGGAGAATATTGTCTATGAGTTTTCGGGGAAAATAAGGAAGTTGCATGCGTCAGATTTTCATAAACATTCAAGTGTTCCGTATCTGTATGATTTTTTGTATGGTAAAATGAAATCTCTAGTCAATTTTTCAATGTACAGGTAATTAAATATTTTAATTTAAAAGTCGAGAAAAAACACGTGACTGAAAACGTTTATTGTTTAAACTGTAGGATGACGTCAACAATCATACCATCAACTCCATTGCTTTCCAACAATGGTCACCGTACGAAGACGCCACATTCCAAACTCTTAGCGTTTTCGCGCGCTTTGAAAAAGGGGATTTTGTTAATTTTTTTGGCAATCAAAAAATTTCTCGATCGGTCTCAAATTTTGGGTAGTTGCTAATTTTTGCATGAAGAATCTATTAAAATTTTTTTTTAAAAATCATGCAACTTCCTCACTACTGTCAAAAAAATTTGTGGAGTATTTCGATGATATTCCAAATTTATTTTATCAAATGCTAAGATCTTGGTGATGTGCAATGATTTTAAATCTCAAAATTCTTCGAATGATTTTGAAACAGTGTAGTATTTCTACATGTATATAACCTTTTAAAACGTGCGAAAATAGCGTGCTTTTGTAATCGCATAGTATTAAGGAATGAGATCATTCTAAAAGAATCCCCTAAAGAATACAAATACAAATTAAGTCGACCAACTACAGGCGTAAGCCCAGCAAGGTTGGTCCAGTCTTTTTAACTCAAACTACCGAAATCCCAGTATCTGTCAATTTTCCTCTTGAACTCGTTTGAATTAACAATTGTTTCAGGCAACGCATTCCATCTATCTACTACCCTATTTAAAAAATAATGCTTTCTACAATCCGTCTTAAATTTTCAATTTGAAATTGTGACCCCTTGTTCCCGTATTGAAATCTAGTCCCTCTGTGTCCCCTTGCATTTTAAAAAGTTGCATCAAATCCCCTCTAATCCTTCTTTTCTCTATAGAGTGAGCTTCTTTAATCTTCCCTCATAACAGTATACCCTTGACCATTTTAGTAGCCCTATGCTGAACCCTTTCAATTGAATCAATATCTTTTTTAAGTATGGAGACCAAAACTGAACAGCATACTCTAGATGAGGTCTCACCCAGCTTATGTATATAGGGGGAAAATAATATCCTCGGACCTTGAAGAAACAGTTTTTTTAATGTATCCCAATATCCGAGAATACTTTATATTCATTAAAATATAAACCTGTAGCAAAATTAAACAAAAGAACAAAGTTTGGAATTGCTGCGGAGATAACATTACGGAACCGAAATTTCTTGGTAATAACAAAATAATAACACTAAATTTGGATTGTTTTCACTGCGCAGCACATTCAACCTGTAGAAGTTGCTTTCCAACGATAAGACACACAAGGCAGGAAAGCAAACATCACAGCTCTGCAGAGCTTTACAGGGTGTTTCTTAAGTCCGTTTCGCAGCTTTTATTGGGAACCAACGTGTCGTAGGGTCAAGAAAGTAAGGTCTACCCCAAGGTAAGTGACTCTGGAGAATCCATTGAGATGACTAACAGTGCCCCAAGCGGCGAAATAAAAAAGTTTAAAAATTAATTTAAAATATAAGGGGCCATTCATTAATTACGTAAGGGTCCCGAGGGGGAGGGGGGGTTGGAAAAATCTCTACATACCCTTACTTGGGGGGTGGGGGGTCAAACCAATTCTTACGTAAGATTTTCCTAGTTATTATAAACAAATTCCAATTATTATAATCAAGAGATAATAATATAATAGTATATGTAGTTGACAGCAAGAATATTACTTATCTGTTCAAAAATAAAAATCTTTGATTTACGTCAAACGGAGAGTTTTCTAACATTTTATTATTTTGAAAAACATAATGGAATCTTACGTAAGAATAGGGGGGGGGGGAGGGGTTTGAAAAATCTTACGTATCCTTACATGGGGGGAGTGGGGGCCAAAAATTGCCAAAATCATCCTTACGTAATTAATGAATAGCCCCTAAGGGAGATAGAGCAAAACCCTCATTGAGAGTATTGTTGCCAATGAAGAACTCACTGAAAAAATTGCATGAAAATATCGTGAATATTCGCGGAGATAGCACTGAAATGAAAGCACTGAGAGCTGAGATGTGAAAATAGCACTTTTTAAGGCCACAAAAAAG
This sequence comes from Tetragnatha versicolor, assembly GCA_024610705.1. Lineage (NCBI taxonomy): Eukaryota > Metazoa > Arthropoda > Arachnida > Araneae > Tetragnathidae > Tetragnatha > Tetragnatha versicolor. The sequence continues at coordinate 465,922 of JANDEH010000035.1, read as the reverse complement.
AAAAAGTTTGCAAATTTGCATATTTTTCAATGTTATTGTGCAGTTTTGTGTTATTTTAGTTGAATGAATACAAAATTTAACCAAAAAAACTTGCAAATTTGCGAGCTTTTTCTTTTTTGAACCCTGAAAAAGTGCTATTTTTGCATGCTAATATCTCCGCGAATATTCAAGATATTTTCATGAAATTTTGTTTAGTGCGTTCTTCATAACGTTGGCAACAATACTCTTACACTGAGGGTTTTGCTATATCTCCTTTAGTTTTTAAATTTTTTTAAACTTTTTTTATTTCCCCGCTAGGGGCACTGTAAGAGTAAGTCATCTCAATGGATTCTCTAGGCTCACTTACCTAGGGGTAGACCTTACTTCCGTGGCCGTAGGACACGTTGGTTCCAAATAAAAGCCGCGAAACGGACTTTAGAACCACCCTGTATAGCTATTTCCATGGATACTACTAGGATACAGCTACTTCCATTACTAGGGCCTTAGAGGCTTTGCTAAAAGACGTTGGTTCCAAATAAAAACAGCGAAACAGACCCGTATGATTTGAAAAGTAAGCAAATTTTCAACACAAGCATGATTCAAAAACTAACACACATTGAATAGATTGTGCCAACCCGTATTATTCAAAGAAAAAAAACAACTTCTCACTGTATGTATTATTTCGCAAATCAAACCAAGTATAACGTTTCTTTATTAATCCTATAACAAATGCAATTCGAATTCCGATTGTCGACTTCCCTCAGAAACATTCGCGAATAAGCCAAAGGGACTTCTGGAATAATTCCCTTCAAAGAAAATTAAGCGAGGCAAGTTTGGCGGTGCGGAAAATTCAATTAAAAGAACGAAAAAAGAGAGGGCGACTAGAACGCACATTGGCCGAAGCCCGAGCGTGTCAGGGCTAGAATTTTTTCAAAAACTGCCTATTTCGGGAAAATTTGGAAGGAATTTGTGAAATATTCGATTGGGAAGAATATTAAAAAATTATTGAATAAATATGTGCATATATATTTTTAGCATCAAAAATTAATCCACAATTTTGTGTCGAATAGCTTGTTGATTTCAAATTTAGGATACTTCAGCTTTTCAGCAACTTAGAACTTCATTTTTAAAATGATTTTAATAAACTTATCAGTTTGTCGATCAACAATAGTTGGGAAATTCAATTAATTAACTGCCCAATATTTTCAATTGAAGAGTTTTTGAAACGTGTAACTGGAAACTGATTTGTTAAACGAAGTGTCTATATCCACGAAAGTTGACCGAGTATTAGCGAAATCCGTTAGAGTTGAGTTGTTACTTTCGAGGAGCTAGATAGTGCCCATATATGTGATTACTCTGACAATAAATTGGCTGAAAATATTTAAAAAAAATTTCGATGGCACCTAGATTTTCCTTCATTTTAAATAGATGGGGTCCATTGGCTTCCATTTCCCGAGATCTACGATTCGAGATGCTAGCGTCATATTTTTTAGCTTAAATAATAACTGCTTTTCATATAATTTCAATAATTTTTTCGATTTTATTTTAAATTTATTACTAGGCAACCTTCACGGCCAGAGTTTTCAGTAAAAAAAAATTGGAAAATCAGAAAGTGGAATTAAAGTTTTGCAAATCGAATTGTCAGGCTTTTAATTTTGCAAGCATATTGGCGGATTTCCGCCAATTGGCGGAAGAATCACATGTATGGTGCCTTTGTTAAAACGCCTAAATATTTCAGATCGTCTTCTTTGTTGAACCACCCTTTTGAAACAAAAATCAATTGTTCAGAAGTAAAACAATTTCCATTCCATTTCAATTTGTTTTTCATTGTTGTCAACAAAAATCAAGCGAAAAAAAATCACTGCAAACACTGGTAAAGAATATAGAGTTGTTTACAGTCTGTTCGATTAGAATTGGCGCCTGAGACGTAATGTATTAGAAGCAGTTACTATTGTAATTATCATCAAAATATTTTTCTTGTGCAATAACAAGGCAGCCTAAACAGTGGTAGTTAAAATACTGTAAAAGAATCGGTCCCTGAAGTTTGATGATGAGCGTTATTACGCATTATTGAGCGTTTTTGTTCCTCTTTCAGGCACCAATTCTAAATGAACAAACGAGAGGGAAATCTTCGGAAAAGATAAGTGTGTCCTTTGCTCTCTCTACTTCTGGTTTTGATGGCGACATCTGCTTCTCTTCAGGAGGCACAGGTGGTTCTGCTCCAAACACTGCTCGGATTACAATGGAAGAGCGATTTTAATTGTTTCCCCATACTCTCAAACAAAGATCACTGATCATTATGTGCATTTTGATTGCATTTTAAAGAAATAAAACCCCTTTTTCTGTAAGTGTAAACGGTAGGGTTGGATGGGGTAACCGGAACCCCTTTTTGGAACACAACATTTCTGAAACTCAATAAAATTTTTTGAAATTGATAAATTTGAACTTATTGACTTATTTTAGTATTTTAGACTATATTAATAAACAAAATTTTATTATTGGTTTCTAAAATAATGCCAGGGGCCCTTTTGCTGTCCCTTCACAAAAATTATCCCTCTTTGAATCTACCCCTTCACAAAAATAAATTGATAAAAACGCCCCTTGTTTCATGAAATTCAAATTAGCTTTAGTGATAATTTGCAAGATAACATTCAAGAAATATTTGAATTTTTCATGATTTTCTTGGTTTGTGAGTCAATTTTACTTTCACGCACTCATCTGCTAACTATCACTGCTTCAATTTTTCACAAAAACGATTACTTTTTCCACAAGAAAAACATTATTTTTCACAAAAAATAAGAAAATGGGCCCTTAAATATAAAATCTGGATCTACCCTTGAATGCTAATAACAATAATATAATAATGCTACTACTATAATAATGGTTCACCTCCAAAAACGAACTGTACTCCTCAGATTACACTGGAGGAGCCGAGTTTGATAAAGAATCTTGTTGAGTTGTTGAACTGCTCAAGATACTTTTTTTTAACAGTCTTTACACTCTTTAATTACAATCACACCAGGGTTCCCATTTAATATCAGAAATAATAAATTCCCTGAATTTCCAGGTCAACTTTTAAGATTTTTCTGCAAACTAGTAATTCACGGCATTTTCCGGATGCTTCTTGCATTTGAACATATAATTTTCAATAAATTGTCTATTGATAGTAACTAAAATGATATTTTGATATCAATATAATATTCCTTAAAGAAAAAAATTCTTGACTCGACCCACTTTCAATATAAACAGTTCACTTGTTGGTAACAAAAAAAGGCACGACTTCGTTTAAATGATTATTCATTGAAAAAAAATGTATCGCGTTTTTATATCTTTTTTCAATGAATACTCATTGAAAAAAAGATACATAAAAACGCGATACACTTTTTTCCCTTCATCCAATGAATTTTATGATTAAAAACGAATAATAATCAAATTAACAGAACGAATACAGAGAACCTAATGAATTTGTCACAGCGGTCTCTGGGAACCACAAGGATGGAAAACTTTAATTGCGGTAATCTAATCTAATTAATGTTTGATTATCGGGACATCATCAAATAGGAGGAGCGGTCGAGCTAATTGTTTTGAAATCAGCGGTGAAAGGAATCCCAACTCGATTAATTAGGTTGCTTTCTTTTAAAAAATTACGCGGTAAAAGTTTAGTTTAAGGTTTACAAATACAGGGTGTCCATAAAATAAGTAACCCGATTTAAGGGCCTCTAGAAGCCAAACCATTCATCAGAATTGAATGAAATTTTGGTGGAAGACGTTTTGAGGGATGGGGAGGAGAATGGTATGGGGTGGGGCAGTTAAACTTTATCAGTTACGGTTAAAGTGAAATTTTTTTTGAAAATTCCCAATGTAACCCCCAGGGTTGCCAACCTTTTCCAGAAAGCTTCAGGAGCGCAGGGAAAAAAATTCCGGATTTCTTATGCTACTTCAGGAGCAGTGCGAAACTGCTATATCCGGAACCACCAAAACGGTACAAATATTGCAGAAAGCATGACCGCTAAATTTTTTTCAATCGTTTTAAAGCCAACCATGGTTTGTAACCCGACTTGGAAACACTAGCCATGTCTTTTGCGGTCAATTTTATCGAAGAAAGGAAAGAACTCGATACTATTTTGAGCCTCAACCATTGCAATGCCATTTAGCGTTCCAGTAGGGCTTGCCATCGTAACAGATTATAAAGCATTAAACATGGAAAGGGTATTTCCGGAAGATTTAACACTTATTGCGGATTCGCGGATTTTCAGTACTCTAACGGAAAAACTCCGGAAGTTTCGGAGTAGTTGGCAACCCTGAACCCCCCTTTTTTATTCGCGCTATATGATCCCTGGTGTCTAAAAGCACAAATAGCGTTGAAACGGTACCTCTAAGTTGTAAACTCGCTTCTAGAGACAAATGAAAACAGCTATGAAACTGTTATTTTTGTAGAAGCTAGACTAGTGAATGGTTAAGAAAATATGACTAGTGTATCAGGAAATAACAATAAAAACTATTAAAATCAATGGTTCAAAGAAAATAATATCAACCTCGACCTCCTTTTAAAAGCCCCCAGAATATTAGAGAAAAGAACGAATTTTTTTTAATTGTACATTTTTTTAACATAGCTAATTTATTATTCAAATTAATCTTCAAAAATTGATATTTTCATTTTATTTCCGAAGTAATTTTCCCTGATTTTCCCCCAATAATTCCAGGTTTTAACTAAATTTTCCTTTATTGTACACTATTAAATGCTATTAGCCTTGAAACCCAGACATAGTCCAGTTTAAAAATAGTTCTATCGGATTTCAGATTTATTTATTCATCGCCCTTTAGAAGTAAAAAAATTCTATGCGATTCATTCAACGGATTGGTAACTAATTTTGTAAGATGGCAGGAAAATACTTAAGATTTCCCTGATTTTCTTCAAAATTCCCTGGCTTTTCCAGAAGTTTCAAATTCTCTGACAGTTCCATATTTTCCATATTGGTGGCCACCCTGTATTATAATTAAAAATCATGAGTTTTGCTTTTATTTTCTTTTTTAAATAACTGTCATGGTGAATTCCCACATAGGTTAATGTTTTATTGCTTCTTTTTAGGTTGAAGATTGCTCAGCAGATTGTTCAACTACTAGGAGTTGATTTTCGCAATCTAGACTGCAGGCTTCTCCGGACGAAGCAACCCAGAGCACCTTTCGAATCGAATTTAGGGCCCCTGAGAGGCCTGTTGCCAGATCGGATTAGCGGAGAAAAGGGAATCGGATTTGTTTCGGAAAAATTATTACCTCTGTTTGGGAGTAGGTAATTGATTGTTGTATAAGCTATAGCAATATCAGTTGGTTAATTAATACAACCAGTGTTAATCCTAGGATTGTTTTTGTGAGGAGTAAAAATACTCCTTGTCTTTTTTAGGAGGAATTAAATACAGAAATAACATAAACTGCAAATACAGATAGTACAAATTTTCTATAATAAATACTTACTTTTTTAATGGACGAAAAATGAAACAGAAAAAATGAGTAGATGCTATTTAGTTTTTAACAATTAAAGAATATGTTAAGTATTTGTTTGTAGAAAATGTTAAACAAATAAGAAAAAATTAAAACAAATAAAAAACAAAACAATCCAAACAAACAATTAGTAGAAAACATAAAAGTTGGCGTTTTGAGTAGACAAAAAATATTAGTTGTTTTCGGTAGGGCTCCGTGCATTTTTTAAGCTAAAACTTTTTTTGAAAATTCAAAGCGTGAAAATACTCCTAAGTTTTTTAAAGCGTATTTCCGATTTTCAATGCGTGAAATACGCTCTTAAAGGCGTTAAAATTATCTCTGAATACAACTAATGCTATTAGGACGATAGTAGTCAGATAATTACATCCCTTTTAAAACTCTGATAATACACGAAAAACATTCTTTAAGACAAAAATCTCAAGTGACTCGAAAAAAAATGTTTATGCGTCAACCCTTAAACGCAAAAATCAAAATAACAAACAAAAGGCTATTCTATTCGCTAACCCAATTAATAAACTCGCAACCATTGGAAATTCTGTAACGCACGATTAAAAAAAGAATGTATAGTGCGTCCTTGGAAAAGGTTGGAACTTCAAAAGTTTCGGATGATCTAATGCAAAACATTTATTATTATGTATTGAAATTAAAGGTGGAAGATTACCCGAGTCGATAAATCTCAGTCCAGAAGTAAAAGAAAATTATGACGATATGCGCGATACACATCGTCGCTTAAGGCGCAAAATGACATAACTGACATTTTGGCCACTTTGAGTTATGCATCAATCTTTATGCAAATCCCGGCCCCGGATCACCTGGCACCAACGATTTTGCGAAAAAATGACTCAAATCGCTGCAATCGTCAATTTTGTCATTTTAGTATAACTGCATTCGTAAGGCAAAATGACATAATTGCACGCCTTTCATTGATATTGTTAGGGCCACAGAGAAGCGTTTCATCTCAATCCCCGGTCAAAAAGGCCTAAAATGAAGGTTTAAAACTATAATAATATTATTTTCTTTAATTAATAGCCAAACTGTTTTTTTCATCTCCTGCAAAATAGGGAAAATGCAGTTATGTCATTTTGCGCCTTAAGCGACGACATACATGAGTAAACTTCGTAAAAATCTTTTTGTGTTGAGGTGTGGCGAAAATATGTTTCAAGGGATAAATGATGTCACACTAGGAGGCTAGGGGGGGTTATCAAGCTGACATGTGACACTTTGTAACAAGAGGAGCAACAATTGATTGTGACATCACACACAAAAGTCATCAAAACAAACTAAACAAAAACAGTGGTATCTGAAAACTAGTTTAAACGAAGTTACAATAAAATTCCTACCAACGACGTTAGACTTTGAAATTATAAGGTGGGGTGCACTTAAATAATAAAACATTGCGGATATACGAAAAAACCGTTCAATGCTAAAACCGTTCAATAAAAAACAAATTTATTACATGTGCAAAGCTGAGTTTTTTTTTGTTTTTTTTTTAACCTTTTTTTTTTTATTTTCGCTACAGCCCAAACACAGTTTATTCTATTCTTTATTGTTAAAGGGGACATCCATAAATTACGTGAGGTCGAAAAGGGAGGTCCAGAAAAATCTCACCATAGGGGAGGGGGGAGTCAATTAAAATATCACGTAAACTTTCAGTTTAGAAAATATGCAGGGTTATTTCTCTTATCTTTTTCAGCACGAGTTTTGGAAAAACGGGCAAATTAGTCAAAAGATAATAATAGGTTTGTTTTAGACCATGTTTTGGATTGCAACAAGGATTCGTATCAAAGCTTTCGTAAAGTGAATGTAAAGTGCGATGCTGATATATTACTTTACAGCAACGTTTCCTGAACCCGGTTCTACGTCACTACGCGGAAGGAGAAAGTGAGTAAACAACACAGATACTGTTGGGTTGATAGGAGGAGTTTCGATACGCGTGATAAAAAGATACTATTTATATACATGGTTTAACGAAATAATAATAATTTAAAATTGACGTTCACTCTAAATTCAGACACCGCGATGGGAACTACTGCTAAACCAACGATAGTAAAAGGGTCACGTGATTTTGACAACGCTGGAACTAGTATTTCGGAGGGGAGACAGGTGGAAGTTGAGGGGCAGTTGATCGAAAGAGACATTTGCTTGTATATATAGAAGCAAGACCCCAACTATCGGCCGTGCAAAGTCTGTAAAAATCACGTGACCCTTTTACTATCGTTGGTCGAACAGTACTTTGTTAGGGACGTAGTAGGTTCAACTTAAGTTGCTGTCTAAGTATAGAACATATCTAGAGCAGATATCTACACTAATTTATTTGCTAAAAAGTTATAGTAAAAATATCACGTGAGAATTTGAGGGGGGAGGGATGGGTTCGGCAAAATCTCACCAAAGGGGAGGAAGGGGTCCAAAATTTTGAAAAAACACATCACGTAATTTATGGGCGTCCCCTTATGCCCTCAACAGATAAAGGGAAAGAGAGACACTCACCACCTGCGGGAGTTTCATGGCACTCTTCTCTGGCGGCCGAGGACGGACTGGGAGAGAGAAAAGGCCAAGACACTCGGCGCGTGCGCCCTGCCATTTCGACCCCCCCCACCCCCTCCATCACAGGCGAGCAGAGTTCTGTTACTGCTTTTACCTTATTATTCAAAAAGGAGTTTAAGCGGATTCCAAAATGGGGAGACCAACTTCGATTATAAAGTAAATTCTGTAGACCGGCTTATATGTAAACAGGGATCAAGATAGGGTTGGCTGGATTGGACTCAATGAGTTTTTTCTAAAAGAAAACAAAGTGAAAAAACTCATATTTAGGGTCCTTTTTTGGGTTTTTTCCCACGAAAAATCAAGATTTTGGCAGTTTTAATATTGAAGAAAAACATTTAACGTAATAACATACCAAGAACTGCAGTTGAGTGGGTTTTTTTTCAAAATTTTAACCGGGTTTCAAAGGGATGTTTTTAAAATTTCAGTGGGTTTTTTCAACGTATAAAAAGTTTCAACTTTGAAAAAACCACTTAATTATGGAAAAAATGACATTATTGTGACAGAACACATTTAACATAGAAAGAACTCACTCAAATTAGAAAAAAATCCTCTTACTATATAGGAGTAAACCACTTAAATTTGAAAAACCTACACTTTTTCCGAAAAAACCTAGTTTTATATGGGTTTTTTCATGGTTTTATTAAAAAAACCCCGAAAACCCCAACCCACTTGGTTTTTGCCAACCCTGGTTCAAGGTAGTAAATTTCAGGAGTCTTTCTTACCGAGTAAATTACAAAAAAAAATCAGCAGGTAACGCCAATAATTATTAAATTTATACTACTTCACATGTTACCAGTATCAGAATGAATTATTGAACAAAATAACTGCAAAATATGATAGAATTTCCCCCATTTCAACGGAACGATTTAAAAAAAAACAATTAATTCCACCAGTAAAATACCGTTACAACGAACTTCAGGGGAGGGACAGCAAAATATCTTCGTTGCTGTAACAGTAACGGTTGTATAATTCAACTAATAAAAATGGTTGGGGACTTTCGTAATAACAGGATTTTTGGTTGTATCGGGATTTCACTGTAAAACTTGCTCTAGAATAGATGTTTTTTCAGGAAGAAAATAAGGAGACAACACAACTTTCAGGAGTTTTAAGGGCCTAAAGAAGAAGAAAGCAAATTTCAGGAGTAACGAACGGGCGGAACATATTTTAGAGCTCGCTCGTTGTTTCGTTTCCCTGCCTGCCGAGTCTTCTTGCTGGAAAGCAACTTCTACAGGTGACAGATGCTCTGCAGTGGAAAACATTTCGATCAGACCGTTCTCCCCCAAGGAAGAAGTTACCCCCGATTCTCTCTCATTACTCCTATTAATTTCATAAACAAGAAGAAGGGTTAACCAGACAAAGTCACTTTTGAATTGAGGCCGTGGGTGCAAAAACAAGGTACGAATCACCAGGGATGCAGAAAATGTTTTTATTTCCGAGATTTCCCCCCAATCAATACAAAAATTGCCCCGAAATTTTAAAATGTGATTAAGATTTACAAAATGTCAGACTCATGTTTACAAGTAACGATTGGAAACGCAAAACGAAAGCGAACCTTTGACCTGTGATGAAGGTGAACTAAACTATCAGTTCCTAACGCATAATAGTTTAGTAGGAAACCACCGATTTCTCAGCCTGCGGCCGCCCTCGGAACAACTCAACACAAGTGCGTTTCCAACCCGACTCACCCCACAGCCCCGGAGCAGCCAAATCGAATGCAAACGGCCGAAACGCCACCTCAGATACTCAGCGGTCCAAGTCACCAAATAAGGGATTTTTCGAAAGCGGTGACCCAAGTAATTTTTGAGGATCAAATTTAGGACACTTTTTTTTAAATTTCATGTCAAAATATACAGAGTGCATAGGAAAGTCCCTTTACCCTGAAATAAATTGCTAACGGAGCAAGTTAAAGCTATGCAATCAAGGTATCGGTATAGTAAAGTGACCATGCCCTATCCGATGCAACAACTTTAAACGCTCCCTGCCGAAAATATTTGAAGTTAAAATTTTATTTTAAAAACCATTAGAGATTTGCTAAATTAGTCAATTACTAAGATGTAGAGCAGCATCGATTTAGTAGGAAAAGACACCTTAAGCATAAAAATATCTTGAATAAAACCCCTAAAACGCACGCTCAATCACGTTGAATTCAAGTAGGTTTAAAATTCATGTGATTGAATTCACGTAGATTAATCTTAAAACGCTCCCCACAATAGTGGGATTTCTAACTTCACAAAAATGGGCTTCGCGTGCTTTTTCGTGAATATGCTTAGTGAAGATAGCCATTTTGTTCCTTAGAATCTGTAGTTGACGAATCGTGATGGTGGACACTTCGGGTGTGCGACTGGGGATGGTGAGAGGCGCAGAAGTGGAAAATCGACGAGTTTCGATTTTGTGTTGTTTGGAGTCAAAATGGTTCCTTTTATTTTTTTAATTTGCTCAAATACTCCATAATACGAGAGAAGCGAGGGAGAACTAAAAAATTACAAGGCTACATTGATACAAGGTACAAGGCTAAATTGAGAAATTTTCATTATTATGGCTTAAGTAAATGACTAAAAGTATTTTTAGTTCATTAAATTGAAAATTTCTCATTTTCAATTTAATTAGATTAGTCGCAGCTTTTAATTCATTAATTGATTAGTCTTTGATTAAGGACTTTGAGGGCCCTTTTGTAAGGACTAGGGCAGTGTTTCCCAACGTGGGGCGCACGCCCCACCGGGGGGCAATATCATTTTCTAGGGGGGCAATTTGAAAATGTTCAACCAAATTGGCCCCCAGGTGGGGCCAATCCAGGGGGAAAATTTAAGAAAAAACTTTTTAAAAGAAGTTTATCAAAATCTGATCCTATTATCCTATCTGAGAATGTATGTCTGAAATCTTGAACAGTATATGTATCAAAACCAAGTTAAAACCCGGTTTTTAGAGTCTAATTTCCAAACCTTTTCTCTTGGATGACCCAAGATATCTTTGTTTTTAGAAAGCTTATATTTGAAACTTTTTTACATTAGGTTCATCAAAATGCAAATCTTACCTAAAAATTTATATAAAAAATTCTCCAACTAGGGGTGCCAAACTAGTTAAAAACCTGCTTCCTAAAGTCAAATTTCCGAAATTCCCAGACCCCCCTTGGAACTTAGAACTTAGAACAAGTTACTCATAACTTGATTTAGTTCTTTAGCATGCAAGTTCTACCTAAAAATGTTCTGAAAAGTTTCACTAGACTTATTAAATATACATAGGAGGGGGGCGCTAAGAAAATATTTTAACTCCCTCTCAAAATATATTTCTATATATGCCACTGAGACCGGGGGGCATGGAAAATTTAGAAAGGCTTTAGTGGGGCATGGACCGAAAAAGGTTGGGAAACACTGGACTAGGGCAATCGACTAGGGACTGTAGAAGTATAAAATTCTTCATCTTTTCGAAGCTGGCATGACCGACTTGCACCACTCCGGCTTTGAGACTTATTTTTTTTAACTTAAAAAAAACCTACTCGAAACTTCGACTTTTGCTTTATTTCCCTTTTACTTGCAGTGGTACAAAAATATATCGCGTGTTGACTAATTCGGAAGATTTCGAACGCTCCGATGGACATTCGCTCGAACCCAGGGGGTGTTTCCGAAACGATGAATATTCGATACGGGATGAGAAAATTTTCTACTCTCAATCAAATAGCAGTCGAGAGGGACTGAAATAGTGCGGATTTGTCGGTACTTCTTAAACCAGTGGTTCCCAACTCAGAGAAGTCTGCGGACCACTAAGTTTAAATTTGGAACCTTCAATAAAATCCTGAAAAAAAAACCCATATAAAACAGGGTTTTTTCGGAAAAAGTGTGCTTTTTTTAAATTAAGTGGTTTTTTCCTTTATAGTAAGTGTTTTTTTTCAAATTTTAGTGAGTTCTTTTTATGTTTAATGTGTTCTGCCAAAATGAAAGTAATACAAATACAAATACAAATTAAGTCGACCAACTACAGGCGTAAGCCCAGCAAGGTTGGTCCAGTCTTTTTAACTCAAACTACCGGAATCCCAGTATCTGTCAATTTTCCTCTTGAACTCGTTTACCCCTCTTGAATTTACAATTGTTTCAGGCAACGCATTCCATCTATCCACTACCCTATTAAAAAATAATGCTTTCTACACTCCATCTTAAATTTTCCTTTATTCAATTTGAAATTGTGACCCCTTGTTCTATTACCCGTATTGAAATCTAGTCCCTCTGTGTCCCCTTGCTTTTTAAAAAGTTGAATCAAATCCCCTCTAATCCTTCTTTTCTCTAGAGTGAACATATTTAGCTTCTTTAATCTTCCCTCATAACTTAAACTGGATAGTATACCCTTGACCATTTTAGTAGCCCTATGCTGAACCCTTTCAATTGAATCCATATCTTTTTTTAAGTATGGAAAAATAATGAAAAAAAACTTCATTGCAACCTGGTTAACAATTTTTGAAAAAACCCACTCAACTGCAGTTCTTGGTATGTTATTTCGTTAAATGTTTTTCTTCTGTATAAAAACTGCCAAAATCTTGATATTTCTTGAAAACCCCCCCATAAAAAAATGGGTCCTCCAAAATGTTTTGTTTTCACTTTTTTTTTCACCATTGGGTCCAATCCAGCCAACCCTTACATACAGAGTGTCTGAAGTCTAAAAAAGAGAAAAATACGCGGTTTGCTGCATCCTACTCCTGGGAGTCTCACGTATAAGAACGCAACAAAAGCCGCGTATTTTTATCTTTTTTTAGTTTTTTCGAGTTTTTAGTTATTGATTTTTAAAATGCGTCAAGTCTTTTTTGGGACACCCTGTAGTATATTCAGTTGACAACAACCAGGGAAACCAGGTAAAACAGAAACTTTTTCGCTATGCCTCAAACAAACTGGATTGCAATTCTGGATTCCAATCCAATTCCGGAGTAGTAGAGTAAAAAAAGTTGTAACTGATCAGGGGCAAATCGAGCGAAAAGTCATGTTCACTTGACCGTGAAAACCCTGGATACAATCCACGCATATAGCAAAGTGGGGATTGATTTTTTTCTTTTCTAAGGGCCTATCACTTATATATAGAAAAATCTTTTTAAAACCAAGATAAGAAACTTGAAAACTATGGATTTGGGAGAAATTTCGGGCATTTTTATAGAGTCCAGGGAGAATTTCAGGGGGTCATTCAAAAATTCTGTGTGGGGAGGGAACTTATCTCGGCATCCCAAATGAAAAAAAAATGAGACAAAGAAGGGTCTTTTTATGAGCAAGCAAACGTCCAATCAATCGTTTCTCCCCCATCCAAAGCAAGTGACCCTTTTGCTATCCTTTCCAACCTACTTTTACTATCCTGTCCTTCAAACTAACTTAATATTTTTTTAATATATTGATAATAACAATAAATATAGGCAATATTCCTCGTTACATGGTGCCCAAATCCGCTTGACATGTTTTTTAGCAGGAGTAATAACGTACTTTTATTTCTTCTAATATAAACAGAACACTAAGAGGGCCAATTTTGTACAGGCCAATTTTGGTACCGTTTATCGGCACCTTCACAAAAAATGCACAAACAAAAACGGCACCTTCACAAAAATTATTTTTAATGATATGTGAGTTGCTTATAGTTAAGTATTCAAATTGCTATAAAACTGAATAAATCTGTAATTTCATGCTGATTTCATTAATTTTACAGTTTCTATTAAAGTAGTAATAAAAATTTCACACAAATTTAAAAAGATGTTACAATTTTTCACAAAAAAATAAAATGCTGTGTAATTTTTTCACTAAAATGGGGGCTATGTTTCAAATCCTGGATTGTTCCCTGACTAACTGTTCTTCTGTTAATAACTAAGAAAACATTTCCTGCATTGAGTATTTCCTCCCAGCAAAAAAAATCAGCATGAAACCTTCAAAAAAAACCTGCAGGTTTCCTGCAGGAAATTCGGACAAATAAACCTGCAAGAAACCTGTATATTTTGACTGCAGGTTACCTGCAGTTAGGTTGTCCGAATTTCATGCAGAAAACCTGCAGGTTTTTTAAAGGTTTCATGCTGATTTTTTAAAGGTTTTATGCTGATTTTTTTGACTGCAGGTTTCCTGCAGTTAATTTGTCCGAATTTCATGCAAAAAACCTTCAGATATTTTTGAAGGTTTCATGCTGATTTCTTTGACTGCAGGTTTCCTGCAGTTAAGTTGTCCGAATTTCATGCATAAAACCTGCAGGTTTTTTGAAGGTTTCATGCTGATTTCTTTGACTGCATTTTTCCTGCAGTTAAGTTGTCCGAATTTCATTCAGAAAACCTGCAGTGTTGTTTTTGAAGGTTTTATGCTGATTTATTATGGATTATTGTAGTTTTCTTGCAGAAGACCTGCCGGGGTTTTTGAAAAGAATTTTTGACTATTTTTATGTTGGGTACGGTTAAACTGCATCCATCAACAACAAAAATCAGCCAACTGGTATGAAAAATCAACATAATAAAATGTAACATACGCATGAATTAAAAAAACATTTGTTGATTTTTTGAATTTTAAAAATTTTTAATTAGGCCGTATCAACTTTTTTAGCAGCAGAGCAGTAAAATTCTACAATCATCAACAAACATTATCTAGAGAAAAATAAGTTTAGTGTATTGAATGCCATCCATATATAGAGAGTTAGCTCAAATTGAAAGATTTCTCAACTAACTAAAATATTTTAGTTTAGTTTTAGGAGTTTTATTAACATCCTGGTTTGGTAAGAGTTTAATGGCACTAAACCCTATGATGGCATACTGAAAAACACAAACAATCTTTAATAACTTTGATTTTCATAATGTTACCTAATTCTCGTATCCCAAAAAGGGCCAAGCATATAGTTATGATACGCTGAAATGGGCTTACTCTATGGCGGGAAAGCAAAGGTGGAAATTTTGATTCTGCTTTTTTATAAGAAAAATCAAGCTTTTAGCAAAATATATTCAATTTCAATTTTTAAGCAAAATAAATTAATGCTCCAACTATTTCTAAAAAGTAATAGATTTTAATTTACTTATCACTTATTATTGTATTGAACAGTGAACCAAAACATAATCATTGACACAAACCTGGCTTACGTTTGACTGCTAACATTTGTGTATTTGCCTAATTTTATCCCAAAACATTTAATAAATGCATGTACCCATTTCGAAAATTTTCAAACGGCAGATGCGATCGGGAAAATAAAGACAAACAATACACATTGTCATCAAACTTCTCCGATTTACATTGAAATTAACGCGTGATTTTCATGCCTGCAAATGTTTCCTCTGTATAAATTTTGGCAGATCCGATCATTTGGTGCTATGCATACCGGCCGCCATGTTTCACCACTGCTCAAATGATAACACTCAAGTGCTTTACGAGGACTCCGATTTAAGTGAAAAGAAATACGGCACAGCTTCGATAAGAGTCGACCAGCTGCCATATTTACCCACAGCTCAAATTAGATCTATATGGTCCCGTGTCATCATTTGAGCTGTGGGTAAACATGGCGGCTGATCGACTCTAATCGAAGCTGATCCAGAAAGGCAATAAGCTTGTTAATAATACTTTGCAAAATGTATAAAGCACGGTACCAAAGCAACAAATAAATCAGTCATTTAAAATACGATATAGCATGCAATTACAAATGGACAAATTTTGATGAGTATATAAAAGAATATTAATCATATTACAGCAAGAAATAAGTATGGAATCATAAAATTCAGAGAAATAACTTTCCGCTCACCAATTTCAAAGCTGCTTCCTTTATACCGCCATTATCACAATAAAACAGATCTTTATGTAACGCGATTGCGCAGAACGTCTTCACTATTCTGGGATGATTAAAATAAAAACAAAAACTGGTTTGAATAATTTTATTTAATTATTAAATCAATTAAATTATGTGATTAATAAAATTATATTAATCATAATAATGTTCTTACTTTATTTTGGATATCGGATCCAGCAAACCCTAGGAAATGCGCATGCGTCAAATCTTCGTCCAAAATAAAATTAATAAAAACTGAAGGTTTTATGAAGGAAAAGTAAAGTTTTAAATCTTCATTATTTGCTCTGTAGAAAAACTGCAGTTTTTGTGAAGGGAAAAAAGCACTGCATAAAACCTGCAATATGTCTTCACAAAACCCGCATTTTTCTTTAAGGAAACATTAAGTTCAAAATCTTCATTTAATATTCTGCATAAAAACTGCAGTTTTTGTGAAGGAAAATTGCGCTGCATAAAACCTTCACAATGCCTTCAAAAACACTGCACATTACCTTTATAAAACCTGCATGGATCTGACTGCCTTCAAAAAAACTGCAGGTAACTTCATGAAACCTTCAAAAGGGGTACTTTTTTGAAGGTTTTATGCTGATTTTTTTTGCTGGGCTCCCTCAAAACCTTTCTTGTCCTCTCCCCCTTTAATAACACATCTTGACAAATTCCTCCACACCTTGCAAAAACGTCATCATAACGTCCCCCGAATCACCTTATTTCCCTAAATGCGTCGCATCCATTTTCGTTTGCGTCCAGAAATCGAATGAACCCCCCTAATAAACGGAATCTGGAAAAACACCTCCGTCCTTAATGTTCTCGAACATTCCCTCTTGGGATATTCGATTTCGAACGTCGTCTTCTCGCCTCCAATTAGGCCTAATGGGTCCCGCGATCTGTTTTTGCGTCTCATTCGAACGACCCCCTCCCCCATTCGAATGGGTTATATCGTTTGCTGGAGGCGTCGTTGTTCGAATGGTGATGATTGTCTTGGAATGAGGTTTTTTTTCTGTGTCATAAGTGAGTGTGTTAGTTATTATGTCGTCGTAAAATATTTCCCATCAATAGGTGCTTGAGAATAATTCGTTTTTCGTAGTTTAGAAAGATCCGTGAGGGTTCATCAAGGTTTTTCTGCAAAGGACTTTTTTTAGGAATTTTGTTTAAAAAATGAAGGTACAACCGCAGCATTCTTAACTTATAAAATTTACCCAAAATCTGGCAAATTCCATTCTAAAATGATTGAAACACATTTGAAAACAATTTTCAAACCACTTTAAATGTTTGGAAATTTCTAAAGTCCTTTTTAGTGATTAGAATTTTGTGAAGGGTCACTAAACGGACCCAATTTCTTTCTAGATGAACCCCTGTTAAGATACTGCTTTTTTTACAGACTTTGCATGGCTGATATTTGGGTAACCGGTGATAGTTGGGGTCTTGCTTCCTTAAACAAGCAAATGTCTCTTTCGATCAGCGGCCCCACAACTTCCTCCCCTCTGAAATACTAGTTACAGCTGTCGCTTTCCCTGTAGTTGTTTCATAGCAAAAAAATTTTTCTTTGAGTAATACAGGTGGAAACTCCCTCAGGTGTGGATGACTTTTAAAAGAAATTCAGGCTTTATAAAAATACTATTGTTTAATAAATTTAGGTAAAAGTTAACAACTCAATAAAACTCTCGCACATCACATACGTTAAACTACCAATTCCAATCAAATACTCTATTCCTATCTATTGTCAAAACCTAAAACATAACTTAATTCAAATCAAGGTACATAAACTAACCAGGTATGCTCATAACTCTCGCTGTGTGACGTCACCCAGGATATAAAATAACGGACCAATCAATGACGGGCATATCAGCCACCATAATACTATAGTAATACAATAAACACCATTGAACAGATCGTAGATACATCAGGATTTATTGGGTCGATATTATTGAAATTCCTTATTTAGTTTGTTTTAAAACTTATGAATACAATAACCCACTTATTTGAAAAATTCCGATAAAATATTTAAAAATATAATTAAGGATACAGACGATTTTAAGAATACTATTTCTGAATCTCAAATAAAAATAAACAAGCTGAGTGGACTGTAGTAGGATCATTATTTAAGGTAAATGCACTAAAATTTTGAATAAATCCATTATTAAATTAAATTAATTAGTTCTTAGATTTTAGCTCATAATTTTCCATATTTTTATGTACTTCATTTATTTCAAGAACTCAATATTTTTTGTCCTTAAAATCTAAACTGCTTCGATGCAATGGATATTCAAGTTTGACATTGCAGAACAGCGATATTAATTTTATCACAACAAGAATGTTTTCATGAAGTTTTTATGATTGAATATTTGCTTAATATTTTTTCTTTGTATCATCAGCTGTGTTAATTACATTTATACAAGTTAGTAATTAAAATCAATAAGCGGAGAGATTAAAGCACATCGTTGTAGAGCTCAAGTTTCATATTTTTGATCGGCTATTATTGAGTTAAAATTATTATTCTAATTCAAAAAACTTGATAACTTATAAACATGTTCGTAATTGTGTCCAGTGTAAACTGTTTTAGAAGTTTCTTTGGCCCTTAATTTAATAAAAATCACCAAAAATAAGCATTTTCCCATGCTGTGAATAGGAAATATATCCTGGGTGACGTCATTTTCAAAAGCCACGCCTTTTTCGCCGGAAGAGCATACCTTGTTAGTTTATTTACCTTGAATTCAAATTATCTAAAAAATACATCAAATCTAACAAAGTTGCCAAAACTATTCACAATAGTAATATAAAAATAAATCAGTTCACTAGATCATATTACATACACTAGCCTATATGTCACACCAGTGTTGTCAAACCCTTTAACTATCGTTGGTTTAGCAGTAGTTTAACTAGTGTCAAAAGCAGGGCTGGCAAAAGGAGTAAAATTATATCCGGAACCTGTGATTTTTACAGATTTTGCTCAATCCTGAACTAAACTCAGTGCTCCTCGGCATTGCAGTTTTGTTCCAGAGCTAAATCAACCATAATTTTGATATTTAGATTTAATCCGGAACCTAATTTAACTTCACTCAAAGCTTTTAGTTTCATCCACAATGAAACCCAAATTTGAAGTCTACGTTTAATTTCCCTCCGGAGCGAAACTCGAGGCTGATGAATGAGTTTATTTTCCTCCCGGAGAAAGCTCGGCGGCTCTTTCACTGTGTCGATCTTATCCGGAGATCTTTTTCAACCTGCTGGCCGAGCATACTTTTCTCCGGATACGCATCCGAGCTTTTTGGTCGAGCAATACTTTTATCCGGATATTCATCCGAGCTTCTGGCCGAGTCTTTGCCTCCAGTCGGAGGCGGTGATGCTGTTTTAAAGACTGGAATAAAGTTTCCAGGAAAAAGTTCATTGGTTTTTAATGGTTTAATTAAGATCCGAATGAAAATTTAAAGCTTTTCAATCCGGTGCATAGGATGTACTTGTTGGTCCGCCACTTACCGGAAGTGGTCCACAAATTACCGGAAATGGTCCAAAACTTACCGGAAGTGGTCCACGGCTTACCGGAAGTGGTCCGTAACTTACCGGAAGTAGTCCACAACTTACCGGAAGTGGTCCACAACTTTCCGGAAGTGGTCCACAACTTACCGGTAGTGGTCCGTGACTTACCGGAAGTGGTCCGTAACTTACCGGAAGTGGTCCACAACTTGCCGGAAGTGGTCCGTAACTTACCAGAAGTGGTCCGTGACCTACCGGAAGTGGTCCGTAACTTACCGGAAGTGGTCCACAACTTTACGGAGGTGGTCCGTGACTTACCGGAAGTGGTCCATAACTTACCGGAAGTGGTTCACAACTTTCCGGAAGTGGTCCACAACTTACCGGAAGTGGTCCACAACTGACCGGAAGTGATCCTCAACTGACCGGAAGTGGTCCACAACTGACCTCGAACCCATGAAGGAATCCATTCCGGAATCGAATCGTAATCAAATACTTTGGAATAGGTAATAGATTCCGGAATAGAATAATTTGGAATTGATAATCGATTCCGGAATCGAATGCTTTTGAATCGATACCAAGGAATCGAACCCATGAAGGAATCCATTCCGGAATCGAATCGTAATCGAATACTTTGGAATCGATAATCGATTCAGGAATCGAATAATTTGGAATCGATAATCGATTCCGGAATCGAATACTTTGGAATCTATAACGATTCCGGAATCGAATACCGTGGAATTGATAATCGATTCCGGAATCGAATAATTTGGAATCGATAATCGATTCCGGAATCGAATACCGTGGAATTGATAATCGATTCCGGAATCGAATACTTTGGAATCGATAATCGATTCCGGAATTGAAAACTGTGGAATTGATAATCGATTCCGGAATCGAATACTTTGGAATCGATAATCGATTCCGGAATCGAATACTGTGGAATTGATAATCGATTCCGGAATCGAATACTGTGGAATCGATAATCGATTCCGGAATCGAATACTGTGGAATCGATAATCGATTCCGGAATCGAATACTGTGGAATCGATAATCGATTCCGGAATTGAATACTTTGGAATCGATAATCGATTCCGGAATCGAATACTGTGGAATCGATAATCGATTCCGGAATCGAATACTGTGGAATCGATAATCGATTCCGGAATCGAATACTTTGGAATCGATAATCGATTCCGGAATCGAATACTTTGGAATCGATAATCGATTCCGGAATCGAATACTGTGGAATTGATAATCGATTCCGGAATCGAATAATTTGGAATCGATAATCGATTCCGGAATTGAATACTGTGGAATTGATAATCGATTCCGGAATCGAATACTTTGGAATCGATAATCGATTCCGGAATCGAATACTTTGGAATCGATAATCGATTCCGGAATCGAATACTGTGGAATCGATAATCGATTCCGGAATCGATTACTTTGGATTCGATAATCGATTCCGGAATCGATTACTTTGGATTCGATAATCGATTCCGGAATCGAATACTTTGGAATCGAAAATCGATTCCGGAATCGAATACTTTGGAATCGTTACCAAGTAATTGAATAATTTGGAATCGAAACCAAGGAATCGAACCCATGAAGGAATCGATACCAAGAAATTGAAACCATGAAGGAATCGATTCCGGAATCGAATCGGAATTGACTACTTTGGAATCGATATTTATTAAGAAATTGAAATTTGATACCGGAATCGATACCAATGAATCGAACCCATGAAGGAATCGATTCCGGAATCGAATAATTTGGAATCGATACCAAGGAATCGAATCGGAATCGAATACTTCAAGTAAAGGTCGACCACTTATTACTATTAAATTTCATTCCCGAGCAAAACATATTTCATCTCAACTGTTGATTTTTTATCTTGGAGTTAAAAAACAATCAACCCAAACCTTCGAATATTGTCCAAGAGTGAAATCAAATTCCCTGAAGGCGTCGAATTCTAAGCCGGAGCGATATGAACTCGTCTCACAGCCATCAGTCCTTCACCGGATTTTTATTCCACTCTACGAACAGCCAAGGTTCAAGGTTCAAGAACAGCGGACACGTGCCCCGTTACGAACTAAGCGCTTTACAGTTAATAACACGTGCCGCGAGAAACCCCTTGGTCGAGCGGGCGGCTGCGGATGCAGCCGTCCTAGACGAAGTCTGAAAATCGGCGCCAACAACCGATACGTTCCGATGCATACGAACTGTCCCAGTATGAAACATCAACCACTTTCTAAACTTCAACGACTTCCCATACGTCCAGCTCTTAACATCCCACAACGTCTTTTAGAACCATATACATCCCGCAACGCTTGCATTGCCTTACGTGAGTCTATGCCCCAGAACCAACATCATTCCTACTCTTCTCACATGCTGACTGGGCGGTGCGAAGCACCAAGCTCAATGAGTGAATCTAAATCGTTACTCTCCCTGTTGACAGCGGGAGCCCGTCGGCAAGACGCCTACCTGAATTCCGTCAGGCGCGGTTTCGTTCACCTGTTTCCAGCGGTGAGTCCGGTGGCACGGAGCCCATACCATGCTGGAAGACGAATCTTCCAGCACACAAGATGAAAGTAGTGGTACGTGCCCCGTGTGGCATCTATTTTTGGGAATTAAGGCAAATTACTCTCGTAGCGACCCTTAATCCCAGATCTGTATCCTCTGACTCCCTTCCGGTTCGACTTCCCCGGGGAATCCAAGGACCCCCAGAACCGTCACCGGGTGTGGTGTGTGCACGAAGTCATTGAATACATCTCTCTTCCGGCCTAGTATTGCTCTTGCCGGGTGTGACCATCAATTCCTTTGTGTTTGCATATCGCAAGCGATATCCTACCGGTCTCGAGTCACCGCATTAATGCTTGCGCATAAATGCCACGAACCGGGTGTAAAAATCCTTTAAGTTTCAATCTGTACCAAGTCCAAAGAACTAGGTTCGGGGTCTCCGACGGTTGGAACTGCCATCGGCAGCCGGTCTTGCGCAGTCGTGCACAAGTTTTGCAACCCTCATGATCGCCTTCACCAAGTCCAATTTCCTTGGGTCCCAAAGGACACTGGCATTGCCCTCTGAGAAGCCCAGAGCTCGCCGTTCAGCCTCCGTCAGAGGACATTTGGTTAGATAGTGCTTGGCGTCACTAGCGTCGCCGCACACGCAATCTTCTGGAATATCGAACCCGATAATCCGAGAATGCATTCTGAACCAGCCGTGCCCGGTCAGTAGTTGGGTCTGATCGGGGTGACCAGACAGAAAATCCACCTTCGGCTTCGGGCAGAGCTCGAAGGTCCATCGTCCGCGGCTCTCCGAGATCCAAACGGAACTCCAGAGATCAAGAAATGACTCTCTGATCGATCTTTTAATGCATGAGACGGGGCGGAGTATTCTGCACTGAATTACACCATCGCCCCCTTTCGTCGCCTCTTTGGCCAGTCGGTCGGCTTCCTCGTTGCCTTCAAAGCCAGCGTGGGCTTTGACCCAACTTAGAGTAATGTCATCCTTTTCAGCGGCCTTAGCGTAAGAGTTTTTAGTCTTGAGAATCCTTTCGCTACAAGACTCGGGGTCTTCAAGCGCTTGCAGAGAAGATAGGGAGTCCGAATAAATCGTGACTCTGCGCTTAAAAGTGGTGCTAGTGCTTCTGCACCAGATTAGAGCGTGTTGAATTGCCAGCAGCTCTGCCTGAAATACCGTGCAGAAATCAGGTAATTGCCGGAGCCCCTCGGCAATTTTCTGGCCATAATAATAGACGACAAAGGCCGCACCAATTTTCCCGTCTATACCACTCCCGTCGGTATAGATATCTATCTCTCTTACTTCAGGCGTCCTGATTTCAAAAGGAATGCTTACCCTAGCCGCTGGGTGTATGGATTCGAGCGAAACGCTCTTCTCCAGGTCATTGGTTCCGAAGGAGAACTGACCAACATTATGGATTCCGCCTATCGTGCCAGTGAGAAAACTCGCCCAACGAGCCTGCGCCTTGAATCCTAGTGGCAAGACTCCAGCCAAGACTTGCAAGGCTGGGTTGGAAACGCTGTTGAATGCGCTGGTGATGATTCGCAAGAACGGCCTTTGAATAGCCTCGAGCCCAATCTGAATATGTTTGAGTTCGGTTCTCGCGCCCCAAGCACCAATTCCATATAACAACATAGGTTCGATCGCACCTAAGTAAATCCGCTTCATGAGAGTTGGATTACTGGCGAAAAACTTAGGAGCAGAAGAACGGACAGCGTTAAATAACTTCAGCGCTTTACCAGAACGGTCAGCTAGATGGAGTTTGAAGTTTAACTTGCTGTCGAACTTCACCCCCAAGTAATTCAGGTGCTCGACTTGCTCGATCTCGGATCACGCCTCCGACTGGATGGATATTACACACTACGAACAGCCTCACGCCTCCGACTGGATCGAAATTACACTCGCCAACTGCTTTGGATAAATATCCGGATAGAAGCGAGCTCGACCTGCTGCGTTGGATAAATCTCCGGATAAAATGTTAGCTCGATCTTTCTCACTAAGTTGAGCATCGGAGTGAAGCTATCACCAAATAAAGCGTTGTCTTAAGTTCCTGGAGTGTAAGCAAATGTTATTTTGGTGAATGATTTTGTTCCGGATCTCAATTGTGCTTGTTGTTTAGTACTGAACCTTGTACCGGAGAGAGTACAGAAAAGTCATTTTACTCCTTTTGCCAGCCCTGGTCAAAAGTATGTTTTAGGAATTTCGTAAAAATTGCAAAAAATTTTGTGAAAAGTACATGGAATTTTGTGAAAATGAATGGCACGTAGTGCTATCACAGCGTTCAAAATACAGAACCCCCACCCTAACCCTCGACTACCTATCGACACACTTGACAATGTCACCCACATCAGAAGATGTCACTTGAAGAAAAAAAAATACCCATCTTTCCCCCATCCTCAAAAAGAAGTAAAAAAAAATCCTTCTCCATATTCCATAGAACATTGTCTCTTCCACCTTATGCTAATTCTGGACGGTATATGAGGCGATGAAAATGCGGCTCGTTACAAAAACATTCGCTCCTTTTTTTTCCTCCTCAGGAGGAGTTATCGAACGTTGCATAATATTTGTTCGCTCGGGGCAGGGTTCCCCCCACTCAATTTCAGAAATAAAATTCCATGACTTTTACAGGTCAATTTTTAAGATTTTTCGGTAGCAGTTCAAGGCATTTTTCGGATACTTCTTGCATTTTTGAACACATAGTTTTCAATAAATTGGCTATTTTTTCACTTAGTAGAGCCGAAATTGACACGCAAACATTAAAAATTTTCATTTTCCAGGTATATTTTCTATTATTTTCCAGGTTTTTGGCAAAAATGAGCAACTTTCCCTGACTTTTAATACTATATCCCGCTATTACAATGATTAGATTTTCACAAAAAAAAGGTTGGACACAATCACATAAACTAACACCTGTCCGCAAGATTCACCCATCCCCCCCAAATGCATAGGAAAAAATCTCTAAACCACCCATTAGCATTCCGTTCGAATAAAGGGATTTAATTAGGTGCGTGCTTCCGGGCACTCCATCAGCAGCAGGGAAATAATTAAGGCCCTTTAACTGTTAGAGATAAATGCGTGTGAATGTTGTTTTCCCACCGCAACAGCTTTACGAATGAAAACTCGCATGACACTAGCGGATCCTCCCCAAAGGAAACTAACAGGGAGAAAGAGGGGAGGTTGGAACTCAGTATTGAGCAGAGATATTTTTAACGCCTCTGAGAGCGTATTTCACGCATTCAAAATCGGAAATAAGCTTTTAAGGCAGGGTTGGCTGGAACGGACCCAATGGGTTTTTTCAAAAAAAAACATGTGAAAAAACCCACATTTTGGACCCATTTTTGGGTTTTTTCAAGAAAAATCAAGATTTTGGCAGTTCCTTCTTCAAAATTTAATGTGTTTTTTTTTCAAAGTTTAGGATATTTATAAAATTTTAATGGTTTTTTTCAAAATTTAAACTAGGTTTTAAAAACTAAATGGTGTTTTTTCAATTTCAGGGAGTTTTTTTTTAAAAGTTAAATTGGTTCTTTCCTTATTCAGTGGGTTTTTTTCATTATTGAATGGATTTTTTTTTCAAAATTTAGGACGTTTAAAGTTCAAACTAGGTATAAAAAATAAAGAAGATTTTTTAAAATTTCAGTGGGTTTTTTCAAAGTTGAATAGATTTCTTTCAATATTGAATGGGTTTTTTCAAAGTATAAAAACTTTGAAAAAACTCACTTAACTGTGGAAAAACTGGCATAATTTTGACAGAACACATTTAACATAGAAAGAACTCACTAAAATTTGAAAAAACCCACTTACTTTCTAGGAGAAACCCACTTAATTTTAGGATAATCTTTAGGATAGGATTTTAGGAATTTTAGGATCCCACTTAATAGGAGAAACCCACTTAATTTAAACCCACACTTTTTCCGAAAAAACCCAGTTTTATATGGGTTTTTTCAGGGTTTTATTGAAAAAACCCGAAAAAACCCAACCCACTTGGGTTTTATAAAAAAACCCGGGATTTTGCCAACCCTGTTTTAAGGGGAGTCGTATACCTTTGATATCTTCAAAAACTTGATTTTGAGATTTTGAAAGTTTCAGATTCTAGATTTCATTACCTTTACAACGATGCCTCATTTATGCAAAAATTCAAAGTAGAAGTGTACGGAATTGTATTTTAAAAACACGAGAACTCTATTTCAACTGGGAAGATTTTAACTTTAAAGTGCGTTTTTCTCAAAATGAACTTTTTAAAATTGCTTGTACCTTTTTCTCAGCATCTACTGTATGTATTGAGCTCATATTTGCACCATATGTTCTTGACATGTACTTATAACTTTTAACAAGAGCTTTTTTCAATATTTTCTGTTAAACATGTTATAGAACAGTTTTCGTAGACAAAAATGGCGTTTTTTCAGAATTTTTAAGTGAGGCTCAATCATTATTTTTTTAAAATATCAAAACATTATATTGGTAAAAGCTCATGTTTGTTTGAAGACTAATGTGTATTGATTGCATATAAAAAGTTTGAAGTTTTTATGTCTAATAGTTACTGAGAAAAAGGTACATAAAGTTTGTAAATGTAACATTGTCGGTGTACAAGGTACCGACTAAAACTGCATACAAGGTACCGACTCCCCTTAAAAACTAGCAAGGCGTATTTTCACGCTTTGAATTTTTAACAAAGATTTTCCTTAAAAAATGCATGGCGCCCCACTGAAATCGAACAATAATTTTTCTACCGAAATTTGTTATTAAATAAATATTTCATTTAGGATGTTAAATGAAAAATAAATTGGTTTATTTATAATGTTTAATATTTTCTACTAATTTTTAACAGATGCTATATTTTAAAAACCAAAATAGCATCCTCATTTTTTTTCTATTTCAGGAGTTAGAGGAAAATTCAGGAGAATAAGCGTAATTTTTTTCGGGATTATCAAGGAGGGCCCTTGGAAAAATAAAGCAAATTTTAGGAGGAGTTGTTCAGGAATTTCAGGCGAACCTTGTGCGTGAAGACGAAAGGGAAAAGAATTCTGGTCAAATAAAAAATCCCAATTGCGAAAAGATTATTCAAAATGAAAAACATAAACGAAAAAATACTCTTTTTTTAAAGAATATCAGCAAATAAATGGACGAATGAATAAAACAACGCAAAACAGGGGGAAAAGCTTATTCGAGTCGAGAGAATTGATTAGTCTCTCACTGGGAATAAAATGAGATTTGAGATAATAAAGAAAGAATAACTCTTTTTGATCTCCGATGATGATTCGAAGTTAATAGGATTTTTATTCTAAATTAGCAATATCAGTCAATTAATTAATTGATAATCGGGATGATAAATACTGACTGAGGGACAAAGCTTAAATTAGCGCGTTTAAATGACACATTACGGACAAAACTACGAAAAAAAGTTTCCTAGGTGAAATAACTGGAAGTTAGCTTTTCTTTATTTTTGATTGATATGCAGGAAAACAACGTATCAGGGGCGGTGATTTTCACTAAAAATCAGGTTCATGCGTCATTGATGTTCTTGCTTACAAATTTGGCCGTGTTAAGAGAAATTTGTCGACAAAGAAAATATGTTAATTATGGGCCCTAAAAAACATTTTCTGCACCACTGCTACGCTTCTGGTTGTGCAAAATTGTTTGGGCGAATTTGTTAAATAAACACATCTGTACATTTCTAACACAATATTGTAAATATTTTAAAGAAAAATTTTTATACTTGGAGTTTTTATACTTTTTTTTTGTTAAACATACAGAAAGCCGTATTTGTAGAAACACCCTGGATATGAATCGATGGTCACTTTCCAAATAGACCAACTTGCCAAAAGAAAGCAAGGGTTTTTCCAGAACGTGCCGAATCTCGGATCCTGCGGGGACAAAAGGGTGCTCTTATCTGTGTTTTCTTACTTCTTTTCCTTCACCCTCCCTTTTGTCTTGTGGTCCAGACAACAAGGGACCGTTCACCAATTCAAATATGTTCAGGGGGTTCCAGGGGGTGCAGAATATGTCCAAACATGGTTCGGGGGAAATCATAGTGATTACTCTGACTACGGCTGATATGGAATATTTTTTCACTTTCCAAATATCGCGCCCCCCCCCCAAGATTTTGAACAACCAGACCCACTCCCAGACTTTAGTTCGGGGCGGAGGTTGACTCAACGTTATTCCAAAGGTCCCCCCTCACTTATGAGTTGAGTATTAAGTTACTTAAAAGTAGCATTAAAATAAGGAAGTTGCATGTGTCAGATTTTCAAAAACAAACAAGTGTTCCGTATGGTTTTTTGTATGGTAAAATGAAATATCTAGTCAGTTTTTCAAAAAAATGTACAGGTAATTAAATATTTTAATTTAAAAGTCGAGAAAAAAACACGTGACTGAAAACGTTTATTGTTTAAAGATGTCAACAATAATTCCATCAACTCCATTGCTTTACAATGTTTAGTATAAGATGACGTCACATCCCAAACTCTTGGCGTTTTCGTGCGCTTTTAAAAAGGGGATTTTTGTTAATTTTTTTGGCAATCAAAAAATGTCTCGATCGGCCTCAAATTTTGGGTAGTTGCTTATTTTTGCAAGAGGAATCGATTAAAAAAATATTAAAAAAATCATGCAACTTCCTCATTATGTTACACATTATGTTAATTTTACAATTACTCCAAGTAATAAGGGGGGTCTGGGGGTCTCCCCCATAAAAATAAACTAAAATTTACCTCAAAAAGTAGCGTTTTAGCTCATTTTGAGACATTTTTGGTTACATCCAAAGAGAACACCTCCTTGTAAGCCAAAGAATTTTCAAAAAAAAAATTTAGAGGGGGGTCCAGAAAATTGTCTGTAATTTGCCAACTGAAACTGTTTTATCTCTTAGGGGCACAATCAAAGGTAACTTGAGTGTTTCCCTCGACCCACAGACCACAGTTTAAAAACCGCTGGCCTTCCCGAGATCACAAAACAAAGGTCCGGTTTTTTAGTTTAAATATCAACCCTTTCATGTTATTACTTCGTGATCTGGTTAAATTAAGGTTATTACTTCGTGATCTGCTGTCGATTTTACTTGGCAACGCTAATATTAACACTCTCGGCTAGAGCTTTCAGTGAAAAGCGATTGGATACAGGAGGAAAGAACATTTCCGTTTCGATATTCAGGGCTCACACTCACTTTAAAATATTTGTATCAATTTTTGTATCAGGTAAAACCAAGTTTTGTATCACAAAAAATGTCTTTTGTATCAGGTAAAACCAAGTTTTGTATCACAAAAAACGCCTTTTAAAGCAATTTGATTGCAGGGAAGCTTTTGTAATTTAAAATTACAATTCCCTTCATTATATTTTAAACTTGCATCAGTAAAACTTTTCGTACGACATGAAAACAATAATTTTGATTACGACAAATAATGTGCGTATAGATTTAATTCATAAATACTTAACTTAAACCTCTATTAATTTATCAGCTCATATCCAATTTTTACACCTTATCAATTTTTATTTACTTGAGGTTAGGTCTAGTGATAATTCACCTCCTAAGTAATTAGTTCTGACCATAGTAAAGTTGTTTTTTCTACAATGTAAATACAATAGTGAAAGAAAGCCAACTTCAATTAGGCACCGTAGGACGCAATCGCGGATAAAACGAAACTTTCTCGAAAAATCGCTATTTTTCGGCTTTTCAAGATCGTGATACTGACACGAGATGAAGCCGACTTCAACTTAGCGTCCGCGGCCGTCGAAAATAGTGGCGGAAGAAACGGAACACGCGGCGCACAAAACGAAACTTTCGCGAAAAATCGCGGCTTTTTCCGCGATTTACCTGTTTCCAAACACCTAGAAAAGGCAGACACTTTAATTTGGCGCAACAAGATTTTTTTTACGTTTTCACGGAGGAAAAATGCCAAAAAAAAAAACGTAAATTCCTTAAAAATTTCGGGTCGATCCGTAAAACCGTAAATTTTGGTGCACAGTCATAAATTTTACGGACAATCCGTAAAACTTGGCAGCTATGTTAAAAGAAGCCATCTTCAACTACTTGCTGGAAAACGGTACTTGCGTGAAAAATCGCTATTTTTCTACTTTTCCGCAGAATGCGATCCTAAACACCGAACGACGGCTTCTAACCACTATAAAGTTGTTTCCTCCACATCGCAAGAAGCCAACTTCAACTTGGCGCCCGCCGGCCGTCCAAGAAAAAATATCCTAAAAGTAGAGCATAATTGGGAAAAAACTTGCGCTTCTAAGTGCTTTTTATGATAGATTTCCGATTTTCCGTAGCTTTTTCGATGTTATCCATAGTCCGTAGTTTAACAAAGGCATCCGTAGAAACTACGGAGAATCCGTAGTAGTATTCTCTGAAAATGGCGCAGTTTTGGCGCAGGAGCTGGTAAAATAGGCAATTTGTATCAGTATGTATCAAAATTTGGTTTAGGCGCAGTTTGGCGCAAATGGCGCAGGCGTGTGAGCCCTGTATGATATTATAAAGGGGATTTTGATTTCGTCTTGTGTAAACACAAAACAAAATCAATTTCAGTAGGAAAAGACACCTTAAGCAGAAAAATATCTTGAGTAAAACCCCTTATACGCAAGCTCAATTGGGTTGAATTTACGTAGATTTTACGTCTTAAAACGCGCCTCACGAGGCGAAAATAAGAATTTTTCAATTTAATGAACTAAGAATACTTTTAGTCATTTACCTACTTAAGTCATAAAAAATTTCTCATTTTCGCCTTGTGAGGAGTGTTTTGAGACGTAAAATCTACGAAAATTCAACCTAATTGAGCGTGCATTTTAGGGGTTTTATTCAAGATATTTTTCTGCTTTAGGTGTCTTTTCCTACTAAATCGATGCTGCTCTACAACTTAGTCATTGACTTTTTTCACTTTTAGTTTTTAAAATAAAAATTATAACTCCTAAAGTGTCCGCTAGAGGGCGTTGAAAGTTATCTCTTCAGATAGGGCATGGTCATTTTACTATACCTAGACCCCACTTTCATGACTATATCTGTAGGGGTTCAAAAGTTAAAGGGGTTGGGCCACTTCTCGTGGGACACCCTGTATAAAGATATTATAAAGGGGGTTTTGATTTTACCAAGCAAACTGTAGGAGGAATCGCATGTATGAAATTAGGAGAACGGAATGATTTATTTCACATAATGAGCCAACAAAGAACGTCTTAAGAAGGGTTGTTTGAAACAAAGGGATTTTTCGTTGCTCCTTTTCCCTTCATTTATCTTGATGATAAAATCGCACACAACATTCTCGTTTCCAAATGATAGACAACATAGAGAATAGGGCGAGCACCGAACGTGTAAGCGAGCCTGCTACAATTCTCGCTAATTTTTATCTCCCTCTGTATTTTTTCTTCTTAGAAAGAAAATAAGAGAGGGTGCATCTATACTGTCAAATTAACTCTCTGATTATTATCTTTGTTTACATATAGTAGTTTGTTAGTTGTTACATATGTTTTTCTTTGTTTTGAGAGAATAGCGTGTAGGCTTTGAGGTTCTTATATTTTTAAAATTAAGAATTATTTCACGCCATCAAAAGTCAAAAAGCAATATGTTTATAAAGAAACTGTACATAGTTCTGGGTTAATAATTATCGTTATTGTTTTCTACAATTATTTAAATATTAATATTTCAACTACTTCTTAATTCTTATCCGCTTTCAAAACTGAGCAAGAAATTAAGTGTTTTTTTTATTTTCCTTAATTTGAAGTAACCATTATCCTACTCAGCAGTTCATTCGTTAGTTTTGTAGTTAATTGTCACTGTAGTACAAATAGATTAACATAGGTAGCGCGGCCTCTGTTTACCACCAAAGATAATCCATGGGGGTTTTTTTTGCAATTTTTTATTGACTAAAATAAGATAGTTTCGGTTTTGAATACATCGAGTTTCTGTTTTGAAATCGATTGTTGCCTGAAATCGATTGAAAATTGAATCCTTTAAGTTCAAGGGGTCCTCGTCAGTAAATTAATTGTAAAGGGGGGGTCCTTGGAAAATTTTATTGGGAACCCCTGGTCTGGAGAGAAAATGGGTCCGTTTAAGTACCGTTTTAACAAAATTCCGATTCCCAAAAATTGACTCTTCTCTTCACTAAGGTCCAAAGATCAAAAGTAGCTTAAAATTGTTTTCAAAATAACATTTCCATCATTTTGAAATTGAATTTGCCAGATATTGGGCCCTTTTTAAAAGTTATGAACGCTGTGGCTGCACCACAAAAGTCCTTCGTTCTTACAAAATTGCATTTAACTTTTCACAAAACTTCTAAAACAAGACACTAGCAGAAAAACCTAGATAAACCCCTGCATCATTTGATACCACAGCAAAGCACTACAACATTACTCTAGATAAGTGTTTCCCAACCTTTTTCGGTCCATGCCTCACCAATGCCTTTCTAAATTTTCCATGCCCCCCCGGTCTCAGTGGTATATATAGAAATATATTTTGAGAGGGAGCCAAAATTATTTCTTAGCCCCTCCCTCCTTTGTATATTTAACAAGTCTAGAGAAGCTTTTCAGTAAATTTTTAGGTAGAATTTGCATGCTTAAGAGCTAAATCAAGTTATGAGTAATTAAGTTCTAAGTGCCAAGGGGGTCTGGGGTTCTCCCCCAGCAAATTTTCAGAAATTTAACCCGGGAAGGACTAGCGGGACCGTATGGTACCGGCAAACATCACTACGAAAAAACGCCTTTTTTCTACCTAAATACTTTTATTTTTTCATTCTGACGGTAGATGTCACTACAACATGGACCAAACTTTAGTAAACAGCAATTTAATAACTAATTATTTAAATAAATTCTTGATTAATGGCTTAATGAAAAACGTGTTTTTAAGACTGGCGAAAAAATGGCTCGTCTGAAAATGTAAGTGCAATTTATTTATACCTAAAATTAGTGAATGGATTAAATAATGGTGAATTATTATTTATAATTGTATTATGCAATAATAGCCCAAATTTGGAAAAGATTGAATAATTTTAAGGTAGAAAATTTTGGTATAGAAATCTTGCGGTACCATATGGTACCGCTAGGCTTTTACGCTACCAAATCGTACTAATATTTCGAAGTAGTGTATTTTTTATTTCAAACGTTTTATATGCTGTGAAATCAATTAATTTTTAAGGTAAAACCTATAGAATAATTTTTATGCTAATAACTTATTGAATTTATAGCGTATTTCCCAAAATTTTTATTTTTAAGGCCAATAATTCTAAATTTAATAAGAAAAATTTCATATTATAAGTGATTGATTAGAATATCCATCTATACAATGGTAGTATTTCATGCAAATCATCAATATAATGTTCATAGCCTTCAACTAAACTATAAACGCAAAATATAAAATATGGTTTATGAAATTTTTAAAGCCTAAAACTTATGTTTTTTAACAAAATTCCTAATTTTAACACTCATTATTATGGGAAAATTGGAAAAACTATCAATTCCGTATCATATCAGCTTACCTCGCGGTATAAAAGGTTTGTTTATCACCTTTGGACTAGTGTGTACAAAATTTATTTCTAGAAATAAATTTGATAATAGGATTTTAAGAGCAAAACAAAACTACTAATTGTTATAATGAGAGTAATATCAACTATTTAATAATTAATTTGTCAATCATTATTGCCTAAATTGTAATTTTACTTGTTGTTTCAGTTAAAAATGGTAAATAAAGTGATAAAAGTGTGATAAATTTATTATTTTGACTTTGAAATCTCAAACTTATAAGAATATGTATGGTGCACAAAATGGTAGTGTAAGAGCCTAGCGGTACCATATGGTACCACCCTATTCTGACTAAAATAATAAAATTTTTTTTGAAAAAATGGGTTTAGGCTACTTCAAGACATGTCATAAGCAAACAGTAAAGAGGAAAATTTAATTTGAGAAAAAAAATTAATCCAGTCTTTCCCGGGTTAACTCTAGGAAGCAGGTTTTTAACTAGTTTGGAACCCCTAGTTGGGAAATTTTGGATATAAATTTTTAGGTAAGATTTGCATTTTAATGAAGCTAATGTAAAAAAAGTTTCAAATATAAATGTTTTAAAAACAAAGATATCTTGGGTAATCCCCCAGAAAAGGTTTGGAAATTAGACTCTAAAAATAGGGTTTCAACTTGGTTTTGATACATACTGGTCCAGATTTCAGACATATATTCTCAGATAGGATATAATAGGATCAGATTTTGATAAACTTCTTTTTTAAAAGTTTTTTTTTAATTTTCCCCCTGGATGGGCCCCACCTGGGAGGCAATTTGGTAGAAAATTTTCAAATTGCCCCACGTTGGGAAACACTGCTCTAGATTAAAATCATTGCCATTTCTACTTGCCACGAAAGTCATCCAGGGTTAACACTCATGAGCGCTCTAGTTAATAGCCACTCTCCAATATGAGAATCGCCCAAAACAACGACAAGATTATCCCTCGCCAAAAACTCGCGCGGAATCATTATTTATAATTTCTACTTCTTCGAAAAATGAATTTCAAGGCACATATAGGAATCTTTTTAACCCACTTAAGTGAGAACATCCGGGGAAATCGGATTGAAGCTAGTTTGCGAAGACGACAAAAATGATACAAAAAATGGACGCGATCCCCGTTTAGAAAAAAAAATTATCGACAAAAAGTGAATTAGAGTGAGACAATTTTCTTCGGTTGTAGAATTAAGATAAATCTGCGCTGGAATTTTCTACCTGATAAGGATTTAGAAGAAGATGGGAAAATAATCCTGGAGTTCTTTAAGAAATGAGATATTTTGCTGATGAGAATAGAAAATATATTTTTCCTCTACTAAACTGTCCATAGCAGCAAATATGCCATCACAAGTTTAGCTTTAATTTTCAACAACATAAAGCAGCAATTTTTTAAAGTTATAGCAACAATCGTCGCTTAAGGCGCAAAATGACATAACTGCATTTTTCCTATTTTGCAGGAGATGAAAAAACAGTTTGGCTATTAATTAAAGAAAATAATATTATTATAGTTTTAAACCTTCATTTTAGGCCTTTTTGACCGGGGATTGAGATGAAACGCTTCTCTGTGGTCCTAACAAAAGCAATGAAAGGCGTGCAATTATGTCATTTTGCCTTACGAATGCAGTTATGCTAAAATGACAAAATTGACGATTGCAGCGATTTGAGTCATTTTTTCGCAAAATCGTTGGTGCCAGGTGATCCGGGGCCTTGATTTGCATACAGATTGATGCATAACTCAAAATGGCCAAAATGTCAGTTATGTCATTTTACGCCTTAAGCGACGCAATATTATTGCACCTTTAGGCGTTAAAATTTACAGGGTGTTCCACAAAGAGTTCCCTAATTTTAACATTCAATATCTTATGAACAAAAATAGATTAACACATAACACGAACGATTATTCTAGTTAAGGCTAGGAATTTTTTGCGTCAAAATTTGAAATATACAGGGTGTCCCATAAATAATGGGTCACACTTCTAGGGGGGATAGAAGACACCTAGACGAGTCAGAATCACATAGGATTCGGGGGTCCCAGACCAAATCCCAGGGAGTTAAAAATGGAGCGACACCCCAAAAAAATTATTGAAAAATTCAATTTGTAGAAGAACTGCTATTGGTAGAAATTTAATTATGGTCTCAAGAATTGTGGTTTAATATGATCTTTAAAATTATCTCAAAAGTCTTCCCCTTAAAAAATTTTTTATTATTAAAAAAGTTAAAAAAACCACAAAAAAATTTGAAAATTCTGCCCAAACCTCATTTTGTAATTCGAAATCATCTCTTTTGATTTTATAATCCGAAAGATCATAGTTGTAAACCCTTAAGTCCAAAGTTTCACGTAAAAATCATCAATATTAAACGCTTGAGATCCTGTTTAAGTTCGTTTTTTGCGTGCGAAAACTGGTTTCCTATAGCCGTTTCCAAAACGACAGTCTGCGGAGGAAAAAAACGGACTTATACCGTGCTTTTACAGGATCTCAAGCATTGAATATTAATGATTTTTACGTGAAACTTTGGACTTAAGGGTTTACAAGTATGATCTTTCGGATTATAAAATCAAAAGAGATGATTTCAAAATACAAAATGAGGTTTGGGCAGAATTTTCAAATTTTTTTGTGGTTTTTTAACTTTTTTAATAATAAAAAAAATTTTAAGGGGAAGACTTTTGAGATAATTTTAAAGATCATATTAAATCACAATATTTGAGACCATAATTAAATTTTTACCAATAGCAGTTCTTCTACAAATTGAATTTTTCAATAATTTTTTTGGGGTGTCGCTCCATTTTTAACTCCCTGGGATTTGGTCTGGGACCCCCGATTCCTATGTGATTCTGACTCGTCTAGGTGTCTACTATCCCCCCTAGAAGTGTGGCCCACTATTTATGGGACACCCTGTATAGTTACTTTATTTTCCATAACAATGAGGAAGTTGCATGATTTTTTCTTATTTTTTTAATCGATTCTTCATGCAAAAATAAGCCACTACCTAAAATTTGAGGCCGGTCGAGAAATTTTTTGATTGCAAAAAAAATTAACAAAAATCCC
Source organism: Tetragnatha versicolor (assembly GCA_024610705.1). Taxonomy (NCBI): domain Eukaryota; kingdom Metazoa; phylum Arthropoda; class Arachnida; order Araneae; family Tetragnathidae; genus Tetragnatha; species Tetragnatha versicolor. The sequence goes on along the minus strand of JANDEH010000035.1, from coordinate 429,643 downwards.
CTTTTTCAAAGCACTAAGAGTTTGGAATGTGACGTCATCGTACGATGACCATTGTTGTAAAGCAATGGAGTTGATGGTATGATTGTTGACGTCATCGCTACTCTTTAAACAATAAACGTTTTCAGTCATGTGTTTTTTTCTCGACTTTTAAATTAAGATATTTAATTACCTATACATTGAAAAATTGACTAGATACTTCATTTTACCATACAAAAAACCTTACGGAACACTTGAATGTTTATGAAAATCTGACACATGCAACTTCCTTATTGGAAACATAACAATTGGACTGAATGTTAAATTTTTGGAAAACCGTTTATCTTACTCTTTAGTTAGCTTTGTTTATTTACAGAATCCCGAATCGTCCGTGGCTCGACCGACTTCTGATACGAATGAATGAAACAAAGAATCAAATCGATAAAATTATTTTCAAATGTCTCAAGCTCTATCCTTCGAGGGGAAAGAAAAAATATTCACTTTCAGCCGCAGGTGGTTTATGTCGGAGCAGAGGAGAAACGGCGATCGCTCGGGAAACAAGACACCGACTTTTCAACTCGCTGAACAGTCACTCTTTTAGAACAAAACAAAAAAGATTGAGATATTATGTCAGCCTAAAAATCATTACACTCATAGGTAGATACTTTTCTCTAAACTTGGTCCCGGCTTCTTTTTTAATCCACCCCATTTAACCTTCCAGTAGGCGCGCTTTTTATAGAGAAGGAAAAAGACGCTTGTATCCCCTATCTATATCCAAAATCGGAAATAACTATGGCACGTTTTGAAACAGCTGTGATTCGTTTATGGTTAAAATTATTACGTTTCGGTGTAATCTCACAACTCTCAAGCGTCACCTCCAACCGTGGACCGGTTTCGTCCTTGTTAGGATTCATCAGCACGGTATATAGGAAGGCAACGCAAGAGAGCGGAAGGCAAGTACTAGTCTAGCCGACTATAACTGAAAAAGTGGTGACCATTGATTAGTCCTCCACTCATTTGCTGGAATGACAATGGCATTCCTAGGTCAGATTCAACTCCAGAAAGGCAAAGTTATGAGATTACACCTATTGTCCGCTTAACCAGCAATAAATGGTGAAATTCTCCTTTCATTTGATTACGTTTCATTTAAATATTTTCGAAATATTAGATGATCAAATCCAACCTGAGTATCTCTCACATACGCGCGCCCGCTAGAAGGTTAAATGTGTGGGCGTTATTCACCAATCGACGGCACCGGTAAAGCAAACGTGCATGTGGCAGCGGTCCAACCTTCCATCATACAAATGCCTTTTTTCAAAGACAGTTCCAGGAGTTGCTATGGCCACCCAAAGACGCAGTTTTTACTGAATACGAAGATATCAAAGGTTAGGGGCGGAAAAACTGTTATTTTAGTAGGTTATTGATAACCAAGCCCATATTTGAGATTCTTGCCGCACCCTTATACTACGTTCACACATGAAAAGTTAATCTAGTTTAAGTGCTTATCTATCTTAAGTCGAACATGTCTCCTGAACGAACTGTCTTAGATTTAATCTAGTTTAGCGAAAAGAAACTAGTTTATTTTAAGCTAGTTTCCCGAACTCTCTTAAGTCTTAAAACTAGTAGAAGTCACCTTGGTGCTATCTACTTAGAATAAAAAAAACTACTACAAACTACCTAACTTTTTTTATTTGATATTACATTGGCACACTCGTAATTAAATTAAATATATTTTCGAAATTAAATATATTTCGATAAACAAACTGGACAACACAGGAAGAAAAATTGGTATTCTGCAAGAATAAGTCCAAAGAAAAAAAGTTTGGAGTGAAGTGGCTTAGAGACGAGCTCTTGGACGGCCGCCAGATTTTTTACTCGTAGCACCATATGGTTTGAGATAGTTGTAGTGTGAACACTTAAAAATAAGACTGATTAAGTTTATCTATCTTAACTGCTCTCTTAAGTTGATTAGATTTTCATGTGTGAACGTAGTATTACTTTCTTCAACATTTTCTTTACATGAAGTTGCCTTCCAATCCAATGGTTGTTGGAATTAATATTCCAAGTTTAGTATCTTTATAACTTCGCTTCTTTACAAAACTTAAGGTCATCGCTTTCTAATTTAATTAAGGGCCACATGCAGCTGCTATCGAATAACGAAATAAAATGTTAACAGCCTGTTACTAAACTGTTATTTCTGCTACTCGTATCGAGTCACGTGATCAAAAACTACAAGGCGCGGCTCGAGACCTCCGGGGTGTATATCGAATATTGGTCACGTGCATCGAAGTGAATTCTGATTGGATGTTAGTTAGCACGTGATCCTTACGTCACGTGAAGCGACTCCAATGGGGTTACTTCATCGCCAGATGGTGTTAGTAACACTGGTAGTTAACACGTGATCATTACGTCACATGATTGTGACACTGTTGAATCGCTTTTTTCGATTAACAGCGCCATTGCGAATATTCGATTCGATTCGATGGCAGCTGCATGTAGCCCTAAGGTAGAGAGCTCAAATATCTATGTTTTCTCGACAATTCTGTAAAATGAGGGGGTGCCCTTGCGATTTCACGACACTTTATTTATCGCCATAGAATAGTGGGTCACCCACAGGGGAGGAAATTAAGTTTTTTAACCCTTTATTTACCGACGGTACTTGTAAGTACCACTGGCGCAAGTTTAGAACTGCTGATGGTTGGCGAGTTTTGGCTATTTGGCGCCATATTTAGAAGCCACATAATTCACTTAACATTAGTTGGGGTAACTATATAGTAGTGATTTTTATCGCTAAAAACTTGGAGCATCACCAGTACTAAACTTGGGCCAAAAATAATTAGGTAAATAAAGGGTTAAAAAGACGTGAAATTCAAAAACATACCATATACGGAAGGATAACTTCAAACAAGAAGAAAGATTTCGTGAACTTCACTTACCTAGAAAAGAAAACGGAACGTTAGAATCAAAGGTTACCTTTCTTATAAACTTGGAAAAAAACACTTTTTTATAATACTAAGGCACAAAGATAAGATTGAATTAAAACTAGCGATATCTTTCGATACCGGCATTTGGAGAGCTCCACTTTTTGTCATTTTTGAGTTAGCAACGCTATAACATGCACCAACTATGTAAAATTTCAGTGCAATAATGAACCAAGTCCTAGTTCTGATAATATCCGCTAGGCAGCAGCAGTTCTCTTGCGTTAACAGGTAATTTTGTTATGAAGCTTTAACTTTAAACTTCTGTAGCTCAAAAGTAGTTAAAGTGGACTTCTTCTCACTTCTATTCTGAAACCTCCATTTATTACATTTCTACTACTTACTGTACAAAAAATACGGCACTTTAAACAAAAGGTGGTGGGAGGCCGTTCATATATTACGTAAGGGGACATCCATAAATTACGTGAGGTCAAAAAGGGGGGAGGGGTGTGGAAAAATCTCACCAAGGGGGGAGGGGGGGGTCGATTAAAATCTCACGTCAACTTTTTAAGTTAGAAAAATTATACGAATTTCTTTTTTTAAGTATGAGAAAGGAATACACACAGATAAGATACTGTAAATTATTTTTTAAAAGTTGTAGGTAAATCTCTGGTAAATCTTTGGAAAAAACGCCTCACGTAATTTATGTGGATGTCCCCTAAGTACTTTTTAGGTTATATTCAACCCCCTCTTACGTAAGAAACTGCCACTCCGAAATTTTGACATCCCTTTTAGTTTTAAAATGAGTCCAAACACTTCTTTTCGGGGTTAAAATTTCAAAACGTTTTGGGGGTCCAAAACATTAGGTGCATCAAAAGTGCTAACGTCCGATTTTCAAATTCAATTTTTTGTAAAACTTATTTTTCTAAAAACTTATTTAAAAAAAGTACTATGCATTATTTAATTTGAAATTATTTATGCAAGAAACTAGATATTTTCGAAAATGCAATACATCTTACGTAAGCATCACTCATATTCCCCCTTGTCAGCAAAAATAAGCAAAGAGCAAACCCCCTCCCCCCTACGTAATATTTGAATGGCCCCTGGGTTGTTTTTCCAGTCTAGGTGGGGGTTCCTCCTTATTGCGGTGTAACATCTCCATGCATAAAGGCAATTTCTGCCCACCACTTTTAGTGTTTTTTTTGGGAGAAAATATATAAAATTTGGGAGAAACTTTAACCCCTAAATCCCACCCCATCCCTTGGATACGGCTCAGACACAAACACACAAAAAATTCTAGTCTCTCTTAGTGTAGCTCTGAAATTTCTACAACCCTCAAATCTAAACCTGCGTGTTACACAGCGGGGGGGAGCATCAGTTTCTTTACAACAAAGTTGCCCTCGCATCGATTATTATCAAGTCCGGCGAAAACAGAGCGGCCATAAATCTCCATTCCCTCTCAGACATCCCAAGAAATCGACCCCAATAAAGAAAAAAAAGAAAAGAACACCTCAAAGTACTCCTGCGCCATTTACATAATGCATCAATCAATTCAAAACGGACCTCTTTTTTTTCCTTAAAGGGAGAGTACATTTTTGCAGCGTGGTGGAGTGAACAAGGAACAGAGGGAGCATCGGCCGTGTTCCTCAGTTTGTACTGACCAGGGTTCTGTGGCGGAAAGCCATCACTCCAAGTCGTGTCGTTTGTGGGCGCAGAAGATTAATAAAAAGCTTGGTTTAACAAAAACTTAACGTTTATTAAAACTCAACACAACATTTTAAAAGGTTAGTAAAATTCAAAGGTAAAGGTGCGTGTGTGCAGGTATACAATATTGCTGCTATTTATAATGATGATAATTCTAACGATTAAGATTAAACTATACAAGTTAAAATCTGCATGTAATAAAGGTTTAAAAGTTCTATGGTAAAAAGGTTAAAAGGTCGATTAAAGGTAAGAGTTCTTTTCACTGCAAGGTAAAGAGTTCGATGCGCACAGTTCCCACTCATTTTCAGAAAGAAAATTCTTCGACTTTTCCAGGTCAATTTTTAAGATTTTTCGGTAAAAAAACCTAGCATTTCAGTGCATTTTTCGGATACTTCACTCTTAAAACGATTGTATCAAAATTGAGTAAAAAGTACTCAAAAAGATCCAATAAGTACTCAAATTTGAATACATGAATATACTCATTCTGAAAATACTCAAAAATGAAACATCTTGAGCTTGAACTCAAAAATGAGCTCACGATGTTTCATTTTTGAGTATGCACATTTTAGAATGAGTATATTCATGTATTCAAATTTGAGTAATTATTGGATCTTTTTGAGTACTCAATAAATTGACTATTTTTTCATTTACTTCGAGCCAAAATTGACAAGCAAACATTAAAAATTTTCATTTTCCAGGTATTTTTCATGATTTTCCAGGTTTTGGGCCAAAATTAGCAATTTTCTCTGACTATTCCCTGACTTTTAAGGTAAAATTTAAGCAGTAGGCAGTAGGAATTCCCACTGGAGGCCTGGAAAGCCCCCAGAAAACCCTCCAAGAGTAGGTTTAGAACAAGGTTTAAGCAGGCTATAAATTCAAAAATTTCTCGAGGGCGGATTTAAGGAGGGCATAATTTGAAAAATGAGTACATGATGCTTTATTTTTGAGTATCTGCACATTTTCAAAAATGAGTACATGCATGTATTCAAATTTGAGTAAATTTGGATAGGAGCCTGTTTGAGTGCGTAACATACTCAGATTTGAGTAATTTTTACTCATTTTTGAGACTGTCGTTTTTTTAAGAGTGTATTCGAAAGGCCCCAAATCAGTTCTTGGGTTATGTAGTAGTTTTGAAAGATATTTTATGATGAAAAAGAAAAAAAGTTATAGGTTTCGGGGAGAGGTCAAAGACTCAGTACTACACTCAGTTTTGGAGAGACTCAAAATTCAGTACTACACCATAGAATTCCATCAAGGGTGTAACAACATTAAAGCTTGTGTTCTAATACCCTGCCCTCCACCCTTCCATTGAGTTCGAAATACTTATTCAAAACTGGAGGGAGCGAGATAACTTCCGCCAGGGGGCCGGAAGTAATAAGGCATGCATGGAGGAATGAAACGGCGGAAGTGTGGGAATGATGGAGCGTTGCCATGACAATAGAGGAAAAAGGCAACTGAGTCGTCCAAACGTGTCACGGAAAGGCAAAACAGATATAACCATCGAGTTTTAAACATGGACAATGGGGAAATTGCATGATTTTTTTATCGATTCTTTGTGCAAAAATAAGCAACTACCCTAAATTGGAGGCCGATCGAGATACTTTTTGATTGCCAAAAAAATTAACAAAAATACCCTTTTTAAAAGCGCGCGAAAACACTAAGAGTTTGGGATGTGACGTCATCTTACGATAAACATTGTTGTAAAGCAATGGAGTTCATGGTATGATTGTTGACGTCATCGTACGTTTTAAACAAAAAGCGTTTTCAGTCACGTGTTTTTCTCGACTTTTAGATTAAAATATTTTATTACTTGTACATTTTTTTTTGAAAAATTGACTGGATATTTCATTCTACCATACAAAAAAACCATACGACGGAACACAGAAATGTTTATGAAAATCTGACACATGCAACTTCCTTATTGTCTTGTTTTCACTGCGCAGCACATTCAACCTGTAGAAGTTGCTTTCCAACGATAAGACACACAAGGCAGGGAAGCAAACATCACAACCTGTTATCGAACGCCGGCGTTCAATTCATTTGCATGCGCCAAGAATATTTTGCCAGTCTGAATTTTAAGTGAAAGGTTTTGAAGTTAAGATTTTTCGTAAAATGTTAAAAATTTACTAAGAATTTTTTTAACTCAAATTGGAGATCCTGATTTGTGAGAAAAAAAATCCCTTTTTGTGGGGAAAATAAAACCGTTTTAAGTATATAATCGATCCAAAAAAAGTCCGCTGGTTTCGAGGTGCTCTAACAAAGCCAGGAATGTTTATATGCAGTCGAAAAAAAGAGAGAAAAGGGCCTCAAATATTCCGCTTTACCAAAATAAAGAGAGAAGATACTAAGAAAAGGAGAACTTTTTACGCCATGATTGATCAACGTAACTACAACACAGGGTGGCGATTATTTCTCCATCTTAACCAGCGCAAAAGGAGAAAATTCGAGCAGCAGCAGCTCTGCACAACTCGTGTCGCACGCCATGCCTCCATTACCCACAGTGGAAACAAAACCCGCCCAAGGGAGGAAGATAACAGGGAGAACTTTTTTTCCCACATTAGGGGGGGACTTTACTAAGGGTTCTTTCTGCCTAGGAATCTAAAAAAATCGTTCGATTAGAAGAAGTTAGAAAAATTAGGAGGGGTCCCTAATTGAATCATTAAAAAAACCTTAACAAAGAAACAAGGACTGGACAGAAGTCCATTCGATTTCACAGATAAACGTTCAGATATAGATCGTTCACAGATAGATCGTTCTCACACAAAAAGTTTCCTCTCATCCCTCCCCAGACCTGTGGCAAAGCGAGTTTGCCTACAACTCAACTCTTGTGATGTATTGTATATAGGTTCCTTTACTGCTGTTTATTTACACAGTATATCAGTGGTTCCCAAACTATTTTTGTCGTGGAACCCCCAAATTAGCTGCCGATGATCGTGAAACCCTGAATATTTTTTAATCGACGAATTTTTAAAACTTAATACCTGATATTAAATTAAACCAGGGGCGAATCCAGCTCAAGGGGGGGGCACTTCTCCAGACAATCACCTTTACCTTTTGCAAAAAATGTGAAAATGGTGGTGATTTTCCCAAAAGTATCACGCAAGATCCCCTTGTGGTACCGTGGGGGGGTCTGGGGCCCTCCCCCAGAAACGATTTTGAAATTCAAAGGGTAAAAGTAGGGGTTTAACTCATTTTGAGAACCTTTTTGGGTCCAAGGGGAGCGTAACTGTTCATTCATATTTTATTAAATTTGATATTAAATTTTGAACAGTCATTGATAAAAAAAATATTCAGGGTTCCGTGATCATTGGCAACAAATTTTGGGGGGTTTGAACCACTACTTTAAGTAAAGGTAATGTAAATACATGTCACAGTGTGCACCATCTTCCGCACTCTCTAGTCTCAATGTGTCTCTATGCATTCCGCAAACGGTTTTTTGAGTGATGCCACTCTCCCGCTCAAAATAATACGAAAGAAAAACTGTAATGGAGCACTTTGCTCTGGAGGTAATGACAGGTGGTGCATTTGCATGCTGACGAGCAGCGGGGTTTTTCTGAGGGTTAATAGGGATTAATTGCGGGTGGGATGAAATGTACCGCGCACGAAATGGTACCTTTGAGTTAAGTCACAAGTGGAACAAGTCACAGTTGATCAGCGTTAGAAATTGGGGGGGAACACTGGTCCCAATGCTATGGCAATCTAAATAACTTATTTGTTGTGGGTTAGTAAGTGTAATTTCGGACGGGGTACTCTGATACCACGAAATGGTACCTCTGTTTAAGTAAAAATGAGGAGCAAGTCATTTTCCTCATCTAATTCGCTATCATTATGATTTGTCATTTTGAAAACAAATATTTTGGCTATAGTCTGTTCATTTAGAATAGGCTGCACTGTAAAAAAATACGGCACTTTACAAAAAAAATGGTGGAAAAGTTGCTTCAATATCATTGAGAGACCCGCGATTAGGAGAGACCTCCCACCTAGACTCGATGGAAGGTCCTTCCGTATTGCATCCCTCAATGACATTTGAGGCAACTCTTTTGCGCCACTTCTCTGTGTTAAGAGCCGTATTTACAGTCCGGTGTAGCTAGTATGTCTATTAAGCAGTAACTTATGTAATTCTCATCGAAACATTTGTCTAGTGCAGGGTTTCCCAAACTTTTTCATGCATCGACCCCTTGGTAGGTATTTTACTTAGGCCATCGACCCCCTTTCAAAAATCCGACCAAATTTTTAAGAAAATTATTTATGAATGAAAATCTAAATAAAATGTTTCAACTGGTTCCACTCCAACGGCGGATCCAGGATTTGGTTTTTTTTGGGGGAGGGGGCGGCTAAGAATTTTCAATATTAAAATAGTCTTCGAATATCCTTAAGGGGGAGTCCAGGGGTCCTCCCCCAGAAAAGTTTTGGAACTTTATTCGGATTTCGGACATACATTTTCAATAATTTTATTTACATTTTGGTAGGATTTTTGCATTTTGACGAACTTTTTACAAAAAAGTTGTAAATAATAGAGTTCCAAGTTCGAAAGGGGGTCTGGGGGCCCTCCCCCAAAAAATTTCTGGTAGTTTAATCCTAAAAACAGGATTTTAACTCGTTTTTGAATCGCTTTTCCCTTTTTTAACATCCCCTATTTCCACTTCCCCTATTTCACACTGTTAGTTCTTATTCTTTTTGGGGAGGCTAAAGCACCCTAGCCCCCCTAAATTCTCTAGTGCTCCACTCACTAGTAATGCACAGTTTCATCTGGATAATTTATAGGTGATCCAAATAAGCAATAGACCACCAATGCACCAATGAAGCATTAATCTTTCAAAACTTTGAAATTAAAAATTAGTATCTAAAAATTCTTTGAATCATCTACACCTACAGTAATAAGAAGCTGTTTTCATCAGCAATTTTATTTTTATGACTGTTTAACTTTCATCGACCCCCTACCGACCCCTTAAGCTTCGTTGACCCCCTACCGACCCCTTAAGCTTCGTTGACCCCCAATCGACCCCTAGAGCTTCATCGACCCCCTTTAAACATTCATCGACCCCTAGGGGGTCGGTCCGACCCCTTTGGGAAACCCTGGTCTAGTGCAATTACTAGGCAGCCTAAACTGAAGAAAAAATACTGTAAAATAATCGGTTGCCTATTCTGAATGAACAGACTTCATTCATTACACCTCATCTTATACCGTCCAACTTCTACAAAGGTAATTATAAGGTCAAATGTAGCCATTCTTAAAGTAAAAATCCGGGATATATATTGACACAGAATATAATTTCAATGTGTTATGCAGTTGCGCATCCAACCCCAATAAAAAATGTAAAATTAGATATTTTTTTAGATCATTTACATGTTCTTGAAACTTTAAAAGTTTTATGAATATGGCATTAAATACCATTACATTTTATGGCTTTTTTTGTTAGTACAAGGATCTCAGGACAACTCCTGCCTTCCATGTAGAATCATTTTATCTTAAAAAGTTTCCTAACATTTTTCACTCTGAATATTTGGACTCTATCATTACACCCTTATAAATTTCACTATATGGCGTGAATCAATGCTAATTTTGAATTTTCGAAATGACCCAAACAATCTGGCTTCAGGGGAGATAGTCCTAAAGAAGTGGGTACAACAGATTTATGCCCAATCAAGGGGCTAACGGCACGCCAAGTGGGGGATTTATAGGAGGCGCTAATGGTCCCATCTCTCTCCCTTCTTCACTTCCCAACATAGTTCGATGCCTCCCCCCCATACGGAAGTATTCGAGGAGTAGATTTCTCCGATGCATCGAAGAGTCAAAAAGATTGATGAAACTACCATCTCTTACGAAATCGTTCAAAGGATGCTCAACTAGTTCGTAAGAAAAGTAACATGCTACACATAAAATGTAAAGGTTGAGTATTTCCATCGCATTTTTAAAAAAATAGCTTCTTTTTACGTTCTTACACATTTTATAGAAAAAAGTTAGGTAATAAGGAACTTGCATTTGTCAGGTATACATTTTATAAACATTTTGACAAGGAAGGCTGGTTTAAGCAGATAACTGATTTAGCGAAGTTAACCTCTAAGTACAACATTACTTCCATTGAATCCCGTTGTTTCAAGTTTATAAAGACCCGAAAACGAAAAAAAAAATATTATTGGTGGATAAGCTCTAAAAAAACCTTTTAGAGAAATTGAAAAAAAAATATTTCCCTCAAAATGGGGGAAAGCACAGATTTCGTGAACGGAAAATGCATTTTGATCCTCCAACAAAAAGTAGAAATAAACAGATTTTAAAAACCGAGCGTTCGCAGAAATTACCCCGGGGCCTTCTGGTTCGAGATTACTTCGTTGTTCGAAAAGAGGGCAGATTACGAGGGGGGGGGAGAGATCCCTATCAGGCAGAGTGATTAGGTATTTAAATGTAAATGCTATATATCGAGCGGAGAAGAATGTGTTCCCAATCTTGTCGAGAAATCACCCCGCCTCAGTGTTCGAAAATGTTTCCTTTAAGTGGTTTGGAATGGAATTAAAGTGAAAGGGGGGCAGTCGGCACCTTCTATATATAGGCCAGTAACTATCATGGCTGGCTGCCACTTTCAAAAATTGCAAGACTGGTCTAGTTATTACTTTTACCTACTCTAATGTCATAAAGATATTCAGGAACACGTTGAGGGGTCCGTTAAAAAGTATTGGAACGATTCCACGAAAATCAATTACTAAGTTGTAGAGAAACATCGATTCAGTAGGTTGGTTTGTTGGGTTTTATGGGACAAGGGCCAGATCAAGCCATTCTATCCCTTCGATTTAGTAGGAAAAGACACCTTAAGCAATAAAAAATATCTTGAATAAACCCCTTAAACGCACAAAAGGTCAACTCACACAATATTAGCCTATGGAGAAATGAGTGGTTTTGCACTGTTCGCGAAAATCCTGTAACCCTCCGCGTCACATGTTATGCTATGGGAGGTTGTCACTCCAGTTTGTTTTATAGCTCAGGTGGTTAAGTCAGCAAAAATAAGCAAACGTCAAACCAACCTTCTCTTTCAGAAAAAAACAGATTTCGAGACGCGAGCTCAAAACACGCGATCCAGAGAGAGGCTTTTGCTGCAGAGCATCTCGCACCTGTAGAAGTTGCTTTCCAACGGTAAGACCCGTCAGGCAGGGAAACGAACTTTACAGAAACGATCTCGTTCGACGGAAAAGGAATCTTCAAGGGAGCTCCCGTAATTTACAAAACTTCCTCGACCTTTCTGAAATCAGGGGGTGGAGTTGAAACCAGTGGCGGATCCAGGGGGTGGCACTCTGGAAAGTGCCCCCATTGGAGACCCAAAAAGGTACTCAAAATGAGTACAAACCCAACTTTTACAGGTCTAATTTCAAAATTTTTTCTGGACCCCCATACCCCCCATTAATATCAAAATGGGGTATTCAGTGTTTATTTATAGGAAATCCCCTAAATTTTGACATTTTGGGTCAAAAAGTAAAGGTAATAGTGTTGAAAAGTGCCCCCCTTAGACTCAAACCGTTTTTAAAAATGAGTTACAACCCTACTTTTACACGTCAAATTTCAATTTTTTTCTGAAGGAGGACCCCCCATACCCCCAATGATACCACTAGGGGATCTTGTCTGGAAAAGTGCCCTCCCCCCTTGGAGCCGTGCTGGATCCGCGCCTGGTTGAAACACAATATTTTTTTCATTAAAATCCCCTGTTATCTGGGAAAATATTCTCAAGCCGAAAAACTAGGTAATCCCACAAAATTGAAAAAGCCTAGAGGAAATCCTTTACTTATGTCCAAAAGTTTTACAATTCATTCAGTTATGAGATTTTCTTTTGAGAACTTGTTTCATTGTTTATGTTTCAGTTGCATTTTCATTTCGTTAATTAATATATTCATAAATTTTTTTACTACAAGCAGCTATATTTTATTCTTTTCTAAATTTTACATCTGACAGGGTTCTCATACTCTACCAAACAGAGTGAAAAATTCAGTAGTCGAGTTAATTACTAAAAAATCGGGAGTTACAGTGAATTATTATTAACCTTAAATTCTACTTTGTATGTCACGAGTATTATAGAATGAGTTCAGAATGGAGCAAAGGGGCCGTTCAAATATTAAGTAAGCACCTAAGGGGGGAGGGGGTTTGCTCTTTGCTTATTTTTCCTGACAAGGGGGGATATATGAGTGATGCTTACGTATAAGACACTGCATTTTCGAAAATATCTTGTTTCTTGCATAAATAATTTCAAAACTCAACCTAAAATATAAATTTAACAAAAACTTGAATTAGGAAATCTGACATAAGCACTTTTTTTTGGGGATGGACCCCCCATACATTTTGAAATTTAACCCCGAAAAGTAGTGTTTCGACTCATTTTTAAACCCTTACGGTTACACCCAAAAAAGACAGCTCCTTGTATATCTCATAATTTTCAAGGGGAAAAAACAGTACTTACTAAAAGGATGTCAAAATTTCGGGGGGGTCCGGCAGTTTTTTACGTAATATGGTGGGGGGTTTGAGGTTTGCTTATCTTTGCTGACAAGGGGGAGGGGGATAAAAATGACCAAAAAAGTGCTAACGTAATATTTGAACGGCCCCAAAGAATTGTTAAAAACAGGTTAGAATATCACATTTAGACGACAGATGTTTTTTCAGGAGTCAGAGGGTAAATTCAGGAGAAAAAACATAATTTTCAGGAGTTGGCCTATAGAAAAGTAAAGCAAATTTCAGTTTTTCAGGAGGCGTACGTTATCGGAGCAATTCGTTATTTAAGCCTTTTGCAGATATAATTCTAAACCCTGATTTGACTCACCCTGGAAGAGCGGACCTTTCGGGGGTGCCTTCTCTTTCCCTCCTTGGAGCGACCCTTCTCGGTCTTGGTAGGCATCTTCTTTTAAGCTCTACGCATACAAAACGATTTCCACTCGCACAACACGCGTTCAATGTAGCGTGCTTGGTATGACTATCATCGAAGTTGTTCGAATGACTACACTATGATTCTTTCTACGCAATGAATGCACTTCTTCAAAATATCACGAACAAAAAAGCATAGCCAAATGCACATCGATAGATTGATAGGTCTTAACGGACACCCACGATCACTAGAGGTACACTAGATAGACTATATCACTAGAGGTATATAGATAGACTATATAGACAGAGAGGTACAGCAGATAGGCTATAGTATAGCAGATAGAGACGAAGTTTTCTACTTAGTTCCTCGGCATCGAAACACTAGTTTCACAGTACACCTCCGAAAAAGGAGGGGGTGGTCCAATTATACAGTTCACAATTATAACACTTGACTTAAAATCCGCACACACACACGTAAGGCACTTAAGGAAACGGTCCGCTCTCGGTTAAAATCGAGCTCTCAGCGATTCGAAAGAGTCCACAACCACCTTGCGAGAGTCGCCCCCGCGGTGCCACTCTGCGCCATTCGTGGCCTCTCATCGCTCAAACGGGAAACAACCGGATGGAATTACACTCCTTAAAACAATGACCAATGCAGCTGCAATTGTGAGGAATGTTCAACTCTGGCTTTATTTCAGGCAGTATCAACAGCCTGTTAATTCTGTGGTGTTGAAGCAGTGGCGAATCCAGTAGGGGGGGCTGTGGGGCTGCAGCCCGCCCCAGGAATAAGACATTCAAGTTTTGGTAATTGTAATAGCAATAAAGCCAAAAAAGAAATTTCAACACGTTGCGGACATTCGGTGATGTTACCCAAAGGGTCTAAAAATGAATCGGAACCCTACTTTTAAGGGTAAAAATTCCAAAAAATTTTTGAGGGAAGACCCCCAAGCCCCCTCGAAATTTTGGAATCTAATAAGTACGGTTTTTCCTTTAGGGATTTACAAAGAGTGATCCTCTTTGATGTTCCCTAAAGTGTCTCAACATGAGTTAAAATGACACTTTTAGGGGGCAAAATTCAAAAAAATTTTTGGAATAGGAACCCCTAAACCCCCTAGAAATTTTCCAATTCATAATACTATAAACTTTTTTCCTTGAAAATTCTGCCGGTTACAATGAGTGGTATTCTTTGGGTGGAATCTAAAAGGCTTCAAAATGAACTAAAACACTATATTAAGGGGCAAAGTTTCAAAATTTTTCCCCAGACCCCCTTTTACTTGGAGTTGACATTTTTACACAATTTTGAAATTTAGTGCACCAAAATTAAAACCTTACGAAGTCAAATCACCTAAAGCTTAGTATTCCTAAGATTAGACCTCAGAAAAGATGTTGAGTATCATCCCCTCTAAACAAAAATCTGTCTATGGCACTGGCAACTCTTATATTAATATTTGAACAGCCCATAGTAGCAATTAAGTTATTTGCGAAACTCAGCCCCCCCCCAGACAAAAATCCTGGATTCGCCACTGTGTTGAAGGGCAGCACCAGCGGTTCTTTCCATCCCTACGCCCCCCCCCTTTATGTAACAGCCCCCACGATTTTGAACACCCAGAGTCATAACCAAATTTTTGTTTTCGAGGGGGTTGACTCAACATTATTCTTAAGATACCGATACCCCCTAACCGTACATTTTTACGTTGAGTTTTATATTATGTTTAGGGATCTCCCACAGAAAAATTTAGAAAATTTGTCTCGAAAAAAAGTGTTTTAGCTTATTTCGAGACATTATTGATTACACCCGAAGTGAACAGCTCCTTGTAAACCAACGAATTTTCAAGGAAATAAAATTATAAATAGAAGTCGAAATTTCAAAGGGGGCTGGGGTCCTCCCCCAGAAAATTATTTGAAAATTTTCCCTATAAATTAGTGTTTCATCTTATTTTGAAACTATGGGTACTCCTACTCAAAAGATAACGAGTGTTTCTCGAGGTAACTCGCGGACCATCTAGGAAGGCGCTAGGGACCCCAGGGGGTCCACGAATCACAGTTTAAGAGAACCGCTGCAGAACACAAAAATTTTTTCTGGAGAATGCGCTGTTCACTTTTTAGGATCACCTCTTTCTTTTTGCAAATCTCGCTTTTTTTCTATATAATAAAGATTTCCCCCCATGAGATTGATCAACTGATCGCCCATGTGAACCTTTTAATTATCATTTAAGAGTACCAAATTTGTTTCAGACTGCATATAACACAGTAATAGGGGGTCAGAGGGTCCTCTACCAAAACATTTTTGAGAATTAATTGCTAAATATCTCATTTTTGTTTAGCATATAAGTACTTGATTGACATACAACCTTATTCAAAATAGTTACAGAAGAAAAACTATTCTACCAGGGTTCGCAATGGAGAATATTTTGGAACCTATTAAACTGAAATTTAAAAAAAACATTAACTTTGAAAATTGACCGAAAGGAAAATCAATCTATTTAGCATTTTACCACCTGTTATGGTGATTTAGTGGTTGGTATCTATTAGGCCTTATGCTTGACACTAACTTATTAAACTCCGGGTGATCCACACATGAAAATGGTGAGTACATTGCATAAATAAAGCAAGCAGCTTAAATAAAAAATATATCTTCTAAACGAAGTTTTTTTTTTGCTTTAAATGTTTTTAAAACAAGTGTTTTCAACCCTCCCCTTAAGTGCCCATTTTTAATTCGAGAAAATTGTATAAAATAAGTGTACTATACTTCATAGCAACGTTTCCTGAACCCAGTACGTCACTATACTCGGAAGGAGAAAGTGAGTAAACACAAAGCCTGTCGGGTTGATAGGAGGAGATTCGATACCTCATTTAGCATCCTTTCAAACCTTTTGTGGTAAAACAAGGAATGTTACTCACCGTTTCGTCGACAGGGTCCACAAATCCTTCAGAGAAACATCCTTCGGCCGGTCCCTCTCCTCTTCTGAAAGAAAGAAAATTACTATTAAAATATGCGGTTAAAATAAGGAAGTTGCATGTGTCAGATTTTCATAAACATTCAAGTGGCTTTTTGTGTGGTAAAATGAAATTTTTAGTCAATTTTTCAATGTACAGGTAATTAAATATTTTAATTTAAAGTCGAGAAAAAAACACGTGACTGAAAATGATGATTGTTTAAACTGTAGGATAACGTCAACAATAATACCATCAACTCCAATGGTTTCCAACAATACCTATTGTAAGATGACGTCACATCCCCAACTCTTAGTGTTATTGTGGGCTTTAAAAAAAGGGATTTTTGTTAATTTATCTTGCAATCAAATTTTGGGTAGTTGCTTATTTTTGCATAAAGAATTGATTAAAAAATCATGCAACTTCCTCATTGTGAAGTCAATTTCTGAAGAAAAAATGACGAAGACATTGCTTGAATTTTAGATTTTCCCCCTCTTTAAGATGATTTTAGAAGATTATTATTCCACAACTCTAGACCAGTTTAATAACAAATGCTCAATTTCTAGAAAAAGATATGTGTCAGATCTGTAATTTTTCTGTGGGGAACAGTGTGAAATCATTAATTCTAAAAATGTGTTTTTAACTATGAATCATTATTTTTTTATAATTAGAGGTGTTGGAACTGTGTTTTTCTATGATAAACAATACAGGGCCAAGTAAATAACAGTACTTGGTATTAATTTCTAACATTTTAGCACTTAAAATATGAAATTCAGCAGTGCTGCCATCTCTGAATTTTCTCGGAATCAAATGAGATGAATTTTTCACAATTCTACCTTCAAAATAGTTATGAAATTTAGTTTATTAAATGAAACACCTGTATTTGAGCCATTAGTAATTTTTTATGTAATGTCGTTTAAAATGCCTCAATGAACGTGTTCCATAATTTCTGGATAGCCTGTGAATTTTTAAATTTAGTTTGTTTATTCAGAAAAAATGGTTTGGCCTGTTTCATGATATTAATGAGTCAATAATAAAATCGACATTTTTCAAGTTAAAACATCTTAAAATTAATTTTTAGGCACTTTGTTGACATGCAAATTAAGTAATAAAAAATTTTAACCTGTTGTTATTACAAATTTAGGCTAATAATAATATTGTCAAGTCTATTTATAAAATCTTATTACATCACAAATCAGTTCTAAAAAGATTATTCAATTACTTTTAAAATTGAAAGATAAATTAGATAAACTTTTATATTTTTCAAATTATTTGTGATTGATAGTATAATGCTGATTAAATTAATAGACAAGCTTAAGCTTTTGTTAGTAAAAATATTTTGTTATTTAACCATATGTGTCCTATCAAGACATTAAAATGGTAAAGCAAGGAGACACAGAGGGACTAGATTTCAATACGGGTAATGGAACAAGGGGTCACAATTTCAAATTGAATAAAGTGAAATTTAAGACGGATTGTAGAAAGCATTATTTTTTAATAGGGTAGTGGATAGATGGTTGCCTGAAACAATTGTAAATTCAAGTGGGGTAAACGAGTTCAAGAGGAAAATTGACAGATACTGGGATTCCGGTAGATTGGGTTAAAAAGACTGGACCAACCTTGCTGGGCTTATGCCTGTAGTTGGTCGACTTAATTTGTATTTGTAAAGTTATTCGTACACATACACTCTTACACAAAATTAGCTAAAAAATTATTGGATTTCAATCAATGAAAGTAACTTTTGTTACATAATAATTTTTATTAACATTTTTTGTTAATTTATTTGTATAAATTTATTTAAAGAGTGATATACCATAAGAGTGCACTGAGATAATTTTGAGTGTTTTTTACATGTTTCGTGCAGAAATTCGGAGAGTAAAACTAAGCACCTTTTAAGGATTTTTGAGATAAATTTTAAGGACCTACTTGTACAAATTTCAAACTCAATAAAATGTTTTCAATGAGTTTCCAAGAATATTTTAGTACATATTTTTGTCTCTCTAACAGGAGTAACATTAATGAGCTTACATATTACATATTAACTAACACTGCATAATTAAAGACTGCAAAAAAGTTTTCAAAATGGTAAAAGGTGACCAGTTGAAATCATTGCAGAAAAACTTTATCATACTTTTGATGGAAGCACAAGAAAATTTGGCTGGCCAACAAATAAGCATTTTTTAAATTTAATTTTGGAAAAAAAACCTAAGAACCACAACAAAAAATTAAGTACCTTTTAAAACTTTATACAAAGGAATACAAAAAGTAAGCACTTTTTAAGGTTTTTAAGCACCGTTCAAACTAGTGTTGTGGGTTGGAAAATTTTCCACTATTTTTTTCCATAAAAATGTCAAGCAAGCAATTTTTTAGCGATTTTCTTGCAAGATATATTTGAACTTTATATATATTTTTTCATCAGTAAATTTCTGTACCTTTTAATTTAACCATTTTGCAACGGGTGCCTGAAGCATGCAGTGCCCTCCAGCGGGAGTAGAGAAAACTACAAGAATGGATTTCAACCCGGGTCGTTTATTTTGGGGGTGGTTCATTCTCAAACCCATAGGGTTACACCCAAAGACTCATTCTTATCAAAAGAGAATAAAATTTATAATTTGTTTTTGTCTTGTAATTAAATGTCTATTTACATGACCTGTGTATCACTTGGAAGGGCACTTGTGTGTCCCTTTGTGGTCCATATGAATTTATAATTTGAAATAAAAATTATTATTAAATTTACAAATACAAATTAAGTCGACCAACTACAGGCGTAAGCCCAGCAAGGTTGGTCCAGTAACCCAAACTACCGGAATTCCAATATCTGTCTATTTTCTTCTTCAACTCGTTTACCCCACTTGAATTGTTTCCAGGCAACGCATTCCATCAATCCACTACCCTATTAAAAAAATAATGCTTTCTACAATCCGTCTTAAATTTGACTTTATTCAATTTGAAATTGTGACCCCGTATTGAAATCTAGTCCCTCTGTGTCCCCTTGCACTTTAAAAAGTTGAATCAAATCCCCTCAAATCCTTCTTTCCTCTATAGAGTGAGCTTCTTTAATCTTCCCTCATAACTTAAACTGGATAGTATACCCTTGACCATTTTAGTAGCCCTATGCTGAACCCTTTCAATTGAATCAATATCTTTTTTTAAACAACAACTGTTAAAAACAGAACAAATTTTCAAAAGTTGCAAACTGATAGAAAATACGCTAATAGATGTAAGAAGCAAAACATAGAATCAAAGAAATACAACACTCTGCTCAGGCCTCTTTGTCAAGAGGACAGGGAGCAGAGGAGGAATGTGAAGAACTAAGAGTTCAAAACCACATCTGTCCCCTGAATGAGGAAGTTGCATGATTTTTTTTAATTTTTTTAATCGATTCCTCTTGCAAAAATAAGCAACTACCCAAAATTTGAGGCCGATCGAGAAATTTTTTGATTGCCAAAAAAATTAACAAAAATCCCCTTTTTAAAAGCGCGCGAAAACGCCAAGAGTTTGGATGTGACGTCATCTTACAATAGGCATTGTTGAAAAGCAATGGAGTTGATGGTATTATTGTTGACGTCATCTTATAGTTTAAACAATAAACGTTTTCAGCCACGTGTTTTTTTTTCTCGACTTTTAAATTAAAATATTTAATTACCTGTACATTTTTTTGAAAAACTGACTAGATATTTCATTTTACTATACAAAAAACCATACGGAACACTTGTTTGTTTTTGAAAATCTGACACATGCAACTTCCTTATTGCATTTGAACAGAAAAATACAGAATGAATAAACTTGAAACAAACTTGTATATAAACAATAAACAGAGTGGAGATTGAAGTAGTACAGTCCCAAAAAAGTCTGACACATTTTAAAAATCACAATAACTAATAACTCTCAAACTGAAAAAGATAAAAATACGCAGTTTGTTGCATCCTATCCCAAGACTTCCAGGAGTAGTATGTAATAAACCATGTATTTTTATCTTTTTTAGTTTTGAGTTATTAATTATCTAACAAACCCAGAGGGGAAACAATTATCTTCTAAAAAAATTTTTAAATGCAAAAAAGCAGCTTTTTTGTCATCAAGATTATTACAAGTATCTAAAATTCTGCGTTTCTGTGAATAAAATATATTGTTGAAGATCTTCTTAGTCTGAAGATTACTGTGACAGTGTGATAAGAACTTAACACAAAAACCTTTCTCTTGTCATAAAGACCAATATGCAGAGTATTATTAGAAATTTCAAAAAGAGGTTTCACAAAGAACGAGCAAATGCCTTATGACTAAATAGAGTATTTACATGGGTATGTCTGGATTTTTTGTAAAGGCTCCTTTTTTTAAAATTGTGAAAATCTACTCCATTTTGTGGATTTTAAGTTTAGCATCGACTGTTTTTTTTTCAGCCTGCTTATGTGAATTTAGGAAATAGGGTGTCAAAACATTTGTAGTACAGTCGAATCCGCTTAATGTGATCACGGTTAATGTTATCAATCGGATAATGTTATCGAAATCAACAGGTCCCGATCATTCCTATTTAATTTAATGTAAAATACATCGTTTAATGTGATCAACTATGAATCATGACTCCGCTTAATATTATCAAAATTTGTCCATATTCCCTTTAAAACGACCACTTTTGAGTTCGAGTTTCATTTTGAAGGTCAATTTTTACAAGTAAACATCTGCCCCATGAGAGCCCCCCCATCTGGTGCTTCTTTTTTCTAAAACTCAGTATGAGTAAGATAAAGAAAACATTCTGCATATAGTATTGAAAGAAAACGGTTATGGGGGGGTCCGAATCCATGCTTTTGATTGGTTAAAGAAACCACCAAGATCAACGCTTTGCAGATGTCTGATAAGAGATTTGAATTTTACCTTGTGTTTAATAAATAAGTGGTTTATTGGAGTGGAAGGATATAATGGAGTGGGAAAAAGAGAGACCTTTCTATACAAATAAAATATACCAAGTAAGCGATTATTTTACTTTTATTAATTGAACTACTCTTATATTTTCCATTAAAATTTTACCTAGTTTGAAAATAGTGTTTTGAATACATATTACGATTACATTATTTTGATTTTAATGCAAACAATCTAAAGTTACACTGTTTGCTGCTTTTGATATGAGATCGCTTATTGTTATCGTTCGGATAATGTTATCAGTTTAGTCTCGGACAATTGCGATCACATTAAGCGGACTCGACTGTACCGTACTGCGATAAAATCGCAGAGAAAGGACATGCTCAGTGGGAATGGAAGATGCAAAACTTTTTTGTGTAAATTGTACGTTTAAATAATAAAATACTTTGCAAAGGAACCAAAAATGGACCTAAATTTCTTCTAAACAGACCCCTGAGCTAGGATTACTTTGCTTATCATGCTTGATTAACATGTGATAGCAATAGATTTGTGTTTTTGCATTGTCTTTCTTTTTTCTTCTCTTTTTTGTTATTTTACATTGTATTTTTAATGTATTAATTTCTATTACGCCCGTATGGGATCGTTTGTTTCCCCTGGGCATATCATATGTTTTTTATTTGTATTTATTTTATGTGTTTCTTCTTATTATTTGTCAATAAAGATAATCTATATATGGTCTATAATCATGGTCTTGTTAGTTAGTCCAGTGACAACAACGAGTTGTCTTAATTTATGGGGGCATTTATAACAGAATGTCTAAAGAGTTTCCCGACTAAGCTTACAATATTTCCATGATTAACAATAAATACAAATACAAATACAAATTAAGTTTATTAATTTTTTTAGCTTTCTTTGTACTTAGAATTATTATCTGATTACAAGATACATTTAAAAAACCTACTTGTTATTCAAAATGAAAAAAATTTACTTGAAGTATAAAAATTTAATTTAAAACTTGAGTATTGCTCGCGTCCAAACATTAGGAAACTGGATTATAGGAAAAAGTCAACATTTTCATTGTTGAAATACTACTGTAATCAATTTTTAATTATGAAACTGTTCTCATAATTCTTAACAATAAAAATAGCTATTAATCCTAAATGCATTGTTAAAGAAAACAATAATCATAATAACAATGTCTTGCATTTCACCAAAATATACAAAACAGGGGAAGAGAAAAATTTACAAAAAGAAAACCAAATTTCAAATGCTAATAATGAAATTGTTCTCTTAATTCTTAATGACAACAATAGCTAGTAATCCTAAATTCATTGTTAATATCAACAATGTCTTGCGTTTTACCCAAATTTACAAAAATGAGGAAATTCTTATACTTAGAAAAAAAAGGACAAAGAGAAAACCCCAAATTTCTAATTTTTTTTTCTTGGAGATGTTATGAGGAGCACAATTTGGAAACCACTGCTATAGATGTTGGAGCATTTGCTGAATAATTTTATAATGTGCAAGATCAATAACAACACTACTCGGCAAAAAAATAGGGTCAAAATGCTTCCGACACAATTCAAGCAGATTCTTATGTACAGTGACCCCCTGAATCCGACCCCCGTTTTTCTCCATCAGGCTCAGATTTTCGGGGAACAGCCCCTCCCCCTTTTTGCATTTTTAGATGACTAAATGACTTTGAATTCGATTTTCAGGGGCAAAAACTATTACTTTAGCCTTTAAATTACACCCGAGGGAACAAGAAAGGTTAAAGCTTCTAAAATATATAAATTTGTAGCAAATGGATAAGTTTAAGAGGTTATTACCCCCCTAAAAATTCAAAAAAATAGTTAAAAATTACAGAGATTATTTTTGGCTATTTTTTTCTTTTCTTTTTTATGCAATTCGTCATTAAAGGGTCCTAACCCTTCCCCAAGGACCCAAATTTAATGAATATATGCAGAAATTATTTTTACTAAAAGCGGCTGAGGTGTTAGCTCCCCCGAAGCATTGGAGCATCATACAGTGTCTCCCAAAAGTATTCGTACACCCATCAAATTTGCACTAGTTTAACTATTACAGCTAAACTGCATGGGCAAAATTCAAATTAACTTCTTTGGTTCAATCCCACCATTGAATTCAAAGGTAAGATCGAAATGTAGAAAATTCAATGCAGAAAAGTGAAGAAAAAAACTGTGTGGGCACACTCGAGTGCCACTTTTCTATTGGAATCTACTTCTTTTTGATGTTATCATGAACCTCAAGAAAAATAATTACATTCACATACTGTTAAATTTTGGAGAAATGCATCCGAGATAGCGGATTAGACCGAAGAGGCACTCTTTGGAATAGGTCACTGCAAATACTGGCATATGCAGATGACATAGACATCATTGGAAGATCCGAAAGGGCAGTAAAAGAGGCCTTCCAAGCCCTAGAAATCTCTGCCACTAATATGGGCCTCACCATTAATGAAGAAAAGACAAAGTTTATGGAGGTCTCATCTTCGACCGTGAACTACAACATCCCCTTTTGCATAAACGGTCATACCTTTGAAAAGGTCAGTGAGTTCAAATACCTAGGAACAATTATTAACGATCAAAACAAGCTGAAGGCTGAAATAACCACCAGAATAAAATCTGCTAATAAATGCTTTTTCGGGCTGAAGAAACAATTAAGATCAAAACTTATCAGCCGAAAAACGAAGCTGAGGGTATACAAGACACTCATACTACCTGTGCTTCTGTATGGAAGCGAAACCTGGACACTAAACCTAGATACCCAGCGAGCCCTGGAAATCTTCGAAAGGAAGATACTAAGAACCATCTTCGGGCCTGTGCAAGAACAAGGATGCTGGCGAACCAGGTATAATTTCGAGTTATATAGGCTGTATAAACAGCCTCAAATCACTCAAGTCATCAGAAGTAATCGACTAAGATGGCTTGGGCATGTCTGGAGAAGCCCAGAAAACAACCCAACTAGAATATGTACTTTCAAGAAACCCGAGGGATCCCGTACCCGAGGAAGACCGCCAACAAGATGGCTTGATGACATCGAAAACGACATTAAAATATTGAGGATCAAAAACTGGCAAAGAGTTGCGGGGGACAGAATGAGTTGGAAGAGGCGTGCTGTCGAGGCAGCTAAGACCTGCAACAGGTTGTTAAGCTGATGAAGAAGAAGATACTGTTAAATTAGGATTTGGAACGAAAGTATCTTTCCCCTAATGTTAAGTCTATGTCGGTGGTTTTCCTCCATTTCCCATGTTTGTCTATGAGTGTACGAATACTTGTTTGGTTTTCAAATATCCCTTCTCATTTTGGAAAATAATTTTTTTCATACAGTTCTGAGGCTTTTTTTTGGAAGGATAACAAACGATGTTGGGATAGTTTTTGTTTTAATTTTGCACGTGCAGTATAGCCGTAATAGGTAAATTAGTACAAATTTGATGGGTGTACAAATACTTTTGGGAGACACTGTACAAGGAGCCGTATCTGCAATGTTTATGAGAATGCCAGAAAAGAAAAAAAAATTTGTACAGATGTC
Organism: Tetragnatha versicolor; assembly: GCA_024610705.1. Taxonomy (NCBI): domain Eukaryota; kingdom Metazoa; phylum Arthropoda; class Arachnida; order Araneae; family Tetragnathidae; genus Tetragnatha; species Tetragnatha versicolor. The sequence goes on along the minus strand of JANDEH010000035.1, from coordinate 404,872 downwards.
CAATAGTGTAGTTTGAAGTGAAGGTAAAACATAGTAATTAAGTTCTGTAAAGCATTTGTTATATAAAAGGCCACAGGTTTTAGAGTATATTTTTCTTCCCCCAAATGTCAGTTCAAGAATATATTGTCTACAATGTAGTGTATGCAGGGTTGGCCGGTTTAAACCATTTGGTTTAAACCATTGGTTTAAACCATGGTTTTTTTACCATGGTTTTTTTACCAAAAAAACCACTTGGTTTTTTTGGTTTTTTTAGAAATTATAACATATTTTCAGGATTTTTTAAAGAAAGTGTTATTAAGTATAATCTTTGGCACAAAATTAAAAGGTCAGATTTATAAAAAAATTGACATTTTAAGGTGATTAAAAATCAGAAATCTTTTAATTTAATGGTTTTAATTATTGAATTATCTCTAAACTTAACCTTAAAAGCTTAAGTTAAACTTATTATATTTTGCAAGAGATAGTTCATTTATTAATTTCCTTTAAAATGAAGCATTATTTCAAAGAGTAACTAAACATACACAAAAGTTATCTGTTTTTCACTGATAAAATATGGCTTGGATTTTAATTAATTAATAAAACCAATTTGTCTTATTTGTCAGTCATAAAAACCAGTTGGTTTTTTTTAGTAAATTAATAAAAACCGTTGATTTCTTTAATGATAAAAACTAAAAACCAGTTGGTTTGTTTATAAACAGATAAAAACCAGTTGGTTTTTTTACTAAATTAATAAAAACCGTTAATTTCCTTAATCGGATTAATTATCTCAATCATTTATCCAATTTCAATTAACATTAGTTGCTTACATTTCCCTTTTATTTATTAAAAAAGTTAAATTTTCTCTTTCTAAAAAAATTAAGTTCATAAATAATCCATATAATTAATTTTATTATTTTACCATTTAATAATTAATCAAATTAATTATCTTTATCAATTATCCAATTTCATTTAACATTAGATGTTTACATTTCACTTTTACTTCTCATTTAAAAAATAAAATTTTCTCTTTCTAAAGAAATTTCTTAAGTTCATAAATTAATCCATATATAATTAAGATAAATAATTTGATTAAACTAAACTAAACTCATTGGCGCAACAGCCCTAGTGGGCCAAGGCCTACGATGCCCATATTCGTTTTCGTGACCGTGGGGCCCTGGGGTGCAAGGTGTTAGGCATGTGTCCCGGTTAGGTGGTCATTCTAACGCAGTGGTTCCCAACTCAAATATGTCTGCGGACCACTTCGCTTAAACTTGTACCTCCACGGACCAACTCTATCCCTAACTGTATCTTCAAAATTTTAACTTTTTTTCAGTGCATTCATTCATGGAGGGTCTAAAATTTTGACTTTTTTTTTCTGAAGTAAGGGAAACCGAGTCTTACAATGTTTCTAAATAGAACTTAGAAAATCAAATAATATATTAAACTTAAAAGAAAAATTAACATTACATTAATTTTATACCTTATTATTTAAAAATATACCTTTTATAAAAGAATTTAACCATTTTTATCAAACCTTTTATCTTCACACCTACACAAAAGTTACAGGTTTAAAAAACAACAGTATAAAATAGTTATTTTTCTTCTTTCTCATAGCTAACAAATAAGGTAATATATAATTAGTAGATTTAAATTTGAAAGAAAGTACTTAGCTTTAAATTAAACTGCAGGGCAAATGAGAAAACCAGGAATTCTGTTGATCACAAAAAAGCAAACTGGACATGCACTGACTGTGAGTTGTGGCAGAGGAAATTCTATTGGCGAGGGGGGAGAGGATAATGTTCTCCCGAAAGAAACCGCGTCAAAAGTCAATAATTATTTCAAAGGAGCGATTAAAATAGAAAACAATTTATGCGTTCAAAAACTTTCGCATTTTCAGCGATACATTTTTCTCAAATCTTCGAACAAACCTATTTCACGTGTATCTCAGAAATTTCCTCTTTTCATACCACGATTTCCCTGTGTCTGACCATAGCATCCCAGTTGGAAGTATCTTTCAACACTTCCACGCTTCGCTTGGTATCAAACCAAGTACTATAAGCTTCTACTCTGTAATAAACTACTGTTGAATCTGTGCAAAATAATAGAAATCAACAAATGATTCATAGGAGAGAAAGGGAATACAACATTTTTTATTTATGAGACGAATGATTTTTTACTTATGTTTTTGTATCTGTAGTGTTTTTACTATTTCCTAGAATGTGTGATTAGGAAAAATATTTTTTTAAATTTTTCACACTTTTTTTGATAAGTTATTTAAAAATCTTCTCACGGACCACCTCGGAAGGCCTCACGGACCACCTGTTGGGAACCACTGTTCTAACGCGAGACCCCCAGTGTTTAGTTCCCAAGCACGCTTGGTCCTCATTTTATCGACCCACTGAAGGGATGAAAATAATTTGATTATTTCAACCATTTATCCAAGATAAATTAACACTGATTTTTATTCACTACAATAATATTAGATATTCAAATTGGAATATTTTAGAAAAAAAATTATTTTTAAAACAAATTAATTTAATTTTAATTAATTAATTGAAATATACAAATCCCTTTATCAATTATAAACACCCCCTGAAATTAAATGTCTCATTTACAACTCAATTTCAAACATCAATGCTAAAATAACTTATTCTGATAAAAAAAATTCTAAAAAAACTTGGTTTAAACCAAAAAAACCAAATAAACCCGGTTTTTTTGTTTTTTTTAAAAAAACCCGTTTTTTTGCCAACCCTGAGTGTATGCCTGTAAATGTTACTGTTTACTCCCTTCTAATGCATGTATGTAATCCAGGGGTTGATCCAGACAAAAATTGGGGCCCTTTTGCTGCCCCTTCACAAAAATAAATTCATAAAAATGCCCCTTTCATGAAGTTCAAATTAGCTTTAGTGATAATTTGCAAAACATTTACAAAATATTTGAATTGTTCATGATTTCCTTGGCTTGTGAGTCTATTTTACTTTTAAGCACGGATCTGTTAACTATCACTGCTTCAATTTTTCACAAAAAATAATGAAACGGGCCCCAAAATATAAAACCTGGATCTACAACTGCAATCAAAGTTAAATCGTTCTGAATCGTCTTCTAAATGTAAGTGATGTATAGTATGCTTTGTTTCAATTGTTGTTGTTGTTGACTTATTCCTCATGGTCTAGCCGCAGGCTAGACCAAGTCCATGAGCCCAAACGTCCCCAAAAAATCATACACCAGAAGGGGATCAGATAAAAGGTCAACTTTCTCCAGACCAACACAATGCAAAATGTGATCGGGAGAAGCCTGTTCAGAGTTACACCTGGTACACGTGAGATAGGTCTTCTGCCCGTGCCTAAAAGAGAGACACCTGATGTGTCCGCTTATGAGCCTGCTTATGCTGGTCTGCGTGGCTCTATCAGCTTTCATGGCAAGGGCACCACCAGGAGCCAGTCTATCATACCAAGGGTGGGTCGGGGGGACACTCCATTGTCGCAGGTTTGAGGCTCTGATTTTGGAGCAAATCTCAGAGAAAGTCAAAGACTGATTTGAAATTGCCCCATCAGAAGCTCCTTTCTTGGCCAAAAGGTCAGCCTTTTCATTGCCGAAGAGGTTAATGTGAGAGGGCACCCATTGGATAAAGATTTTATGACGATTTGATAGTTGTTTAATTTTATTTAGAATAGACACAGATGTTTTATCGCCAACCTTATTCCAGTTACTTAAGTGCTGGATGGCACTACGGCTATCAGACAAGATCCAGATGTTATCGAATGATGTTAGAGACCCAACAGCGCTGAGTGCCTCATCAATGGCAATTAGCTCCGATCTAAAAACAGAGCAGAAATCTGGATTCCTGATCTTAAGACTACATGAAAAGTCAGGGGCCTTAATGAAGATTCCGCTACCACAAGAGTCGTTATCGTCTTTGCTTCCATCCGTATAAATTTGAATATCTATTTTTGGGATTTGGTTAATGATCTCCAGAGCAAGTTGGTGCAGATAATCAGGCAAGTCTTGCTTTTTGTTGGTATGGATTCCAAGATCAGGCTGGAAATGCACCCCAGGAAAGCCCTCCAAAGGGTCAAAGATTGTTCTCAAGGAGTGTCTCTCAACGTCCCTATTTAATAATTCCATCGAGTGAATACGAGAAAAAGGGCTGTCTCTCTTTAATCTCTGTCTATTTGACCAATTACTGAGATAATTTGCTGTTCGGTTATAAACACCAAAACTGTAGAGCTTATCAAAATATTTAGCCAGTAATATATTTCTTCTCAGCTTTAAAGGCTGGATATCACATTCAAATAAAACCAAATCTGTGGGACAGCTATGTCTCATGCCAGTAATGATGCGAGCAGCATTTGATTGCACTCTCTCCAACTTTTCCAAGTTAGTGGCTGATGCACAGAAATAAACCTGGGAACCGTATTCCAAAATAGGTCTTATCAAAGAGGTATATGTCAATCTAAGGGTATTGACATCTGCACCCCAGTCTCTTCCCGCTATATATTTCAAAAGATCTAGTCTCTTCCTGGATCTATTAACCAGAGATTCTATATGTCTGTTACTCAGGATTTCGGGATCCAAGGTGTATCCCAGATATTTTGCGTGTTTTTCATAGGGCAGTGTATTGCCATCCATTGTGATATTGGGCTGATAGTTGTATAGACGCCGGTTAGTCGTGAAGAAGCTAGTATATGATTTTGCTACGTTGAAACTCAGTTTATGATTCTCAGCAAAAATCTGAACCTCGGCGAGGGTAGTATTGATATCAGCTTCTATTTGGCGACATCGGAGCCTGATTTCCAGAGGACAATATCATCGGCAAAAAGACCAACCTCGCATCTTTTAGAGATAACCTTTTCAATGCCCGCGATGAACAAGGAAAAAAGGAGAGGGCTCAATACTGAGCCCTGCGGGACACCCTGACTCAACTTGAACGTTTTAGATAGAGAATCTCTATATCTCACACGGATCTCTCGATCTTTCATGAAGTCATAAATCCAAGAGAGGGCCCTGTCTTTTATACCAAAGGTGTTGAAAAGCTTTATGATTAACTTATTTCTCCAAACTCTGTCAAAGGCCTTTGTCAAGTCGAGAAAAACAGCAATTGTATGATGAGATGGTTTAAGATTCTGGGCGTCACGGACTCTCTGTCCGAAGTATAGAATTTGATCCACAGTGGAGTGGCCCCTTCTGAAACCATATTGTTCAGTTGGGAATAAGTTGTTAGTATCAAGATAAAAGGTAAGCCTTTCCAAAACAAGTTTCTCCATAAGTTTGCAAGTAAACCCCGTTAGGGCGATGGGCCTGTAACTTTCAGAAGAACAGGCTTTTTTGTTAGGTTTCCTGATGGGAACAACCAGGGCCCTCTTCCAATCACGGGGCAGTCTTCCAAGTTTCCAAGAAAGGTTGAAAATTTCCAGCAGGCTCTGCCTACCCCTATCGCTAAGTCTGGAAATCATTAGGCCATGTATGTTATCAGGCCCAGGAGATTTAGTTGGATCCATTGTGCCCAAAGCAAGATTAAGTTCTTCCATTGTAAAACCATCTCTAAAAATAGGGTTACCTCGCTCAGAGCTGCGGCATCCATGAACTATTTTCCTTGCACACGTTTCTTTATCTTTATCTAGCAGAGTAAAGTTTAGTTTACTTATCTTTTGATAGTAAGAACCCAGGAGATTGGCAGCAGCTTTGTCATCTGCGAGGACTTGTCCATTTTCATCCAAGATGACATTGCAATCCTCCTGTTGGGGCTGCACAGTGCTCAAGGATTTCATAAGTTTCCAAAGTTTGGTATTTGGGGTGTGGGCATCTAAAGATTTGCACAGATCAGCCCATTTCTCTCTTTTGAGTATAACAAACATTCTTTTTATTTGTGCATTTATTTTGTTTAGGTTCATTCTGAGGGTAGGATCATTCGAAGTTTTCATTTCGCGATGTATCTGGTCCCTTTCCCTCAACAAGGGTTGAAGTATAGGAGATCTATGCATGAAAAAGGGAGTGAAACGCTTGTGATTACCCCTAGGGATAGCCTGACCAGCGGCTTTAGTTACTATTTCCTAATAGGATGTTTCAATTGTTGAAACATCCTATTTGTAATGTAAATGTTTCGACTGTCTTGTAATCAGAATTATTACAAGTATCATTCTGTAACTAGTATTGTTCTAAAACACAACAAAGTATGAGTGTGTGCTGATTTGCATGCATTCAGGATAGTGTTAGTAATAATGTCATAGAAACACTTTTGTATCACACCGTGTTCTCTGCAAACATTTTTATCAGTAACCAAGTTGTTGGTCTTTGGACACTTTTTCTCATTCTCTATTCCCATAAACAGGGATAAAAATTAAGCCTAAGGCATACCTGCCAATATTTCAGAAACAGAAATAGGAACAACACGCACGACACATTTTGAATGGGTTAAAGGGGTATTATTAAAAAAGAGCTTGTAATTCATAACTTTTATCTTATCTAAGGTATCTTATGGTTATTAAGAGGACTAAGTGTTTTATATACCTTTATATTCTGACTAATAATTATCTACATTTATACTAGGATATAATAAAGTTAATTTTTTTCCTTTTATCTGGGTTTAAATTTCTGAAAATATAGAATAACAAAAATGACTCAAGATGTTAAACACTGGGAATTTCATACATAATAACTCAGAAAGATTTAAAAATACTCAGTAAGTACTAATAAAATGAAACAGTGAAATAAGCAAACATTGTTTGGAAAATATAAAAATTAATCTTTATTAAGTGCTACAAAAGTAGCTGATTTTGCCCTTAATAATAGGTCAGCACTGAAATATTTATTAAAGGCATGGATCAGAATTACTATTTTTGCAGCTAGCAATGCCTGTAGAGTATCAGAGTCCATGGAACTCTGAGAGTCAGACTTGTTCTTACGAACTAGACTTAACACCCTTTCACTAAGACTAAACGCCTTATAATTGCACAATTCGAGTAGGTCGAAAATGGCGGGACAGGGGGACGTAAAAACGGAACATTTGGTACTGAAATCGTATTTTCGGAACAACAGTGAAAAATCGGAACAAAAACGATTTAATCGGAACGGTTGGCAGGTATGCTATTCCCATAAACAGGGATAAGATTGTTAAAAAAGAAAAAAAAGTCAAAAATTGTGTGAACAAGATTTTGTGAAGAAAAAACTCAACTATTAGTTCCATAGGTTCATATCTGGGGGTTTTCCTCAGAAAACTTTTGGAAATTTGATCCTAAAAATCAAGGTTTTAGCTTATTTTGGAGCATCTTGTCTGAATTTTTTTAGGGTGGGGGACTTTTGGAAAAGTCTGAAAATTCCGACAAAAATAGGAAGAATCTCATGCCTGCATAAAAAACCAATATCATGTGGTTTATCTTTAACGTAGAATTCGGGGATTTATATGCTTTTAAAAACGGATTTCTGGGGCTACCCAGGAAAAGCAGCACCCTAATGAAATCATGGAGGAATAATTACAACCTGATAAACTTGTTTGCAAAGAATATGACTGTCAATGTCATTGTTTAGTGTGCAGTTTGTTGTGATAAGAGCAAGAATATGACTGTTTATGTTTTGTGCACTTACTAGACTGCAATGTTACTTGACCCTGGCTGAATAAAGTACAGTAATAACCTCCACTTAAGCAATAGGTGGGACCGAACGATAACCACATAAGTCAAATTCGTGTAAGTCGGGGTACATTTCCCCATAGAAATACATGCAAGTTATGTTTTGTAGCAGTGGTTCCCAACCTGGGGGCGATCGCCCCCAGGTGGGCGATTTGTGTTATCAAGGGGGCGATAAATAAACTGGGGGCAATGATTATTCAAAGGGGGAAAATAAAATAGTACTGTACAGACTGTTTTCACACTTAATGTATCAAAACAAGCTAAAACCCTGTTTCTTAGGGTAAAATTTCCAAAAACTTTCTGGTGGAGGACCCCCAAACCCCCCTTTTGTACTTGGAACTTAATTTTCCAAAACTTTTTTATAATTAGTTCACCAAAATCCAAATCTTCCTAACAATAAAAAATAAATGTCCAAAATTCAGAATAGGTGTACCATAACTAGTTAAAAACCTGTTTTTTGGGGTCAAACCCCAGACATAAAATTGCTTTATTATACTTCAAATTAAAATTAGACATACAATGAGAATGAAAAGGGGGCGATAGGTGTTAGTCAACCTCTAGAAAGGGGGCGATGGGCCACAAAAGGTTGGGAACCACTGTTCAATAGGGACCAGAGACATAAGATTAAATAATTTTGAAGATGATTATTTAATTATTAATCGCATAAACTACAAAAGATACAGTATCAATGTGTTATTATCTTTAATTATCATTATCAAGTTATTTTGATGAAGCAGGAGGTTTAAAAAAATTGAACATAGAAGTCTCTGATAAATTAAAAACTGTTTCTTTCTTAAAATTTCTTCATAACAGGTTATAAGTTTTTCTACACCTAGTTTAGTGTCTTAAAAACCTGCTCTATCTTCAGATCTAATCCTTTCCAAATTTGTAGTTCTTGTTAATAGAATCCAGACCCTTGCTTAAATTTAAATCAGCATTTGATCCTCTGTTTGAAGGGAATCATGCTGGGGAAATGTTTCAGAACATGACTCAGACAGAATTAATTTTATCGAGAACTAGTATTGTTTTATTTTCACCTGTTTAAGAAGAATTGTTCTTATTTCGTAAGGAGGAAGGGACTTGGTCAACAAAAAATGAAGAAATTTAAAAAAGAATATTTGAGTACATAAAGGTAGAAAGTTTCGCGATCTTCAGAAATTCAGGAGATTTTAAGGAGTAAATTACTAAATATTCAGGAGGTAATTGTGAATTCGAAACATAAAATTTCAGAAGGCGTACGAACCCAGAGTGAAATAATGTTGCAGTCTAGTACAGTGTAGTACATGCCTTGTTTAGTTATAACAGTGTGCAATAAGTAGATGTTTTGTTCATAGTGTTATTATTGCAGTGTGTGTGTGATGTACTATAGTCTGTTCATTTAGAATAGGAAGGTGAAAAAGAATCAATAACGCTCAATCATTCAACCTCAGTGACCCATTCTTTTACTACAGTATTTTAACTACTTCTGTTTTGGCTGCCTTTTCATTGCACAATACCCTGTTTGCACTGGCCTTTATTTTCGTTAGCACTTTGCTGTCATGGAAACACACCAATCAATTCACTAGTCAATTAATAATCTTTTATGTATTTTTACTTGTATTTTTGGTGATTTTATTCATTAGTTGTATATTGAGAAATTAAATTTTTAATTATTTCACAAATCATGCTGTTATTGTTTACACACAGTTTGTTTACACACTTATTTTCTAGCTTAGTTTTTAATAGCTTCTCTTGTTGTGTAACAATTATTAGAAAATTTGTCTTCTAAATTATTTGAATCTAATATTATAATTCTATTGATGGATAATATATATAGTTGGGTGGCTTATTACAAAAAAACTGCAAAATGTGATACTTTCATGAAACTTTCAGGAATATTAGATAATCGTATAAGAACTAAAAAATCGATGGGATCCCAAAATTTTAGGGCGTGGTTTGACCGTTATGACGTCATAACAAGATGGCGACCAAGGGCCTATATTCGGTTCTTTTAATGACAGAAATACATTTTTGGGGTCAAATATTATGTTTAAGGGTCAAAAAACATGATTCTGATGACAAAATATGCAATTTGTTTTAAAAATTAACTAAAATTCAATAAAAGCTCAAAATAATAATACAGTCTATTGCCAAATGCGTCCAAAAAAAATTTGTAGAAAAGTTTTGTTTTTCGACGGTTTTATATGTTTTTAGGGGTGCTGATTCCGAATATCTAGTTCATTTCTACATAGAAGGTCGACTTCATATCAAAAACCGCAAAAAATGTGAAAAAATCGCCAAATTTTTACTGCATCTTCGGGTTTTCGTTTATATTTCAAAAAATATTAGTTTCTAGAAAATAATTTTAAATACAAAGTTCGAGTAAAAAAAATTTCGTACAAAATGCACTACTCAATTTTTTTTTCCGAACAATAGTTTTCATGTTATAGCGCATTGAAAAACAGATAATTTTACACAGCATTATTTAAACAGAGGATGTTTGTTTCTTTGTTTTTCAGTGGGTTATAACGGCAAAACTATTCTTCGGAAAACAAAAATTTGCTAGTGAATTTTGTAGGAAATTTTATTTACTCCAACTTTGTAATTTAAATAATTTTCGAGAAGCTAATATTTTTTGAAATATAAGCGAAAACCCGAAGATGCAGTAAAAATTTGGTGATTTTTTCACATTTCTTGCGGTTTTTGATATGAAGTCGACCTTCCACGTGAAAATGAACTAGATATTCGGAATCAGCACCCCAAAAAACATATAAAACCGTCGAAAAAAATAACTTTTCTACAAATTTTTTTTGACGCAACTGTCAATAGACTGTATTATTATTTTGAGCTTTTATTGAATTTTAGTTACTTTTTAAAACAAATTGCACGTTTTGTCATCAGAATCATGTTTTTTGACCCTTAAAACATAATATTTGACCCCAAAAATGTCTTACTGTCATTAAAAGAACCGAATATAGGCCCTTGGTCGCCATCTTGTTATGACGTCATAACGGTCAAACCACGCCCTAAAATTTTGGGCTCCCATCGATTTTTTAGTTCTATGATTATCTAACATCCATGAAAGTTTCATGAAAGTATCACATTTTGCAGTTTTCGGGCATTTTACAACGTTTTTATTAGGTCGCTTTCAATCTTGTCTGTCCGTCCGTCCGTCCGTCTATCTGTCTGTTCGGGAGGAATTTAGTAATCAATTTTAAACACACTTCCCCATGAGCTAGAGACTTGAAATTTTGAACATAGTTCAGATCTGGATGACAATACGATATTATCTCGTTAGTTCGGTTCAATTTGCTGTCCCTGAACCCCCAGGGGGACTTAAAGTTTAGAAGTTCAACTAAAGGACCTTATTGTTAAAAAATCATTGTTGTGCAGTTTGGCTCCTCTCGTTATCAAGATGGCTTTAGAAGTGTTGTATAAAATATTAGTAAAATGAAAATTTGTAAGAATAAAAGTAATACACAGTACATGCAGTACTTCATGCAAGTTTTGTATTTGTAATACATCTAAGGGACTGACTATTAATTAGTTACTGACAAGTTTCTCACCAATATATTTTTAAAACACTTTTTTTATATTACTAGTGTTTCAAAAATTTCCAACGTCATATGAATAATAGCTAGAGGCAAAAACTATGCAATGATTTTAACAAAACAGAGTAAAGCCATGTGTTATAGTTAAAGTTCAGAAAAAAACACTTTTTAGTTTTATTAAAAAGAGAAAAGAATCAAATTCTTGGAAGGCGTTCAGGTCGCGAATTCTAAACTTTACACAACAAAACTAAAAACCAGAAAATAATTAATGAAAAAAAAACCTTTTTAATGACAAAGTTTTTAAAATGCACTAAAAAGTATGGAAGGCGTTCAGGTCGCGAATTCTAAACTTTACACAACAAAACTAAAAACCAGAAAATAATTAATGAAAAAAAAACCTTTTTAAAGAACAACGTTTTTAAAATGCACTAAAAAGTATAAAATAATTTTTTGCAACTCCTTGTAAAACGAAAAACGTGGGGATCATGCATTAGGTATTTAATCCAACTTAATTTCATCATTAATTTAAATAATTATTAACTGTGGATATAATGGTAAATAGAGTGACAAGAGTAGTGGCTGTAAATATTATTGCATGATACCCACGTTTTTCGTTTTACAAGGAGTTGCAAAAAATTATTTTATACTTTTTAGTGCATTTTAAAAACGTTGTTCTTTAAAAAGGTTTTTTTTTCATTAATTATTTATGTAATAAGCCACCCAACTATATATGTATTGTAGCTGTATGAATGTACAGGGTGTCCCAAAAAAGACTGACACATTTAAAAAATTTTTAATTAAAAAACTAAAAAAGATAAAAATACGCGGTTTATTGCATCCTACTCATAAGACCTAAGAATTTTATGACACAAATTTCCGTAAATCATTGTTCCCAAATCCCCGACAGAGCATAAAAGTATCAATCTCCCCATAGAAGATAATGGAAAATAGTGCTACCACCTGTCGGGGGATTTTTGAACTACGATTTACGAAAATATGTGTCATAAAATTATTTGGTCTTTAAAGTAGAATTCAAAAAACCGCTTATTTTTATCTTTTTTAGTTTTTGAGTTATTGATTTTTAAAATTTAATGTGTCAGTCTTTTTTGGGACACCCTGTATGTAGTATTGGTGCATAGGCCAGTGGTGGCCTTTACTTCCAATAAAATTTATTTATTTATTTATAAAACAATAAACAAACGCTGTTTTCAAAAGATGGGGCGATTTTGCCTTTGTTTCCATGACAACAAAGTGCTAACAAAAATAAAGGCCAGTGCAAACGGGGTACAAGACAAATGTTTCACACAGTGATTTATATACACTGTGGGGTAAACGAGTTGAAGAGGAAAATTGACAGGTACTGGGATTCTGGTAGTTTGGGTTAAAAAGACTGGACCAACCTTGCTGGGCTTACGCCTGTAGTTGGTCGACTTAATTTGTATTTGTATTTGTTTCGATGGTAATTACAATCTGCGTGTCTGGACTGCCTATTCTAAATGAACAGACTATAGTTGTATAATAGCACTTAATACTATAACAATAAGTGTATAAGTAGCAAAAAGTGTAAACTCGCAACTCTCAAGTGTCCCCTCCAACTGTGGACCGGTTTCGTCCTTTTTAGGGCTCATCAGCACGGTGTAGGAAGGTAACGCAAGAGAGCGGAGGGCAAGTACTAGTCTAGCCGACTATAACTAAAAAAGTGGTGACCATTGATTAGTCCTCCACTGTCCCTTAAATCTGTCCTAGGATTGCCATTGTCATTCCAGCAGATGAGTGGAGGACTAATCAATGGTCACCACTTTTTCAGTTATAGTCGGCTAGACTATAGTACTTGCCCTCCGCTCTCTTGCGTTACCTTCCTACACCGTGCTGATGAGCCCTAACAAGGACGAAACCGGTCTACGGTTGGAGGGGACGCTTGAGTGTTGTGAGTTTACACTTATAGTTATAATGGTGTGTGAATTAAAGATTGTTTACACACAGTAAAGTGCTTATTTTCAAAAGATGGGGCGATTTTACCTTTGTTTCCATGACAACAAAGTGCTTACGAAAATAAAGGCAAAAATAAAGGCCAGTGCGAACAGGGTATAAGACAAATGTTTCGATGATAATTACAATCTGCGTGTCTCGACCGCCTATTCTAAATGAACAGACTATAGTCATATAACAGTGTGTGAATGAGAGAGAGATAATACCTGTTGTTGTTGTGGGGGGGTTGTAGAGAGAGCAGTCTGCTCTTCATCTCTGAGCACTGCCTGAGCGCCGTTTCGCACTGCTGTACCGCTGCAGCGTTCTCCCGCAGTACGCAGTCTCGCTCCTTCAGCGCCAACTGCAGGCTGTTGCTGGAATTGCCCTCGCTCCCTACAACAACAACAAAATAAAGAGGTTTACACTTAAGCAAAATTAAAACAAAATGTGCCATTGACAGAAAATATTTATGAATAAAATTAATTGCATTTTTAATATTAAAAGCCTATTTTATATTCTTTAAGTAACTTGAGTTACATTTTATATTTTTAAAATGATTTAACCACAAAGTGTATATAAATCAGGCGCGGATCCAGCACGGCTCCAAGGGGGGGGCACTTTTCCAGACAAGATCCCCCTGTCAGGCAATTGGGGGTATGGGGGTCCTCCCACAGAAAAAATTTAAATTTGACGTGTAAAAGTAGGGTTTAACTCATTTTTAGAAACGTTTTGAGTCTAAGGGGGGCACTTTTCAACACTATTACCTTTACTTTTTGACCCAAAATGTCAAAATTTAGGCGTACTGCGTTAAATTTAGGCCGCCAACTGCAGGCTGTTGCTGGAATTGCCCTCGCTCCCTACAACAACAACAAAATAAAGACATTCAAAACACTCTCAAGTAAAATTAAAACATCTTATCTAATAAAACAGGCTTCGTACAGAATTAAGTTTGAAGAGTAAAATTAAGTACTTTTTAAGGACATTTTGAAAAATTTTAAGAACCTCCTTGAATGCAATTCAAACTGTGTCAGGCGCGGATCCAGCACGGCTCCAAGGGGGGGGCACTTTTCCAGACAAGATCCCCCTGTCAGGCAATTGGGGGTATGGGGGTCCTCCCACAGAAAAAATTTAAATTTGACGCGTAAAAGTAGGGTTTTAACTCATTTTTAGGAACGTTTTGAGTCTAAGGGGGGCACTTTTCAACACTATTACCTTTACTTTTTGACCCAAAATGTCAAAATTTAGGCGTACTGCGTTAAATTTAGGCCGCCAACTGCAGGCTGTTGCTGGAATTGCCCTCGCTCCCTACAACAACAACAAAATAAAGACATTCAAAACACTCTCAAGTAAAATTAAAACATCTTATCTAATAAAACAGGCTTCGTACAGAATTAAGTTTGAAGAGTAAAATTAAGTACTTTTTAAGGACATTTTGAAAAATTTTAAGAACCTCCTTGAATGCAATTCAAACTGTGTCAGGCGCGGATCCAGCACGGCTCCAAGGGGGGCATTTTTCCAGACAAGATCCCCTTGTTGTACCATTGGGAGTATGAGTATGGGGAAAAGTACCTTTACTTTTTTACCCAAAATGTCAAAATTTTGGTGATTTCCTATGAATAAACACTGAATACCCCATTTTGATACTAATGGGGGGTATGGGGTTCCTCTCCCAGAAAAAATTTTGAACTTAGACCTGTAAAAGTTGGGTTTTTACTCATTTTGAGTTAGAACCTTTTTGGGTCTCCAAGGGGGGGCACTTTCCAGAGTGCCACCCCCTGGATCCGCCACAGATATAAATCCCATAATAAAAAATTTTACCGCAGTATTATACATATACAATTTTAATGAGATGGATGAACTTGGTGGGTATTTATTAGCCTGACAATATCTGGAGTAAGCTTCGTTAAGAATAGCCTTAAGTATCCCTCCTTTCAGTTATCTCCAATCGGTTCCTTTTTTAGATAACAAATTGAAAACTGCCCTGAAACCTCTCTCTACCAAATAAGAAGAGGGAAATGCAACGAGAAGTTTTTGAACTATGTTAACAGACATGAAGACATTTAAAACACTCTGAAGTAAAATTAAAACATCTTACAACCAGCATCTTAGTAACTTAGTAGGCTTTGTACAGAAGTTTGAGGAGTAAAATTAAATACTTTTTAAGGATATTTCGAAAAATTCCTCCTTGAGTGCAATTCAAACTGTGTAGTACTATATAAAATACTTTTACCGACTTTTCACACCGCTAAAGACCCACCGAGTATATGCGGAGTACGTGCTTGTTAAATCTGTGGGTTCGAAAGTCCTGTGGTCCGTCATGGCGCAGTTTACCACGGGTCCAAGTGTCTGGAGACTATTTCCCTCCCCTTCAGATACATGGCAAAATTGTGGAGGTGGCGATAGATAGTGGCAGCATCTATCATGAGGCAGAAGTCGGACTCCTGCCATTTATGGGCCTCAATTTCTCAATTCAAATTCAATTCAATTTCAAAATTTTTAATCACGATTTTCTCCCAAACTTTTGAGAGTTGCTTCTTAATATTTTCACAAATTGATGTCCTAGTCATGCACTACTTGCACACCAAAAATGAACCGAATCGGTGATGACACGTTGGGATCCTCCCCTTGTTAGTAAAACAGGCTTTGTACAGAAGTTTGAGGAGTAAAATTAAGTACTTTTTAAGGACATTTCGAAAAATTCCTCCTTGAGTGCAATTCAAACTGTGTACTATATAAAATACTTTTACCGACTTTTCAAGAATATTTGGTTCTTATGTATTATACCGTGTTGCTGAATCTGAAAACGTTTAAAAATCTCATTGACTGTTCTATAGCTGTACCTGTACCACCAAATTCAACAGCTGCCTAACAGTCGACGGTATAATACGTAAGTACTGAATACTTTAATATATGTTAGAGGGGGAACATAGTGACGAAGCCATAGTTGGAAAAAACACCTTTATTTGGAGCTTATAAAAACAACTAAAGCCGGAGCGTCACTGCTCGCACCTCCATGGTTCAGCTCTAGGGACTGAATGACGTAACTCTCACTCTCCGCCTGAGAGAAGATCGTTGGGCCCGCTAGGGGGCGCTCTCGTATGGAACATATATGTCCCTTTTATTGATAGAAATAATAGTAGGATTTCTTTTTTGATGATTGGTGGTTAACTGCTGATCAAGTAGCACAGAATATGGTCCGTCAGTGTTGACAAACAATTTCAATTACCAGGATAAAAACCGACAAATTCTAGAACAAAATATGTAAAATACAATTACATTTTCTAACTTTAAAGGCATTTTTACCATTCTTTGAAAGTTAATTTATATTGGAAAGTACACTTTTAGATTCAATATTAAAACACCTTCAAACCCCACTTTAAGGTTCATTTACCCTCAGATCCTTAATAGCAAGAGACACTTGAGCAAAATGATTTTACATTTAAAACATGTCTTAAATATAGACACTCAATTTAGATCATTTATTGCAGTGCAAGTTCTCTTCTTATTCATCCAAACAAGAACTTGCACTATTTGTAAAATCTGCCGCATATTTTAGAGTGCCCAGCTACTGATTGGCTGTTGCTAGACACACCTTCAGACCCTGTAATGATGTATTAATTATATTAATTAAAGGGTTAGTATATGGTATTTAAATTATAGTTGATGGACACTAAAAATTCACATCATAACAAAAAAAGGTACACATTAAAAACATGTATTTCTTTTAGGTTATTTATTATTTATATCACATATATTTGGTTATGTATTAAGTTCTTTTAATTTAGTCTATATATTTCTTCATAAAAATAGTATCAAAACACTTTTGGATCAATGTAGCCAATCAAATCATAAATTCCATAAAAAGCAATTTAACATTATACTCTGTTCATTTTGAACTGGCGCTTGAAAATATTTCCTTCCCCCACCACCGATCGGTAACCATAGCAACTATCCTCGTCAAAGTGATGAAGAAGGCTTACTATTGGCTGTTCGAAGAGCGCGTAACTGTGGTTACGCTTCTAGCGTGGGGGAAAGCAATATTTCTCAAGCGCCAATTCTTAATGAATAGAGTATAATAGATAAATCGAAAGAAACTGGACTTGGGCGACATTTTTGGCGAAATCTGGTGTGGTGTTACCAATGACGATTATTGGTGAGTTGAGTAATCAATTCAAAACTTCTATAGAACTGGGTTGCCAGAATCCACTATTTATTGTCATTTTTTGGCACTGTCCCAGATTCTCGGGATGAACTTTATCCAACTAACTTGGAATTACAAACTGAAACTACTCAAGTATGAAATTTCGGATACACTAAACTAGGGCTGCCCAACCTCCGGCCCGCGGGCCAGATCCGGCCCCCGAGCCCTCTGAATCCGGCCCGCGAACGAAATTAGAACACCTTTTATTACTTTATTTTCCTGTTGTTTTTTTTTTGCTGAAAAAAATTCGGTAAAAAAATTTACCACACTCACAAAGTATTACAACATTTTTCCGGACCTGCCTTCAAACCTATTCTCCTATTCTTTGAACTTATTTTATGCAATTATTTTTCATTTAAAAATGCCAAGTTGCAAAAATACTGTAAACGAAAAGTTATAAAATGTAGTTATTAAGCATCAGTTAGCGCAGTGGTTCCCAAAGTGGGTTCCACGAAAAAATTTAGGGGTTCCGCGTGGCAAATTTTATTTCATTAAAAAAATAAGAATGGTGTTTAATATATTCACATTTTCCTCAGCAAGTTACTTTCTTGAAGAATCTAGAGATGATTTAAATATGAAAATCCGTGATGGGTTAGGTCCCGAGTAATTTACTTTTAGTTAAGGTAAAAACCAGCTTTTTAGGGTCAAATTTTCAAAAATTTTCTGGGGATGGCCCCCCTGCCTCCTCTTTAGTATTTCAACATTTATTATTCACTCTTTTTTATAACAAGTTAATTAAAATCAAAATTCTACCTAAAAATCTGTCCAAATTTGGGTTTACGTGTACCAAAAACAGCTAAAAACCCTGTTTCCAAAAATTTTATGGGGGAGGACCCCCAGACTCCCCTTTGAAACTTAAACCTTTATTACTGAAAACTCTTCGAATATCATTAATTTTTTATATGTTGAATTGTTTTTTTTCTTCTTAGTTTTGTTTATTCGCTCAATAAAATCAGAAATACCAAAATAATACTTGTTTCATTTAATATCAGATATTAAATTTTGAAGTCATAAAAAATATTCAGGGTTCCGCGAGCATCGGCAACAAATTTGGGGGTTCTACGACCAAAATAGTTTGGGAACCACTGAGTTAGCGCTTTTGCTTTTCTACTGTTTAGAGATGGAAAATTTCCGGAAATTTTGGGAAGGCGGAAAAAAACAGGAAAAAAACCGGTTTTTTTCCGGAAAAATTGGAAAAGTCGGAAAAATTGACCTTTTTTGCATAGAAAAGAGTGGTTATCGAATACAATTTTTTTTAGAAGCGAAATAATCATTTGTTGTATAAAAATCATTAGTCATTATATATTATAAGTTATTAAATCATTAAAAATTAATTAAAAATAATTCTTCCAAAATAAAAATATGCAGCATTTTACGATTAACTATAAAATAATATATGCAATATAAATATAAAGCATGGGATTGTAATAAATAACATTAATTTAATATTTATTTATTAAACATAAAGTACTTTTGATGAATTAATTTTGTATACAACATGATCCAATAACAAATAACAGATGTTTGCTATAATATTTAACATCAATATACATAATTGATCCTAACCTTTTTCACATAATCATTGCAATCATGTTTTCTTAGAAAGGTTGAGAAGTTTTAATTATATTCTGCCAATTTAAAAAAAATGTTGAAGTCATTATATAAAAAAAACTAAAAAATCGTTCATTGTTTTGTTTAAATATTTTTGGAACTCATTTTTTTTATTTTTGTGACATTTATGTGTCCATTGTTCAATAAATACTCATACACCATAAATATTTTTTTAAGCAACCCCGTAAAAAGCCTCCAATAATACCAAACTTTGAAATCTGATCTAAATTTTTTTTAAATTCAGATAAATCAGTGAAATTTGAAGAAGTATAGTAAGTCATTTCATATGCTTATGATTGTTGGACAATCTGATTTAATGGTTAAAATATTTTTAAAGTGCTGCATTTATAATTAATATATAAGAATACCAAATTTATATACAGGGTGATTCAGAAATAATCATCAATAATTGGGGGGAAGGTAGAGGGGCTCTAGACAAGCATATTTCGAATAGGGATGGTGGGGCGCAGACTTACCGTTGAAGAGCTAGGACCTAATGTAGTGCGAGCGCGTTTCAAAAGGCCGTTGTTAGAAGGCCCGTGTGACGAAACAAAACATTATAAAATTAAAAAATGTATTGCATGAGGTAAGGAAGTATCCCTTCTACTTACACCATAAATTCGATAGAATTTGAACCACTTTCTAAACCGTAGTGTGAGTTTCAAAAGTGCAATATTAATATTTTAGTCAAAGAATGGAGTTCCCTTAATGGTATTTAGAAAAATGATGATCTGGGAAGGAATTTTCAATGATCGTAACATTGATCATTGAAACTGTTTGATCATTGAGAATTCCTTCCCCGATCATCATTTTTCTAAATACCATTAAGGGAACTCCATTGTTTGACTAAGAGATTAATATTGCACGTTTTATAACTCGCCCCACGATTCAGGTAGTGGTCCAATTTCTATCACATTGAGGATTTAAGTAGTACGGATACTCCTGTACCTTATGCAATAATGTTTTTTATTTTATTATGTTTTGTTTCGTCACACGGGCCTTCTAAAAATGGCCTTTTGAAACGCACTCGCACTACATTAGGTCCTAACTCTTCAACGGTAAGTCTGCGCCCCACCATCCCTATTCGAAATATGCTTGTCTTGAGCCCCTCTACCTCCCACCCAATTATTGATGATTATTTCTGAATCACCCTGTATAATATTCTTCTAATCCTAATTGGTATTGATATTAATTTGCATTGCATAATTATTTTTGTTTTAAGAGAGTAAAATAAATAGCACTTGGATGTTAAAATAATTTATCTTGCAGCTTATACTTTTTCCAAATTTGTGTTTTCATGTGAAATATTGAGTATAAAAAATATCAAATGAGAAAACATTCAAATGTTAATGTAGAAAATTTTTAAATACATACAAACTTAAGAATTTTTAACTTTTCCCTAGTGGAATCCAACTTTTTTGGGGAAAAATGCTTATTATATGGTTAAAACTTCATTTTTAAGTACTTTATTGTATAAGAATATCATCTAAATAATATTTTAATTGATATCGGTTAATATATAAATTCTAAATAAAGTATTTTAAATTAACATTTTAAATTTTTCCGGAAAGAAATAAACCCTTCGGAAAAAAACTGGAAAAAAAACGGTTTTTTTCCCAAAGTTTCCGGTTTTTTTCCGGCCATTCCCATCTCTACTACTGTTATTTCATTTCTGGCCCTCCATACCTCATCAAATACCTTGAGTGGCCCTCCCCCCCAAAAAGGTTGGGCACCCCTACACTAAACCTTTTAATTATTGAAGTAGCACTGTATATACAGAAGAGCCCCGTTAATCTGCAGAATTGGGTGGCAAGGGTACCACGGATAGCAAAAATCGCGGATAAACCGACAAGAAGACTAAAAATGAGGTAAAAACAGGAAAAAATATTTCAGGATAAAAACTTTTTTTTTTAATTACGTCGAGGAATGGGTCGCTTAGACCATTTCCCTCCGTGCAGCCCAATATAAACTAGCCTTGGAAGTGTAGTTGTCAAAAGGTAAAAATCTTATGTTGGCCAGAAAAGCGCAACTTGTCAGGTGCTTAAAATTCATTACTTCTCCAGAGGAACACAGAGGGCATCCAGGATTGTTTTTTATACCAATTCGGTGCAGGTGTCCTTGGAGATAGTCATGTCCGCTTATGATACGAAAATTTGCGGAGAAAACTTGCCTAGCGAGATTCATTGGAATAGGGTTGGAGAGCAGGATCTCCCAGGCTTTACCTTTGGCATTGACCTCCTGCGTGTAAGCCTTTTTGTATGCCTCGCAATGGTGGAAAATGCATGACAGTAAGGAGAATCATAAGGAGGCTGAGGAAGACTACAGCCATGTTTAGCCAACATGTCCACTCTCTCGTGGCCAGGGATGTCACAGTGGCTAGGCAGCCACTGAAAGAAAAGAGACCAGCCAGTACAAATGAGTTTAGATGTTTCCCTTCTAACCATCTCTTCTAAAAACTATGTTTTATTGTAAAAAAACATGATATGTAAAACTTTTAAAATGTGTCACAGTGCAGCAGCAACCTTTGCTCTACATCTAAAATCCCTCTAATCTCATCTAAAATTTGCTCTTATCATTAAAACATTTTTTCGTGGCACTGGGGGATCATCTGCTTGCGGAAAATCAGGGTTCTACTGTAATCAATTTTAAACTGTAAACAATACAGTAGAAGTTTGCAAGAATTATTTTAATTTTTTATGATAGTGCCAGGGTTCTCACTCAATTTCAGAAATAAAATTCCGACTTTTCTAGGTCGATTTTGAAGATTTTTTAGTCTAAAAACTAGCAATTCACTGCATTATATTGCCACTCAATTTTTGAGCATATATTTTTGGAGGTCTATTTTACTTTATAGAGTCATAAACGAAACAAACATTAAAAAATTGAAAGGTACTAATCTTTCAGGTATTTTATATGATTTTTCATGTTTAAAACAAAATTAAAAACATTTCCCCGACTACTCCCTGACTTTTTTAAGGTAAATTTAAAATTCCCTGACTGTTTTTGGTGTTTGCATAGATGTTAGTTTTGTTTCCTTTCTCAAACAAATTCGGGCCACACATTTTTCGGGATAGTTTTTGCTACGAGCCGCCACCAGGTCATAAAAAACAGCATTCCAACGCACGGGGGAGATATGACGTCATCCATTGACAGGGGATCCATTGAGGGACCGCCTATGGAGGAATGTCAACCCTCAAAAATAATCTGACAACTAAATCGAAACTGAATAATTGGCGGATCGAAGCATATGGAGTTCCAACGTCGAAACTTAAGTAGGGCAATTGGGGATCGGCGTCTTCAAGCAATCTGACATTGTTTCTCCAGAATTATGTTTCGTTGACGTTCTTGGAACAAAACCGATCAGGTTCGATGGGGGTTGTTGCACGAATAATAAAAAACGGACAAAAACACGATTTGAGAACACGATCGTTGGAAGTGACATATGAGGTCAATAGTCGGTAACCAAGGTAAACAACTCTGAGCACGTGCTCGAAAAAAAAGGAAGGGGCCACGTCGTTCAAAAAACAGCGTTCGAAAACGGATATTTCTGTTCTTAAAGAACTTACCCGCGATGTCCAGGGTGAACTTGGTCAGCAATTGAGGACACATTTCTTCCAGAGACACGCACAATAGTCTGAAGGCGGGAAGGCCCTTCTGGGAAACCATCGAGATATGCTTTTCTGTCCTTTTCGCGGCAGGACTTTCGGTTTCCAGCTGAGTCCGCTCGCTCGGGGCCAAGAGTCCGGCATTTTCCAGTTGGTCGGCGAATGGTTTAACGTCCAGTTCACTCAAGTCTTTTTTGTGCCGTTCCAACAGCCGCAGAACACTCGCCATGCCTGCCGCCATTTTGTTTGAAACAAAACACAACAAACTTTTCTTCTCTCGGCGGCCGCGACACCTGGCGACGGAGAAACTTTTTCTCGCGAAAGGGGATTGGCCACAAATTATCGTTCGATATCTCGGGGGTCGCATGTAGCAAAGAACGGCAGGAGGGGTCGGCTAGTAATTTTTAGTCGGTTCGAATACTGTTAAAAAAAACATTATTGATGTCCAGAAAAAAAATTAAAAGTTAGGTATTCTTCCGATAAATTACTTTATACACACTGCTGAATCTGTGACATTAGTTTAATTAAAATTGATTTTAATTAATCTAATTTATTTTTCAGATCGTGATATTCTTAAAAAGAACTGAGCGGAAAGGATTTTTATTGGTTATTCTAAATTCTAAATATTGTTTATATTACATGATTCATTTGTTTTGATAAAATTACGAAACTTTTTTTATTCTTTTTTCAGTTAGCATTAATACCTAATTTTATTCTTGACATTTTATTAAACTTATTTTTTAAACTATTCTTGGGACTATCTAGACTAGATAAAGCAAGATTTCTGTTTTAATTTTTAATTGACTGACATGGAAAAAAGTCGTAAGTTAAATTTAAACTGTTTGTAAAAGTTAAATAACTAACCATGCAGGCTATTTTGTAATTGTGCAGTAAAATATTTAATTTTTAAAAACTAACCTTATGGGAATTTTTCATCCTTTTTTTTAAAAATTCATTTAATTTTTTTCCGGGGAAATTTTTACGTTCACCTAAATGTTTACTAATCACTAATGTTACTAATGTGTTTAATCATTTATCTTTTTAATTTTCTTTTTTCATGTCTATAACCCAGTGGTTCCCAACAGGTGGTCCGCGGACCACTGGTGGTCCGTGAGGCCTTTGAGGTGGTCCGTGAGAAGATTTTTAAACTTATCCAACAAAAATGTGTGGAAATTAAAAAAATAGTTTTCCTCATTACAACACTTTTCAGGAAGTAGTAAAAAACCATGGATGCAAAAAACAAATAAAAAATCATACGGTGTCATAAGTAAAAAAACTTCTCTTTTATCCTATGAATCATATTTGTTCGTTTCACTTACTTTATTCAAAAGTAGTTTATTACATAGTAGATACGAAATGTGATTGATATGGTGAAGTGCACATGCACATCAGATGAATTAAAACTGAAAGGCGCCAGGGTGGGGCAAATAAAGAATCGAATGTTCGAAATTTTTACATGGTTTGATACGAAGTATGCGTGGAAGTGTATCAAAGAGGGAATTTCTGATACAAGTGAAATCAGTTTGTTCGAAGAAATAAGAAAAATTTATTGCCGGAAATGCGAAAGTTTTTGAGCACATAAATTATCTTCTTTTTTAATCGCTCCTTTGAAATAATTACTTACTTTCGACGCGGTTTCTTTCGGGAGAACATCAGTTAGCATCGCTTGTAGAATTTCTTGCACTCAGTGCACGTCAAGTTTACTTTTTTTTGTGATCAACAGAATTCCTAGTCATCTCATCTGTCCTGCAGTTTAATTTCAAGCTAAGTACTTTCTTTCAAATTTAAATCTATTAATAATATTCGTAATATTACTTTTGTTGTTGGTTATGAAAAAGAAAAAATAATAACTTTTATAATGATGTTTTTTAAACTTGTATCTTGGGTGTAGGTGTGAACCCTTCCAGGGTTAATAGATCCATGAGCGGACACTGGGATGGATTAAAACCATCATCATTTCAACTCACCTGAACAATTACATAAAAGATAAGTTACCAAGATAAAGTTACATGGTTAAGCCTCTCATATGAGATCAATTGAAATTTTTATTTGTAAATTGCTTTAATAGTGCTTTGGAAATTTATATACTGCTGAAAAAAAAGAATTTTCTTATAAAATTTCCTAATATAGTTTACTGTATAAAAAACAATCGTAATTAATAATGGATTTTATTTTATTTGTTGAATTTCGTCAGATCTTGATAAGAATAGTTAAATGTTTTTTTTATAAAAAGTATACTTATAAAATTTGATATAAAATTAATGTTAATTTTCCTTTGAAGTTTCATAGATTATTTGATTTTCAGTTCCAATTTAGAAACATACTTAAAACTCGGTTTCTCTTAATAAAAAAGACAAAACTTTTGACAACTTTTGAATACATAGAAAAAAAGGTTAAAATTTTGAAGATAAAGGTAGGGATAGAGATGGTCCGCGTAGGTTCTAATTTACGTGAAGTGGTCCGCGGACATATTTGAGTTGGGAACCACTGCTATAACCCATTGAAAGAAATATTTATATTTGTTTATAAGAGGAAATTTTCTAATATCTAATGTCGGTTATTAGATCTGGTTATCGTCTTTTAGATATCTGGTCATGTCATTTGAGACGCAACCTTCTCAATTTAACTTTGTTAACTTATTTTAACCCACAGAGCTGAGTATAGGCATTGGCGTCTTCGCCACCGGAAAATTGGGGAGGGGGTGACCTAATGATTTGAGCTTCCTCCCCAAAAGGATTAACTCTCCCTCCCCAAATGTGTGTATTTCGTTCAATGATTTTAGGGTGGCTTTGAATCAATTTATTAACTATCTATACGAAGTGTCTATATCCACGAAAGTTGACCCATGCTAAAGTATTTATTAGCTAAATTAGTTAGAGTTGAGTTGTTACTTTCGAGGAGGTAGACACAGTGCCTTAACTATAATTCCAAGTTTTTGTGAATTGTTTGTAAGTTTTCACAAAAAAGAGGGGCCGGGGTCCTCCCTCAGAATTTTTTTTTAAATTTCCCTTTTAAAAACAGGTATTAACTCATTTTTAGGGTTTTATGATTAGACAATTTCGGAATTAAATTTTCTATGCTTTAACCAACTATTACTGTAGATGGAATTTTTTTTTGGTGGGACCTAGCACCTTTTAAAATTTTTTGTTGGGATAATTTCCCCCTCAATCTCAGCACTGGCTTCAACCTATTCTAAATGAAATCTTGTTCTAAATCATAAGGGGGCCCGTCCCCTTTTTATTTTACATACACCTCTTATCTTATGTTATTTGCTATTGTTTAATTGGCACCATCTTTTATCCCTTTATGATTAAAGGTTGAGAAAAAGCCATTCAGCAAATTCTCGATCTCCCTCAAAAGTTAAAAATAAAGTATTTTTAAACCATGTTCCTAATTATTGGGGGGGGGTGTCGGGGGTCCCTCCCTGGGATCGACGCCCGTGTCTATATGAATAGAATAGGGTATAGCCATAAATAGTGAGCCTATTTTAAAATTCTCCACAGAAAAAATTATTTGTCAAAGAAATTTGAAATTCTTAAAGGGAACTTTTTGAAGGGATGGGATAATTTTTGCAAAATAAATTAATGAATTTTTTAATATACCAAAATTTTTCCCTTGGATATCGGAGTCTAAAAGGTGAATGTTTGTTCAAACTATCAAATCAGACACTTAAGAAAAAATAAATTCACAAGCAGCACCAACGTTCAAGATTCGTCTCAGTTTAATCATGTATGATTGCCAAATTTCGTTTACTTCTAGTAGCACTTACGTAAACTTGACATATTTGGTATGAGCTGTGCTATACTAGGCTAGGCTTATAACTATCCCTAATAAAGTACGCAACGCAGTTTTGTTGAGCAAGGGAATAGTTATAATCTATGTTATCTTAAATGTCGGATTTGATTGTTTGAAAAAACATTTATCTTCTAGATTTCTGGGGTCAGTCCGCAATCCAAAGCATAAATTTTGGTAAATTAATTAACTATTTTTTTTGTTTTAAAACAATTTCCACCCTTTCAAAATGTTCACTTGAAATTTTAGAATTTTTTTTTTCAGCAATAGTTTCCATCTGTGGAAAATTTTAAAGTATTAGGGTCGTTATTTTATGACCACTCTGTATATGTAATGCTGATTATACAAAACACAGAGTAAAGATAATTCAGAGAGTCCAAAACGCGATTTTACTAAAATAGTTCTACAGTAATCGCATAGTGGCGTTGCGACCCTCCAGCTGTCAATCATTAGTGTGGGCGGGGACTAAAGGAAACGAGTGATTCTCATTGGACTTAGAACTTTGTATGGAGGCTGCATTTGAATTTCTCAATCTCTGCTATTTTTCCCCTGATCAATGAAACTTTTCCCTTCTGGTTGCAAACTTTCCTTGACAGTAACTAAACTTTCCCTACTATAAACATTGATATTGTTTGTTCTGTCTTTTAACCCATTAATGCCCAACTTTTTATTTTTCTTAAATATTTGGTAAAAACATAGTAAATAGTCCAAAAACAACTGGAAAAATAGTGAAAAAAATTCCAGGTTAAAATTTTAATTTCTACACAAAAATCAAAAAACGTCCCTAAAAAGGGACGTCAGGCACGAATGCCCCCGTTGTTTTTCCCTATAGTAAACGCATGGTAGAAAACTTTTTAAAGCCTCAAAAACATCTTCTACCTTTTTAAGTGCAGCAAAAGTGATCGGAACCATACTGTAACATGAATATGAACAAAAAATATTAATTACTTATCCAATTAACTGTAAAATTAACCCTAATTAACTTAATTTGAGCATTTTTTATGCTCTAAAACACGTTTTTTCCTCCCAAATCTATGTTAATTGCAAATTAATTAAGGTTTTTAATTGAAAAAGGCATTCTTTGTTTATGTGTTACCTAATATTAAGTATTAATTACTTTTAAACACCTCAAATCCATCAGAATATCTCAATTTGTGAAGTTTAAGTCTTTCAAATGCCCATACTTTTTTCATTTTACTTAATTTAATTGTGCGGAACACGAATTTCTCCCCAAAAATCAAGCATAAGTGGGATGTGCATTAGCAAGCCAGATGATATAGATTGATCTGCAGTATAGAACACAATGATTAGCGACATCTAATTAGAAAAAAAGCCGAAAATTTATCACAAAAGCGACTTTTTTGGCAATTTTAATGACAAAAAGTCATTATAACTAATAATTATTAAACTTTTAATTAAAATATAACCGGAATATATTTGCATAAGTAATAAATATAATAAAATAATTTATTTATTCCTTTTAATTAATATAAATTAATTAATTCCTTATAATTTAAGACATTTTATTCCATTAATTTGGCAGAAAAAACAGTATTTTCCAATAAAAATAAACAAAAATAATAAATTATTAGCTAAAATTAAAGTAGTTTTGGGTCATACCATGCCAAATCATCCAGCAAAAACCCATTTTGATACCCTTGGTTCTCAGACTTTCATGAAATTTTGCATGCTTAATGTATGAATAAAGATTAGAAAAAATATCAATTTTTATCCAATTCTGTCAAGTAGTTTCGGAGTTTCGGCTGTTTAAAGTTAAGCCCATCTCGATTTCAAGCGGGCAATTCGGGCTCGTGTTATTTTGCGTTTAACGCTACCAAATTTTTATTTATGTAGGTAAAAGCTTCAAATGTCATTTATTTACAGCCAATAGTCTACAAAATAAAATGGCGAGGTAAAATTTAAAATTGAATAACTTTATAGTGGTTAAAAAGTCGTCTAAACACGAAAAAAGTGTTTTTCATAGTGTCTTACAAAAACGCATGAAACACAAATCTCTATGAATACTTTCTTATAAACTATGCATTAATAGAAAGAAGAGGAAATTTGCTTTCAAACAGTGAAAAAAAAATAGTGGGGTTTGGGGTTTAAAGGGTATTTTTGGATCGTTGAAAATTAGAAAGTGGTTCTGATTTAAAACCACCTGAGGTTGTGCCAATAACAGTGGCGAATCCAGAGGGGGGGGCTGTGGGGCTGCAGCCCCCCCCCAGGAATAAGACATTCAAGTTTTAGTAGTAGCAATAAAGCCAAAAAAGAAATTTCCACACGTTGCGGACATTCGGTGGTGTTACCCAAAGGGTCCCAAAATGAATCGGAACCCTACTTTTAAGGGTAAAAATTCCAAAATTTTTCTGGGGGAAGACCCCCAAACCCCCTCGAAATTTTGGAATCTAATGATTACGGCGGTTTTTCCTTGAAACTTTAGGGATTTACAAGGAGTGATCCTCTTTGATGTAACCTAAAGTGTCTCAACATGAGTTAAAATGCCACTTTTAGGGGCAAAATTCAAAAATTTTTTCTGGAATAGGAACCCTTAAACTCATGGGCGTAGCCAAGGGGGGGTAGGGAGGGGCAGCTGCCCCCACCCAAGTCTCGAATAATTAACTTTAACTTTACTTTTAGGTAGTTAAAACCCAGTATTTTAGGGTCAAATTTTAAAAAATTTTCTGGGGGAGGACCCCCAGACCCCCTGTAGTATTTAAACCTTTATCATTCAACTTTTTTTTTAGATAACTTCATTAAAATCAATATTTGACCTAAAAATGTAGGTCCAAATTTGGGTTTACGCGTATAAAAACGCAGTTTACAACCCTGTTCTTAGGGGCAAATTTCTGAAATTTTCTGGGGGGGACCCCCAGACCCCTCGTTGAAACTTGACGGCCCTCTCTCACGGGGCTTTAAATTCGTTCTCCACAAACATAAAAAAGTCGACCCTCCTTGCCCCCCCCAAGTTGAACCCTGGCTACGCCCATGCTTAAACCCCCTAGAAATTTTCCAATTCATAATACCATAAACTTTTTTCCTTGAAAATTCTGCCGTTAATATGAGTGGTGCTCTTTGGGTGGAATTTAAAAGGCTTCAAAATGAGCTAAAACACTATTTTAAAGGGCAAATTTTCAAATTTTTCTGGGGGAGGACCCCCAGACCCCCCCCCTTTTACTTGGAGTTGACATTTTTTCAAAATTTTAAAATTTAGTGCACCAAAATTAAAACCTTTCGAAGTCATCTCACCTAAAACTTAGTATTTTTAAGATAAGACCTCGGAAAATATGTTGAGTACCCCCTAAACAAAAATCTGGCAACTGGCACTGGCAATCCCCCTCCCCCTTTCAGTTGCTTACATTAGTATTTGAACAGCCCATAATAGCAATTAAGTTATTTGTGAAACTCAGCCCCCCCCAGACAAAAATCCTGGATTCGCCACTGGCCAATAAAGAAAAAACTACTGGATATAGACGTTCTATTTTATAGGAATAACAAAATTACCTTATCAATACTTCTTCTGTCAAGTTTGATAATGTTTGGTAGAGAATTTTTTGTTTTATGGTCATTTCTGTAGAAGTCAATCTAATTTGTTTATCTAATAAGATCCAGTACTAGTCTGTGGGAAATTTGATATCACATCGTGGTGTCATCTATTGAGGAAGACGAAAAGCTCGCGTAAGTATGCTTATCTGTAGGGCTGTGATTTATATGTAATTAAAAATCCAAAATATGTACATATAATATGTGTTTATTTTAGCAAAATATGTATTAAAAAATGCCAAATATGTAATAATAAAAAGAAAATTTTTGTAATTTTTTTTAAAGGGGCTCAAATATTACGCAAGTACATAGTAGGGAAGGGTGGTTTTCGCTATTTGCCGACAGATCATGTTTTTTATGCTGTCTTGTCGTGAGGAAAAAACGAAAACCATGTGTCTACTTCCCTTCTCGGCGCGCCTGACACATTTCATCTGACAATTCCGACTTCACAACCTTTTAAAAGTTAAATTCAGCATTGAGTGCACTAATTTTAACTACAATTTGAATGCATATTTCATTTTATGAGTTACTTTAATTTGAAAATTGGTCAAACGTATGATTATTTTTGAAAAACTTGAAAAATAGATAAATATGTGATAAAAATATGTAGTTATAGGTTGGATATGTAAAAATATGTAAATAAACCGAAATATGTGAAAATATGTAAAATAAACATGGTCTTAATCGATTCAAAATCTTTTAAAACGTATAGAATTCAAGAGCACACTTTAATATCAGATTCCTGAACAAATATGTAATTACATATAAATCCTAGCCCTACTTATCTGTAACAGACTTACACATGACTAAGTCCCCTCACCTCTTAGTTGTGTGTTTTCAAACTAATTTTTTTTCAAAAAACGTGAAATCCCAATCCTTCTTCAAACTATTATCAAGTTAAGTGATATTTGGACCAGCAGTTTTTTCTTTATTGGCACTTAAGTTAAGGTGGTTTTTTATCAGAACCACTTTCTAATTTTCAACTATCCAAAAAGACCCTTTAAACCCCAAACCCCATTAATTTTTTTTCACTGTTTGAAAGCAAATTTCCTCTTCTTTCTATTAATGCATAGTTTATAAGAACGTATTCATAGAGATTTGTGCTTCATGCGTTTTTGTAAGACACTATGAAAAACACTTTTTTCGTGTTTAGACGACTTTTTAACCACTATAAACTTATTCAATTTTAAATTTTACCCAACCATTTTGTTTTGTAGACTACTGGCTGTAAATAAATGAAATTTGAAGCTTTTACCTAAATAAATAAAAATTTGGTAGCGTTAAACGCAAAATAACACAAGCCCGAATCGCCCGCTCAAAATCAAGATGGGCTTAACTTAAAACGGCCGAAACTCCGAAACTACTTGACAGAATTGGATAAAAATTGAAATTTTTTCTAATCTTTATTCATACATTAAGCATACAAAATTTCATAAAAATCTGCGGTAGGTGGGTGTACCACCCTGGATGATTTGGCGTGGAATGACCCTTTTATAAATATCAGTTATTTGATTCATTTCATAAGAATCAAACGCGTTTTTATGAAAAAATAAAGGAAACACTAGCATTTCACTATGGGGAAAACCACGGGGGCATTCGTGCCTGACGTCCCTTTTTAGGGACGCTTTTCGAGGGTCCAAAATAAGGTCAAGATAAAATATTTTGGAAAAATAAAAAAACACCCCAACTGATTTAATGTATAAACAGTAATATATATCGGAATTGAAATTTTTTAAAAATAACAACTAGGATTTTTAAGCTTTTTCTTTTAAAATTTTTAAAAAAGCACTTTTCTGAAAAATTCTATCTTCCAACTTTAAAAAAAGTGAAAATTTTTTAAAATTATGCTTTCTTCTTGTGTTCTTTATGTTCTACGAAGATCAGAGATACATCAGTGCAAATTTTGATTCAAAGGAACAATTTTTGTAGAAATAGGAGGATTTTAAAAAAACGTCCCTAAAAAGGGACGTCAGGCAGTAATGGGTTAATATCTCGTTATAGTGATTTTGGTCGCAGAAATTATCATTAAATGTGAAGTTATTTGTTTAAATTGTATTAAATGTGGACTTGGAGTTGTGAGTTCGATTCCAGAGTAGCTCCCGATCCATCGCCACTTTAAAGAAGATGCGAAATAGTGACGTCACGGGCAGATCAAGTATTAGGTCATCCCGAAAGTTTTGTCGCTCTTGGGAGCATCTGTATATAAGATATTTTTGACACTTTTCCATTATGTGATACCAATATGAACTGTAACTTTATCTACCGTCAACTTGGCATCTTGGCTTGATTTCGGGGACTGATTGACAACTGGGCTTTCCTTAAATCTACGATAACATGTTACTTCATTTCTTTTCTGCTCCAAATTTTGCATTTTTCCTAAAGTTAATATTTTTAAATTAAAATTACCTGGCTACTTCCCTAAAACAATTAAAGTTTTAAGTATTTTTAACAAGTGTGGAAAATTTAACTTGGATTTAAATTTTTTCTGAGGCATCCGGAGAGTTTGATCACAATCATCCATATTAAATTGCTGGATTGCTACTCCTAACCCTCTATTAGGAAAGATCCGGATGATCATTTACAGGAATCTAGATCGCTGGAAATTCTACCGCCGCTCTACAAAAGTAGTATAAAATAAGTTTCAATTTATTGCAATCTTAATATGACTTAAAATTAAAGTTAAATTCCTCTGAATTTTAATTTTGAAAGTTTTCAATTAATGGCAACTTGAAGTAAACAAAATCTTATTAATCGTAGAAACTAGGAAAGCTGGAAAAGTGAGCCAACAAAAAAAAGAGCCAAAATTGGCCAAATTGGCTTTAGATAGAAGTAGAAGTACAGTCGAATCCGCTTAATGTGATCGCATTTGTCCGATATTAAACTGATAACATTATCCGATTGATAACAATAAGCGATTTCCTATAAAAAAAAAAGTAGCAAACACAGTGTAACTAGAGTGTTTGCTTTAATATAAACTTATGTAACCATAATTAATGTTTTCAAAATAATTTTACACTATGTAGTACTTGGCAACTTAAAATTTTTTGGGTAAAATATAAGAGTTGTCCAATTAATAAAAATAAAAAAATCGCTTACTCTGCATTTTCAGTTATTTTAGTACTACAACTACGCCTATGCGATTCCGCTCATAAATTTGTTTTCTTTGGACTTCCAGTCAAGGTATCATCCGTATTTTTCAAAATTTTACATAAAAAAGGCCCAGAAACATAAAATAACCACTGAAATTCATCTAAATTCCACTAAACAAAAAAAAAATCAAAAATCTCTTATCAGAAACATCTGCAAGTCGGCGATGGTGATATCGAATGAAAAGCATACCCCTTTAACCGTTTTCTTTCAATGTTTGAGGTCGGAGAGCATAGAATGTTTTATTTTTTTACTATCAAAGCAAAGAAACATAACAGTGCAACTAAAAAAGAAATTGACCTTCAAAATGAAACTCGAAAGCGGGCGTTTTTTAGGGGATATGGACAAATTTCGATAATATTAAGCGGCGTGTTGATCCATAGTTGATCACAATAAACGATGTATTTTACATTAAATTAAATAGGAATGATCGGGACCTGTTGATTTCGATAACATTATCCGATTGATAACATTAACCGTGATCACATTAAGCGGACTCGACTGTACTTTACTGGTTTACCGTAATGGAAAAGTACCAAAAAATACATTGTATACAGATGCTCCCAAGAGCGACAAAACTTTCGGGATGACCTAATATATATAAGCAGGGGCGTCATTTAGGGGGGGCAGGGGGGGCAACCGCCCCCCCCAAGGTTTCCACTGTATTGTGAAAAATAGCTGCAAGTCCCTTGAAAATTTTGTAACTTCCACAAGGAACTTTGAGTGCAACTCAAAATGTCTCAAAAGGAGTTAAAACATTACTTTTGAGGGTTCAATTTCAAAAAATTTCTGGGGGAGGACCCCCAGCCCCCCTCTGAAATTTCCATGTCTCTTATTTAGTGTTTTCCCCCTTAAAAACTATTCCTCTTACAAGAAGCTTTTCTCTTTAGAAGCTCCCCAAAGAGTTTAAAAAGAGATAAACACTAGTTAAAAGGGGAATTAAAATTCCTGGGAGAGGACCCCTAGCCCCCCTTAAGACTTTTACGTTTATTTACGACTCTTTTCCCTAGAAAAATTATGCGGTTTACAAGAAACTGTTCTCTTTGAATGCAGCCCAAAGGGTCCCAAAACGAGCTAAAACACTACTTTAAGAACCAAATTTTCAAAATTTTCCCCCAGACCCCCCTTTTTTCCCTGGAGTTCACGTTGTCAAATTTTGACATGATATTAATTACCTTAAAAATTAAGTTGAGGCAACCCCCGCCAAAAAAAAACTAGTTACAGTAAGGTCCAGACCCATTTTTAAAAAATTCCTTGCCCCCCCCAACAAAAAACTGAAATGACGCCCCTGTATATAAGCCAGCGAGAAATCTCCGCTGGCCAGAACATTGGGTGAGTCCCTGGAGATCATGACATCAGAGAGACTTGTAATGTCTAAGAAATTATCCCCGCGCATGCTCGAAAGAAAGATACACGCAACTGCTTTAATAACCGGGAAAATATATAAAAAAAATTTCCCCTCTTTAGCGATTTGAAAGTGGGCGAGGTTACTTGAGAGAGTGTATGCGGATGTAGCTCGATTGTAGAGAGTCAACAACGTTACGTCATATTCTCTGGTTAGTTCCACCGTTATCACATAGAAACGCCACCGTCTATGGGAAAACCCATGTTAAAAAAGTTGCCATTAGCGTCTATGGAAATGGACTCTCTGAAGTATCTTTACTCTGTGATACAAAATTAGAAATGTATTTGGGAAAACTTAAAAATAATAAATTTACACTCTCCACCCTGCAAGGCCGGGCATATCAGCTAGTATTATTTATTAATTCTTTCCACTACCACTATACTTTTTTCTAATATGGCACTCTGGTCTAAGGCTGAGTTCCTTTGAAAACATGCTGGGCAATCCTTAACCTTACTTTTACCTATATTATTTATTAATTCTTTCCATTATACCTTTTTCTAATATGGCACTGGTCTAAGGCTGAGTTCCTTTGGTTTACCTTTTGGTTTAAAAAGTATTTTTTTTAAACTATAGGGAGCTATCGCCCCCTGCTCGCTATCGCTCGCCAACCCCCGTTAACTGCTGACGCAGAAACTTTTGGATCGCTTTGCCATCCTTACAAAACACAGCTCACAGCACTTACTTTATAAAACATTCTTAAAACAGGGGAACTACTTATCTGGGGTATTCTTTCAAAAATGGCGAATATTCATTCAGCGGCGAAATTATAACAGTTTCTTTATGGCAATATGAATTGGCGGATCACGGATCACCATTTAATTCCAAGAAAATTAGCAACAGAGCAGTGTAAACTTTCTTTTACCATTTACCCAAGGTAATGTTTTTCTCACACAGATCCTTTCAGAAGCACTGAAACATCTGCCAGAATAAATTTCACTTTCTTAAAATTTGTAATGATTTTCATCGTTTGTCAGTGAAAATGTAGTAATTATCGTAAGCATCACGAAAATTTAGAATTTGGTCTTCATGAGAACAAATAAACATCGAAATTGTGTCAGTTTCATAGCAATGACACGAATGTTCCGACTTCAAATATTTTCGATTTTTATCTTTATTTCTAAAACATTCACCCGCTATATCTAGTTTTGCGTTTTGGAATTATAAAAAAAAGTTACATTTTACTACCTTAAATAACATAACTTGCAAAAGGATAAAAAAATTATTATTATTGTAATAAATAAATGCAAAAGTTCAAAATTTCTGAAAGCGAGTTTATATTTTATTGTAAATATAGTAATGATTAGGTTGCCACAACGACAAAGATAAATATAAAAATATGAATTAATTATTTAAAAATAAAGGATAAATTAATTATACATTAGTTTTAAATATAATTAAAATCGTTTGAACAGCAAAAATATAAATATTGTTAAAAAGAATGCAATATATATTTTTTAAATTAGTGTGATAAAAAGATAGATGATTATTTAACGTATTTGAATGTTAAAAAACCAGTGAAATATATTTTCAATTGTTTTAAAATTCATAGTTTCTTGCTTTTTAACTGCGACCTTATCCGAAATCTAAAAAAATGGAAATATTTTAAAATTGAGAATTTTTTTGAAAAATCGAAGGGCCTACTCGGAAATCCGGAAAGAATCCGGACATTTTGATACCATATATGTGTTATTTGGTTCAGTAATTAAAAAGCCTTTCTCTGGAAACCGTTCACCAAAAACTTTTTTTTAGAATAGAGAGATTCTCCAGAAATTTGAAAATTTTTAATGACAATTTTACGTTATACATCAGCAAAATACCAAAATCTTATATCATTATACTTGTAAATTTTATACACTAGCCCAGCGGTTCCCAAAGTGGTCCATATGGACCCCCAGGGGTCCACAGCGACTTCCAGGGGGTCCACGGGCATGAAAATGAAAATTGGGGGTCCACAGATACTTCTAGGGGGTCCACAGCGACTTTCACAGGTCCATGGGAAAAATTTCATTAAAATGAAAAATTTTAATGCGTTTCAAAAATTTTGCCTTTTTTAAATCAAATTTTAGTAATATGAAAAGTTGTTTATCATCGAGTCCTCGCAACGCGAGCAGGGGCGATGGAATCCTTATCACGGTGGAGAGAACCCCTTTTTTGAACTCCCAAAATGCCACGGAACATTTCCATTCAGATCTACATTTTTTTCAATTTTATTAATTAAAACTCAATTTCTGTAATATATAATTATATTTCTTTTCATAGTGAACTTAATTAAATATTGTTTGTTATCATGCCAAACATTAATAGTAATTATTTTTTAAATTTTATGGTTTGGTGAATGAATAACTCATTCATAATATGAATATTAACTCATGCATAAGGCATAAGACAAGCTCTTGCGACCAAAACTTATTGTTAAATTTAAAAGTTTTAAGTCTTAAAATGTAGTGATATTAAAAGTTAAGATTTTTTTTATTTCAAACTTTTAAAATGTTTGTTATAATTTCCTTAAAGTATCGTGTAACCATATGAATGGCAAAAATAAAAACAAAAGATTTTTTTAAAAACATGGAAAAGTGTGAAATCAAATGCTTATCAATGCACAAAAAACACAAAAAATTACAAAATTTATGCTTGGTTTCAAAATATCATAAACATAAGATATTTAGCTACTTTTTGAACGGTCCCAAAGACAGGGGGTCCACGGGGTACGAAAAATGTCGTCAGGGGGTCCACGGGCCAAAAAAGTTTGGGAACCCCTGCACTAGCCTGAAAAATACAAATTGGGAATTGAAGATGTCAAAAAACAACTAAAGTATGGGTAATTAATTAATTTTAATTTTTTATAATTAAAAAAAGTTATTTTACTACACACAAGAAAAAAAATGAAGTTGTCATACATTTATGAACATGATTTAAGAATAGAGTATAATAATTAGTATAAAAATAATGATTAAAAATCTGAATGAAATTAGTAATGAATGAAATAATGAATGTAACATTTATAAAATTAAAATGAAAACTTAATTCCTATTACTTAAAAAAAATCTGAAACATTTTGTACTTTTATTCCCAGATGTATAGAAAAGCATGACAGATTCAATGTTTTCTAAATTTATTTCTTGTGTGATATATAATACATTGTGAGATGCATGAATCTACTAAATTTTTATTGTTTGAGCAGAAATAAAGCCCTGTGATAAGTTATAAACTGACTTTTGACTGACTTTAACTGCCTAAGTTATTGTACTAAACTTTTATACTCATTCATCATTTCTCGAACCGAAATCGTAGATTCAAATAAAAAAATAACACTCAATCAAAAACAAACTATCCAAAAACTACTTCCTTTCCACAAGGGGATTCCCCTTTTAAGTAATTATTTATAACCTTTTTATTCTTTACTGAAAAGAAATACCCCAGTTCTATCGTTTCAATGCAAATAAGAAACTCGGATTCCTGTGTATAGAGATAGCCGTATAGTGGCGACAGACCAATGTTCCCAAATGGGAACATGCCTGTTTCGCAAGTTACAACAAGCACATTCCTCCTAGTTATCATAAATACTAATGATAACTCTTTCAGGTAACTAATTTTCAATATCCTTTGTTTAATGTCTTCCATACGCGCTTCAATGAGAGCTACTATACCAGTGGTGCCCAACCTTTTTTTTCACGAGGGCCAATTTGCTTTTGAAGATTTATCTCGCGGGCCACATAAAAAAACACTTTTAAGGATTTTTCTAAACATGAAGAAAAATTACATACCCGTTTTCAACGAGAAGTTCGCATCTGTTTGGAGGATATACTAGTTCTTGTAAATTCGGCTCTAAATTTGAAACACTTATTTAAAACTGAATTAAGATGATTATCTGTTTCGTTTCGTAATGTCTCTTGATATTGATTTCTTTAAACACTTCCACAGTCTCCTCATATATAAGTCTCCTTACATACGGTTTACTTTCTCACTGAATGAAGAAATATGAATTTGTCCACTTTTCTTGAAAGTTTCGGCATTTCGATTGAATCTTCACCGTTTTACGATCAGACATCTTTTC
This sequence comes from Tetragnatha versicolor, assembly GCA_024610705.1. NCBI lineage: Eukaryota > Metazoa > Arthropoda > Arachnida > Araneae > Tetragnathidae > Tetragnatha > Tetragnatha versicolor. The sequence goes on along the minus strand of JANDEH010000035.1, from coordinate 366,412 downwards.
GAAGTTAGGTTCTAAAAAGATCCTTATAAACTGAATTCAAATGGCTAACTGATACTGAAAAATATTTATCCAATGGCAAATTCACCGTATATAGAAAAAACTAAAACAGAGAAGTTTAAAAAAATTACTACCGGATGTTGAAGAATTCCTTTTTTATCATCTTTTTTTAGATATAAGGTCCATAATGTCTCGCACGATGTCGTGATTTTCTTGGAAGATTTCTGTTTGTTTTTAAGATTTAACGAGTCCGCGGGCCACATGAATCAGCCTCGCGGGCCACATTTGGCCCGCGGGCCGTAGGTTGGGCACCACTGCTCTATACGACTGGTCATCGAATCAAACAGATTGAAATTTTGACTGAGGAGGTGATTTTCATCAAAGATTCATCCCAAACCCAAAGTTTGCCAATATTGGCAACACAACAAGCATTTTGAGTATGAGGACAAACCAACGAAATTTTAGTCAAGCTTCCATAGGTGAAACTTTGGATGAAGAAGTATGCCGAAAAAGAAACCGTATTAGATGTAATGGAAGTTTGGAACATTCCAAAAAACATGTGTACGGGATTTGTTCTGATGAATTACCGTTTCAGGATTGCTTCAAAAGTAGTGTATAACTTTTGGCGTTAAAAACTTTTAGAAAACTTTTTTTAGAAAAAATTTTAAGAGATGAGATTGCCCTCATTTTTTATCTAATGAGGTTGCCCAATACCCCATAGTGCTCCAGGTCAAATCACTTCATTTCTTCACCACAGACTCACGATAAAAAAACTCCAAAAATGGTGATTTTTGGCATAGTGTCCAAACCCAATTTAGGTGTCATGTTAACCAAAATTGAAGGGGTATTTGTTTAAAACGATCATTTGTTATCGTTATCAGTAATCATGCGACACTCTTTTTTTCTGGATTCCATGGTAGCTTTATGTACCGATGGAATTCCATCAATGGAGCGCTGTTAAGAAAACGATAATTGGTGAATTTTGGTACAATGTCGACCGATTAACTTGATGGAGCAGGCAATGATAGACCTGTAGCAGTATTCCAACAATTTGAAACATGTCGAAAAGTCGCTCAGTGATCCGGCACTGCCATGCGAATGAAGTCTCTTTCATCCTGTGCTGAAATGACTATGAGGGGTCCAGACCCCAATTTTCAACTTGCCTTACCATCTTTGGACCTCTGCTTTCCAATCCATATCACTATTATCCTGTTTTCCTTCATCTGAGCAGCGGTAAAACACTTTGAAAAACGCCCTTCCTGGAGGCCTAACATTAATCCTCTTTTTAACTCGGTTAAATTTTCATATGACATCCTATAAGGTCTAAGGGGTATAATCACATCTAATGACAAGATAATCAACGGATGACAATCTTCTTACAACGTCCCGTTACAGCCCCCCATATTTACGACTAAATAAGTGGTTGAGAAGACACTGCTCAGCTCGCGCATGCGCTGTAGCTCTGAATTTGATATCATTTGATAAGCAAACCATAATGAACATACCCTGACAATTTTAAGTTGATCGGACAATTCCTTCTTGGTGTACAGCTCCCGCAAAAAAAACGTTACAGTGGGGTTTGCGGGCGAACCACTTGGGTGAGGAAGACAAAAGAGGGGTCGTTTTCATTAATTAAAGTATTCTTTGACTAAAAAATTTTCGAGTCCTTAGGGGGTCGTCTTCATATTAAACGAAGCACTAACTTTCTCTTTTTCAATGGGGACCCCCAATTATTATTAGTTTTTCTGAAAGGCCATCCCCCCAAACCCTTATATACCCAGTTTCATCCAGATTGAATAAAAAAAATTTTATTTTTCAAAAATAAACTTAAAAATTTTTTTTTTAAATCGTGAATTTTTTTATGGTAATCGATTCTTGTAGTAATTTTATGTAGGAAACCAAAATTTCAATCGATTTTATCCAATAGTTTTTGATAAAAACGAATTAATATCTTAAGGGGCCGTATGCCGTTGCCGAATGCATACCGCAAATGCTCTTTCTCGTTCGTTTTATCAAAAAATAATAGATAAAATCGATTGAAATTTCGGTTTCCTTCATAAAATTACCAGAATCGATTACCACAAAAAAAAATTCACGATTTAAAATTTTTTTTTTAAGTTTATTTTTGAAAAATAAATTTTTTTTAATCAATCTGGATGAAACTGGGTATTTAAGGGATTGGGGGGATGGCCTTTCAGAAAAACTAATAATAATTGGGGGTCCCCATTGGGAAAAAGAAAGTTAGTGTTTCGTTTAATATGAAGACGACACCCTAAGGACTCGAAAATGTTTTTGGTCAAAGAATACTTTAATTAATGAAAAACGACCCCTCTTTTGTCTTCCTAACCCAAGTGGTTCGCCCGCAAACCCCACTGTAACGCTTTTTTTGCGGGAGCTGTACCCGCTATATGAACAGGAGTATACAAGTTATATGAACAGGAGTATACAAGCAAACTCTTTCATTTCAACTGATCAGTGACGGATCCAGGATTTAGTTTTTTTTTTGGGGGGGGGGCTGGGAATCTTGAAAATCCATTTGAATCTTCTTGATCATCATAATATGCAACAGGTTGTGATTCATCATGCTCAAAGTACTAAAAGGGGGGTCTGGGGGTCCTTCCCCAGAAAATTTTTTAAAATTTGACCCTAAAAAATAACATGTTTTTAACTTATTGTTATAGTTTCATTGTTTGTTTAACGGGACTTTCTTCATGCTCTGATTTTCGTAACCACACTCACAAAAAAAATCATGTCAAACCTAAGGGGACGAGGCGATCGCCCCCATCGCCCTCCCATAGATTCGTCCCTGACCCCATCAATGATTTCCAATAGTCTAAATCAGTGTTTCCCAACCTTTTTCGGTCCATGCCCCACCAAAGCCTTTCAAAATTTTCCATGCCCCCAGTCTCAGTGGCATATATAGAAATATACGTATTTTGGATGGGGGCCAAAATTATTTCTCAGCCCTCCCTCCCATATATATTTAAAAAGTCCAATGAATAAAGTTATAAGTAATTAATTTCTAACTAACCAAAGAGGGTCTGGGGTCCCCCCCAGCAATTTTTTGGGAATTTGACTCTAGGAAACAGGTTTTTAACTAGTTTGGTACCCCTAGTTGGAATTTTGGATATAAATTTTTAGTTAAGATTTGCATTTTTATGAACCTAATGAATGTAAAAAAGTTGCAAACATGAGCGTTCTAAAAACAAAAGGGCATCTGGCGTCATCCCCCAGCAAAGGTTTGGAAATTTTACTCTAAAAACCGGGTTACAACTAAGTTTTGATACACTTTCTCAAATTTCAGACATATAAATTTCGATGAAATAAAGAGGGGTTTGAAGGTCTTGTCCTGACCCAGAAAATTTTCAGATATTTGACCCTAAAAAGCAGGTTGTACCTTGTTTTGGCACACCAAGTCCTAATTTTGAGTGGGGGTAGGGCCCCTTCAGAACCCTCTAATATACGTCCCTGCCAGATCTTTTTTTCTCGAAAATTCTTCTTTGAAACTAAATAAAACCTGGTAGTCCATGCCCCACCTGGGGGGCAATTTGGTTGAAAATTTTCAAATTGCCCCCCTAGAAAATCATATTGCCCCCCGGTGGGGCGTGTGCCCGACGTTGGGAAACACTGGGCTAAATCTTGAATTTCCACAAGTGTTGTATTCCCTATTATTTCGTCACGTTTTGTATTTCACCCATACTGTAAGCGCTATTTTTTTTCAGGTGCATATAGCAGGCCGGAGGAATGAGTTTCTCTCCGTTGCGCAAGAGGAGCAGGGGGCGCTGCGATCGGAGAGAGAGGAAGGATCGGAGGAAAAGAAGTTGATATTCGGGAGAACGGAGAAGGAGAGCGAAGAGCTTCTCCCGGATTTCCCGAAATGGCCGAAGCAGAGGGGGGATCCGAACAGGACGATGTATCTTTCCTCAGAACGGTGAGCTTTTTTTCTTCTTATTTCTCATATTTGGGTTTTACTATTTAGAAAAAATATTTTTTTTGTGGTTGATATTTTTGTGTAACCCTTCTATATATAAATATAAATTAAGTCGACCAACTACAGGCGTAAGCCCAGCAAGGTTGGTCCAGTCTTTTTAACCCAAACTACCGGAATCCCAGTATCTGTCAATTTTCCTCTTGAACTCCCCACTTGAATTTACAATTGTTTCAGGCAACCATCTATCCACTACACCCTATTAAAAAAATAATGCCCTTTCTACAATCCGTCTTAAATTTTACTTTATTCAATTTGAAAATGCCCACATTATTTTTTTTGCCTTATTCGTGTAGTTTTTTTTATTTAAACAAACAAAGCTCCCCGTGCACCACAATGTATAGCACCGGGCTTACAGGAGTAAGTAATTAAAATTTTACAAGAAAAATACTACAATACACATAAAATAAAAAAACTAAAAATAATAACGAAGAAATAAATAAAGTTTAAATTTTTGAAAGTTAACTTCTCAAAATTTCGAAAATTCGTGTAGTTTGGGGACAAATAAAATTTTTTTAAATTTTCAATTCAATTTTTTGAAATTTAAAACTGGGAAATGGACTTTATAAATTATATAGAACCTGAAGTTGCAATTATTGTTGCAATAACTTAAAAACATGCATTTATTAATTTCTTGCAGAAAATTACTTAAAGACAGTAAGGGGACCTTGGAGTAATATAATTTATTAAGTTCAGTTTCAGTCCCCAGTTTCAAATTTAAAAAAAATTTAAATAAAATTTTTTTTTAAAATTAAGTTTGTTTTGGCATTTTTACTTTATTTGGCCCCGAACTACATGTATAAGGCAAACAATAATGATTTTTACCATATTTATTTCTGGTAGTGGGCATTATAGATGGTAAACCTCTCACTTTTAGCCGCCTTAAATTTTCCATAAGGATTCAATTTGTAATCAATTCAATCTAAGGCGACTTAGGATTGAAAGGGCTTAAAACTATTTTTATGGCAATAAAAAACTTCCCTATGAACATTACATTTTCAATTAGAGCCGTTCAAATATTACGCAAACACGTATGGGGGGAGAGGGTTTGCTCTTTGCTATTTTTTTCTGCCAAGGGGGGATATGAGTGATGCTTACGTAAGATACTGCATTTTCGAAAATCTCTTGTTTCTTGCATAAATAATATTCCTTGCCCCTAGGCCTCCCTTTAGTTTTAAACCTCCATTATTCACACTTTTTTATAATAAGTTCGTAAAAAATCAAAATTCTACCTAAAAATGTATGTCCAAATTTGTGTTTATATGTACTAAAAACAGTTTAAAACCCTGTTATTAGGGTCAAATTTCCAAAAATTTTCTGGGGGAGGACCCCCAGACCCCTTTTGAAACTTCAGTCTTTATTACTAAACACTTTTCTTATAAGTATAAATTTTTAAGGGATGCAAATTCTTCCAAAAAAAAGTGTTGAAGAGCTACATTAAACCCATTAATATGGATGGAAGGGGCTGAAAAATAATTTAGGCGCCTCCGGGAATAAATTTCCAAATTCACCAGCACTGATTCAACAATAAAAATAAGAGCTTCCCACAAAATTTTTACATTAATTTCATTAAGGGTCAAAAACCCCTCTCTGTGGCTTCGGAACTCTCTCACGAAGCTTTGAAATTGTTCTACACAAACATAAAAAAGTCGACCCTGGCTACGCCCATGTCCAGGGGCTTAGATTTTTAACAGATAATTTTGTTTCTATTTTTATACTTTTAGTTTGTATTATTTTAGATTTATTCTTTCAGAGATATTATTTTTATATAAATACTTAAAGGGGGATATTATTTTGGGTATTTATAAATTACCAGCGGGGCAATATCCAGGGCAGGGGCCTGGGACTCATAGATTTTTACATTGAATACCCCTAGAGGGATGCCATTTTGAATTTTTTTTAAAATTAAATTGTACACCTGGAAGGACCAAACTGAGTAAATTCCCAGTTTTCAGGGCCCCCTATGCCCCCCCCTAATATACGCTCTGCTCTGCCCGTTTGTCCACAAGCGAGGCCCCCGAGAAAAATCCTTATAAATTCACCGCTAATTCGAATGTGCTTCCAGAATGTTCTCTTATTCTATTTTCTGCCTGCTGCTGTGTCAAGTGTTGTGCGGACGCCAAGAATGCGCAAATAACAATAGAATAAGATGCACCGCGCTTTCATCTGATTGCAGGGGGGGCGAATTTGCGACAAAAAAAACTGTCTAGCTGGGCGGCATCGATAGGGTGGGGGGTCAGGGGTTAGGGGCCATTCATTAATTACGTAAGGATGATTTTGGCAATTTTGACCCCCCCTTAGTAGCCCCCCTTTGGTGGGGCTACTCTTAAGGGTACGTAAGATTTTTCAACCCCCCCCCTATTCTTACGCTAGATTCCATTTCGTTTTTCAAAATAATAAAATGCTAAGAAAAGGATCAGTTTGACAAAAAAAAGTTGAAACCAAAACTAATAAAGATTTCTCTCGCTTTTTGCTTTTGTTTTGTTTCGACTTTTGACAACTGGAAGATGGATTCAGCAGTTTTATTTTTTATCTTAACTTAATGCTACTCCAATGAAAAAGATACATCTGATATACCTTCGTTTTCTTAAAAAAATTACAGCTTCGATAACATACCGAGATCGTCAGCATTTTTAAGTTTTTCTGGGGTTATACAATAGTAATTTGATTAGAATAATTGGAATTTGTTTATATTAACTGGGAAAATCTTATGTAAGAATGGGTTTGACCCCCCTCCCCCAAGTAAGGGTATGTAGAGGTTTTTCCAACCCCCCTCCCCCTCGGGACCTTTACGTTATTAATGAAAGGCCCCTTACCCCCCACGACGGAAATTTTGACATCATGTTTTGTGGATAAACCCTATTTTCCTCTTCAAAAGTGTTATAAAGTGGTGTAAGTTAGAATCTCATTAATAGCTCGGTAAATTGAATCCTCTAATTGAACAGAGGCGGATCCCGGATTGGGGTTTTTTCGGGGGGGGGCTAAGAATTTTTAAAATACATTTGATCGTCTCAACGAACGTAATAGTAAAAGGTCATGAATAATGGTGTTCTAACTACATAATGGGGGTCTGGGGTCCCCCCACCCCATAAAATTGTTGGAAATTTGAGCCTGAAAAGCAAGTTTTCCACTCGTTTAGCTACTCCAAATCCGAATTTCGGACATACATTTTCAAGAATTTAATACATATTTTGGTAGGATTTTTGGATTTTAACGAACTTAAAATAAAAAGAAGTTGTAAATAAGAATTCGTATACCGTAGAGACGGTCCGGGGGTCCTACCCCAGATTAACTCTGTTTTTTAGGGTCAAATTTCCAGAAATTTTACGGGAGAGAACCCACAGACCCCCCCTTTGGTACTTGGAACTTTATTATCTACAATTTTTTTTATAATGAGTTCAACGAAATGCAAAAATCCTACCAATAAATTAAATTCTTTAAATTTATGTCCAAAATTCGAATTGGTGTACCAAAACGAGTTGAAAACCTACTTACTAGACTTAAATTACTAAAAGTTTTCTGGGGGAGGGGCCCCAGACCCTTTTAGGTAATTACAACACGAATATTCCCAATCTTTTCAATGTTTTGTTCGTTAGGAAGGAATAAATGAGATGGAGAAATTTATAAAAAATGTACTGAAAAAAAAATTTCATCGTGAATATTTAAGGAGATATTAGCGAGTGAAAATAAAGGCCTTTCTGGGCCTTAAAAAGTTTTTCAGTGTTATTTTTGTTATTTTACACAAAATTAGTAAAAAAGACAAAATTTAGTTAAAATAAATAATTTACAAATTGCAAATATCATTTTTTTTCTCTTTTTGAGGCCTGAAAAAGTGCTATTTTCACAACATTCAAGATACTACTTTCATAATTTATTTCCAGTCAGTTTTTCATTACATTGACAACAATATTCCCATTGAAGTTTTTGCTCCATCACCTTTAGTTAAGTTTATTTAACCTTTTTAATTTGACCGACTTTTGAAACACCATGCCTGTCAAACCTTCGAGATGGGTTTGAACACAGAGTTAAGAGCTTACAGAGATTCCAAACGGGAGTTTTCCTCTATAGGTACTTAATTTAAATCCTGCTGCCAGATCATAATTAATTTCCCTAGCAGCCAATCAGAGAGGGCGAAAGTGATTCCTGATTGGTTATGAAACTTCTATCAAGCGGCATTCATTTTATCGGTGCTGCTCTTTACCCTCCATTTCCGATTTTGATTTGAGTAACAGCTTCAGTGGGCGATAAACGTAGCAGGATGACGTGGAACTTTAGGACCGAAGTACCAGAAGTTGTCTATGGGAAAACCCATGTTAAACAAGTTGCCATTAACCCGTAGCAGGGGACGTGGGGTCTCCCCAGACTCCGCAACTATAATTCGATAACATCGATAATTTTAAGTCTATTGGAAAATTGTCTGGAAAAAATGTTCATTTCATCATAAATACAAATACAAATTTTGTCGACCAGCTACAGGCTCGAAGCCCAACAAGGCTGGTCCAAGTTAAAGAAAATATTTTTCTATCAAGAGATAAATGTTCAAATAACAATGTACTGAAATATCAGAATCGTATCTTAATTAGACGATTTTTAAAAAAATATAGAAAGTTGCGGAGTCTCTGAGACCCCACGTCCCCTTGTATGTTCCAATTTTTCACCTCCCCTGTTACGGGTTAACGTCTATGGAGATGAATCCTCTGTTAAGCTCTATACTCTGTGGGTTTGAACACCCCTAATCCTCCCCTTGGCCCTGCCCTTGTTCGATTCTTTCGTGAGAAATGAGGAGATGCAGTCAGTGGAGAGAGCGCTTTTGGGCGAAGGAAGCAGTTGGTTGCGCAACAGCAGTTATTTTAGGCACATTCTAAACTTGGATCGTCACGAGAGGATGGAGAGGACTCTTCTCTCTCCTCCCGGGGGGATGGAGATAAGAAACACGTGCACCCATACACGAGGATTCGGAAGCTAGATTGTCCGTCAAGATGAGACAACCATTATATCAATTCTTGGTATTTTCTATTGAACTAATTATCCCGGATCAGATCAATTAAAAACGCGTTAGGTTAACCCTGGATCAAATTTCAAGACGATTTCTTCGGGATTACCCCCTTTAGGGGACAAAAGGGGGGAGGGGTTTTGGAAAAATCTCACCAAGGGGGGAGGGGGGTCGATTAAAACCCCACGTCAACTTTTTAGGTTAGAAATTTTAGGTGCTATGAAGCACAAAATATCGAATCGAATAGGATAATATCGAAAACGAATAGGATAGAAAATTATTTTTAAAGGTTGTAGGTAAATCTCACGTGGGGGGTCCAGCAAAATCTCACTAAATCTCACCAAGGGGGGAGGGGGGGTCCAGATTTAGGAAAAAAACACCTCACGTAATTTATGGATGTCCCCTTACCTGGTGTGGTGTTGCCAACTAATGGGTCTCTAACGCATTTTATAAAAGCCCTGAGTGTTTTAGCCTGACGTGGATTCAAAGGGGGGGAGACCCTGGGGATGGTGCCCCCCCATGTTGAACTATAAAGGAAAGGGAAAGAAGGAAGAAAAGTTTGCAGAGAAAAAGAAAGTAAATTCTAAAAAAAAATCAGTTTTTTAAAGGTACCTATCCTTCTTTTTTTTCATCTTCCTTTTTTCCTTTCTTAGGGGCCGTTCAAATATCACGTAAGGGGCCATTTATTAATTACGTAAGGGTTCCGAGGGGGAGGGGGATTGGAAAAATCTCTACATACCCTTACTTGGGGGTGAGGGGGCCAAACCCATTATTACGTTATAGATTTTCCAAGTTAATGTAAACAAATTCCAATTTTACTAATCAAATAATTATTGAATAACCCCAGAAAAACTTAAAAATGCTGACCATCGCGGTATATTATCGAAGCTTTAACTTTTAAAAAAATGAAGGTATATCATATCTATCTTTTTTATAGGAGTAGCATTAAGTTAAGATAAAAAATAAAACTGTTGAATCCATCTTCCAGTTGTGAAAAGTCGAAACAAAACAAAAGGAAAAAGAAATAGAAATCCTTATTAGTTTTGGTTTCAACTTTTTTTTGTTAATCATTTCGTGCCCTGATTTGCCTTGGCACCAAAGATTTTCCATGCTTTTCCTTTTCTAACATTTTATTATTTTGAAAAACGAAATGGAATCTTACGTAAGAATAGGTATGGGGTGGGGTTTGAAAAATCTTACGTATCTTTACATAGGAGTAGGGGGGGTCAAAAATTGCCAAAATCATCCTTACGTAATTAATGAATAGCCCCTAAGCACCTAAGGGGAGGGGAGGGGGTTTGCTCTTTGCTTATTTTCCTGACAAGGGAGAAGGGGGGATATGAGTGATGCTTACGTAAATACTGCATTTTCGAAAATACCTTTTTTCTTGCATAAATAATTTCAAAACTCAACCAAAAATAAATTTAACAAAAATTTGAATTAGGAAAGATGACGTAAGCACTTATTTCTGGGGATGGACCCCCCAAACATTTTGAAATTTTATACCCAGAAAAGTACTGTTTCGACTCATTTTTAAACCCTTAGGGTTACACCCAAAAAGGACAGCTCCTAGTTTAAGTCACCTAATATTGAAGGAGAAAAAAATTGCTGATGACTTAAAAATTTGGGGGAGGGTAGATACTCAGGAGCAGATACAAAATTTACAAAGGGATCTAGATATGATATCACAATGGGCTGAAAAATGGGGTATGTCCTTTAACATAAGTAAATGCCAGGTACTTCATATAGGTCGGGGGAATGGTAGGCAGAATTTTATCTGCAAGGGAACAAAGTTAAAGAAGGTAATATGATCAAGGATTTAGGGGTGATAGTAAATGAAGACTTTAAATGGGTTCATCAGTGTTCATCTGCTATTAGTAAAACGGCTAATAGGATATTGGGATACATTAAAAAAACTGTTTCTTCAAGGTCCGAGGATATTATTTTACCACTATACAGAGGCTTGGTGAGACCTCATCTAGAGTATGCTGTTCAGTTTTGGTCTCCATACTTTTTTTTTTTTTTTTTTTTGAAAATACTATTTTATTTTATTTTATTTTTTATTTTTTTTTAATTACAAACAAAGTGAAGAAGATACGAGTGTATCACCTGGGATTGTATAACAATCCATGTAGGTGAACAAATATTTACAAGGAATTACATTTACACAATAAATTACAAAAAAATATATATATATAAACATAAATATTATAAGCAAAAATGAACATTACATGAAAACAAAACGAAAAGAGTATAAATACGATACAATATCAAACAGGAAATTAGTAGCGGCAAACAGGGTGTCATAAATTATGGCTTATTATCTGTCGTAAAGTAAGTAGTTGTGCAAAAAAAAAAATATGCATGGAATATAATTACACTAATAACTCAAGATCAAACAAAAAAGTGTTCAATGTCCCCAATAGAAAACAAAAAGTCTTTTAATTTCTTTTTAAATGCATGTTTGGTTAGACTATTTTGAATTTCTAAAGGTAGTAAATTAAAGAACTTAGGGGCTAGATAAAAGAAATTTTTACAAAATATAGTTTTTTCAGGTTTGGGTACAGTATATACAGCATTAGGTCTTCGGGGATTTATTATGTTTCGCTTTCTGCAGATATCGGAATTTAAGTAGAGATAGAGACTTGTTTTAAAGTAAAAGAGGTAGCGAATAGGTAAAATATTCAATAATTTGAAATTATCAATATTAATGGAATGCACTTGAGATGATAACAATCTTATAAATCTCTCCTGGAGTTTACATATTCTTTTTAAATTTATCTGATAGTCTCCACCCCATATTATTAGACCGTAGTTAATTCTAGATTGAACCCAAGAGTGATAAAGAGTTATTAGGAATTTGCTGCTTACTTTTGGCCTTAAATGATAAAAATTTAGCATTATATGTCTTAATTTATCAGCAATATACTTGGTATGGGATTTCCACTTTAAGTTGCAGTCAATATGAAGTCCAAGATATTTTATTGTTGACACTTTATCAATTGATTTACAATTACAATCATCATAATTATTACAGTGATTATTAACATGATATTTAACGGAAAGCTGAATTTGATTATTTTGTCTTAAGTTAAAAATCATGTATTTTGTTTTATCGACGTTTAATCTCAGACAGTTATCAGAAAACCATTTACTAATTTTAACTAAGTCTAAATTCATCTTTTGGTTCAAATCTTCAGTAGAATCGACAGAATATAAAAGAACTGTATCATCGGCAAAACTTATGATTTTACCGTGTAAATTAAGGTTACATAAATCATTTATAAATATTAAAAACAGCAACGGACCTAAAGTTGAACCTTGGAAAACTCCATGATTGATTGGAAGGCATTTACTTAAGGTGTTGTTAATTTTAACAATTTGTATACGGTTTGATAAGTAGGATTTTAAAAAATTGTAGAAGTGACCTCTGATTCCCGTTGATGACAGTTTATATAATAAAATACCATGATTCACCGAGTCAAACGCCTTAGATATATCTATATATTAAAAAAAGATATATTAAAAAAAGATATTGATTCAATTGAAAGGGTTCAGCATAGGGCTACTAAAATGGTCAAGGGTATATCCAGTTTAAGTTATGAGGGAAGATTAAAGAAGCTAAATATGTTCACTCTAGAGAAAAGAAGGATTAGAGGGGATTTGATTCAACTTTTTAAAATGGTAAAGCAAGGGGACACAGAGGGACTAGATTTCAATACGGGTAATAGAACAAGGGGTCACAAATTCAAATTGAATAAAGGAAGATTTAAGACGGATTGTAGGAAGCATTATTTTTTTTAATAGGGTAGTGGATAGATGGAATGCATGTCCTGAAACAATTGTAAATTCAAGTGGGGTAAACGAGTTCAAGAGGAAAATTGACAGATACTGGGATTCCGGTAGTGTGGGTTAAAAAGACTGGACCAACCTTGCTGGGCTTACGCCTGTAGTTGGTCGACTTAATTTGTATTTGTATTTGTAAAAGTAATGTCAAAATTTCGAGGGGGGTCCGGCAGTTTCCCTTAGCACCTCTTTAAGGCTCATCAAGAGTTTGTCCTGATCAAAAATAAGTTATGGTCAAAATCCCAACAATTTAATGAAGAAAAATCCTCAGACTCTTCTATTAGTACTGTCTGAAAAAAAATGTAGGTACTCTCAAAAGACAAATTAATTCCGATGTTCAAATCGCGATCATACAGGTTCAGAAATCAGAAACATAGTTTCGCTTTTACTCTGTATCAACTTTGGGAGGGGAGTGCAAAAATAAATTTCATAGGAAGGCAGTGGGGTAGCCATAAAAAAATTTCGGAGGGGAGTATTCATATTTCGGGGGGGATATGGGGTATTTTTAGTTGTTTTCCTATGGTCAAAAAAGGAAAATTTCTGAGTTTCGGGGGTGGGCCATTCCATGGTTACGGACGTAACAAATAGAAACCTTTGAGGCTTTGTAAATAATGTAAAAATTAATTGTAAACTATGGTATTTTTTTTCTTAAGATATCAGAGGTAGATTAATAAATTATTCAATTATAAAAATTTAAAAATGGTTCTATAATTTTTAAAAAATTTAAAACTATGTGTTACGGACGTAACTCACAGAACTGTCCATACTTCACATACTCAAAGTTATTGACAAATACCTGTGAATTTAAGGTTGAATTTTAAAATTTTTTCTTCAGTTGTTCATTATGAAGGTTTATAAAATTTAAAAAAGTGATTGTAGAAGCAAAAATTTAATTTATTTTTAATCTATGGCATAATTAATTTGTTACGGACGTAACACTCGCTTGTTACGGACGTAACATGTCTGATTTAAAACCCATTATTAATGAAATTAAGTCATTTAATTATTCAATATAAAATTATTTATCTCACAAAATACTATTATCAAGGCAATGGAAAAATATTTTTGTCAAGAACTGTTTTTATAGACCACATAATAAGATTTTAAGAAAACGTTAAAATAACCTTAGGTTACGTAGCAGAATGCATTAGTAATTTGCATTATTTTACTTATTTTTACATTTTTTAAAACAAAAATGATTTTTTTGCTTCTAGTCTTATATATAAACATAATTTCAATGTATTTATCAATTTTTTTGGTGAAATAGCTTTTTCATGGCCTAAACTGATTTATAATGAAATTTTTTCAAACGTTTTACTACTCTTAACTGCTGACAGACAGCATTTTTTTCACATAATTGACAAATAGAAATAAGGCTTATCTTTTGTACTGCTTTGACATTAAAGCTTATGCCTTTTATTAAATGTTATCTTTTTTTTAATAATGTTTTCCTTTTCTTACTCATTTGTGGCTTAATTTGGGGAAAAAGTGCTAGATAAAAGTTTAAAATACCCATAATTGAACAAAAATGTCCAAAATCATCCCTAACCCTTAAAATATAAAAATATACATGTTGGCTAAGAGAAATATGGAATATAGGGGATTTTTGATATCCTAATAGAAAAATTCAGAATCGGATGTTACGTGTGTAACAGTCATAAAATTTTTTAATATATTTTAAAAATTCATGTAATAGTTTTAAAAGCATGTTTATATGATTTATAAAGAGAAAATATGGTTAAAATTTCATTGAGATTACCAGTGTGTTTGTAGAAACAACTATTATCTGTTTTCATGTTACGGACGTAACATAGGGACATAACATAATGAATTGAAAATTTTTAATTATTACATTAATATATCTTAAAATTTTATTATCTCACCTATAAGTAGAATAGTCAGAGATAAAAACTAGCCCCAATTAAATTTCTACAGGTTATTTTTAATATCAGGAAGCCTAGTCAAACTTTACTAACTTTATGCGGAATATTTTCATATTCTTGTAATGTTCCACTATTTTGGGCTAAAACTCTTATTATGACTTAATTTTGGATATTTAAAGGATGTTTTAGAAAAATTCAACTCTTAAGCTTTAAAATGATGTATTACATCATAGGTTTTATTAACTTTTAAAAATTGGTACTTTGGTTTCACTATTCATGGAATGGCCCGGGTATATATCCCCAAATCCTCCCCTCTGGCTACGCCAATGTGGGAAGGATCTGGAAAGTTCTATTAGATAAAAAAAAGTAAAGTTTTGTCGGTTCGCGTCGGTCTGTAGAGGGGATTTCAAAAACTGCCCTCCCCTTTGGATCCACGCCTGCCTCCTATATGATCGCCCCTGGCCATGGGGCCATGGGCCATGGTGGCCAGGAGGGGGAGCTGTCCCCCATATCACGAGTAAATTACTTTTTCTAATTAATTTTCAAAAAGGAAAATTTTAAAATCTAATATGTGTTGACCTTAGTCAAAGAGGACTAAAAATTAAAAATAAGAGCTTCCACCCAGGGCCGTATCCAAGAAATGGTTAGGGAGTTGACACCCTTTATGGAATTATTATATATCTACACTGCTGGCCATCCAAAATGGTACACCAAGAAGGAAAAAAGATATCGAACCCAAATTTATTTCTATGATTGCACATA
The DNA here is from genome assembly GCA_024610705.1 of Tetragnatha versicolor. Classification (NCBI taxonomy): domain Eukaryota; kingdom Metazoa; phylum Arthropoda; class Arachnida; order Araneae; family Tetragnathidae; genus Tetragnatha; species Tetragnatha versicolor. The sequence goes on along the minus strand of JANDEH010000035.1, from coordinate 350,943 downwards.
GTATTAATGTGAATTGATTAAAAATTTAGCCTTCCTGGATGTTAGGGGGCCGAGAAAATCAGTGAGGAGTGTTATCTCCATAGGTGTCCATTACCGCCGCCCTACGCCATGGTATTGAGTAAAGGAGGCTCTAAATGGGCTTTGAGGGATTGGAGGATCATGTTGCGTCCACAGGTAGTCAAAGTTCGTGTGGTGCACCAGCGGACGTTGCATACCGGACTAGGGGATTTCTCCTCTTTCATCGGACATGTTTTGTGGCGTAGGCTCTTAAGAACGGGTAGGTCAGGGTAAAAATGCAACATAGGGGGATAAGAAGAAAGCTTGGACATTGCGTTCATCACGTGGTTGTGCATTTTTCTCTTGAGACTTATCCGCAGGCGAGAGTTGAAGGTAAGGGTAGACAACTGGTTGTCAAACCGCAATGCTGCAGCTCTGGCTGGTCGATGTGCCGGTAAATCGTACTGAGGAGGTGTGGGACGGGAATGCATGTCTTTTGCAGTGAAGGAGACAGCCGGTTTGGCAAGCATAGCTTCAGAAAAATTCAAATCTTCAACAAATAATTTGGTGTTGGCATCAGTGCACTAAATAATGAAATGGACGTCTGAATGTGATAGCACAGAGTTTATGAGAGTATCCCAATGCGGTCTGGAGCACCACGATCATTGGAGATGACTTTACCACAGCGAGAAAAGAGAGCACTTGGCTGTTGATTTTGTAATCGTCAGATTTCTTCTTTACGCAGATTAACGAGGTATTGAAGCATTGGATTTCACTCCCACACCTCCTCAGTATGATTTAACGGCACAATGACAAACCAGAGCTGCAGCATTCAGGTTTGACAACCTGTTTTCTACCCTTACCTTCAATCCTCGCCTGCGGGAAAATCTCAAGAGAAAAATGCACAACCACATGATGAACGCAATGTCCAAGCTTTCTTCTTATCCCCCTATGTTGCATTTTTACCCTGACCTACCCGTTCTTAAGAGCCTACGCCACAAAACATGTCCGATGAAAGAGGAGAAATCCCCTAGCCCGTTATGCAACGTCCGCTGGTGCACCACACGAACTTTGACTACCTGTGGACGCAACATGATCCTCCAATCCCTCAAAGCCCATTTAGAGCCTCCTTTACTCAATACCATGGCGTAGGGCGGCGGTAATGGACACCTATGGAGATAACACTCCTCACTGATTTTCTCGGCCCCTTAACATCCAGGAAGGCTGAATTTTTAATCAATTCACATTAATACTATGTGCAATCATAGAAATAAATTTGGGTTCGATATCTTTTTTCCTTCTTGGTGTACCATTTTGGATGGCCAGCAGTGTATTTATATCAGTGTTTCCCAACCTTTTTCAGTCCATGCCCCACCAAAGCCTTTCTAAATTTTCCATGCCCCCCTAGGTCTCAGTGGCATATATAAAAATATATTTTGGGTGGAAGGGGGGTCTGGGGGTCCTCCTCCAGCAAATTTTTGGAAATTTGACTCTAGAAAACAGGGTTTCAACTTGTTTTTTTTTCACTTGGTTTTTAACTAGTTTGGTACCCTTAGTTAGAATTTTTGTTATAAATTTTTAGGTAAGATTTGCATTTTGATGAACTTCATGTAAAAAAATTGGAAACATAAGCGTTCTAAAAGGGGATCTGGGGTCATCCCCCAGAAAAGTTTAGTAAATTTGACTCTAAAAACAGGGTTTCAACTTGGTTTTTTTTTCACTTGTCCGAATAACACACATACATTCTCAGGTAAGATTTGGATGAACTTTTTTTAAAAAAAGTTTTGAATATTAAAGTTCCAAGTACTAAAGAGGGGTTTGGAGGTCCAGAAAATTTTTAAAAAATTGACCCTTATAATACGCCCCTGCCAGGTCTTTTTTTTTCGAAAATCCTTCTTGGGAAGTAAATAAAACCTGATAGTCCATGCCCCACCAGGGGGGCAATTTAGTTGTAAATTTTCAAATTACCCCCCTAGAAAATCATATTGCCCCCCGGAGGGGCGTGTGCCCCACGTTGGGAAACACTGATTTATATGCTGTTGTTTGCTTTGAAAATTCAGAAAATTATACAATCAGTGATCCATCTCGAGTGTCACTTAAATGGTCCCTAATGTCCAAATATTAGTCAAAACTACTTTTAATACAAACACTTTTTCGGGGTAGGACCCCCAGAACTCTCTTTGATTTGGGTATTTTTTAATTTATTATTTTTTATTTAGTATTTTTTAATTTTAAATTTTTTCAATTTTCAAAAGGCACTAAAGGTGTTAAACCCAAAGAAGGTTAAAAGTGTATTCCCAAAACTTTTGTATTAATTTTATTGAAAGGTCCAAAACCCCGCTCGAAAGATTACTGTAGCTTCAGCCCTCTCACGATGATTTAAAATTGGTTTCCACAAACAGTAAAAAGGGGAACCCTGCTAGCCCCCCCTCAGCTTGCTACCCCCAAGCCCCCTCTGAAACAAGCCTGGTTTTTAGTAACACTTTACTTACCACCCCTAAACAGTTTTGTTATATCCGCTTTGAATATTGCATTAATAATAATGCGAAGATGCCTCATCATCTGTGAGGGTGGAGCGGGCGTTGGACGCGGGCCAAAGCATCGATCCACGTGCTGCACCCCTCCTCTCTTTCTCTCTGGTGGGACCAGACGATCATTTTGCGAGAACAACCAGACTCTTGTTTCGGGGGTGGTTTCGAATCATCTTTTTTGTGCGTTAAGGCAGTGGTTTCCAAAGTGGGTTCCGCGAAAAAATTTAGGGGTTCCATGGGACAAACTTTATTTCTCTCTATATTAAAAAAAGTAACAGTGACCGCCGCCGACGCCGTCACCGCCGCTGATTTTGAAAATTTTATTTTTGAACACTTTGAACTATCACTACGCAAAAACTATTTGAAGGAATATTATGAAATTTTGACCATTGGTAGACAAATGTATGAGGGTCATTTCAGTTTCCAAACCTAATTAATTAGATAATTAGTTCTGGAGTTATTTAATGACAAAGTCGAAAATTATTTTTTTCGGCTGCGAGTTCGCCCCCAGCAAAATCTATTTACAGCAGAAACATGATTTTTTGCAGACACATACTCTTAGGTATGAAGTTTTGCACCTCGTCGCCCTTTTTTCGAATTTCGAATTATTTTTGGAGTAATTAAATTCTAAAGTTTCGAAATTTTTTACCCTTTTTCTGTTTTTTCGTTATAACAGAAAAACTAATCACAGTAAAACTATGATATTTTAAACGCACATACAATTATTTTTTATAAAAAGATTGGCGTTTTGTTTTTTAAAAAAATCGAATTATTTTTAGAATTATTAAGATTCAAAGTTTTAATTTTTTCATCTCCTTCTGGTCGTTCACTAGAGAAACAGCCGATTTTTATGAGTCTGATTTCTTGATTTCTTTTACTTCCGACGATTTACTAGATACACACGTGCACTTTATCAATTTAAAAGATTTTAATGGCATGCTTTTTTCTCTAAGATGGTTGATGATAATTAATAGACTTGCTGGATATTTTTTTAAAACATTTCGATTAAATTATTGACAAGTTAAACAAGGATTATTGACAAGGATATTTCAGTTGCAGTTTTTTTTTTAATATTTTTGTAGTAATGGTCCGAATTAAGTTATTGATAAGTTAGACAGATAAAAAGTTTTTATATTAAATGATGATTAACTAAGCAGCCAAGTTCCAGGTTTTACCGGATAGTTAAGATGAAACAAGCGAGCTCTGCTCGCTAAGATCGCGAAGCGATCTTCAAAGAACTGCGAAGCAGTTCCGGGGGTTGGTGAGCGATAGCGAGCAGGGGGCAGAGCCCCCTAGTCATTAAAAAAATACAATGGTGTAAAAAAATAAGAATGGACAGCGCCGCCCCCCCCCTTGGATCCAAAAATGTTTCAAAATGGGTTATAACCTTACTTTTACCAGTCGAATTTCAAAAATTTTTCTGGGGGGGGGACCCCCCACGGTATAACAAGGGGATCTTGCACGATACTTTTTGGAAAATCCCCAACATTTTGACATTTTTTGTCAAAAGATAAAGGTTATGGTCTGAAAAATGTTCCTCTTGGCCCCAAAAAGCTTCTTAAAATGAGTTAAAACTCTACTTTTACAAGTCAAATTTCAAAATTTTTTTCTGGGGGAGGACCCCCATACCCCCCAGCGGTAACAGAAGGGGATCTTGCGTGATACTTTCAGAAAATCCCCAAGAATTTGACAATTGTGCCAAAAGTAAAGGTGATTGTCTGGAAAAGTGCGCCCCGCCCCCTGGACCCAAGCTGGATCCGGGCCTGGTTCCATTTAATATCAGATATTAAATTTTGAAAAGTCGTTGATTAAAAACTATTCAGGGTTCCGCGATCATTGGTAACAAATTTGGGGGTTCCACGACCAAAATATAGTTTGGGAACCACTGCGTTAAAGATAAAGAGTATTTTGATTTTGGTCCATTCAATTTAGAAATTGATGTGTAAACAATGTGAGTCTCTAGAGTAAAATTGGGGGTTTTCCCCCCGGGATATTTTTTAAGGGGAGAAAAATGGAGGGAGGGGGTTACAAAAAACGGGACATCACATACTGCATATCAACTAACACTGGAATTTATTGTTTGGAAAATTTATCATACATAGAGGTATGTTAAATGCATGATGCCCCATATATTTTGAAATTTTAACCCCGAAAAGTATAGTGTTTCGACTCATTTTTGAACCCTTATAGGGTTACACCCAAAAAGGACATCTCCTCTTGTATAACTCGCCTAATTTTCAAGGAAAAAAAGGGAGAAATTAGGGGGGGGGTGTCCAGCAGTTTCTTACGTAATTATGGTGGGGCGGTTAAGGTTTGCTTTTCTTTGCTGACATGGGGTAAGGGGGGGGGTTAAAAATGACCAAAAAAGTGATAACGTAATATTTGAACGGCCCCTTAATTATTATGGTATTAAAAGCTGTTAGGCCAAAAATTCATGCATCCTCTGAAATTATTGAAACTCTAGTAGTTCACATGATCGTTTGAATCGTGTAGAAATTTGTGGATAGGAGCGGAGAGGCCCTTTGTTCCGCAAATAAGAGGAGAGCGACGGAAATAGCTTCCGTGTGGGGTGGTGGGGTGTCGTTTGGCACGCGCTCTTTCCCTATACCAGGGGTTCTCAAACTTTTTATGTCGCGGAGCCCTTTTCAACAGACAAATTATTCGCGGAGCCCTTTTCCGAAATAATTTTTCAAGGTATAAAAGCAAATTACATAAAACCCATTGCTTCTAGAAATATAAGCATAATAGAAATTTATTTCGGGAGGGGTCCAAAATAATTCCTCAGCCCCTCCCATGCATATTTAACAGTTTAACGTAGCTTTAAAAACATTTTTAGGTATAATTTGCATCTAAGATAATTTATTTGTAAGAAAAATTGTGACGAATTAAGATCTAAGTACAATAGAAGGGTCTGGGGGTCCTTCCTCCCCAGAAGATTTTGTGAAATGTGATCCTGAAAAACAGTTTTTAACTCGTTTTAGGTACATCATTGTCCAAATTTTGGACATTCATTTTTAGGTAGGATTTTAATTTTAACGAACTTACTATAAAAATTGACAATAATAAAGTTTCAACTACAATAGTGGGTTTTGGGGGTCCTCCCCCAAAAGAATTTCGGAAATTTGACCCTAAATAACATGGTTTTAACTTGTTTTGTAATACGTAGTCCGATTTTCCGGGGGAGAGGCAGGGCCCCCTCGCCCCTTTGATATACACCCTGGGATATATGGAATATTTTGTTTACCAATTATATTTTATCATTGGATACAATGTGTGTGTAAATCTTTATTTTAAATTTCTGAATATTAAAGCTATCACTTTTTAATCATTATGCCGGAGATGCATGAACAAATGATTCATACGGAAATCTATACATCTGTAAATTTTGTTTTCCTAAAAGTTACTTCTTTTGAGCTGTTTTGGGGGGTTGTTAGACCATACGTCAGAGGTATATATCGAAATTTATTTACACATGGGCCCAAAATCATTCCTTATCCCCTCCCATGCCATAGGATCAATGTTAGATTTTTTCATTTTTGGCAGAATTTGCATCTTAAAGAATTTAATATAAGAAACGTTTTGTGTAATTAAGTTCCAAATGCTATAAAGGGGGTGTTGGAAATTTGATTCTACTAAAAACAGGTTTTCCCTTGGTTTTGGTGAACTTTATAAAAAAAGGTGCTGAGTAATCAATTTGAGAGGTGGGGGAATGGGGTTCCTTGGTGTGCTACTTTTCGGCGCGGCCGTTTCAGCGGCAGAAATAAAATGAAAGTAAATAGAACTCTCATAATTCTTCTAAAAATTAAAAGAAGAAAAATTTGGTACCGAAACGGGAACGGCGCCCAAACGGCCAGCGCCAAACCGTCCCATCCTGGGGGTTCCTCCCCCAGAAAAGTTTTGGAAATTTGACCCTGAAAACAGGGTTTTAACTTGTTTTGGTAAACCAAAAAAGACCTGAAAAAGGCAAAAACCAGCAGACCTTACCAACACCTTACAGAAAGTTATTTATAACATTTCAGAGAAAAGAAAATTAGAAATTATGAAAAAATGTATTTATTTCAAATTTATTCGCGGAGCCCCTGGAAATGCTTGGCGGAGCCCCAAGGGCTCCGCGGAGCACAGTTTGAGAACCGCTGCCCTATACGATCAGCCGAAAGGGTTCATTTTCTCCTGCTGCATGTCTGTCCTATAGCGTATAAACACGAACACATGATCGGATTACATTGGGAAGGACAAGTTGGAACACAATAATTGTGTTTGTATTTGTAATAAATTCTCAATTGAGGCAAACACCTAAAACAATTTTTTTTAATTATCCCTAGTGCATAAGCACAAATACATGGACACAAAAAAAAAGCGGAAGTACAACAAATTAAAATTAAATTATAGAAAACAAGTCATAAACATCAATGAAGTCCAATAACATTTGGGAAGGGTTTGCAGAGAAAAGTTCCTTATTTGACCAGGCGCGGATCCAGCCCTGATCCAAGGGGGGCACTTTTCCAGACAAGATCCCCTTGTGGTACTATTGGGGGTATGGGGGTCCTCCCCAAGAAAAAATTTAAATTTGACTTGTAAAAGTAGGGTTTGAACTCATTTTTAGAAACGTTTTGAGTCTAAGGGGGGCACTTTTCAACATTATTACCTTTACTTTTTGACCCAAAATGTCAAAATTTTGGGGAATTCCTAAAAATAAACACTGGATACCCCATTTTGATAGTAATGGGGGGTATGGGGGTCCTCCCCCAGAAAAAATTTTGAAATTAGACCTCTAAAATTTAGGTTTTTACTCATTTTGAGAACCTTTTTGGGTCTCCAAGGGGGGGCACTTTCCAGAGTGCCACCCCCTGGATCCGCCACTGGTCATGTTACAGATGGTGCAGGTTGGGAAAACCTTTTCCCCTTCGATAAATTTAAGGGCTCTGGTGTGTCCTTAAATTTTGTCCCACCTAAAACAATACAAACCACTAATAATAAATCTGGACTACATAATTTCATAGCAGGACACAAAGACATAGAAATATTATTTAAGCTCACTAAATAGAGTCAGCTCCAGCTTTGTTGCCTAGGGAGGGTTTTTGGTACTGGGTACCATGGACGAGCTACAAGCTCTTTTGGTACTTCAAAACTACTATTTTCTTTTTGTATGTGTGTGTGTTCGTCTTCTTTTTTTTTGTTGCCTCTTTCAATGTTGTCTGTGTATTATTCCATTGTTTATTTTCTTTCGTGTAATTTTTAATCATATTTTGTTGAAATAAATCCTTGTTGAATCCTTGAAAAAAAATAGGCAAACTAGTTTAAAAATTGTTACATTCAGGATTTGCTTGTGAGCTATTTATAATTTCAATCTTCAAAAAGTCTCAGAATCATATCTCTAGTGTTCACTCCATTGTGCATTTAGTTACCTTTTCCACCCCGTCGAGCCTTTTGATTCTCTGTGCGAAAGAAAGTGCAGTAATCCACCTGTTGTAGCCGATTTCCGATGGCGGAGAGAGCGAACGGAGTGAACGAACGACTCTATTAATAGAACAACGTCTGGCGCTTCCCCCCCCTCCCTCTCATCCTCTCTCTGGCGGTTCCAGAGATATTCAAGGGTTGTTTTTTTGTTATATGTCGGGATCAACGACGGATCTTCATAACATTTAATTCGCTTTTGATTCGCATTCATTTTCGTGTAATAAGTTTCACTAAGTAATTGATTATCACTCTAAAAAATTTTTCTTTGGGTTCAATTTTAACTAATTTTATGGAACCTTAATGGATATTTGCAGTCAAAATTTTTTTTTAATCTTAATGTGTTCAGAATGGCCTAAAACCTCCAAAAAAATGTTTTCATTTGCTTTTCAAAGCCCTACATTTTAAGTTATTTTCAATTAAAAACAGCCTCTTTGTGTCTGAGCTGAAACAGCTTGTGACGTGAAATGTGCTTTGTTCCCGCTTGTTGCTATAATCTCGCTTTGAAACAATGAGCACTAGTTTTTTTTTACAGACTAGTGTATCGATGAAAACGGTGTTTCCCACATTTCCACTGGCACATGTGACGTCACATTGTTAGGAGCTTTCTGTATTAAAATATGTCGTAATTACCTTAAAAAAAATTGTGGGGAAAGACAAGCGTATTTTGGGAATCAGGAGATAATTTTTAATAAATTAAAATTGAATATTTAGAATTTTAAGATTTGCTGCAATTCTCCATTATAAATGTTATTTACCTAAGTTTTTCTTTAATTTTATATATGTCATGCAAGTAGGCACCAGTACTGTCTCTGTTGCTTCTTGGTGACCAATTCTTATTTTTTTGTAGATTGTATTTTCTAAAAGATAAATAAAAAATCTCATTATTATTAATTTGGAAATTATTTTTAAAACAGAGTAATTTAATTTGGTTTAATTTGATTATTTTTTTGGGGAGGATGTTTTAATTTTTTGAAACGCATAACTAGTAAATAGGAATCTTCCTTGGGGGTGGTAGATCCTTGCCTACGAGCCAGGGGAGGCATCTGCCCCCTCCTAAATTATCAGTATTTTTTTCTCTTTAACAAGTAATTAATTTAAAAAAAGAAAATTTTGAAAACTCGTACCACTTTAATATTGATCTACATCAAAGAGGAGTCAAAATTAAAAACAGTTAGGGGCCATTCCTTAATTACGTAAGCGTCCCGAGGGGGAGGGGGGGTTGGAAAAACCTCTACATACCCTTACTTGGGGGAGGGGGGTCACACCCATTCTTACGTAAGATTTTTCCAGTTAATGTAAACAAATTCCAATTATTCTAATCAAATTACTATTGTTTAACCCCAAAAAAACTCAAAAATGCTGACGATCTCGGTATTTTATCGAAGTTTTAATTTTTTAATAAAACTATAGGGTATATCAGATGTATCTTATTTATTGGAGTAGCATTAAGTAAGTTAAGATAAAAAATAAACTGTTGAATCCATCTTCCAGTTGTCAAAAGTCGAAACAAAACAAAAGCAAAAAGAAAGAGAAATCTTTATTAGTTTTGGTTTCAATTTTTTTTGTTAATCATTTCGTGCGCTTATGGTTGCCTTGGTATATAGGTTTTCTTTTTACATTTTATTACTTTCAAAAACGAAATGGAATCCTACGTAAGAATAGGGGGGGGTTGGTTTGAAAAATCTTACGTACCCTTACATGGGGGTAGGGCGGTAGGGGGTCAAAAGTTTCCAAAATCATCCTTACATTATTAATGAAGGGCCCCTTAAAAGGTTTAATTTTAAACAGTTAAACGGTTTAAAATTCCCTCAGTGTTCCCGATTCTAAGACACAGGAGTTATCCACCTCGATTAACACCTAAAAGGGTCCCTAATGTCCAAAAATGTGTCAAAACACTACCATTTTTAGGGTCAAAGTAGAAAACCTTAACCCTGGCCATTAATTAAATGTTTGGGCTTGAATAAATGTATTTGAGGTTTGTTGCTCCCTTTCATCCCCACCTGGCTTCCACCCAAACGCCATCGATTGACTTCCTCCCTTTTGAGACATCAGCGAGAGTGTTCTATAACAAATTCTCGTGCAACATCAAAATAATAATAATTTTTCAAAAACATAGAATACATTTTTTCTTTTTAATTATTTTTTTTACCCCAGTTGACAAGTCGTTTGTTTATCCCTTTTTTTCTTACCTAAGGGGGTTTGCTTATTTGCTTATTTTTTGCGACAAGAGGGGAGGGGATGTATGATGACACTTACGTAAGGTTTTACAAACGCTGTGCATTTTCGAAAATCTATTGTTTCTTGCATAAAAAGTTTCAAATTTAAACCAAATATAAATTTTACAAAAAAAATTGAACTAGGAATAAAATTTTAAGCATTTTGTCTTTATATATGGGGAGGGGCAGATTTCTTACGTAGTTACGAAAGGGGGTTTGCGGTCTGCTTATTTTGGCTAATGAGGGGTCAAAATTCAAATTTATCAAAAACATGTTTACGTAATATTTGAACGGCCCTTTTTGTATGTAAATAAAGTAATAAATAAAGTAAAAAAGTAAAGTAGTAAATAAAGTAATTATCTCATGAAAATAGAAATTAGGTTATATTTAGATCAAAATTAAGCAAGGCTTTTGAACTCTCCCCATTCAAGTAATGATGTGTAATCTAATAATGTGAATTTTTAAACTTTCTCAAAAATTAGAACTAAAAGTTGTAATGGATCTAAATATTCTAAATTGATAAACCTAACTCTAAATAAATGTAGTATACTGTACACTGTAAGTAAATATCTTGATTTTGTAGGGAAAAAAACAGCCATGGTCAATTTCCATTTATTTCAGATATATCTTCCGTGATTTTTTTTTCACCGAGTGTATTTTGCAAACTTTATCTATGGTTTTACATCAATGTGACCTTAACACATAAAATAGTTCAGTCTACCCTCTAAAAACCTCTCTGGGGTTTCAGGGTTCCTTAGCGCGAGCAACCACTATGCTTATAATCAATAAAAAAAGTTGAGTTGAATGGAAAGTGTGTGCAGCTGTTATGAACTTCATTTAACAGCACGAATTTAACTTTTAGCTGATGTGCGTATTTTCGTCAGGTTTTTTTTTTGTTATTGGAAGAGTTTCACAATCCCAACAGATCCAACCATAGAGGATCCAACAGATCTGTTGAGTGCAAATGCATCAGGCAGCTGTTTTAATCTTTTCTTTTGTAGCTTCCCCCTATGATCGTGTAAAAATCAGAAGCAGATGTTTTTCTTAAACGTTCAGTCTGTTCCAGTGTTTAACTTAAGCTTTGCGTAGTATATTCAGGAGTTTTCGTCCCTGTGTGATTTACATTTGAAATATAAAAAAAAACTCTACCAGAGGAATTGAATAACACTGTCAGAATGGTCAGAGCAACGCGAAACTTGGAATTAGGAACTATGCGTCCAGGGGAAATATACAAGGTGCATCACAGTATTAAGGGAACGTACCCATACTACGTGACCCATTCAGGGGAGGGAGGGGGGTTTTCAAAATACCACGCTCGGTCACAGGGGGGAGGGGGGGGCTTAGGGTTTCGTCACGTAGTCAATTTCTTCTAGTCAATACGACAAAATTAAGCCAAATTAATTATTAAAATTAGACAAATTAAGCAAAATTAATTTTTTTAAGCTTTCTGTTTGCAAAAAATGATTGAAAACCGTATGTATGTGAATTACTACGTGAAAACTAGAGGGGGAGGGAGGGATCTTGGCATATACTACGGATGGTCACCAAGGGGGGGGTCAAAAATGGTAAAAAATGGGTCACGTAGTATGGGTACGTTCCCTTAGGTGACTCAGAATCACCTAGGAAAAGGGGGAGGGGTCATAAATGCACAGGGGTGGCAAATTGAACGGAACTCTCAGGTTTCACTCCTTCTTGACCGAAACTAATACTCATTTACATTTAAATTTTTTCTCCGGGATGAAAAAGAAACTTCAATATGAGATTGCGCTTCCTCCGGATAAAAACCCATTTCATTTTGACTTTTGATTTTGTTCCTGGAAATAAAGTATCACGAATTAAAATTTCAGTTTCGTTCTTGATCAAAACTAAAGCGATCTCTATATTTTAATTTTGTCCCGGATCCAAATCATTTCCCTTTGCAAAACTCTAGTTTCCTCCTGAACCAAATCAAACAATACTTCGACTTTTCAGTTTTTCTCCGGATCAAAAGTCAACGCAACTTTGAAACCAAGATTTCCCCTCGGAACCGAACTAAACACGGTCTCGGCAGTTTTGCTCCGAGCAAAATTCAAGGCAGCTTTGGTGATTTAGTTTCGTTCCCGAACCTAATTACACACGGCGGCTACACTTAACTTTGGCTCCGTATATAATTTTAGCGAGGTTTAATTAGTTGGAATCGCTCTGGAACAAAATTAAATGTGAATAGAATGTTTTCATTTTGTTCCTAAGGCAACATTCTATTTTAATTAATACTATTTTTTACATAATTTGATAAATTTCAAGGTGAAGTTTAGAAAAATCAAATATTCAATATTTAAAAAAATTTGTGTCTTGTTTTTCACACAACCAAAATTCCAACAGCCGATATTCAGACAGCCATTATCCAGACAGCCTAGAATACTAAAAACTGAAATCTCTACAAACGAAATGCCGTCGGTCCAAAATCCCAAGAAACAAAATTCCGACAGCACGGAATCTTCTCAGTATAAAATCCCAACTAAAGAAATTCTGACTCCCCGAAATTCCAAAGATTTAAATCCAAACAGCCCAAAATTCCGTCAGTTTGAAATCCCAAGAAACAAATAACGATCAGTTATTATTAATTGATCACAAATTTTAGCTATTTATTACAGCTTAAAACTATATAAAATTCCTTCTTGAATTTTGAATCTCTCTCTCTCTCTCAAACCCAACAAACTAAACTACTTCTAGCCCCCCGTAACTGTTCGTCAGTTAGCTTAAGTTTAAATAAATTTAAAGCCTCTTTTAATAAACTTTACTCATTATTACAAATTAATTTTTTTTAAATTAATTACAGATGATTATTTTTTTATTCACTCATATTCATAAGGTTATTATTTTGGTTGATACTCGACTTAGGCATTAGTTTTGATAGAAAGCTGGAAATTGAAGCACTTGCATCAAAAGTCATTTGACGACAATACTTTTGCGTAATATTAAATATATTGTGTGTAGTATTTAAATTAGAAACAATAAATACAATCTTCGGAACCAAATTTAAGCATTTCACTCACATTTATTGTTGTTCCGGATCGAAACTCAAGTTTTTTAAACCCGGTAAAAAAATTTTCGGAGCAAAGTAAATGGTTTCCTCCTTGTTGAATTTGGTTCTGGAACGAAAGTAAATAACCAGAGGTGCCTTGAATTTTTCTCGGAGCAAAACTGTCGAGACGGAGTTTAGTTTGGTTCCGAGAGGAAATCTCGGTATCAAAGCTGCGTTGACTTTTGATCCGGAGAAAAAATGAGGAGTTCAAGTCAAGTTTTATTTCGTTACGGAGGGCACAATTTAGGCTGAATTAAGATCCGTATGAAAATTAAAACATAAAGAATCCCAAAGATTTGTTCCAGGAAAAAACTCAACTTTAATTCGTTTTAAGTGTAGTTCCGGGAGCAAAATCCAATTTCAAAAGGCATTTGGTTCTAATCCGGAGGAAACGAAATATCAAATTTTAAGTTTGCTTTTATCGCGGAGAAAATAAAATTTTTTAGACTGTTGAACTTTGTTCCGGGAGGAAATAAATACCTTAAAATCACAGTTTCTGAGTTTAGTTTCGTTCTTTTTGCCATCCCTGTAAATGCACACCTAACTACCTGGAGGTTTTTGTAAGCAGACATGGGAGGCTGTATAATAACCAGTAGAAATTGAAAATTAACCTTTTTTGCACCCTGTATAGTGTATAGTTCGATTTAATTTGTCACTTATTTTAATGAAAATTTGCAATTGGAAGTATGTGTCTATGGCAGGGGTTCTCAACCTTTTTGACTCCGCGACCCCCTTTTCAGGAAAAATATTTTGGCGACCCCCTCAGACCTAAAATGTTAAGACTTTAATAATTATCTACCATTTAGTTGTCTCATTTCACTCGCAATACGCTGGCGGTGCATCCTATATATTTACTCTTATTCAAAATAGTTCATGCAGGAAATGAACTATTCTCTCTAATAATCTTTTTTCTATAAGTTTTGAAAATTGTTTTGTGTATTAAAAAAAAACTCTGTAAATATGACTGTTTTTAATTTTTGTTTCGCGACCTCCCTAGGCATACGCCGCGACCCCCCAGGGGGTCGTGACCCACCGGTTGAGAACCCCTGGTCTATGGAAATATGTGTTGAATGTTGTATTGTGTGTTGTATGAGTGTCTATGGAAAAAATAGCCTCTGGGAACTCTAATTGATGGAACACCGTGTATGATGACTGCTCTAACATCTCTTCATTATCGTTTGCACAGGACGACATGGTGTGCCTTCAGTGCACGGCCACCGGCGAGCGGGTGTGCTTGGCGGCCGAAGGGTTCGGCAACCGACACTGCTTCCTCGAGAACATCGCCGACAAGGTATACTCTACCCACTTAACCACCACACTCTTTATTATATTGTTCTTCTCCTTTGTGTACTAAAGTGTCTGTCTGTCCTTTTCTTATAGAACACTCCCCCTGAGATGTCGTCTGCAGTGTTCGTGCTGGAGCAGGCCCTGTCCGTGAGGGCCTTGCAAGAGATGGTCACTGCCATGGCCGCTGAGGGGGTGAGTATACCCTTCTTAGTCCAGCTTCATAGTGGTCTCTGGGGCAAGAACTATAGTCTTCATTTAGAATTGGCGCTTGATAATATTTCCTTCCCCCACCACCGATCGGTAACCATAGCAACTATCCTCGTCAAAGTGCCGAAGAAGGGTTCGGGGTCATCCATAAATTACGCGAGGTGTTTTTTTCCAAAATCTGGACCCCCCCCCCTCTTGGGGAGATTCTGCTGGACCTCCCTCCCCCCCCCACGTGAGATTTACCTACAACCTTTAAAAATAATTATTCTCCTTCCTTCTCATATATTCCTTTCTCATACTTAAAAAAAATGAAAGTCGTATAATTTCTAGCTTAAAAAGTTGACGTGAGATTTTAATCGACCCCCCCCTCCCCCCTTGGTGAGATTTTTCCAAACCCCTCCCCCCCTTTTTGACCTCACGTAATTTATGGATGTCCCCTTGCTATTAGCTGCGTGAAGAGCGTAACTATGGTTACGCTACTAGCGTGGGGGGAAAGCACTATTTCTCAAGCGCCAATTCTAAATGAATAGAGTTTAGGCATATCCACTTTCAAAGCAAGGGCTAAAAAAAGGGTTAAAAAGTTCCCCCACCAAAAGCAATGTTACTTTTGAAAGGAGTAATTCACCATTATAGCTGGTAAGCGGACAATAAGTGTAAACTCACAACTCTCAAACGTCGCCTTCAGCCATGGACCGGTTTCGTCCTTGATAGGACTCATCAGCACGGCATAGGATGGTAACGCAAGAGAGCGGAGGGCAAGTACTAGTCTAGCCTATTATAACTGAAAAAGTGGTGACCATTGACCATTAGTCCTCCACTCATCTGCTGGAACGACAATGGCATTCCTAGGACAGATTTAATTCCCGAAAGGCAAGGTAAATGGCTGGAGGCGACGCTTGAGAGTTGTGAGTTTAAAAGTTTACACTTATTGTCCGCTAACCAGCGATAATGGTGAAATAATGCTAGCATATTTGCTACCATTGGCAGTGGTACTAGAACTTGACTCAGAATACTTAGAAGTACTATATTACTTGGCTTAGAAGGCTCTAGTACTTGCCTTCCTATGCCGTGCTGATGAGTCCTAACAAGGACGAAACCGGTCCATGGCTGGATGCGACGCTTGAGAGTTGTGAGTTTACACTCAATGTTGTTGAAATAATACGGGGCCGTCCATAACTGACGTCACGCTCAGAGGGGGGGAGGGGGTTAATCAATTTGGGACAAGGGGGAGGGAGGGGGGTTTGAAAGTTGTGTCATCACATCCTGCACCTGAAAATCAACGAAAAAAAACCTTAAATTGTTGAAAAGACCGACTTGTTTTTCTCTCAAAAGGCATCTTAAAGGTTGATAAAAATGAAACTATCATGAACGGGGAAAATTAAGCTCAAATAAAAAAGATGGTTCCGGGCACTTTCACATTCGTGTATTAGACATATTGTTGGTTTAAGAGCGTGACATGTGACAGAGGGGGTGAGGGGGTATGGGGAAGTGTGTCAGTTTGTGACTAAGGGGGGAAGGGGGTCAAAAATGGGCAAAAAAAGTGTGACATCATTTATGGATAGCCCCTAATGCTATGATGTTTGTTGTTATAGGGCGGCAACAAAAGCACCCAGTCTGGCCACCGGACGCTGCTGTACGGCCACGCTGTTCTGCTCCGACATCAGAACTCCAACATGTACTTGGCCTGCCTTTCCACCTCCTCGTCCAAGGACAAGCTCTCCTTCGACGTTGGCCTTCAGGAGCACTGCGAAGGTAAAAAGGCCTTCTTCTCAGATACTTTACTACTAGGGCAGCGGTTCTTAAACTATACTCTATTCATTTTGAATTGGTGCCTGAGTACATGGCGTGGGGAGCCTAGTGATTAAGGCATCGGCTTCGGGATCGGAGGGTCCCGGGTTCGATTCCCGACACCGCTAAAGACCCACCGAGTATATGCGGAGTACGTGCTCGTTAAATCTGTGGGTTCAAAAGTCATGTGGTCCGTCATGGCGCAGTTTACCACGGCTCCAGATGTCTGGAGACTATTTCCCTCCCCTTCAGATACATGGCAAAATTGGGGAGGTGGCGATAGATTGTGGCATCATCTATCATGAGGCAGAAGTCGGACTCCTGCCATTTATGGGCCTCACTTTCTCAGGCACCCTCTCTCCCTTTGCCTTGAATCCTTATGGAGCTTGGGTATTCCAAGTGGCACACGACAACAACACACACACACAACCTGAGTACATTTCCTTCCCCCACCACTGAATCGGTAACCATGGAAACTATCAGCGTAAAAGTGGCGAAGAAGCTTACTATTGGCTGCGCGAAGAGCGTAACCATGGTTACGCTTTTACCGAGGGGGAAAGCGCTATTTCTCAGGCACCTCATCAAAATGAACAGAGTATTGTGCACAGAGAAAATTCCAAAACGATATTTTCAAAAGTTGGATGGATGTGAGGGCTCCACGAGGAACTATAAATGATTAACCCTTTCAGACCTAGCCGCCCCAAATTTCCCATTGGATTCAATGGTAATCTCGGCGGCTTAGGATTGAATGGGTTAACAGAGAGATCGGCAGCACATTTTGGTGACCAAACCGGTGATTGGCTGTCACTCAGTCTTCTATTTTCGAAGGAGAAGGAAAAAGTTTTTCTCAACTAATCAGGTTTTTTTCCCCGCCTCCCGTGACGTAGATGCTAACACAGTGCCAAAAAAGCCCCATATCCATCCAACTTTTCGATTTCCATTAGCGCTTAAGGCGACAGACTCTCTGTTCTAGTACTCTGGTGTCCCCAGCGCCTTTCTAGCTACCTTGGAGAACACTCAAGTTACCTTTGAGTTTTCCCTAAAGAGTATCATAATAAGATAAAACACTAGTTCATTTAGGGCGCAAATTTCAAACCCCCCAGCCTCCTCATTTCGGACTCCCTTGAAATTTTGACATCTATTTACAATTTTTTCCCCTAAGAAAATTCTGTGGTTTACAAGGAGAATTTACCTTTGCGTGCACAACCAAAAATATCTCAAAATTAGTTATAAAACACTACTAATTACTATAATATAATAAGTAATAGGCAATTTTTCAAAAACCCACAGCCCCATTATTACTTGGAAAAATTGTAAAACTTTTCCATATAATTCCATGATATTGCTACATTAAATATTGCTTTTTAGCTTGTTTTATAATCAACGGATAAATGTGCTCGTAAGGGGGTGTAAAGACGCAGAGTTAAATAGACCATCAAACAGTCAAATCTATTTCATTTTAATCAACAACAAAACAAAAACAGAGCACCTCTTTATATAAAAGAGAACACAGTTAAAATTAAAGTTAAAATTTATGGTTTTGGAAATCAATAAAAGTTAAAATACTAATATATACAGACTAAAACGAAATAAAATTTAAAAGCTGAAATGAGGTGCTATACAAATCAAATCAAATCAAATCAAATTTATTATACACATACAAAAAAAAATACAAAGATATAAAGAAAAATCATATCACCTGGGATCGCTGATCCATAAAGGTGAATTTAGATAAATATAAAATCTACAGAAAAAACTTACAAATAACACATAACATACAAATAAGACAAAAGATGACATAAAGGAAAAAAAAAACACAAGAAATTCAAAATAACAAGGAAAAACAATTACTATTGGAATGGCAAAACGGTGTCAGGTGGTTTATATAATTTTTCAGTCTATTTAAAAGAACTGTTCAATGTCTGTTAATGAAAATAAAAAGTCTTTAAGACGTTTTTTGAAAATTTTATCGGTTGTACTGTTTTGAATATCAAGGGGTAAACTATTGTAGAATTTTGGGCCTAAGTATGAAAATGTTTTGCGCATGATTTCTTTAGAGGGATATGGGATTTTATAAATTTCATTTGGTCGCCTTATATTAATATTTAGTTTTTTGTCACAAAAACATGGATTTTTAAAAATAAATAAACATATTTTATATAAATAAAAATATCGTAGTGGCAGGATATTCATTGATTTGTAAATTAAAATGTCAGAATGGTTAAAAGTATTTGTTACAATTTTTAAAAGTTTATTGTGAAGTGAATTTAATACTGAAAAATTGCTTACATAATCACCACCCCACACAGTCAAACCATAAGAAAATATTGGGTGAACCCAAGCATAGTACAACTGAAACAAAAATTTACTATCTGTGTAATAACGCAAATGCTTAAATCTAAAGAGCAAAAATCTTAATTTTTTGATGACAGAAGTAATATGTGTTTTCCATTTTAAGTTAGAATCAATAAAAACGCCAAGATATTTAATTGAGTCGACATTCTCAAGAAATTTGCATCGACAGTTTGAGTCAATAAGACAAGCGTCGTCATGATAAATCAAAGATAAATTCAATTCAGTATTTCTACGTAAATTAAAAGTTAAGAATTTAGTTTTATCAGTATTTAATTTAAGACCATTGTTTATGAACCAAGATCTGATGGTAATTAAGTCATCATTTATCAATCGGGTATAATTTTGTTGCTTTTCAAAACTGTAAAGCAAAGCTGTATCATCAGCAAATGTCAAGATTTTTCCGTTTAGTTTCAAGTCACAAAGATCATTAATGAATATTAAAAATAATAGTGGACCAAGAACCGTTCCTTGGAAAACTCCACAATTTATAGGAAGTATATCACTATAACTATTATTGATTTTTACTATTTGTTTGCGGTTAGATAGATATGATTTTAGTAAATTGTGATAAGTACCACGAATGCCGATTGTATATAATTTATGTAACAGGATATTGTGATTTACGCTGTCAAAAGCTTTTCTGATATCTAAAAAAATAGCGATTGTAACTTTACTGTCGTCTATACTGCGATAAATTAAGTCAGTAAACCTGAGCAAAACTGTTTCAGTACTTTTGTTGGGTAAGAATCCATATTGGTTTTGTGAAAAAAATTTAATGTGATTTAAGTAACCAAAAATTTTATCTTTGATGATTCCTTCAAATAATTTCGATAAAAGGGGCAATACTGATACTGGTCTATAGTTACCAAGTTCTTCAGGGTTACCTTTTTTGTATATGGGAGAAACAATAGATATCTTTAAAGAGTCGGGAAAGATGCCTGAACTTAAAAGATTGTTGAAAAGACTAGCAATATGATTGGAATGTAAATTAGTTAAAATTTTTGAAGTTTTCGCGTTAATATTGTCAAAACCCGAACTAACCTTTGGATTAAGCCTTTTTACATAACGTAGGATATCTTGAGGACTAATGTCCTGACATGAAAAAGAACTAGATTGAGGCAGGATATAAGATTTATAGTTTATGTAACATGAATTGTCAGAACTAATGCTTGAGACAAAATAATCATTAAAAGAGTTTGCTAAAATTAGATCGTTTTTTGTAGAAGGTAACGTACGATTTTTCCTTTCAATACCTAAAATATCATTAATGAAAAGCCATTGTTCTTTGGAATTTTTGAGCGTGTTAAATTTATTGATAAAAAACGCGTTTTTAGCTTCTTTAATTTTATTTTTTAGGACATTAACAGTTGTTTTATATGCTACTTTATAGAAAGTATCACCTGGATATCTAATATGTTTTTTATATAATTTTTCTTTGATTTTAACCAAACTAAGAATGTTATCGTTCAACCAATCTTTTTTTGTAACATTTAATGATTTAACCTTTATAAAAGAGAAATTATTTTTAATTGCAATAATTTTATTGTGGAATTCATTAAACTGATCGCTGGGATCGGTGTTTTCGTTACTTATGTCAAAATTATAAGCTCTGAGATAATTAGCAAGGGAATTTGTGTCTAAATGTCGTGTAAGTTTTTGTTCTGGCTGGGATACTATTTTAGCAGTTTTGAGACTAATTTTGCAAAATATAGGAAGGTGGTCAGTCAGACTATAAATAAGGCGTGCTGTGTAAAAATCAGTACAGTTTGACTTAACATCTCTATGCCAGATATGGTCAATGCATGTATCTGAACTTAACCTAGAAATACTTGAAAACGTGCATCTAAAACCATATTCATGTAGTATATTTATAAAGTCAGTGGAGCTTTTTGTCTCAGTTAAGATATTTATATTGAGGTCACCTATTAGAATAATATTATTATGATTCGATCTTTTAAGTATTGTTTCAAGCTCATGGTTAAATTCATTTACTGGAAAAGTATGCGATCGATATATGGCATAGATAGCAAAATTAAGATTAGAACTGTAAATTAAAACACATTCAGAAGTAATCATAGAAATATTTAGATTTAGAAAATCGTATACATCCTTTATATAGACAATAACACCACCAGAGTGGTTGTAAGCACGGCAAAAATGAAACATTTTGTAATTATCTAGCTTATAAAAATCAATTTCTGAGTCACATATCCAACTTTCAGTTAATATTAGTACATCAATTTTGAATTTAATTTCAGATAAAAGAATTTTTAAACTATCAAAGTTAGATCTGACACTTTGTATATTAACATGCATAATAGTTAGGTCAACAGAAGGAGAGTTGGTATTTTTAAAAGGAGAAAACAAGAAATTACCTAGATCGTCAATACTTGTTAGGGTGATGTTTTGTTTGTTGTTTACATGATCAGATGTGATCATTGAATCCATCTGGTTGAGCCTCTGTAACGGGAACATTTAACAAATCACTTTCTTTTTGAATTCGATAAGCCCTAGATCGTTCTCCTTGACGTAGAAAAACTTTACCTTCTTTAATCCAACAATACTTAAAACCTTTTTCGTTCTTAAAAACCTTACAAACGTAGAACAGTCGCTTCATGGCTGGCGCCAAGTGTTCATTTATGAAAACAGGAGAAGTGCTGTACCTTGGGTTGATGTCAGAAGAAAGGAATCTGGTTTGCTTAGCTTTCTGAAGACACATATCTCTGTCAGATTTTTTGGCAAATTGGATTATAATTGGCTTGTGATTATCTTTTCTATTTGTTGGTACACGGTGCATTGCAGTAATAGAGTCCAGGTTTTCAAGTCCGATGTGATTAAATACTTTACTCACTGTATCTTTTATATTTTCATTTTCTAGTTCAGGGAGGCCCGAGATTTCAACATTTGTGCGTCTCGTATATTGTTGTAGCTCCATGAGTTCGCATTTCATTTGTGTTAGGTCAGATTTCAACTGGTTGTTTTCAGCTTCAATCTTTGACTGATTTCCTTTAATATTCTTAATATCAGTTGTTAGATCATCTAACTTGGATGTAAGATCACTGACAACGTTGTTATGATATTCTAAACTCACGGTATAATCAGCAAATTGTTTTTTAATGAAGGATTTTAAATCTTCAAACTGATTAGAATTTAGTTCATCTATTTCATTCAATTGAAGACTTACGTTTCCGGTCGCTATCAGGTCAGACTTGTTTGAGGATTTAGAGATAACTTTTTGATCGGTTAGTGCAACGTCATCAATATTTTGGCTTTCCTGACTTGACTTTGATTTAGCATCTATTTTGTTCAATTGAAGACTCACATTTCCTGTCGGTATCAGGTCAGACTGCTTTGTGGATTCAGGAATAGCATCTTGATCGGTTAGTGCATCGTCATCAGGATTTTGGCTTTCCTGATTTGGCTTTGATTTAGGCTTCATTTCTGGTCTGCATTTCAAACAAATATGTTTCCTGCTCTTACATTTAATGGCTCGAAATGACTTCTCAGAGTATCCGGCACAGTGAAAATGAAACACTTTTCCACAGACACCAGAGCAAATAACGGAATCTTCCTCGAAGACAATTTCATTGCAGGCATTGCATGGAGTTGACATGTTTGACCGAAATATATATTCAGTGGATGACACCTTAATAATCCAGGATTTATTCTAAATAGTTATAAATTCGTTTAATTAGTGAACAAACTTAGAAAAAAATCTAACTTGAGCAGAGCGAGAGAGAGAGACCTGGCACACCCGACCGAACCGTTGCCAATTTGAACTTTCCCAATTTACACAGGGGTATTCCCACTACAGGGGTATTCCCACTACAGGGGTATTCCCACTACAGGGGTATCTTAGGTATTATATTTGCAGACTCTTCTCGGAGAAATCTGTCTGTGCAAAGTCACTAACTTGTTATAAATCGTTACAATGATGTATCGAAAATGCATATAAAGAGTGATGATGTTTATCGTTTGGCAGGTGAGGCGTGCTGGTGGACCATCCACCCCGCTTCGAAGCAGCGTTCGGAAGGAGAGAAGGTGCGAGTGGGCGACGACCTCATCCTCGTCAGCGTCGCCACAGAGCGATACCTCGTGAGTATACAACACCCCTTTGTGTGGGATACTTTTACAACGGCAAGAGAAATCGCCCCTCAAGGAGTAGCGGGAGATAGGGTGCATCTAGAGTTTTTTTTTACCCCAACGATTGTCAACAGCGAAAAATTTATGAGGAGGGTAATATCTTTTTTCGCTAATTGACCTCATTTAACCACAAAAAAGGAAGTGGAGATTATCAATGCCCCCTAAGAGCCAAGTCACACCTAGCAACCATAAGACGCGGACGCGACAGCAATCAATCAAAGAGGGGGAAAAGCATAGAGTTCAGCCTGAGACTCCCCCTATCTTCATTCCTGTCAAGATAGGGGACTAGGCTTTCCCCATGCTTTTTTTTTATGGAGATTGATTGCTGTAGCGACTATAAGCCGCTCAGTGTGTTTTGCACCTAATCTCCCCCGAATGCCCGAAGGAGCCTCGTCGTTGGTAGCATAAATTGTTCGCTGTTGACGGTCATCGAGGTAATAAAACTTTAGATGCACCCATTGGCCACGGTCACCCTGAGCGTAGGCTCAGGCGCATCTCCCCGATCTCTTTGTGTGGTTATGTGAGGTCAATTAGTGAACAAACAGATCGGGGAGATACGCCTAATCCTGTGCTCAGGGTGACGTAGGGTGCATCTAGAGATAGTTTCCCGTTGATTGTCAAGAGTGAAAGATTTATGAGGAGGAGAGCATCTTTTGTCCGCTAATTAACTTTAGTAAACCACACAAAAGGAAGGCGATATTATCAATGCCCCTAATCTCCCCCGAATGCCCGAAGGAGCCTGGTGGTTTTGTGTGGTTAGCTGAGGTTAATTAGTGGACAAAAGATGCTCCCCTCATCATAAATCTTTCACTCTTGACAATCAACGGGAAAAGATCTCTAGATGCACCCATAGGCCACGGTCACCCTGAGCGCAGGATCTGGCGTATCTCCCCGATCTCTTTGTCTGGTTAGGTGAGGTCAATTAGCGAACAAAGAGGTCAGGGAGATACGCCTAATCCTGTGCTCAGGGTGACCGTAGGGTCAGCGCAAACTTTTATGACTGATTCGACAACACTCATCGCCTAATAATCTCCTAACTAGACAATAGGGATGGGATATAATCACCCCGATCTCTGTGTGGTTAGGTGAGGTCAATTAGCGAACAAAATAGTTCCCCTCCTAGACAGCGATTGCCATCTCCCCTGAATGATCCTCGTCGTTGGTGCCATAAAAGTTTGCGCTGACCCATACAACCCTCAGTTTTAGGGTGCATCTAAAGTTTTATTACCCCAACGACCGTCAATCAGCGAGCAAAATATGGTTCCCCCATCTCTTTGTGTGAGCATTCGGGGGAGATGGCAATCGCTGGAACTCTTTTGTTCACTGATTGACGGTCGTCGGTGTAATAAAACTTTAAATGCACCATAAGCGTTCATCTAAAGTTTTATTACACAGACGACCATCAAACAGCAAACAATTTATGATACCAACGACGAGAGTCCTTCGGGCATTCGGGAGAGATTAGGGGCATTGATAATTTCCCCCTTCCTTTTGTGTGGTTAGCTGAGGTCAATTAGCGAACAAAAGAGGTTCCCCTCCTCTTAGGTATCATAAATTTTTCGCTGATTGACGGTCGCCGGGGTAATAAGACTTTAGATGCACCCTTATGGTGCTTTAGGGTAGAGAAAACCCTCCACTTGGGGTCAATTACGAAACTCCCAGCTCGAAGGGAGATCAGGATGGTCTCCTCCCGCTACTGCTCTGACTGTTTTAAAACTATATCCTCACCCATAGTTTTACAAGGGCTGGGGAAAGCATCAGGGAGAACAAAAGAGGACCTCCGTTTGGGGTTTCCTGTGGTTCACTAATCGACCCCTGAAGCATCATGCTTTCTCCGGCCGCCGATGCAAAACTATCAATGAGGAAGTTGCTCCTCATTGATGCAATGGAGTTGATGGTATTATTGTTGACGTCATCTTATAGTTTAAACAATAAACGTTTTCAGTCACGTGTTTTTTTCTCGACTTTTAAATTAAAATATTTAATTACCTGTACATTTAAAAACTGACTAGATATTTCATTTTACCATACAAAAAACCATACGAAACACTTGTTTGTTTTTGAAAATATGACACATGCAACTTCCTTATTACCTTAAAGACTTACTTGACACTATACCTTATAAGTGAGAGTCGTAGTGATTTTTGTCTCTTCTGTGTGTAGCACACCGCCCGCGAAGGCACTGAGACGATCGTGAACGCCAGCTTCCACCTTACCCATTGGTCGGTGGCGCCCTTCGGAACAGGAGTCTCCAGGGTCAAGTCAGTCGGTGAGTCCCTTCCTAATCCCTCTGCAAAGGCATATAGCATGTAACCTTAAAACCTTCTGTTTTTATTTCCAATATACGGGGTTCCCAAAACAAGGTTTGGGAACCCCGTCCATAAATGGCGTTAAGCTCTTAGGGGGGGAGGGGGTTAATCAATTTGTGATAAGGCAGAATTGTTTCAAAAGTTGACAAGTGACATCACATCCTGCAGCTGAAAATCTACAAAAAAAGCCTTAATTCCTTAAATTGACCTTAATTGAAAAGGCATCTTATAAGTTTATACTTATCTTCATAATGTGGGAAGGAGAGTACCACAATTATTGCAACGCCACCCCCTATCGCCCGGGTACGAGGGTATACCGTACTCCACGGGGCAGAAGCTAGGAGAGAGGGACGGACCGTGCCAGTGAACGCACACATCGAAATAGGCTCTGTCTGGGACATCCTTGCTGCTTTTCCCTCCCGTGTGTTGTCGGGACAACTAAGAGCCTGCGACGAGGCCAGTGTCTTAATTGTGTATCGGAGCTTTGGGTAGAGAGAGTTGTGTTGCGTGGTATTAAACAGTTTATCCTATTAACCGAGAGTTTTCATTCAAGCCCCTAGACCAGGGGTCGGCAACCTTTTGAAACGGAAGAGCCAAAAGCTTCAACTTACTAAATTTCCCAGTTTTTAAAGAGCCACTGATTTTTTTGTTTCAATTTTATAGTATATCTGCTTATTTGATGTTATAGATTGGGAGGGTGATTTTAGTTGGAGAGGTTGACCCAACATTTTATCTGAGGTGCAGGTGCCTCCTCTCGGGTTCTTTTTTACATCAAGATTTAAATGACGTACACATACACATTGTAAATTAATTTTAGTGAACTTAATTTCAAAATTTTGTAAACATGTGAATTCCAAGAAAAAATGGAGGGTCTGGGGGGTCCTATCCCAGACACAATTTTGGAAATTTCCCCATCAAAATAGCATTTTAGCTCATTTTTATGCCTTTTTGGATTACACCCTGAGAGCACCACTCATTATTTAAGTGACAAAATTTTCAAGGAAAAATATGAACAGCAAAAGTGGGGGGGTCGTACTGCAGAAAAATTTTGGAAATTTTATTCATTTTTTAGAACTTCTACAACAAACCATATGAGAATAACTCCTAATACGCCACAGAATTTTCAAGGAAAAACAGTACACATATTATGTTCCAAAATTTTTGAGGGGTATTTGGGGGTTCTCCCCCCCCCAGAAACTAATTGGAGTTTTTACCCTTAAAAGTAGTGTTGTGTTTTAACTCATCTTGAGAACTTTGGGTTACACCGCTCCTTTTGAGTCGCGTTGATTTGATTAGGTACTTAAAAATAAATTTTCTAATTTTTTAAGGGATTTGAAAATATATTACAAATTTTTTCGTATGGAACTGGAGAGCCGCAACTTTACATCATAAGAGTCGCATGCGGCTCGCGAGCCGCAGTTTGCCGACCCCTGCCCTAGACGTCACCCGAACCAATCCCCCCACAATAATTAAGCTCCAATAAAAAGAAAATTGGTTCCCAACACTTTCAAAACATGTATCAGACTAAGCGCACGGAATGAGACAAAGGGAGGGGACGAGGGAGTTTGGGGTCATGACAAAGGGGGGAGGGGGTCAAAAATGGGCAAAAAAAGTGACACCATTTATGGAGGGATGACCCCTTTGACAAAATACATAGTAGAGTAAGCATAAGGTTGAGGAGAAAAAATCTTCTCAAAACCAGTCAACTTAGTTTCTTGACGAGTTTAAATAAGGTTAAAACCTTAAACTTAAGGCTTATTAGCCCAAGAGTTGGGTTAAGTTGTAGGTCCAATTTCCATATAAGTAGTGCAGTTTCTCTGTTAGAAATCGTCTGTTGTCGTTTTGTGTTTCAGGGTACGTGTTCGGAGGAGAGGTGCTTCGCTTCTTCCACGGAGGGGACGAGTGTCTCACCGTCCCACCCACCTGGTCGGACGCACCGGGACAGAAGTGAGTATACCTACCTGTTGTGAATGAACAGTGGCGTTAGCCAGAAAAAATGTCGCAAGGGGGATGTTAATATTTTAGGGAGGGGATATGGGGTATTTTTAGTGGTTTTCTATGGTCAAACAGAAAATTTCCTTAGTTCTGGAGGGTTATATCCCCATATCCCCCCCTCTGGCTACGCCCCTGATTGGTGTTAGGCCAACCTCAACGTGGGCGCAAGACCGGGCGCATCTGGTCGGGAAATATAATCAGCAGCGGATATCTACCCTATAGCACACAGCGATATTTTCTATGATAATTTTGTTAAACTTTAAAAATATTTTCTTTCAATTTGTATTTATCTTTAATTTGTGTATTGTGTGTATTTTATATTTTACTGTGTGTGTGTTTTATATTGACCTACCATGTAAAGGAATTTTTAATCTGTATGGTGGATGAATCAATAAATAAATCTATAGCGGGGACCCTTTTGTTCGCTAATTGAGTGGGATAGATATCCCCTACCGATAAGATCTGACCGACCAGATACGGCCGTTCTTGCGCTCACGGTGACGTCTCCCTCTGCGCGGCTTATAGTCGCTACTGAAATCAATCTCCATAAAAAAAAGCATGGAGAAAGCTTAGTCCCCTATCTTGACAGGATTGAAGATTCCTGTCAAGATAGGGGGAGTCTCAGGCTGAACTCCATGCTTTTTCCCCTCTTTGATTGATTGCTGTCGCGTTTTATGGTTGCTAGGTGTGACTTGGCTCTTAGGCTCAAAACACACTGCGCGTCTTATAGTCGCTACTGCAATCAATCTCCATAAAAAAAGCATGGAGAAAGCCTAGTCCTAAGATAGGGGGAGTCTCAGGCTGAACTCCATGCTTTTCTCCTCTTTGATAAATTGCAGTAGCGTCTTATGGTCGCTAGGTCTGACTTGGGCCTTAGAGATTTCTTTCCCTATGGTGACTGATTGCTGTCGTTGTGGTTTTTCAGCATCGTCGTGTACGAAGGCGGGGCTGTGCTCAACCAGGCCAGATCTCTCTTCAGGCTGGAGCTCATCAGGACAAAGTGAGACACCTCATTTGGATTTTTTAACAATTCTGTGTAGGGCCGTATGGGAAGCCTATAGTGGTTAAGGCATCGGCTTCGGGATCGGAGGGTCCCGGGTTCAATTCCCGACACCGCTAAAGGCCCATTGAGTATAAGGCTCGTTAATTCTGTGTGTCTGAAAGTCCTGTGGTCGGTCATGGCGCAGTTTACCATGGGACCAGGTGTCTGGAGACTATTTACCTCCCCTTCAGAGACATGGCAAAATTGTGGAGGTGGCGATATTTAGTGGCAGCATCTCTCATATCTCATGAAGCAGAAGTCGGAGTTCAGCCAGATAATAGTAAATTTCAAAAAGATATCATTGCCAGCCTAGCTCCCTTTTTTCTTTTTAGGTACCCATGTTTTCCTAATGATATCGGGCCTTGCACAGTTCCTAAAATTCCAATTTATTTTTTGTTTCTGTTCTGTTCTTTCGTGTGATGCCTTCATACGTCTGTATGTTGTGATGTTTTTTTTCTTTTTGTTAATAAATTTTAATTTGGTATTCTTGCAGTGGGTGCAAACTACCAGTTAGCTGGATTTAGGTTAGATGACGAAGCCGCAACTGATGTTTTTGAATCCACGCGTTCTCTTACCCTTTATAATTAAGAATATTTGGATTAAGGCCGTGGGAAGCCTAGTGGTTAAGGCATCGGCTTCGGGATCGGAGGGTCCCGGGTTCGATTCCCGACACCGCTAAAGAACCGCCGAGTATATGCGGAGTACCTGCTCGTTAAATCTGTGGGTCCGAAAGTCCTGTGCTTGGTCATGGCGCAGTTTACCATGGGTCCAGGTGTCTGGAGACTATTTCCATCCCCTTCAGAGACATGGCAAAATTGTGGAGGTGGCGATAGATAGTGACAGTATCTATCATGAGGCAGAAGTCGGACTCCTGCCATTTATGGGCCTCACTTTCTCAGGAGCCCATTTGCCTCGAATCCTTATGGAGCTTGGGTATCCAAGTGGCACACGACAACAACAACAACAACATTTGGATTAAAAAATCAGTTGTGGTGTACCCTAAATTAAAATTAACTAAACTGGTAGATCGCATTCTGCAAGAATAGCTTGAATTTTTGTTAACCCTTTCTCTCCATTTGGCAGGTGGGCCGGCGGGTTCGTGAACTGGGGGTACCCGCTGCGCGTGCGCCACATCACTACGGGCCGCTACCTGGCCTACAACGAGAACCGGGAGGTCTACCTGGTCAACAAGAACGAGGCATCGGTGGCAGCAACCGCTTTCGGACTCAGGCAGACCAAGGTAAGGCAACATTATTTAGGGAACCAAGCATGCTACCAAGAGACGCTTGTTTGAACTAGCGTCCTTTGGTTGCTAGGTTCTCTATAATGTCAGGATAGCTTTTTATTGCGGCAATACTGCGGTGAGATAGCCTTTTTTCCCATCAATATTCCTGACATTATTAGAGAACCAAGCAACCAGCGTGTTTTTACAACCAACCACAGCGTTTGGAGAAGCACATTTCGGTTGCTAGTTTCTCTATAATAACGGAAAGCAAAAAATAGAAAAATTCAGTTTATTATTAGTACTACGTAAAATTACTGTATTCATTACTGATCAAATTTTCTAGTGATGTTCCTTAGAGGCCGTTCCAATAAGCACATGTTTTTGGTCATTTGACCAATGCCCCTTGACAGCAAAGATAAGCAAACCTTAGAACCCGACTCATAATTACGTTAAAAATTTCCCGACCCCTCCCCCCCCCCCAAAAAAAGGCAAAAAAATGCTTAAAATTTTTTACCTAGTTCTTTTTCGTAAGATTTATTCGTGGTTGAATTTCGAAATTATTTTTGCAAGAAACAAGGCATTTTCGAAAATGAGGTGTTTGTAAAATCTCTAACGTAGCATTAATCCTACGCCTCGTGAACCCCCTCCAGGGCCCGACTTGCAAGTTTGGGGGCCCAGGGCAAAATAACCATTTTTGGGCCCAAACGTATCCTAAAATAAATCTGCTTAATCAAAATAGCAAAATGTAAATACAGCTATCGTATACAAAATATTTAAGTGATTTAATTAGATAAAATCATTAACTGATAAAATAAGATAAGCTATGCAAAAATGCATATTGAGATTAAAAAACGTTTTTCGAATTTAATTTCAACCTCTTTCGAATTTATAGAGCTTGTGGTGGACTCGAACCCAAAAGTTGAACCGGTGGACTCGAACCTGACTCTATACGTAACTTAGATGTGTATGTGCTAATTTAAGGATTTACCTTCTTAATGGATCTCTGTTGTTGTAACTGAAGTTGTAACTGTGCACAACATTATATATAGTGTTTCGGTTGTGATGTGGTCTTCTCCTTTTTCCCGCACGTGGCGGTATTTTTTAGCCCTTTTGGCCTGCATAATCTTTTAGTAATATGTTGTTGTTGAATAAAGTTTAATGTTTTTTACAATATATTTAGTGGTCATTCAACATTAGGCTCTTTAGCCTTAATCACTAAATATTGGTGACCTTTTCCTGTGAGAGATCGCGCCCAACTGAAAGTAGCTTTGATGATGCCGGTGTAGAATTATTCGTAATTTTTGTTTCAAAATTTCCCCTCGCCTGTGCTGTGCCTTGTTTCCCACGTCCACTTAGGCCTACCCCTTGAGATATATTTGATCCTTTCCCTTGACTTCCAGTATGCCTCCTCCTGTCACGGTAGAAACCGCTAACCCTACTGCGGTAGAAACCGCAACACCTGTTACGGTCGATTCTCAGGTCGCTCATGTGGCAATTAAACCACCTCCCTTCTGGAAGAGCAACCCAGCTCTTTGGTTCGTACGCTTAGAAGCTCAGTTCGATCTCGCAAATATTACTGTTGACTCTACTAAGTTTAACTATGTCCTTTCGTCAATTGAGTCGGACATTCTAGATTCGGTCAGTGACTTGGTACTAAATCCTCCCGTCGATGATAAATACAAGTCCCTTAAAAAACGTCTAATTGATGTACATTCAGAAAGCGAAGCATCGAAATTTCGAACTCTTCTTCATGGTCTAGATTTAGGTGACCAACGACCCTCACAGCTCTTGAGTCGCATGCGTTCGCTTGCTGGGGATAACATAAAAGAGTCCCTATTAAAGTCCTTATGGCTTGGGTGCTTACCTATTGGAACTCAGACAGTCATAGCTGCTCTTAATGGAAACTTAGATAAGTTGGCTGATGACGCGGACAAAATTAACGACCTGCCTTCCTACCAAGGGATCAACTCCGTTGCCGCTGCATCGGGGAATGGGACCTCAAAGTTAGAGCTACAGGTGGCGAGCCTGACTGAACAGGTTAGTAAGTTAACCGCAATGGTACAGCGTTCCCGTAGCCCGGAACCCAGTCCCAACCACTTTCGCAGACGCAGAGACTCCCGGAATCGTAGCAGCTCCCGGGATAGGTTCAGGAAGTATCTAGAGCCGTCCAACGGTAATTGCTTTTACCATACCAATTTCGGCAAGGATGCCAGGAAGTGCATTGCCCCATGCTCTTTTTGTTCGGAAAACTAGGTGGGCGATCGTCAGTTGGCCAGGTTCCCGATCGCCTCATTAACAGAGTTCTATTGGCCGACTCTTCATCTAAGATGACCTTTTTGGTGGACACAGGCGCGGACGTCTCAGTAATCCCAAAATCCTATGCTCCCCATGCTAAAGTTCAACCGGACTTGACTTTGTACGCTGCAAACTATACAAAAATACCAACCTTCGGTACAAAGCGGATCATACTGGACTTGGGCTTACGACGCCGATTCGCTTGGTCTTTTGTAATTGCAGAAGTACGTCAACCAATCATAGGAGTTGATTTTTTAAGACACTTCGGGTTACTAGTAGACGCAAAAAATCACAAAGTTATCGACGCCCAGACCAAAATGTCTTCTAACGGCAAGTCTCTAACCATTGGTTCTGTGCCAGCTAACTTAGCAATACTAGTAGGTAATTCTAAATTCGATAACGTGTTAAGTCAGTATCCAGAGTTAATCAACCCCTCACAACCAGTGAACTCTGATCGGAAAAATGAGGTTTTTCATCATATAGAAACCAAGGGCCCGCCTGTGTTCTCAAAGCCCCGTCGTCTTGCTCCTCACATTTTAAAGGCAGTCAAAAAGGAGTTTGCCCATCTCATGTCTCAGGGAATTATCCGACCGTCAAAGAGCCCCTGGGCGAGCGCCCTGCATGTGGTAAGAAAATCTAATGGCGAATATCGCCCTTGTGGTGATTACCGTAGACTGAATGCAATCACTGTACCTGATCGCTATCCTGTTCCCCACATACAGGATTGCACTCAAAGCTTGTCTGGGAAAACAATATTTTCCACCCTCGATTTGGCAAGGGCGTACCACCAAATCGCAGTAAACCCTTCTGACATTCCCAAGACTGCAGTTACCACACCCTTTGGCCTTTATGAGTATACTGCCATGCCTTTCGGCCTTAGAAACGCTGGCCAAACTTTCCAGAGGCACATACACCAGGTGTTACGCGATCTTGATTTTTGTGTTCCCTACTTCGATGACCTGCTCATAGCTTCCTCTTCAGAAACTCAGCACCTTGATCATCTGCATCAGGTCTTTTCTCGCTTGAGGGAATACGGTCTAAAGCTAAACCCTGGAAAATGTGTATTGGGAAAGGCCTCGGTGAAGTTTTTGGGTTGTCTGATAACTTCGGAAGGAGTTAAACCACTTCCTGATAAGGTTGACGTCATTGCCAACTTCCCTAGGCCTGATACTATTTCTCAACTCAGGCGTTTTTTGGCCATGTTGAATTTCTACAGACGTTTTTTGCCTCATGCAGCCGAAATACAAATACCCCTTAACAAGTTACTCGCGAATTGTAAAAAGAACGACAAACGCCCGGTAATTTGGAATGAGAAGGCGGAAAACGCGTTTTCCCAATGCAAAACAGCGTTAGCTGAAGCTACAACTT
This sequence comes from Tetragnatha versicolor, assembly GCA_024610705.1. Classification (NCBI taxonomy): domain Eukaryota; kingdom Metazoa; phylum Arthropoda; class Arachnida; order Araneae; family Tetragnathidae; genus Tetragnatha; species Tetragnatha versicolor. The sequence continues at coordinate 317,664 of JANDEH010000035.1, read as the reverse complement.
TAGCTTACCATGGCCCTGAATCGCAGATATGTTTACTTGTGGATGCCTCGAGTACAGCAGTAGGAGCTGCTTTGAACTGCTTAACATCAAAAGGCCCCAGACCAATTGCTTTTTTTTCCCGTAAGCTAAGTCCCTCGGAAACAAGGTATAGCACATATGACAGAGAACTTCTGGCTGTTTATTTGGCTATTAAATACTTTCGGCAGCAGCTGGAAGGTCAAAATTTTACTATTTTCACGGACCATCGTCCGTTAATTTTTGCATTTTCTAAAAATTCTGATTCTGTTTCCCCACGTCAGTTAAGACATCTTGACTTCATATCACAGTTTAGCACGGACATAAGGCACGTGTCTGGCACTGACAATGTTGTCGCTGACACATTGTCCCGAATACAGCAAATAAAGGAGGTTCCCCTGGACTTCCATGAATTGGCTGCCGCTCAGAAGGATGACGCAGAACTGCAAGCTCTCCTGGTTGATGATAGATGCTCACTAAGGTTTCAGAAGTTGTCTTTAGCAAAAGACCTCGAAATTATTGGTGTTGAAACCAATAATAGGATCCGACCCTATGTGCCCTTGCGGTTTAGGAAGTCCATCTTCAGGTCTCTCCATAACCTGTCACATCCTGGCGTCAGAGGTACCAAGAGGCTGGTCTTGGAGAAGTATGTCTGGCCGTCTGCATCCAAAGATGTCGCGGAGTGGACTCGATCCTGCTTGGATTGTCAAAAATCCAAAGTCACGCGTCATACTGTTAGTCCGATTCAGCCTTTTCTTCCACCATCTGCTAGGTTCGACCACGTCCATTTGGACTTAGTGGGTCCTCTACCACCTTCCAATGGATACTGCTATCTGTTCACCTGCATAGATAGATTTTCAAGATGGCCTGAAGCAGTTCCCATCTCCGACATCACCGCCGAGACCGTCGCCAGAGTTTTTGTGTCTAACTGGGTGTCCCGCTTCGGGGTCCCTTCCGTGGTCACTACAGATCAGGGAAGACAATTCCAGTCATCTTTGTTCTCAGCCTTGACGAGATTGCTTGGGATAAAGAAGATCCGTACCACACCTTATCATCCAGTCAGCAATGGCTTGGTTGAAAGGTTTCATCGTTCGCTGAAACAGGCTCTCAAGTGTCACGACAACATCAAATGGTCGGACACCCTGCCACTTGTCCTGTTGGGTCTCCGCTCTGCCTTCAAAGAAGATCTCAAGTGTACGGCTGCCGAGCTTGTGTATGGATCAACCTTGCGACTACCAGCAGATTTCATTTCTCCAACTCCGATGACTGGCGAACAAGACCCAGCGGCCTTCGTCCAGCATCTAAAGACCACCATGCAGTCTTTAACTCCAACGCCAGCATCTGCTCATGGTCAGTCGAGGTCTTTCGTCCATCCAGCTCTGTCCGGTACCACCCATGTCTTCGTGCGCCACGGAGGTGTCAAAAAACCCCTCCAGCCACCCTACGATGGCCCGTTTGAAGTGATTGAGCGTTCGACCAAGCACTTCAAGGTTCTGATCCGTTCAAGACCCACTACCATCAGTGTGGACCGCTTGAAGCCATGTTTCATGACCGTTGACGGCGCTACCCCCTACAAAGCGGTCTCCAGAACATCACCAACATCAACGGATTCCTCATCTACTTCCCTTTCCACAAGACCGTCCGTAGATGTCAAGGACACTCCAGTTTACACCCGTTCTGGTAGGAAAATCAGATTTGCCCCTTGCTACACCTGACCTTCCGTGCCTTTGGCACTGGGGGGGAGTAGTGTGGTGGACTCGAACCCAAAAGTTGAACCGGTGGACTCGAACCTGACTCTATACGTAACTTAGATGTGTATGTGCTAATTTAAGGATTTACCTTCTTAATGGATCTCTGTTGTTGTAACTGAAGTTGTAACTGTGCACAACATTATATATAGTGTTTCGGTTGTGATGTGGTCTTCTCCTTTTTCCCGCACGTGGCGGTATTTTTTAGCCCTTTTGGCCTGCATAATCTTTTAGTAATATGTTGTTGTTGAATAAAGTTTAATGTTTTTTACAATATATTTAGTGGTCATTCAACATTAGGCTCTTTAGCCTTAATCACTAAAAGCTTATATGCACTTTTGGGGCCCCCTTGAAATGGGGGCCCTGAGCAAGTGCCCCAAATGCCCTCCCGGAAATCAGGTTGTGACCCCCTCCCCCTCAGGTGTTTACGGAACATTTGAACGGCCCTTTAATGATAATGCGACTGTAAAGGGATGGAACATCCATGGTAGAATTATTCTACCTTTTTTTACCATTAATATGATTAAGAAGGGGGTTTGTTGAAATCAGGCCAGGTTCCAGCACGGCTCCAAGGGGGGGCACTTTTCCAGACAAGATCCCCTTGTAGTATCATCTGGGGTATGGGGGTCCTCCCCCAGGAAAAATTGAAATTTGACGTGTAAAAGTAGGGTTTTAACTCAATTTTAGAAACGTTTTGAGTCTAAGGGGGGTGTTTATTTCCTAAAAATTCAGTGTTTATTTCCTAAAAATAAACACTGAATACCCCATTTTCATACTAATGGGGGGTATGGGGGTCCTCCCCCAGAAAAAATTTTGAAATTAGACCTGTAAAAGTTGGATTTTTACTCATTTTGAGAACCTTTTTGGGTCTCCAAAGGGGGGGCATTTTCCAGGGTGCCACCCCCCTGGATCCACCACTGGTTGAAACTGAAAAGAAGAAGGTTGATTTGACCTTTGTTGTTTAGGACGACAAGAAGATCGTGCTGGACGAGAAGGAAGAGGAAGTGCTGGGGTCTCCGCTGGTCAAGTACGGCGACACGACCGTCTTCCTGCAGCACCAGGAGACGGGACTCTGGCTCTCCTACAGGACATACGAGACCAAGAAGAGGGGAGTCGGAAAGGTCGAGGAGAAACAGGTAACATGCTGTTTTTTTTATAACGTATGGAAACAGACGACGATATACTGTCTGTCTATCACAAAAAGAGCTCTGGCCGTCGCTAGTTCACATAAGCGGTCATAAGGCTTTTTTTTAATTTTTGTTTTTATGATCTAAGAACATTTTTAGTCATTTACCTAAGTCATAAAAATACAAATTTATGATTTTTCATGATCGTTATTCATGATCGTGATCTCGACACCATACCACCGCTCATGTGAACTAGCCACAGCCAGAGCTCTTCTTGTGATAGACAGACAGTACTATGCTGTTTTATATTCTACGTTTCATATCATGTCATATATTCGTTGTGCAGGGATAAGTGTTTCAGGTCTTCTAGGGGAGGTAGTACATCAAGACGAACAGGAATTGGACTAGGTTAGAAAATGTGGGGCATTTATTTACATAAAAACAATTCGAATGGTGTAAAAATCTTATGATGCTGTTTATTCTATTCAAAAACAGCAATAAATCAAGCAACCCATGTATACAAGCGGGAATACAAGTACCCCCAATTGAGTTTATCATGTATTTTGTGAAAACCGCACCATATGGTTTCGTGATTCTCTATAATGCAAAGTAGATTAAAAGTTGTTGCTTGTTGCATTCAGGTTTTGCATTTCAGCCATGATAATCGGGGTTTTTTTAAAAAAAGGAGGAATTCTCTCTTCCAGATTAATCTTTCTTTAAATTCTAATTCAAAGCTATATTTTGCCAACTTGTTGGGTTTCCTAGCGGTATCCACTAGAATTGAATCGTCAGTTTGAAGAAGGGAATAAGTCCAAAAACCAAGTTTTGAGAAAATCGAAAAAAACTGTATAAGTAATAGAATTTTCGTTGTATAATCACCAAATTTTTACTGGAAGTTCACAACCCTATTTAGAAAACAGAGCAACCATCAAAACAATTATAAGTATATTCAAAAATATTTTACAGTCAAAATAAGTTGATGGACTTATTCCCTTCTTCAACCTTATGAAATTTTTCTGATGAAAAAATCTTAAAAAACCCTTAAATTCACATTTAAATTATATTTCTCCTTAGTTTACACCACAAAAGGGTGAAATAAAAGGAACAAGACAAATACAATTCAAAATTATAGTGAAACTGAGTTATTAGAGCAGTATCAATGGAGTGAGTGAATATGAATGGAGTTAAACATTCCCTACATAAAAAAAGTTTGAAAAAATTTTAAATTAAAAGAAAAGGTACTATTCCAGAATCCCGGCGCAAGCAATAAAGTCGCCAATAAGGATGCAACCAGCGCCAAACGGAATATAAATAACAACAATGTCATTCCATGAAACTTTTTATTTAAAAATTAAACACTCAAATAATAATGTTTTAAACTATACTTACCAGTTTTAAACTTTTAAATTTCGTTGAAATATATATTTTAAGATTATTAATATGATTTTTAAACAGAATTATATATAGTTTTTCGTTTAATAACTTGTTATTTACAAATTTACATGTAACAATGGGGTAAGCAGATCTCTTTTTGAGCAGAAATAAAGCTATTTTTTAAAAATAGCTTTATTTCAGCTATTCAGCTTTCTGTTTTGGGAGGCGATGTGTGAGCTGTCGCCAAAAAATCTGCTTGGCGAGATTTGCGCCGGCTTTCTAGAGAAGTACCAAAGAAAATTTCATTTTAACTTCTTTTACATCTCAAAGAATAGGAAAAGAAAGACAACTTAACTTTAACTCCAAATTAACTTGAAAAATACAATGAATGGACATCGATTTCACAACTTCAAGGGGCGATATCTCCCTATAGGGATTAGTTATTTTTCCCCTCTTTTCACCCATGTGTAGAGCAAAGCTTGGAGATTGTTTTGAGCACAAAAAGTCAATTTGTCATTTTTAGGACTTATTCCCTTCTTCAAACTGACGATTCAATTATATTGATCCAAGAATGACAAAACAAGAGGTTCAAAAGCTAAAAAACCTATACGTTCATCGAAAAACCTAAAATAACCTGGATGAAAGAAAAATAAAAGGTCTCGGCTCTGACCATAACAATAATGAATCATTCTAAATTTTGTTACAATAACATTTATATACTATTACAAAATATAATGAGGAAGTTGCATGATTTTTTATATTTTTTTAATCGATTCTTTATGCCAAAATAAGCAACTACCCAAAATTTGATGCCGATCGAGAAAATGTTTGATTGCCAAAAAAATTACAAAAATCCCCTTTTTCAAAGCGTGCGAAAACACTAAGAGTTTGGGATGTGACGTCATCATACGGTGACCATTGTTGGAAAGCAATGGATTTGATGGTAGGATTGTTGACGTCATCGTACATTTTAAACAATAAGCGTTTTCAGTCACGTGTTTTTTTTCTCCACTTTTAAATTAAAATATTTAATTACCTGTACATTGAAAAACTGACTAGATATTTCATTTTACCATACAAAAAACCATACGGAGCACTTGAATGTTTATGAAAATCTCACACATGCAACTTCTTTATAGCCAACTCACAGAAGACGGGAATTCTTCTCTTGCTGGCACTTATTACAGATGGGGGTCCATCAGTATTTAACAGAACTTGCGTATTCCAACTATAGGCAAAGTGAAATGGATATTAAAAAGAAGGCTTTCTCTTGTTAGGCAATCATGTCTGAGGAAGGCAAGATGGACGACGGTCTGGAGTTCAGCCGATCGCAAGAAGAGGAGTCCCGCACTGCCAGAGTCATCCGAAAGTGCTCCTCCCTATTCAACAAGTTCATCACGTGAGTCCTCATTCCTTATTCTCTGCTATTCATTAAATAAAGTATTCAGTTACAAAAAAAATTTTTCTAGTCCTTAGTTAGTGATGGGCAGGTATCGATACCAAATACTTAAGTACTCGATACCTATAGGTATCGAGTGTATTCGATACCCACAAAAGTATCGATACTTTATTGACATATTTCGTTTTAAATTTTTCAATGAAGTAATCTCCTACTGTAGATCAAACGCAGCCTGTTTCCGTTTTCATTTTGCAACGCTCAAACCCAAGTCATCCGCGAGAGAAATTTGACGCGGCTAGGTTTTTCCCCCGCCAAATCCTTCGCCTCTATCCACCTCCCGTAGCTACGGGGCTTTTTGATGGATCGCTTTCAGTTTTTTGAATATTAGTCTGATTATGGATAGGCCCTAAAAAAATTGTCCCTTCAGGTTCATTTCCCGACACTGAAAAAAAGTACTCGATACCTAAAAGTACTCGATACCTATAAGTATTCGATACCAAAGTATTCGATACCAAAAAGTATTCGATACCAAAGTATTCGATACCTAAAATTATCCATTTTGCCCATCACTAGTCCTTAGGGGGTCGTCTTCATATTAAACGATACGTTAACTTTTTTTTAAATGGGGATCCCCAATTATTATGAGGTATTCTGAAAGGCCATCCCTCCAAACCATTAAATACTTAGTTTCTTCCAGACTGATTCACAAAATTTTTTTTTTCGATAACATTTTTTTCTTTTAAAAATCGTGTAATATTTTTATGGTAATCAATTCTGGTAGTAATTTTATGTAGAAAGCCAAAATTTCAATCGATTTTATCAAATAGTTTTTGATAAAAACGAACTTCATTCTTAAGGGGCGGTAAACCGTTGCCGAATACATACCTTGAATGATCTTTCTCGTTCGTTTTTATCAAAAACTGTTAAATAAAATCGATTGAAATTTTGGCTTTCTACATAAATTACTACTAGAATCGATTACCATAAAAATATTACACGATTTTAAAATTTAAAAAACAAACAATTTTACTAAAAAAAATTGTGAATCAATCTGGATGAAACTAGGTATTTAAGGGTTTGGGGGATGGCCTTTCAGAAAACCTCATAATAATTGGGGGTCCCCATTGAAAAAAAAAGTTAGTATTTCGTTTAATATGAAGACTCGAAAATGTTTTTGGTAACAGAATGCTTTAATTAATGAATATGACACCTCCTTTGTCTTCCAAACCTAAGTGGTTCGACAGAAATCGCAACTGAGTCGTTTTTCCCTCCAACTGTTAATGTAAATATGTTACGGGCAATGTGATGAATCGGGCATATTAATAATGCCCAAAGTGGAGTAGGCAATGTGATAAATTCAATGGCATTTATCAATGAAATTTATCACTTTGCCCGTAACATATATACATCTTTATCATACCCACTTGTCTCGTGCAGGGGCCTGGATTCGTTGCAGAACAACGAGGCGGTGGCAGCGGGGGTGGTTCGTCAGTTCACGGGGGCCGACCTCGAGGAGGTGATCCACTGTCTCGAGGATCTCATCGCCTATTTCGAGCAGCCAGAGGACGATATCGGTAGGTGACACACCCCAAAAATTCTGTTTCTAGCTAAAATAATAATAATAATTTAATGATACTCTCAAAAGAAATCCAGCTACAGCACTGGTTAAAGCAGTGTATCCCAACGTGGGGCGCACGCCCCCAACGGGGGGCAATATGATTTTCTAGGGGGGCAATTTGAAAATTGTCAACCAAATTGCCCCCCAGGCAGCGGCGGATCCATGGGGGTGGCACTCTGTAAAATGCCCCCCCCTTGGAGACCCAAAAAGGTTCTCAAAATGAGTAAAAACCCAACTTTTACAGGTCTAATTTCAAAATTTTTCCGGGGGTGGAACCCCATACCCCCCATTAGTATCAAAATGGGGTATTCAGTGTTTATTTTTAGGAAATCCCTAAAATTTTGTCATTTTGCGTCAAAAAGTAAAGGTAATAGTGTTGAATTGTGCCCCCCTTAGACTAAAAGCGTTTCTAAAAATTAATTAAAACCTTACTTTCATACCTCAAATTTCAATTTTTTTTCTTGGGGAGGACCCCCATACCCCCAATGGTACCACGAGGGGATATTTTCTGGAAAAGTGCCCCCCCCCCTTGGAGCCGTGCTGGATCCGCGCCTGCCCCCCAGGTGGGGCATGGACCACCAGGTTTTATTTAATTTTCAAGAAGGATTTAAAAAAAAAAGACCTGGGGGGCATGGAAAATTTAGAAAGGCTTCGGTGGGGCATGGACCGAAAAATGTTGGGAAACACTGGGTTAAAGCATAAAAAATGTGATATTTAAACCGTAATTTTATGACCCTTAAAATAAGTTAAAACCTGCATTTAAAAGGTCAAATTTCTAAAATTTTTATGGGGGAGGACCCCCAGACCCCCCTTTTTAGTGAAAAGTAACAAGCGGTTTATAAAAAAATTGGGACAGAAGTTAATTAGTCGATTCAAAACCCCCTTAAGATTGTTAAACGAGGTCGAAAAAAAAACGATTATGTTTGGGATAGCCGACAAACAGAATCTATGTACTACTAAGTATTTGTTGGTAACTATGTGGCCCATCCTTGCCCGTCCTGCGAACGATGCCACAGAACGGGGCATATCCCTGAAGATCTTAGGGTCATCTGGGGAGCCCTGGATACTGAGTGCTCCTTCCATCCAGGACAAGTTTATTGTTATTCTGTGCCACCTGTTGTATAACGCTTGCATAATAATAATAATGAAAACTTTTTCCTCCTCAGAACACGAAGAAAAGCAGAATAAGCTGAAAGCTCTCAGGAACAGACAGGACCTTTTTCAAGAGGAGGTATTCACATCATTTTCTGTCTTCTTATAAAACCTATACGCAGCAAAATACTTACTCTATAAAAGGGTCAGTTGCGGCTCGTGAGGTGATTAACACACACAGAAATGAAATTTGCACTAGGTAATATAAAAAGAGAAGAATTTTTATTAGGGGACATCCACAAATCACGTGAGGTGTTTTTTCCAAAATCTGGACCCCCCCCTCTCCCTTGGTGAGATTTATTGAGATTTTGCTGGATCCCCCCTCCCCCCCACGTGAGATTTACCTACAACCTTTAAAAATAATTTTCTATCCTATTCGTTTGCATTTTGTGCTTCACAGAACCTAAAACTTTTCCATTATTAATGATGTGGGGGAAAAGGACATTATTCGACCTAAAAATCACCACTGTATCTTATCTGAGGGTATTATTCCTTTCTCTTACTTAAAAAAATCGTTTAATTTCTAACTTAAAAAGTTGACGTGAGATTTTAATCAACCCCCCTCCCCCCTTGGTGAGATTTTTCCAAACCCCCCCCCCTTTTGACCTCACGTAATTTATGGATGTCCCCTTATGCACCAATATAAAAATCAAGAAATTTTTTTATAAGCCTTAAAGAGAGACATAAGAGGGTAAGTTTTAATAAATGTTATAAAAAAGTGATAAATTATATAATTGAAAAATCTGTGTAAATTTTCCCTCACTATACTTCCTGAATTTATTAAATTTAATTGGATTATAGTTACTAAACTCAGTTTTTTAGGATACAATACCGTAGATTACTTACGCCTTAGAAATACCTGTAATGAATCTTGGCACCTCTATTTTTTTGCAGAACTTATTAATTATTAGCAGGATAATAAAATTTTACCGTAATGTTCTTGTTATTTTCCATTACTTGGAAAAAAATGGGCAACTTACTGCCGTATTCACCGGTAACCTGACCGGCGGTCTGGTCAGGAAACCATGGTTACAGCCTCTAATTGGTGGAAAAATAATTCAATATTTTCCTTCCACCAATCAGAGGCTGTAACCATGGTTTCCTGACCAGACCGCCGGTCAGGTTACCGGTGAATACGGCCGTTAGCAGTCCAGTTCATCCAAGGAAAGTGCCAGGATTTTTTTTCTACAGTGGTAGGATGAACACCACAGTGGATTTCACTGTAGTATACACTAAGAGAAATGACAGTTTCAAATTTGAGTAAATCGATGTACTCATTTTGGTATGAAACTTTTCGTCTAAAACATGACCACCCAATGCTTTCAATTTTCAAACACCAGACATACTCAAATTCAAACAATTTAATAAACTCCACTCAAATTATGCTTTTTTTAGTTTATATTTGAAAATTGAAATATTTGGAATATTTCAAAAGAGCAGCATTAAGTTGGTGGGATAACCGTGTTACACAACGTTGTGACATCACACTCAACTAACTGGTCTACTTCCCGCGTCATAGTAACATTGCTATATGGTCATAATAACAGTAACAAATTGAACCCTCTTTATAAAAATGTTATGGAAGAATTAAAAATGAGTGTATGATGTTTTATTTTTGAGTAATCTGCTCATTTTCAAAAATGAGTATATGCATGTTTTCAAATTTGAGTTAATTTGGATCGGAGCCTGTTTGAGTGCGTGACGTACTCAGATTTGAGTAATTTTTACTCATTTTTGATTGAGGCTCATTTTAAGAGTGTACAATGTAGGATTTCACTATAGACCAGTGGTTCCCAACCTTTTGTGGCCCATCGCCCCCTTTCTAGGGGTTGACTAACACCTGTCGCCCCCTTTTCATTCTCATTGTATGTCTAATTTTAATTTGAAGTAAAGTGTAAGTAATAAAGAAATTTTATGTCTAGGGGGGCGTCCCCCAGAAAATTTTTGGAAATAAGACTCCAAAAAACAGGTTTTCAACTAGTTATGGTACTACACCTCTTCCGAATTTCGGACATAAATTTTTAGGTAGGATTTTTATTTTGATGAACTAAATATGAAAAAGTTTTGAAAAATTAAGTTCCAAGTACAAAAGGAGGGGTTTGGGGGTCCTCCCCCAGAAAATTTTTGGAAATAAGACTCCAAAAACAGGGTTTTAACTTGTTTTGGTGCATTAAGTCTGAATACAGTCAGTCAGTACAGTACTATTTTATTTTCCCCATCGCCCCCCAATCACCCCCCACTTATTTATCGCCCCCTTGATAACACAAATCGCCCACCTGGGGATGATCGCCCCCAGGTTGGGAACCACTGCTATAGACCTTTTAACACCTGTTTCCTGTATATAGGGTATATTGAATCTGATCCTGGAGACGATCGACAAGATCAACATGATCTCGAGCGCAGGGTACCTGGCTGCCTTCACCGCTGACGACTCTACGCAGTTGTGGGACGCAATCTCAGGATACCTTTACCAGCTCTTAGGTATATAACTACACACATTGGTGTAAACTCACAACTCTCAAGCGTCGCCTCCAACCGTGGACCGGTTTCGTCCTTGTTAGGACTATTATAACAACACACATTTGGGTTGGGTCGAACCGACTCAATCCAATACTTTATATGATTATAAAGAGTTTTCTCTTCATTTAGATTGAAAGCGAGCAAAACTTAAGAGCGAGTAAAATGGGTCTTATTTGATAAATAAACTATTCATAAATTTGAAATAAACCCTACAGTGCATACTGTTGCCATTTGGCAACACGACATTTTCCCCCATTTCCTACTCGAACTTCCATTTCCAAACGGCAACACCATGCAATAAGTACAATAGGTATAACATTTCATCGTATTAGCACTTTAGACTGCCAGTAGATCGCAGCAGGGGTACTATTTTGAGACATTTGTTTGTAGCTAGTGAGAAGAAAGTCAAGACACAGAAAATGCCAAAATAAAAGGACCATATAAATTAATATATAAAAAATTTCAGCTTCAAAAAAAAATTGTTTTGAAAAGATAAGTTGTTAAATAATATTTTTAGAGCATTTGGTTTTATTTCACTTCACAATTAATTTCACAAGGGGTACTCACCTAGGGGTAGACCTTACTTCCTCCGTGACCCTAGGACACGTTGGTTTCAAATAAAAGCCGCGAAACGGACTTTTGAAACATACCCTGTATATATTGCATGTACTAATTACATGTTTTACAGTTGTGACTTTTTGTTTTCAGCTGCTGTGATCAAAGGCAACCACACCAACTGCGCCCAGTTCGCCCAGTCCAACCGCCTGGACTGGCTATTCAGCCGACTGGGAAGCCAACAGGCAGCCGAAGGAACAGGTTGGTGTCATTTAACAAGTGGTTTAATGCCCATGTTTTTTAGTTATTGTACAGTCGAAGAAAAAAAAAGTGAGACAGTTCGCATTGTGAGCGAACTACTGGGGTTAGAAAGATACTGTAAACGCCAATTTTCATTATTTAACGTCTACTTTAAAAAAGCTATAGTTTATGTCCTTAGGGGGCCATCTACATATTAAACGAAGCACCAACTTTCGTTTTTCCTATGGACGACATCAAAGATTATTCCCGATTCTGAAAGAGCACCCCCTAAAACCCCCCAAAACCAATTTTCATGTCATTTGGTCGCCAAATAAAGCCAGGAGTGGGGGTTGAAGTTCGTTGAATTTACGTTGAAATCTCGTTTTTTACGTTGAATTCTCGATTTTGATCCTTACAACCATCAACCCCGCACGAGAATTCAACGTGAAAAACGAGATTTCAACGTAAATTCGACGAACTTCAACCCCAACTCCTGGCTTTATTTGGGGACCAAATGACATGAAAATTGGTTTTGGGGGGTTTTAGGGGGTGCTCTTTTAGAATCTGGAATAATCTTTGATGTCGCCCATTGGAAAAACAAAAGTTGGTGCTTCGTTTAATATGTAGATGGCCCCCTAAGGACATAAACTATAGCTTTTTTTAAAGTAGACGTTAAATAATGAAAATTGGCGTTTACAGTATCTTTCTAACCCCAGTAGTTCGCTCACAATGCGAACTGTCTCACTTTTTTTTTCTGCGACTGTACCTCTTCAGGCGCTATGATTCCAATTTCAAAACATTTTTTTTTAAATTTAAAAATATGTCAAAAAAATTTATTTTGTCATTTTTATTATACTAGGGGGCTCTGCCCCCTGCTCGCTATCGCTCACCAACCCCCGGAACTGCTTCGCAGTTCTCCGAAGATCGCTTCGCGATCTTAGCGAGCAGAGCTCGCTTGATTCATCTCAACTATCCAGTACAACCTGGAACTTGTCTGCTTATAGTCTGTTTATTTAGAATAGGCGCCTGAAACAGGATCAAAAACGCTCAACAATGCTTAATAACGCTCATCAGACAACTTCAATGACCGATTGTTTCTAAAGTATTTTAACTACTTCTGCTTAGGCTGACTTGTCATTGCAGAAGAAAATTTTTTCGACGATAATTAGAATAATATATGCTTCTAATACATTACGTCTCAGGCGCTAATTCTAAATGAGCAGAGTGTAGTTGATGATCATTTAATATCGAAACTTCTTATCTCTCAAACTTTTCTAAAACTTAATTCGGATCATTACCACGAAAATATCAAAATAAAACTATTACTGAAATATTCCTTTTTAAATTATCAATAATTTAATGGATAGGGGGCTACTGCCCCCTGCTCGCTTACGCTCACCAACCCCCGTAACTGCTATGCAGCTCTTTACAGATCGCGAAGCGATCTGTAATATCTGCAATCGATCTTTAGCAGAGTAAAGCACACTTCTCAAAAATCCTCTTCCTTTCATCGGCACAAATAACACTCAAAATAGCTAAATTATTAATTTCTCTAGTACTATTTCAAAAAATATCGAAGTAACTTTAAAAGATTATTGAACAAGTCTATACTATATCGCTTGCAAACTTAGAGCAAAAATGTGCACCTCAAAACTTTAAATTGAAATATCCGTGCTCGCGACAATCTAGTGAACAGGCAAATATAAAATATAAAAAAATTATAAACACGTCTGATAAAGACCTACTAAAACTATGAAAAAAAATGAAACTTTGATGCTTAATAATTCCAAAACTAATTAGAATTCTTGAAGGAATTAAACGGCAATCTCTTTCTAAAAAATAAGAATATAAGTGTTTAAAAAATCATATTGATACCGTGATTAGTTTTCATTTTAGATAGAAAAAAACGAAAAAGTGTCAAAAATTTCGAAAATTAAAAAATTAATTACTCTAAACCAAATTCGAAATTCGAAAAAAGGGCGACGTAGTGCACATCTTCATACTTCAGAGTATTAGGCTGCAAAAAATCATAGTTCTGCTGCTAATAGATTTTGCTGAACTGGATTACGCGGTGAAAAAAGAAAAACTTCAACTTTGACCTTAAAAATACCCCAGTTCTAATTATCACATCAGTTAGCTTTTTGTTTGAGAATGTGCCCCAAATATTCCTTTACAAACATTTCAAATTTCATAAATTTCTATCAAGTAGTTTTTGCGATATGAGAGTTCAAAGAGTTGAAAAATTAAATTTTCTGAAACAGCGGCGGCGGCAGCGGCGGCAGCGGCAGCGGCGGCAGCGGTGACAGTAACTTTTTTTTAATATAGAGAGATGTGGCCTACATGAATAAGGCAAAAAATATACAATTTTATACATAGTTATTTCTGGGCATTAGATGTTAAAAAAAACAATTGATTTACTAACATGATTTTAATGTTTTCGGTTGACAGTTATTCTCAAAAGAATTATTTTATTGAAGAGAACTTCTTTCTCTATTGATTCTTTTATTGAAGTGTAAAGAAGAGTTAAGAGTAAACAGCATTGGTAGGGGACATCCATAAATTACAGGGTTGCTAATTTTTTTGATTTTTTTAAAAAAATCAAAAAAATCGGATTTATTTTTTTTATTTAAATTGTGGAAGTTGAACATTTTTGATTTAAATCAATGATTTTTTTTAAAAAATCAAGTGATTTAAATCATGATTTAAATCGTGATTTAAATCAAGTTGATTTAAATCAAGCAACCCTGATAAATTACGTGAGGTGTTTTTTCCAAAATCTGGACCCCCCTCCCCCCAAGTGAGATTTACCTACAACCTTTAAATATAATTTTCTATCCTATTCGTTTGCATTTTATGCATCACAGCATCTAACACTTTTCCATTACTAATGATGTGGGGGAAAAGGACATTATACCGCCTAAAAATCACCACTCTTTAGGTATTATTCCTTTCTCATACTTACAAAAATCGATTAATTTCTAGCTTAAAAAGTTGACGTGAGATTTTAATCGACCCCCTCCCCCCTTTGTGAGATTTGGTGAGATTTTTCCAAACCCCTCCCCTCTTTTTGACCTCACGTAATTTATGGATGTCTCCTTATATCATACTATATCACTTATTTATTAAGGGTACAATGGACATTTAAAATCACTTTAAATATTTTTCTTTAATTTTGAAGCTATCGCTCTGAAATTTTTACATATTCGTGCTTGATATCCTAAACAACGTAAAAAGTTTTTTTTAGAAAAATCCATTGATAAATTTTTAATTTTTTTCAAAAAATTTAAAATATTTTTAAAAATTTTAAAATGTTCCAGGCGTCATAAATTTTATTATAACCAAATTTTTTTTGGTGTTTCAAATAGGTATTTTAGTGCCATTTAATAGTTAGTATAATTTAAACATTTGTGACTGTTAGATTTTAATATAGATCAAATTAAAGAAATTTTTTCATGATTTTGCTATTAAAAATCTAGTATTTTAGATTTTTTAGCAAAAATAATTAGCATATGATAATCAAACATACTAAATATTAAATGGCACTGAAATACCTATTTGAAAGACCATGAAAAATTTAGTTGTAATAAAATTCATGACGCCTGGAACATTTTAAAATTTTTAAAAAAATTTACATTTTTGAAAAAAAAATTTATCAATGGATTTTTCTGAAAATTTTTTATGTTGTTTGGGATATCAATCACGAATACTGAAAAATTTCAGAGCAATAGCTTCAAAATTAAAGACAAATATTTAAAGTGATTTTAAACCCTCCTTGTACCCTTAACAGACAACTCAAGACTCAGCTATGTGTGGGGATTCTGGAAATATATTACATAAAAAATCGAAGTTTTTCTTTTATGTTCAAAGAAAACGCCTAAAAATACCCTTTTAAAAATTCCGCCATCAGATTTCTTTTCTGGCTACACCACATAACTTAATGCTTTGGAATTAGAAATTTAGAAAATTTATCTCACAAAAAGAACAGTTAATTAGAGGTTAAACTTGTATTCTCAACAAAGACCAATAGATGACGCCACCGCTCAGTCTTGATTTATTTTGATGTTTCAATGATAGAACATTAAGATGCTTGACGGGTATCCTTTTTTGCTGAAAGATGGTTTTGAAATATAAAAGCTTTTTTTTCTCCAATATTAGATACAAAAAGAAAATAGCTATATTTTTCATTAAAAACATTTAACTATCTGACATCTGTATCAATATAAAATCCCGCATCAAATATTATTCATATTTATTCGATATTTAATGCTTAAAAATTAAATCCACAACATTATTTTTAATATGATAAAATTCGTAGGAACACGATGAATTGAAATTGAAGTCCAAGAACTGTTTTCTCTTATCACAGATAGATGACGCTAGCATACAGCATATTTTATTTATAAAAGTAATTTTCATGCTGCCATCTATCAAACAGCAGGAAAACTAATACATGCAATTCAATTACATTCAATTTTATTCAGGTTGTGTTTCATGGAAACAAAATATTTTACTGACTAAAATCAACTAAATATTATTCCAAAATTTCTAAAATGACTTATTCATTACTTAATTAAAATACGATTAATTAATTCATTAATTAGTTGTTTATAAATTTAGAAGTAGTTTTTAGGAGGAATTTTTCACCCTCTTATAAAATAAATATTGAACTTTATTTAAATTTTCTTAAACCGTTAATTTTAAAGGAACACTCATAACCAGTGGAATATCCAGAACTTTTTTTATGGGGGGGGCAAAGAATATTCAAAATCAAATTTAATCTTTTAAACGAACTTTCTTTTAAGAGGTGAGGAACTATAGGTTCTAAACAACTACCTAAGGGCGGTCTGGGGGTAGGGGTCCTCTCCCAGAAAATTCCCGGAATTTTTTCAGATTGTTTGAAGTACTACTACTGTACTTTTAAAAATTACAGAGGAAATATAAATTTTTTACCCTATACAACTTTTAACGGTACATTCGTATTAGCTCGTCCATTCGCCAACAGGGGCGATAAGTCGCCAAGTCTGGTAAACCCCGCAACACTACCGTTGATTCTGGTAACCCTGAAAAACGTAGCGAAATCACGCTCTTTCCGATCGCTGCGCAAGTGCGCGCAATTTGGATCGGTACGCCCATGGGTGAAATAACGTGTGCGCACCGCGCAGGTTGTTTTGAACGTAAATTCAACAGTGTTTACAAGGTAAGAACGAAGACTGCATTTGAAAGGTAGGAGTCTAAATGCTTTCGTGTTGTTCCACGGTGAACTTTGTTGCGCCATTTTGCCGAGCCCCAGAGTCTTTCAATGTTTTGCGTATGAACGCCGGTGGAAGGATCGCCGGTGGTAGGATCGACCATTTTGCAAGTAAGTTAGTGTCTTACCGAGTGATATCCGTAGTTTTGGTACATCCAAGAATACCGATTCCCTTTTATCTGAATCCTTACTGTTTCTGATACCCCCACAACGAGTTTGGTTATAGTTAGGGCAGGGGGGGTTTGGGGGGGGGGCGGCAGCCCCCCCCCAACCACAAGAAACTTTTATTTTTTATTTTCTGATGTTATAAAGATGTTTCTGATGTTAAAAATGTGTTTTTCGGCGATTCTGATGAAATCCCGTATTTTGGCGCGTTTTGGCGAAATTTGGCGAAGTTGGCGAAAACGATGGACGGGCTAATACGAAAGTACCCTTTTAACACTGAATAATACAATAAAATTAGGAGGCATTCCTCAAGAAAATGTTTGTAAATGAGGAAGTTGCATAATTTTTTTAAAAATTTTTTAATCGATTCTTCCTTGCAAAAATAAGCAACTACCCAAAATTTGAGGCCGATCGAGAAATTTTTTGATTGCCAAAGAAATTAACAAAAATCCCCATTTTAAAAGCGCGCGAAAACGCCAAGAGTTTGGGATCATTGTATGTTGACGTCATCGTACGATAAACATTGTTGGAAAGCAATGGAGTTGATGGTATTATTGTTGACGTCATCCTATAGTTTAAAAAATAAACGTTTTCAGTCACGTGTTTTTTCTCGACTTTTAAATTAAAATATTTAATTATACCTGTACTATTGAAAAACTGACTAGATATTTCATTTTACCATACAAAAAACCATACGGAACACTTGTTTGCTTTTGAAAATTTGACACATGCAACTTCCTTATTATTTTAATATATTTAGAATATAAAAAAAACCGATAAATATACTCTCACGCTTGTCTTTTAAATATGTTGCGTAAACAACCATCCTGAATCAAATCCGAAACCCGAACTACAAGCTCCGTTTTCAACAGCTGCCATGGAACATCTGCTCTCTCCCACCGCAGCAGCAAAACGAACGAGCGAATAAAATGGAACGGTCCTCTAGGCTGGAAAGTGCCTTCGGATAGACGGCCTAGTCAGTAAAACGAGCGAGCGAAAGTCAAGAGAGAAACCGAAACGAGCGCCAGATTTGGCAACGAATCGCTTTGCGCCATCCGCTCTCGCCTAGCACATCCACACGCTTTGAGGAAATCCGCGGAGCGACCGTTCGCCAAGCTTAAATCGCCAACACTTTTTTCTCGACATTGGTCGCTAAAACCGCGATTTCTCGCTCAAATATTGGTCAAAAGGAATCGAAAATGGCTCGAATAGAATCAGAAGGGTTCATACTACATAATGCAAGTGTTTTTTTTAGAAAATTTTTCAGATAACTGTACGAAATTACAGTTTAAAGTCGTTCCTTCCGAAAAAGAGCCGATTCAAAATGGACCGCTTTCCTCCGCAATCCGAGTTCTCCGATTCGCCGATTAGGGTTGCCAGTCACTAAGAACACGCCCCAAAAAAAGGGCGGAGCCACGTTTCGCCGAACTTGATTGTCGGAAAGTTTGACGAATGACGATCGATGACGACGTTCGACGAATGAAAAAAAGGAAGAGGCTGTACTCCCGCATATAGGCCGCCTATTATGAACAGTTTTTGTGGTTATTGGGTTCTTCCCTTATTCTGCTCATTAACAGCTAGTGTCAGGCTTACCATACGTCTGGAACAGTTTTTTCAGGGCTGTCCGAGTGCATAAAAATGTCCAGGATTTCATTAAGAAAAAATCCTGACCAAGCTGCTGTTTGAAATTAACTCAACCAATATTTGAATCAAACTCAGTGGTCGTTTAAATTCTACTTAAGCATAGAGGCGGATTTTTATTTGTGTATTTTTCCTCCTGAGTAGAAAGGTTAGGGGGGATCAGTGGTGTACGGTGTACCCGAAAAAAAATTTCTGATGAGAATATCGCAATTTCAGGGAAAAGAAGTAATAGCAACTTTAGTCTAAAGGAAAATTTCTAGATTTGGGGGGATATTTCATAAAATCTTCTATTATAGCTATGCCTCTGGAAGGATAAGTGATGTTTGGGACTGTATTTTAAAAATATCTAAACTTTTGTTGTATTTCGCACATTAATTCCCTTAATAACAGGAATTTGAAACAATTTAAATCTGATTTGAAAATAAAGTTAAAATATAAAATAAGTGGATCCGTGTCATCATAAGGGGGCCACCACAGATCAATCACCTCTCTGATCACACATTTAATTACTTTCATTTTTTTTACATGTTGCGTAGTTTTAGCTCACACCAGGGACGTTAGGGGCCATTCATTAATTACGTAAGGGTCCCGAGGGGGGTTTGGAAAAATCTCTACATACCCTTACTTGGTGGGGTCAAACCCATTCTTACGTTAGATTTTCAAAGTTAATGTAAACAAATTCCAATTAAACCCCAACAAAATAAAATTGAATAGTAACCCCAGAAAAACTTTAAAATGCTGACGATCTCTGTATATTATCGAAGCTTTAATTTAAAAAAATGAAGATGCATATGTACTTTTTTATTGGAGTAGCATTTAGTTAAGATAAAAAATAAAACTGTTGAATCCATCTTCCAGTTGTCGAAACAAAACAAAAGCAAAAAGAGAGAGAAATCTTTATTAGTTTTGGTTTCAACTTTTTTTTGTTGATCATTTCGTGCGCTAATGGTTGGCTTGGCACCATAGGTTTTTTACGCTTCAAGCCATTTCATTCCATTTTGAAAAACGAAATATTATACGGTATTTTGATATTATATCGTTTTTCTGCTGTGTGTTTTCAGGCATGTTGGATGTATTGCACTGTGTGCTGATTGACAGCCCTGAGGCTCTGAACATGATGAAAGAGGACCACATCAAGGTCATCATCTCGCTCTTGGAGAAGCACGGAAGAGATCCAAAAGTACTACAGCTCTTTTCTCACTATACTAGTACAAAAACTGATGTGCATAATCAACTGGATGTTTGGTGTGTTCTTAAAAAAGCGCACCTGCTATACCACGTTCGCACTGGCACAGAAAAAAGACCCTTTATTTTCGTTAGCACTTTGTTGTCATGGAAACAAAGGCAAAATCGCCCCATCTTTTGAAAACGGCGTTTGCACTGACAAGGGGCGAAAATAAGGACTTTACTGTGTGTAAACAATAACGGCATGATTTGTAAAATAATTAAAAATTTAATTTCTCTCAATACAACTTAAAACTAATGAATAAAATCACCAAAAATACAAGTAAAAATACATAAAAGATTATTAATTGACTAGTGAATTGATTAGTGTGTTTCCATATAAACAAAGTGCTAACGAAAATAGAGGCAAAAATAAAGGCCAGTGCGAACGAAGGGATTCTGATATACAGGGTGTGTCCCACGAGAAGTGGCCCAACCCCTTTTACTTTTGAACCCCTATAGATATAGTCATGAAAGTGGGGTCCATGCCCTTTCCTATGAGACAATTTTCAACGCCCTCTAGCGGAAACTTTAGAAGTTATAATTTTTATTTTAAAAACTATTTGAGATTTGTGAAAAAGTCAATGACTAGGCTGTAGAGCAGCATTGATTCAGTAGGAAAAGACACCTTAATGAAAAAAATATCTTGAATAAAACTCCTAAAACGCACGCTCAATTAGGTTGAATTTACGTAGTTTTTACCTCTTAAAACGCTCCTAACAAGGCGAAAATGAGAAATTTTCATTTTTATACTTAAGTAAATGACTAAAAGGATTCTTAGTTCATTAAATTGAAAAATTCTCATTTTCGCCTCGTGAGGAGCGTTTTAAGACGTAAAATCTATGTAAATTCAACCCAATTGAGAGTGCGTTTTAGGGGTTTTATTCAAGATATTTTTCTCTTTAAGGTGTCTTTTCCTACAGAATCGATGCTGCTCTACAACTTAGTCACTGACTTTTTTCACATACCTCAAATAGTTGTAATGGACTGTAAGGATGCACCCCACCATCCCTATTCGAAATATGCTTGTCTAGGGCCCCTCTACCTCCCCCACAATTATTGATGATTATTTCTGAATCTCCCTTTATATTGTTTTCTGTTGCTGCAGGTTCTGGATGTGTTGTGCTCTCTGTGCGTTGGTAACGGGGTAGCTGTGCGGAGCTCCCAGAATAACATCTGCGACAACCTGCTGCCCTCGCGCTCCCTCCTGCTGCAGACGAGACTCGTAGACCACGTCGCAAGGTCAGTTCATCGTCACATCATTCATCCAGAGCTTTAATTATATTAGCTCCCAAGCTTTTGTTGTATACAGGCTGTTCCATGATAAGTGTCCTCTCCCCCCTTTAACTTTTGAACCCCTACAGATATAGTCATAAAAGTGGTGTCTATGGGTACAGTCACCCTGTGCGCAGGGTCAGGCGTATCCCCCCGATCTATTTGTGTGGTTATTTGAGGTCACTATCACTGTATGGTTATTTGATATCCACTGCCCGATAAGATCCGCCTGTTGATACGCCTGATTCTGCACTCACGGTAACCGTGACCTAGAAGTATACAGTAAAGAGACTGCCCTATCCGCTGCGATAACTTTGCGCATTAGCTTTTACGTCCTATCTCTGATTAAAATGGGAAATTTTTATTTTTATGATTTGGGACATTTAGGTAAATGACTAAAAGTATTCTTAGGTTATAAAAAAATTAAAATTTCCTACTTAAATAAAAGATTGGACGTAAATTCTACCTAATTGAATGTGCATTTTAGTACATTTTCTGTACAAGGTGTCTTTTCGTACTAAATCGATGCTTCCCTACACCTTTGTAATTGACTAATTAAGCAAATCAATAGGTGTGCCCTCCTAGAAGTTATGAAACACTTATCTGAAACATCCTGTATATTAAATGGAGGGTTCAGAATAGAAGTGAACCAAGTCCACTTTAGCTACTTTTGAGCTACAGACGTTTTAAGTTAAAGCTTCATAGGAAAATTACATGTTAACGCAATAGAACTTGCTGCTGCCAAGCGGATATTATCAGAACTAGGACTTGGTTCATTATTGCACTGAAATTTTACATAGTTGGTGCATGTTATAGCGTTGCTAACTCAAAAATGACAAAAATTGGACTTGGTCCATTTTAATTCTGAGCCCTCCAAATGTAAACTCACAACTCTCAAGCAAGTACTAGTCTAGCAAGTACTAGTACTAGTCTAGACAAGTACTAGTCTAGCCGACTATAACTAAAAAAGTGGTGACCATTGATTTGTCCTCCACTCATCTGCTGGAAAGACAATGGCATTCCTAGGACAGATTTAATTTCAGAAAGGCAAACGAAACCGGTCCACGGTTGGAGGCGACGCTCGAGAGATGTGAGTTTACACTTATTGTCCGCTTAACCAGCGATAATGGTGGAATACTCCTTAGGGGACATCCATAAATTACGTGAGGTGTTTTTTTCAAAATCTGGACCCCCCTCTTCCTTGGTAAGATTTAGTGAGATTTTGCTGGACCCCCCCTCCCCCCCGTGAGATTTACCTATAACCTTTAAAAATAATTTTCTATCCAATTCGTTTGCATTTTGTGCTTCACAGCACCTAAAACTTTTCCATTATGAATGATGTGGGGGAAAAGGACATTATTCCGCCTAAAAATCACCACAGTATCTTATCTGTGCGTATTATTCCTTTCTCAAACTTAAAAAAATCGTTTAATTTCTAACTTAAAAAGTTGACGTGAGATTTTGATCGACCCCCCCTCCCCCCTTGGTGAGATTTGGTGAGATTTTTCCAAACCCCTCCCCCCCTTTTTGACCTCACGTAATTTATAGATGTCCCCTATACATCCTGTAGATAATGTAGATTGTTAAGCTTCACAAAAAATTAAGTCCAATTTATTGCCAGAAGTACTATGTATGGCTAATACTAAACGGTGTGTGTTCCGTTTCAGCATGCACCCCAACATCTTCGTGGGGAAGGTGGAAGGGTCTGCCATGTACCGCAAGTGGTACTTCGAGGCGATGGTGGACCACTGCGAGACCAAGTCGCACCTCGCCCCCCACTTCCGAGTGGGATGGGCCAACACGCGCGGATACGTCCCTTACCCCGGAGGAGGCCTCAAGTGGGGAGGAAACGGAGTGGGAGACGACATCTACTCGTACGGATTCGACGGAGCGGCCATGTGGGCAGGTATGTGAGAAAACATTTCTCTGGAATGTTGCACGAAGGACGGATTATACTACACCAGTGGTTCCCAACCTGGGGGCGATTGCCCCCAGGTGGGCGAGTTGTGTTACCAAGGGCACAAAAGGAAGGGGATATTATCAATGCTCCTGATCTCCCCCCGAATGCCCGAAGGAGCCTGATGGTCCTTTTGTGTGGTTAGCTTAGGTCAATTAGCGGACCAAAGATGTTCCCCTGCACATAAATCTTTCGTTTTGACAATCAACGGGAAAACGATCTCTAGCTGCGGTGATACCCCGGTTTCGCCGAATTCCGTTTTTCCTTCCCCCCTTGTCAAAAAAAATCCTTACTGTCCCCTCTACCCTCCCCCTTAACCACCGATATTTCCCTCACATTTCGGGATCGGGCAAAGAAATCGATTCTGGAGTAGAATCGAATGCATTTTCCCAATGGAAACCCTGTGGTGCACCGACCCTGTGACAGTTTTATGACTTGTAAATGTCTGACGCCCTTTGATATCCTGTCTTTTGTATTGGATAGATAGTGTACTGAGCCAATTAGTTGGTTTCTTAGAAAGCGTAGAGTTGAGGGGTGAAAAAAACCCATAGGGTGTCTAAAAAATACATTTTAATTTTGGGTTAGATGGCAAAATAAATAAAAAGTAACGCAAAATATTTAATAGTATTTAATTTATGATATGTACAACTAATTATGCAAATAGAATTAAATATCAGTGCCATTTACAATTTTTTTCTTATTTATAAAAATTATATAGATAATTTTTATTTAGTAGGTTGTTTTCGACAAAATACAACAGTAAAAACGCTATTGTCGTTGTTTTTGAATTCGAAATCTTGAAAACCTTGACTTATCACTGTTTTAATTTTAGAAATAATTTGTAATAAACTTGGTTTTAATTATTTTTGATTATCTTAAGTATATTCTATTCAATCAAAATAACCCTTATAATTATATTTTTCTTTTATTTTGAGTATTTATAAACATGGGTTTTTTAGGATACATGTTTTTTTTGTGTGTCAATTTGTAACGGAGAGTTGGAATTAAAGAAACTAAGCACTGAAATGTAGGGAAGGATTAGCCTTTACAACACAAAGGAGTTTCCTTAGTGTAATGGTATTTATAAAAATTAAATGATTGGGGAAGGAATTTTTAATGATCATGCAAGATCCCTTATTTGTTCAAAGAAATGTATTATCATTGAAATTCCTTCCCCGATCCCCTATCATCATTTTTCTAAATACTATTACATTCTAAAGAAACTCAATTCTTTGGCTAAAAGATTAATATTGCACTTTTAAAACTCACCCCACGGTTTAGCCAGTGGTTCAATTTCTATCAAATATTAGGAGTAAGTAGAACGGATACTGCTTTACCCCATGCAATAATTTTTTTTCATTTCATTATGTTTTGTTTCGTTTAACGGGCTTTATCAAAACAGCCTTTTGTAACGCTCTCGCACTACATTAGGTCCGATAGCTCTATAGCTGCGCCCCCTCATTCCTATTCTAAATAGCTTGTCTAGGTCACCTCTACCTCATCACCAAATATTGATGTTGAATTTTGAATCACCCTGTATAAAATATAAAATAAGTGTTGGGTATAAAATAAGTTATTGGGTGAGAATACAGGGACCGAGAAAAAAATTTTCCCTATCAATATTTTAAAGGGGTAAATGGGCCCTCCATTGATAATGGAGTTCCATTACACATTTAGAGCAGTGACAGAAACTTCTATAAAAGAGGTATTTAACCAAAAAAATTTAAGTTTTTTTGCAATGAATATGATTATTTCTGAACTCAATGCAAATTTTTAAACGTTTGTGCTCCCTTAAAATGGTATTTTTTAGGTTTTATTGAGAGATATCGGTCTAATTATCATTTTTGGCAAGTTTTAACTTCTACTTCTTGGTCATTTTTGGTGAGTGGTATCTTAGGGTTAACCATGTTTTAGTGGGTCTCACACATGCCTAATTGCGTTTGGGTCTGGGAACCTGAAAAGTAACTTTATGCTTTCAATATCGTTACTTATGAACAACTTTGAAGTAGTGAAATTGTGATTTTCTGCAGCTTTTTAACTAATAAAGAGAAATATTTGACCCTAGGGTCTTCTAAAAGATGTATAAGGGACATGAGAGCACAGGTACGCAATTGCAGATATCAGTGAAAATTTCTGTGTTTAAGGGGTGCTGAAACGGCACAAAGAATTGCATAGTTTCACAGAAAGGAAATCTGTTATTAACGTTCAAAAAAAGAAGCATTTTTAGTGTTTATGGACTTATACGTGGCTGAAAAGAAAGATATATCTGTAAAAATATCTCAATTATCTTTAAAATGAAGTTTAAAGAGATCGAATCGGGTCAAGGATTTCTCTTTATTAGTGAAAAATAGGCAGAAAATCACAATTTGACTAACTCAAAGTTTTTCATAGGTAACGATATTGAAAGAATAAAGATTTACTTTACAGGTCCCCAGACCCAAACGCAATTAGGCATGTGTGAGACCTACTAAAACATGGTTAACGCTAAGATACCACTCACCAAAAATGACCCAGAAGTTAAAACTTGCCAAAAATGATAATTAGACCGATATCTCAATAAAACCTAAAAAATACCATTTAAAGGGAGCACAAACGTTTTAAAATTTGCATTGAGTTCAGAAATAATCATATTCATTGCAAAAAACTTAAATTTTTTTGGTTAAATACCTCTTTTATAGAAGTTTCTGTCACTGCTCTAAATGTGTAATGGAACTCCATTATCAATGGAGGGCCCATTTACCCCCTTAAAATATTGACAGGGAAAATTTTTTTTCTCGGGCCCTGTATTCTCACCAAATAAACATCTTTTGGTATGATTTTCATGGATAAACAATAATTCTACTATTTGTTAAGTTGAAAAAACAGTTCCGTCCTTAATTTTTGCACAGCAGTGTACTAAATAATAAATCCTAATACTAAAATAATAGTGTAATAAAAGCATACTACAAATTTTCATACCAGTTTGCAAATATATTGAATGGAAATGTGTGGCACATTATTTAATAATACTTCTTCCGTGGTATATTTGTGTAATATTACGAAAAATTTCGATATATATTGCTGTTTAAAAAATTCAAATAATTGTAATCGGGAACAAAAATCGCAAAGAGTATAATGGTAAGTTAATTAATGGCTTAATGTTAGTGTTAATCTCCCACTTTACTGCAACCACAAACTAGAATTTTGCATTAAATCCGTGATTTCACGGCAGAGGGATCTAATAGTTAATAGTATATACCCCATTAACCTATCCATGCAAAATCATTTTCATTATTTTAAATTATAAAATTTAAGGAGAGATATTAATTTGTATGCAAACGAATTTACATACACTGTTAAAATGCATGTGCTTAAAAATGAGTACTTTTATGTACTTAGATTTTTCAAGTATATTTGAATTAAAAATGAGTAAGCGGCGTTCTCAGTTTTGAGTACGTTAACACGCTTAAAATCCCACAATTACAGAAAGGGCGAATATTTTATCATTTTGAGTGCAATGAATTGAACATTTGTAAAAAAAACCTCTTTATCATAATAAACATAAGTTATTTTACGATAAGAAAAGAAAAGGAATTTGTATTTACATCGAAACGAACGAACTATTTACTATCGCGGCGAAATCAAAGCAAGCTCTACTGCGGATGAACACAAAGTTTTGGTTCCTGGTTCCTCGGCGTCGCCATTTTTTCGAACGAACAATTTTTCGCTTTCGCTAGAACACTGATAGCTGGATGGAATATAATAAGTCGAATTTTGAAAGTAAGTAACGTTTATTTTCAATTCAAATTGTGTATAAGAATGGTTTTATTTGAAAGTATTGTATATTTTTGATCTTAAAACATCTTTACACTGTTAATCCGAGGTATTCAGATTTAAATCAAAATTATTCATTTTTGAATACATCATGTGAGCGAAATGGCTCCGAATCAAAACTACTTAGATTTGAAAATTCGATGTGCTTATATTTGAACTAGAGCATGTTCTTGTTTTCAAGACCCTTATGTGTTCAAAATCGATTATGCGCCTGCTCAAATTTAAGATCTTTATTTGTTTAAATTCAACACTCCAGGTACTCATTTTTAAAACCATCCTCTGTTTAGAAACGACTCATCACATGCTCATTTTTAAAACCATCCTCTATTTAGAAACGACTCATCACATGCTCATTTTTAAAACCATCCTCTATTTAGAAACGACTCATCACATGCTCATTTTTAAAACCATCCTCTATTTAGAAACGACTCATCACATGCTCATTTTTGAGACTTCAATCTTCTTAAAATCGACTAAAATGTGTTTATTTCTAAAACTCCCTATTGTTTAGAAAAGACTTTAGGGCTCATTTTTTAGACCTTTTTTACTCAATACAAAGCTTTTTGAAATATAAACATCTTTTTTAATTAACTGCAAATATTAATGCTTTCTTTCTTAGAAGAATATTAAAAGACCTCTCATTAAAGTCGAGAGAATTTTTTTAACAATCTAACAATATTGAGACCTGAGTTCTTATAATATTTGAGAAGCTATTATTTGAAATAAATGTGAAATGAACAGTTTAATCAGTTATTCATAAAACAGATACTTATAAAATTTATTTAAAACACAATCTTCAGTAATGGTAATTTGATTTAGTAATTAATCGGGGCGTTATCAAAGGCCCCCCCCCGAAATTTCAATGTAAATTTTTTACTGTTTTTACTTAAAAATTAGTCTTAAAATGCATAAAACCCCTACTTTTAAGGCTCAAAATTCAAAAATTTTTTTGGGGAGAACCCCCAACTATTATTACAGATTACAGTCGTTCCTTGAAAATTTTGGGACTTACAAGAGAAAGAGTGGGAACTCGGTGAGGGAAAAAAGGGAAGAGGGACTCCAAAACGAGTTAAAATCCTGCTTTTAGGGTCATGTTCCAAAGTCGGTCAGACCCGATTTTGGAACATGGAACTCTATCATTTACAACGTTTTTGTAAAAAGTTAGTCGAAATGCAAACATCCAACCGAATTGGAAATAAATTCTTGAAAATGTATGTCCGAAATCCAGATTAGGTGTACCAAAACGATTTGAAAATCTGCTTTTTAGACATATTTCCAAAAATTTTATGGGGGAGAACCCCCAAACCCCCTTTAGCATATTAGAAGACGATTTTAATAGTGAAAATTCTTTTCCCCCTCCAAAAAAATAAATACTGGATCCACTGCTGTCACTTACCTTGGTCAACACCAAAATCGAACTAAAGTTCAAGAAATTTTTGGCCAAACCCCCCCTCCGAAAAAAAAAGTCTAGCTACGGCCCTGTAATTAACAGTTATACAAATTAACTATTGTATGCAATATTGAGTCGTAAATGACTTTAAAATTAATAAATCTTAAGTCCATGCTTTCGAATAACAAATTTCCTTCCTCCATTAATTTTCAAAAGCTTTTTGAAATTGTTTTTTCTTGTACGGGATAAATTGGATTTCATATTTTAACTGTTTTTCACCTCAAAAATATAATTCTTCTAATGATATAATTAAAAATATTCATTTTGCATACAAATTAATGTTTTTATAGAGAAGTATCGTATTTTTCCAAATGGCCCCCCCCCGAAAATTTGGTCTGGAACCGCCCCTGGGTCCTCCCCCAGAAAAGATTTGGAAATTTGGCCTTATTAACAGGTTTTTAACTTGATTGGTACATTAAGTTCAAATTTCGGGGAAGGGGCAGGCTACTTCAGCCCTGGTTCCCGAGGTTCCCTGGTTTGATATCCCTGGTTCCAGACCAATGGTCACATGAAAAATTTATTAAAAAATATATGTGAATTATTAAAAATAAGTTTATTTCTCCTCTTTTAATATCTATGAATGTAATTTAGAATGGAGTTATAATTTTGAAGAGAAAAATAATACTGTCTCTAATGTGTTAAAATATTGAGTGTCTTATAACTCGTCCAAAAATTTGCAAATTAATTTTGATGGGAACAAATGTTCTAACACCCCAACCCTCATGGTGCCCTTCTGAGAAATAACTTTGACATCCTATGAATATATGTTTGTGAACATGCTTCTTAGAGTTGTAAAACGAGAAAGTTCTCGGAGGAATTTTTGAGGATATTCTATTTTTCGCCGGATAAATGGAAATAAATGTAAATATGTTTGATAATATGAATTGGTCAGGTATTATTAATGTTAAAAACCTGAGAATTATCTGTTGAGAAAATATTTAAAAGCATTTTTAAAAATTTAGTTTACAGAGAATAATTTATCATGAGAATATTCTTAGAGTAATTAGTATTCTAAATTTGTATTTTAGATGCAGCTTGAAATCCGGAACCATTGTTTCTTCAAATCTGCCTGCCGGCTCCAAAAACCACCTCCATTGGGATATCGGTAGTACACTGACGCCAACTGGAATTGCGTCGTACCGGTTCACCAGATTCACCGGCTTGTACTCCATACAGGCAGTCAGGCGGCAGGTCCTCAGCCGAAACCTCAGAACCAACAGCATCGCTTCTTCCTCTTGGTGTCGGGACACGATGACCAGGTGATGGATTCTACTGAGCCCCCCCCCACAGCACTCCGCTCCCAAGTTCTCGCTCTCCTGGGGAAGAGCACCACAGGAACGCTTGCGCTGTTGACCGCAGGAACTTGCTGGGGGACAGGTTGAAAAATCCACAGTAATCCAACTATGCCGTCTTCATAGCATACACGATGAAAATGCATACTACATATATAACGTGTTTGAATCAAGTGAATTCGATGAACAATTGAACATGTGCACAGTTTATAATAAAAAATAAAAATTTAGTTGATTGTGTATAAAGATATCAAATATTTGTACTGATATGAGACTTCATATGAGAAAGTCATAAGTTGGATTCAAATATATAGGTAAGTTACTTTAAAACAAACTTTGTTGTACCCAGTGAAGTTATGGTACAATTTAACTGTTGATATATATGCTTCGTGTTTAGAAAAATTGTTTATATTGAATTTACTAAGCTGGATACAGCTTGTAGTTTTCTTTTATCTAACTTGTTTACTTTAAAGTTCCTGATTGATTTAGGTTTGTTATCTTTAATTATATTGCGACTCTTTTCTGTTAGCTGGGTGCAAGCAAAAAATCGCCATTAAAAATCACAAAATTATTCATTAATATTTGTTTATAGTTGAACTTGTTTTGCTTACTATTAGTTAATATATAGTTGAACTTGTTTTGCTCACTATTAGTTAATATTTGTTTATAGTTGAACTTGTTTTGCTTACTATTAGTTAATATTTATTTATAGTTAAACATTTTCGACTTTTATTCTGATTGGCCACATTTGTGCCTGGCTAACAGAAAAGTACCCTCTTTATTTGATATATTCCTTGCATTTTAGTTGCATTTGTGTTTTTGGTAGGGGAGAATGGGGTAGGATGGGACATCTTAATATCTTAATAAATCTTAATAAAATTAAGAGTTTTTGAGTGTCCCACCAGGTGAAATAGCTCCATATTTGTTGCTGTTACGGTAGAAGTTAAAAATATAAATTTGCAGGTCGTTCAGATGACAGTGTGCTACTTTGTTGACAAATATAAAAAATTTAAATACTTCAAGTTGTATAAAATTTTAGGGGGCATTTTCTTTGGAGTTTATGGCTAGTGCGTCGTATCCTACGAAGTTTGGACCCAGTATCAGCTTCCGAGGTCATGCTGTCTCCTTGTCAGTTTCATCGAGTTCATGCCCTTTGAACAATTTGGGGTTATTGTCTGACAACTAACTGTTGATATATGTGATTTATTTGAGGGTTGTGTGCCTTTGATCTTGCAAAATAAGTTTATTTTAAATATTAAATGCCCAAGACTTAACCCCCTTGAAAAATCATGATTGATGTATCAGTAAAGTTTTTGCATAATTTAACATTAGGATTTAATATTCTATGGCCCATAAATGTGTGTTTTATTAATCCTTTCAAGTAAAAAATTTTGAAATTGTTTCTTTACCTATGTATGTCTTGATATCAACTTATTCTTTTGGAGCTATTCTCTCATTCTACCTAAACCTATCTATTAGCTGAATTTTCAGCTGATTTACAAAATTTTTGGTCCTACATTCCTTATAAACTTTGTATTTTTTCTCTGTGGTTAAAAACTTATTTCCAGAATAATTCTCATGTATGTAATATTTTTCTGTTTATTTTATTTTAATAAAATAATTTCAAGTGAAGTGTCATTTTATTGTGTTTTAAATAAATTTTATAAGTATCTGTTTTATGAATAACTGATCAAACTGTTCATTTCACATTTATTTCAAATTATAGCTTCTCAAATATTATAAGAACTCGGGTCTCAATATTGTTAGATTGTTAAAAAAATGCTCTCGACTTTAATGAGAGGTCTTTTAATATTCTTCTAAGAAAGAAAGCATTAATATTTGCAGTTAATTAAAAAAGATGTTTATATTTCAAAAAGCTTTGTATTGAGTAAAAAAGGTCTAAAAAAATGAGCCCTAAAGTCTTTTCTAAACAATAGGGAGTTTTAGAAATAAACACATTTTAGTCGATTTTAAGAAGATTGAAGTCTCAAAAATGAGCATGTGATGAGTCGTTTCTAAATAGAGGATGGTTTTAAAAATGAGCATGTGATGAGTCGTTTCTAAGTAGAGGATGGTTTTAGAAATGAGCATGTGATGAGTCGTTTCTAAATAGAGGATGGTTTTAAAAATGAGCATGTGATGAGTCGTTTCTAAATAGAGGATGGTTTTAAAAATGAGCATGTGATGAGTCGTTTCTAAACAGAGGATGGTTTTAAAAATGAGTACATGGAGTGTTGAATTTAAACAAATAAAGATCTTAAATTTGAGCAGGCGCATAATCGATTTTGAACACATAAGGGTCTTGAAAACAAGAACATGCTCTAGTTCAAATATAAGCACATCGAATTTTCAAATCTAAGTAGTTTTGATTCGGAGCCATTTCGCTCACATGATGTATTCAAAAATGAATCATTTTGATTTAAATCTGAATACCTCGGATTAACAGTGTAGTATTACATTTTTTACAAAGATAAATTGACTGTATATTATTTAACTTAACGCGGTGCTTTCGAGTATTAAAGATTGGAACCAATTCAAACAGTTTCCCAGAATACCATCTACATTTCATTTATACAGAAAACAATCTCCTGATTTAAGCTGTCATAAGATTTACTAATATTCAAGGATATTGCATCAGCCTGTTCTTATTAAGATTATTTGTTTGGGAAAAGGATAATTAAGCGATTTTTTCACACTAAACGATAATTTTTACAGGAAAACCAAAATGCTGGGTTGTAAAAAAATTTTATACTGTCTAAAAATTCTTAATCTTTATTGATAAAGGTATAATGACCAGTTATGGAACGTAAACATCTAGAAATTTTGATTTGAGAATTATATTTTACTTAAAAATGATCGATATAAGTTGAAGAAGTGTCAATTTCTCCAATTCGAATATTATTGAAATTCGCGATGCCAATACTGTACAATACAAGTACATCAAGATAATCATCACTAGGTACGAGATCCAATACTAAACTTATATTTAAATCTGCTCCCCGATTATTGCATTTTTACTTAAAGGTGATAGCAAAGTTATCATTAAGAAAGTATTCAATTGTATAAGAATGAAAACGATCGATAAATCTTACTTATAAATAGGTAAGGGTTATAATCTCTGTAGAAACGTACTCTGTATACGTACGATTATTTTTTTAGTCATGAATATTTTTCGATTGAAAATTAAGGAATGAGAACAAATAAAATAATCATCTTTAGAAAATTCTATCCACTAGAGCTAATTAATTAAATGGATACTTTCGAGTACTGATAGTACATGTGGAGTTTCTTTTATCGCAGTTTTAAATCTTAAATTACACTTAGCTATATAAAATTCCGGTACCTATAAGGTTTTACTAAATATGTGTATTTTAAAAAAATACAGTAAAAGAATCTTCAATCTCAGATTTTTTTTTAAATTTTCAAAAGTTATTTTAACTCGTTTAGACAAAAACATTCTGTTCTGTATAAGGTTTATTGAGGAAGTTGCATGATTTTTTTAATCGATTCTTCTTGCAAAAATAAGCAACTACCCAAAATTTGAGGCCGATCGAGAAATTTTTGATTGTCAAAAAAACTAACAAAGATCCACTTTTTAAAAGCGCGCGAAAACGCCAAAAGTCTGGGATCATCGTACGTTGACGTCATCATACGATAAACATTGTTGGAAAGCAATGGAGTTGATGGTGTGATTGTTGATATCTTTAAACAATAAACGTTTTCAGTCACGTGTTTTTTTCTCAACTTTTAAATTAAAATATTAAATTACCTGTACATTTTTTTGACAAATTGACTAGATATTTAAATTTACCATACAAAAAACCATACGGAACACTTGTGTTTTTGAAAATCTGACACATGCAACTTCCTTATTGTGAGGTATCTAATATAATAAAAGTCATTGATTGTGTATGTTTGTCTTTTACACAAATCCATTTTTTTAACTTCCGTTCTTACGTACCCAAGGAAAAGCATAGGCTATGTTTCGAAAATTTTAAATGATCCCTTGACCCCTTTTTGCTATCATTGGTTTGAAAATAGCTTTATTTCTGCTCAAAAAATATCCGCTCACGGCTCACCCCATTGTTAAAAAGAAAAGACAACACAAAATATTAATTTTTTAACAGAAAAACTAGATATAACTCATCGATTAAAAATCATACTAATATTTTATAATCTGTTTCAAAGAAATTAAAAGTTTTAAAACTGGTAGTGTAAAATATATTTTTTTCAGGATATAATTTTTAAATAAAAAGTTTAATGGAATAACATTGTTGTTAAAATAGTGTCCATGGAATAGGCTTTAATTATTGAAATCTTGAATAATTTCACCGAAAAATTTAATTAAATTCCTGAGAAAATAATTATTAAGAAAGGAATTTTAATGAATATTCAATTTTTCTTTTTACGTTATTTACCAAGATTTGGCCCTAAATATTAAATACTGAATTCCTCAGCTAAAAACTTATTCCAATCTAATACTTTCTTATATTAGCCTAAAATTTATGACGCAGCTAAAAATATTAACTGCATTTTTTACTTAAAAGAAAGTAAAGAAAGTTTCCCATCTTCACTTTCTAGAAGTTTAGTTCACCATGCTGAAAAAGAATTCGTCATACATTCCTTGTGCATTCTTCAAAATACAAGGGTAGCACCGTGACAAATTCAACATCTATAAACACCTGTGTTTAGATAAGAAACCACCATGCACCATACCCCCTGGAGAGCTTCAATTCGTTTCGCCAATTACTTTCCCCACTTTCCCAGGATTCCTAGGAATCGATTCTTCAGTAGGTTTGATTCACAGGCATTCGATTCAGCATTTCGGCATCGATTCTATCATATTCGATTCGGAGGTTTGGCCGAAAACTCCCCACAGGGAAAGTGCAGCAGGATGTAAGGGGGGAAGGAAAAGTGGTTTACGGCGAAACGTAGGGGACACCCTAGCTGCAGCCTAAATAAGTGAGGGGCGATTGGGGGGCGATGAGTATTCAAGGGGGGAAAATATAATAGTACTGTACTGACAGACTGTATTCAGACTTAATGTACCAAAACAAGTTAAAACCCTTTTTTCTTATACTACATTCACACATGAAATGTTAATCTAGTTTAAGTGCTAATCTAGCTTGAATATAGCATTGTCGCAATGCAATATTTAAGCTAGATAAGCACTTAGACTAGATTAACTTTTCATGTGTGAATGTAGTATTAGGGTCGAATTTCCAAAAATTTTCTGGGGAAGGACCCCCTAACCCCCCTTTTGTACTTGGAATGTATTTTTTCAAAACTTTTTTATAATTAGTTTCTTACTTAAATCTTACCTAAAAATATATGGGTGTACTATAACTAGTTAAAAACCTGTTTTTTGGAGTGTTATTTCCAAACATTTTCTGGGGGAGGACCCCCGGACCTAAAATTGCTTTATTATTTACACTTTACTTCAAATTAAAATTAGACATACAATGAGAATGAAAAGGGAGCGATAGGTATTAGTCAACCTCTAGAAAGGGGGCGATGGGCCAAAAAAGGTTAGGAACCACTGTACTACACTGTTAAAAAAAGAGTTCAACCTTTCACCAGTTTAGTGGTGAAAGGTTGGGCAGTTTCACCACAAACGTTGTTCAAATTAGTTGCAACCGAAATGTAGCGGAAATTTGAACCATGTTTCGGTGCATGAAAGCACCGAAAACTTGATAAAAAAGCACCAAAAACAAGTTTTTGGTGTTTGAAAACACCGAAAATGTGGTTCAGCTTTTCGCGACATTTCGGTTGCAACTAATTTGAACTAAAGCCCTGGATACTCTACCTTAAGTAGCGACTACACGCTCAACCGGCCTCCATTATGGGGAGAACTCACTACTAGCGACTACAAGCTAGACTATACAGGACTAGGTTGAGTTTTCCCCATAATGGCGGCCGGTTGAGCGTGATGTCGCTACTTAAGGTAGAGTATCCAGGGCTTTAATTTCAACAACGTTTTGGTGAAAGGTTGAAATTTTTTTGCAGGCGGGAGGAGCAACGTGGTGAGGCAAGTGGAGTGCACCCCTTTCATCCAGAAGGGGGACGTGGTGGGGTGCATACTGGACCTCTCTGTGCCCCTCATGACCTTCACCGTCAACGGGATGAGGGTGAAAGGGGCCTTCCGAAACTTCAACACCGACGGCATGTTCTACCCAGTCATCAGCTTCTCCGCAAAGCTCAGGTACGAATCTATAACACCACCACTACGAGGGTAATAGTGTCGGCTAAGGAATAGGGGGACGAATAGAAGGGGGACTTGCATACTGGACCTCTCTGTGCCCCTTCACCGTCAACGGGATGAGGGTGAAAGGGGCCTTCCGAAACTTCAACACCGACGGCATGTTCTACCCAGTCATCAGCTTCTCCGCAAAGCTCAGGTACGAATCTATAACACCACCACTACGAGGGTAATAGTGTCGGCTAAGGAATAGGGGGACGAATAGAAGGGGGACGTGCATACTGGACCTCTCTGTGCCCCTTCACCGTCAACGGGATGAGGGTGAAAGGGGCCTTCCGAAACTTCAACACCGACGGCATGTTCTACCCAGTCATCAGCTTCTCCGCAAAGCTCAGGTACGAATCTATAACACCACCACTACGAGGGTAATAGTGTCGGATAAGGAACACCGGTATCTCATTGGGAATTCTTTGATGTCTACCACTCCGAACATGCTCTTAGGCATCGGTCACCCTGGGCGCAGGACCAGGCGTAATTGCTGAGGGGATGACTTCTCCGCCCATCAAACAAAAGGGAAACCACAAATCGGGGGTTTCTCGGAATCTCCCTTTTGTATGATGGGAAATAGTCGAGAAGTTAGATTGCGCCTGCGATACGCCTGGTCTTGTGCTCTGGGTGTCCGTTGCCCAAAGGTGCTTGCTAGTTTTCCGGGGATACTGTCATATTCTAACTTGTCCCTTTTTCTTCTCAGCTGCCGCTTCATCTTGGGTGGCGACCAGGGAAGATTGCGCTACGGTCCCCCAGAGGGTCACTCCCCCTTAGTGGAGAGCTTGCAGCCCCGGCAGGTGCTCTCGGTCGACCCCTGCTTCCAGTTCGGGGAGCTGCCCAAGGGGGTGCTCTTCGGACCCATGCTGGAGCTGGACGACTGCGCCTTCGTCCCTGGCCCCGTCGACACCCAAGGGGTGAGTAGAACCTTCAATGTTGTTCAATTTTATGATTCCTTATACTACATTCACACATGAAAAGTTAATCTAGTTTAAGTGCTAATCTAGCTTAAATATAGCATTGTAATACTACGTTCACACATGAAAAGTTAATCTAGTTTAAGGGCTAATGCAGCTTAGATACAGCATTGTAATACTACGTTCACACATGAAAAGTTAATCTAGTTTAACTTAAGAGAGAAGTTAATATAGGATAACTTAATCTGTCTTATTTTTAAGTGTTCGCACTACAACTATCTCAAACCACATGGTGCTACGAGTAAAAAATGGCGGCCGTCCAAGAGCTCGTCTCTAAGCTTAAAACACTCCACTCCAAACTTTTTTACTTTGGACTCATACTTGCAGAATATCAATTTTTCTTCTTGTGTTGTCCAGTTTGTTTATCGAAATATACTTAATTTAATAACGATTGTGCCAATGTAATATCAAATAAAAAAAGGTTGGTAGTTTGTAGTAGTTTTATTCTTCTTAGTAGATGGCACCTCGGTAACTTAAGTTAGTTTAAAGACTTAAGAGAGTTCGGGAAACTAGCTTAAAGTAAAGTTTCTTTTCACTAAACAAGATTAAATCTAAGACTGTTCGTTCAGACATGTTCGACTTAAGATAGATTAGCACTTAAACTAGATTAACTTTTCATGTGTGAACGAAGTATTACAATGCTATATTTAAGCTAGATTAGCACTAAAACTAAACTTTTCATGTGTGAATGTAGTATTACGGTAGTAAATTCGTATTAAAAATGTTTTGCTCGTTTTGTTTCTCTGATCATAAATTGATCAGTGATCTCAGTGTTTTTGAGATTCATATTTGCTCCTATACAGGTGACGCTCCCGTCGTACGTGGAGAACGTGCGCGACAAGTTGGCCGCCAACATCCACGAGGTGTGGTCCATGAACAAGATCGGAGCAGGATGGTCGTACGGAGAGGTCAGCTCCTCCCTTCTCTTATTATTCTTTATCAGTTTAATTAGAGAATTTTAACATCAAGCTGACTTTCTGCAACAGCTGTGCTATGGGACCGTTTAACATAACATAACGTTTATTATTTTATATTGCAATTTTACATGGAACATAAATAGGAACGAACAAAACACAGAAACTAAAAATGTACATAAGAATACATATCTACTATAAACAATAGAAAAAAAATATCAATAAAGTTCTCATTGACTAAAAGCTCTCCCTCCGCTCTCTTGCGTTACCTTCCTATACCGTGCTGATGAGCCCTAACAAGGGCGAAACCGGTCCACGGTTGGAGGCGACGCTTGAGAGCTGGAGTTTTCTCACACACTCCTCTAACTAGAGGTTACTGGTGAAGAACTCTTCTTTTCATCAATAAAGTTGTTTGTATTACTCAGGGGTCAGCGCAGTGTCCCATACGAGTAACTAAAAATATTAAAAAAAAAATTAAAATTATTTTAAAATTATTAATAATACAATTTAAGATATTTATTTAAAAATAATATAATTAAATATAAGTGAAACTATCGCGAGGTGTCAAGGATGTCTCTCTTGGAGGTGTTTTTGTTAAAGAGGGTTGTTTCTATATGACATTTCTTGTTCCTAGGTTCGTGACGACATCCGTAAGAAGCACCCCTGCCTCACCTCCTTCGACCGGCTGCCGGCGGCCGAAAAGCGCTACGACACCACCCTGGCCCTCCAGACACTCAAGTGAGTACAACTATCATGACTCTGTTATGGATGAACGCAAAAATGGGTTGTGCGAGCGAATGGGTGTGTGTGGCGCGGGTAGCAGTACCTCACCTCCGTCCAGTCCTCAGATGACCACTGGGTAACGCTGAGTAGGGGGCGATTCCTAGGTCAAGGATGATACTACTTAACCAACGATAGTAAAAGGGTCAAGTGATTTTTACGGACGTTGCACGGCCGATAGTACTCGACTTACTATATGAAATAAAATCTCCATATTGATATTAACCATGGAGCGGAACCGTTTAATATCAATATGGAGATTTTGTTTCATACAGTAAAGCACCGTTTATACGTTTCTCATTTATACGACTTTATCATTTATACGTCGTTTTCATAAAGTCCCAATTCATTCCTATTCATTTTAATGTAAAAATTCTTCGTTTATACGACGCGCAATATCGGTTATACGTCGTTTCGGCTGTTTTAAAATTCGAAAATATCCTGTATCAGGTGTTGCTTCCGTGGGAAAATTTCTCCAGGGAGGGTTGAAGAACACTGCATTCCTTGGCTGTAGTATGACCAATGGGCAATGGTATGGGGTGAGTAAAAGGGCAATTTGTTGAACTGATAACGGGATGTGCTACACTTATGGCCCTTATCTCTGGTTAGGGGATCGCCAGCACCCCCTGCAGAGGAGAATTCTTTTGATCGCTAAATGACCCCACAAAGAAAGGGGGACCATGAAACTGCCGTTCTAAAAACCCTTGCCGTTGCTAAAACCCTAGCACTATAAAAGTAGGTTTTCTTTCATTTTTATATAAAATATTTTAAAATTTAATTATTACTTTCAGTTTAAAAACTGTTTTGAAGTCATTTTTTCTTAAGAAAAACCTTAAATTTAATGTAATTACGTAAATATGCGTTAAGAGTGTTAAAAACCTAATAATTAAGGATATTTTCATTTATACGTTTTTCCATTTATACGTCGTTTTACGTCGGTCCCTTGAAAGACGTATAAACGGTGCGTTACTGTACTAGTCGAGTACTATCGACCCTGCAACGTCTGTAAAAATCACGTGACCCTTTTACTATCGTTGGTTAAGCAGTAGTCCCATTTTTAACCCATTGGGTTAAAAAAAAAAATTCGTACAGTAGAACCTCGATATATAGAAATGTTTCCTTAACAGTTTTCTATGATACTGTGATGAAACTTAGCCAGAAAAGGGGCCGTTCAAATATTACGTTAGCACTTTTTTGTTCATTTTTAACCCCCCCTCCCCACTTGTCAGCAAAGATAAGCAAACCTCAAACCCCCCCACCATAATTACGTAAGAAATTGCCGGACCCCGCCCCCCGAAATTTTGACATCCCTATTAGTAAATAATGTTTTTTTTTTCTTGAAAATTAGGTGACTCGTTCAAGGAGCTGTTCTTTTTGGTTGTAACCCTAAGGGTTCAAAAATGAGTCGAAACACTACTTTTCGGGGTTACAATTTCAAAATGTTAGGGTGGTCCATCTCCAGGAAAAAGTGCTGACGTCAGATTTCCTAATTCAATTTTTTGTTACCTTTATTTTTGGTTGAATTTTGAAATTATTTATGCAAGAAACAAGAGATTTTCAAAAATGCACCATCTTACGTAACATCACTCATATCCCCCCTCCCCCCTTGTCAGCAAAAATAAGCAAAGAGCAAACCCCCCCCCTCCCCCTTAGGTGCTTACGTAATATTTGAACGGCCCCAAAGCTGGAAATTTGGTAAGCGGGGCAGAGAGGCAAAAAAAAGTCGTTTGATCATCTAAATCCCTACCGTGAATCCGAACTCTATTCCGAAACCTAAACCAGAAAAAAAAGGCAAGGTCACATAAACAAACGATCGAGCGCCTTCGGAGAAAAAACATCTGGCGGCTGAATGAGCAAAACATCTCTATACAGCGAAAGCAGACTCCCATTGAAATATTAGCAGCTGTTTCCGCAGTCGAAATCGAACGATGCAGTTCAAGTAAAGATGACTCAGGAGCAAAAAAAAAATATCGAAGCGCCGAATTATTGAAAGAACAAAAAGAGGGCCGCGTGTTAAGGGGGTGTTGGTAAATAAAAAAAATTAATTAAATTTGAATGGAAATTTACCTTTTGTGCAGTACGGAACCAGCAAAGAGGATACTCCTTTCATTGATTGCTTATTAGTAGCACAACTCATACCAAATATGTCAAGTTTACGTAACTGGAACTGGGAGTAAACTTAATTTGGCCATACATGACATAAATTGGACGAATCTTGAATGTCTGGCTGAGCTGCTTGGGATATTTTAATCCATTGAACTAGATTATACTCTATTCATTTAGAATTGGCGCTTGAGAAATAGTGCTTTCCCCCACGCTAGAAGCGTAAGGGGCCATCCATAAATTACGTGAGGTCAAAAAGGGGGGGGAGGGGTTTGGAAAAATCTCACCAAGGGGGGAGGGGGGTCCAGATTTTGGAAAAAACGCCTCACGTTATTTATGGATGTCCCCTAACCATAGTTACTATCTTCGAGCAGCCAATAGTAAGCCTTCTTCGTCACTTTGACGAAGATAGTTGCTATGGTTACCGATTGGTGGTGGGGGAAGGAAATATTTTCAAGCGCCAGTTCAAAATGAACAGACTACAGTCTGCAAAAAAGTATCTTGGGATTGAATTTTTTTGGGTAAGAATCCTGTGTTGTAGTAGTAAATACTGGCTTGTCTCCTGAACACCAATTGTCACTGATTTCCTATTAATTAATAGGTAGAACAAAATACAATAAAGTACAATAAAAGGAAAACGAAACGTTTGGAAATTCCAAGATTTTAGCTGGTTTTTGTATATTTAGTAAGAGTTTTGGGGGGAACTGGGTGCAGCATAAAAATTACTCTAATAAGATCTTTAGTCATGTAATTCTATACTTCACAGCAACGTTTCCTTTTTCCAGTACGTCACTACGCGGAAGGAGAAAGTGAGTAAACACAAAGCCTGTTGGGTTGATTCAAAGAAATTCGATACGCGAATTCGAATTGTGATAAAAAGACACTGTTTATAGGGTGAACCGACCAGTAGTTGACCACCTACCAGTAGTTGACCATTCGAGAATAATTTTGCAAAAAACAAGAACTGTTGTGTGTTTATTTCGAATCTGATGCGTTGAAAACATAGCTAACATTTTATTAAAAGTTCATGCATAGTCTTAAGTTCCAGTATTGTTCTTAAAAGACACAATAAATAGTTGAAAACAAAGTTATCAACAAAGCTTCGAAGCATGCGCTTTCACTACTAGCTATAATGGTATGGAGTATTTAGTTCAATCTCAAATCATCCAGCTAGTTTTTATTCCAATATTTTATTGATTGATGTATTTAGGTTCTATATGTTTAGTTTAATTAAATAAAACCATCATTATTTGTATATTAACCATTTAATTTGATATTTGAGGGGTGGTCAACCACTGGCTGTCTAAAATAGAAAAAGTGCTAGTATTTGACCAAAGTGGTCAACTACTGGAATTTATTTGCTTTTAAGATTTCTTTTCAAAACAAGAGCGATCATAAAGATTTTTACCTGCAGTACAATTTTTGCTTAGATTTACTGTAAAAAAGTTACATTTCCAGTAATTAACCAGTATTGTTAATGGGGACTCTTTATTCAATATAACTCTTTCATTGGTTCTTCACATTTTCAACACCTGCGCTTTGAAAATATGTCACTCCTCTCACTAAGCCCTAAAATACGTACCTACGGGTAGTTGGTTGGTTGGTTGTCAGACATATACGCATTTTAGTTTTTTAGATAGCCTTCTGTAGTAAACGCTGGAATCTAACGACTCGCGGTGCAAGCGCTCGCTAGGTAGCTTAGGTGGCGAATCGTGCTGGTTTACAGTCTGGTTTTAAAAGGTTAAACAATAACAATAAAAGCACATGTTCTACTTCTTGCTTAAAATATATATGAGTTTGCTAATACATCTTAAAAATCATTATAATTACTAATCAAGTAGTTTTATATTTTTTTTAACAAACTATTTTTTAAATTGACAGTGATTTAATATTAATAAAGTATGAGAATTAATAAGTAGGAAAATTTTTCCGTGTTCTCTTCCAGAGTTTAATTTATTGATTGTAAAAGCTGCAAAGGGAGATTTTCCCAGTAATAAAAAATATAAATGGTTAAACCAAATATAAATGGTTAAATGCCAAAAGGCACGGGTGTTTAAAAGAATGGAAGATTAGATAAGTTCAAAATTTTCAAACCATTCAATAAAACAACTGAATTTTCGCTTAAAATTGTTAAAAAAAACCAATAAACTTAAAAATTTGATAAAATTTGCCAATTCTTAATTTTTGTGAGAGAATTTTAAAATTATCAGATTGAATGAAAGCTTGTGTAAGGGTTTCTGAAACGTTTTCTTCAAACGTCACCGTTGCGTATTTTTTTTCGGCCAACTTAAGGAAGAACACCCTGTTTTAAAGAAATGGGGGAAATTTCAGTGGGACTCAAACAAATAGCTCTTTTGGAAATGATAGGTTGCGTTGTGGATCAGTTGGTTGATTCGTGCTTGAGCTGTATATTTTGATTTTTATTCTGGAAATGGTGAATATGGCAATGGTCAATTACTGGAATAATGGTGGTCAAATACTGGATGTAAGTGGTCAACTACTGGCAAAATCTCAATTAATTGCTTTTAAAATAAATAAATAAAATTCTATAAAAGTGAAAAGGAAAATGATTATCAGTTATTATTCCTCATACCTTCATTGATATTAAACCACTATCCATTTTTTTAGAAAAAATTTTTTCTTTGAAAGAAAAATAAAACTTGGAGGAATTTCCACTAACTGGTCAATTACTGGTCGTTTCACCCTACATGGGTTTAACGAAACAATCATATTTTATAATTGACGTTCACTCGAAATTCAGACACCGCGATGGAAACTGCTTTGTTTGTTAGTGACGTAGTAGGATCAACTTAAGTTGCTGTCCAGTAGAGTCTCTTATATTTTACTTTTCTAATGTTGACATTAGTCTAATTCCTTTTAAAACTATGTCCTAATTCGTTTTGATTTCAGAACCATCATGTCGCTTGGGTACCACATTACGATGGACAAGCCACCGGCAAGGATCAGGAGCATCAAGCTGCCCAACGAGTGAGTTGTTTTTTTTTGTTTTTTGTTTTGTTTTCATCGTTCACAAAATAACTCGTCCAGTAGACACGGTAGTTAAGTTGAAGGGTGAGACCTTTCAATTGAAAGTTTTTTGAGCTTTCTAAGCGTGAAAGCCGTTTAGCAAAAAAAAATAATTCCTAATTTGTAAAGAATACGATATTCCTGAACTCCATATTACATGATTTTAAGTGCGTGGAATGCCTTTTAAATATGATTTTCAAGCAATAGTTTAAGTGACCTTCACAATCTTCATTTCGGGATTTTGTATCTTTTATATAGGCGGGCAGTGGCGTAGCCAGGAAAAAATTTCGGAGGGGGATATTGATATTTCGGGGGGATATGGGATATTTTTAGTGGTTTTCTATGGTCAAAAAAAGAAAATTTCCAAGTTTCGGGGGGGGGATATATCCCTAAATCCCCCCCTCTGGCTACGCGCTTGTAGGCGGGTGTTAACCATATTTTTTGAAGGTCTGATATTATTTTGTTTTGACTTATATCCGATGACCCTGAAAATTGTCCCCCCCTGAATCTGTTTGTTCAATTTATATCTTAGAACCCTAAAAATTACATTGCTAAGATT
Source organism: Tetragnatha versicolor (assembly GCA_024610705.1). Taxonomy (NCBI): domain Eukaryota; kingdom Metazoa; phylum Arthropoda; class Arachnida; order Araneae; family Tetragnathidae; genus Tetragnatha; species Tetragnatha versicolor. The sequence goes on along the minus strand of JANDEH010000035.1, from coordinate 273,247 downwards.
TGTACATTTTTTTTCTCCAAAAAAACTCAAGTTATCCTGAAATTTTGGACCCGAATGCCTTGAAAATTTCGTTATAATAAATTTTCTTTATTTGTCATCTATTGATTATGCATTCTCGTTTCCATAGAGACTAATTACACAACAATGTTATTCCATAAAACTTTTTATTTAAAAATTAATTGAATCTTGAAATATTTTTTTACTATAATTTCATTACATATAAGGGCCGTGTGGTTAAGGCATCGGCTTTGGGGATCGGAGGGTGCCGGGTTCGATTCCCGACACCGCTGAAGACCCACCAAGTATATGCTGAGTACGTGCTCGTTAAATCTGTGGGTCCGAAAGTCCTACGGTCGGTCATGGCGCAGTTTACCGTGGGTCCAGGTCTTATGGAGACTATTTCCCTCCCCTTCAGAGACATGGAAAAATTGTGGAGGTGGCGATAGATAGTGGGGGCATCTATCATCCAAGGCTTAAGACGGACTCCTGCCGTTCATGGGCCTCACTTTCTCAGGAGCCCTTTGCCTTAAATCCTATACGCTTTGCACTGGAGCTTGGATATTCCAAGTGGCATGGGACAACAACATTACACATAAAGCTTCTTTATATTGATTGAGATATTCTCTTTTATTTCAGCCCATTCCTGCAGAGTAACGGGTACAAGCCCTCCCCCCTGGACCTGCACGCGGTCACCCTCACCCCCAAAATGGAGGAGCTGGTGGAGTTGTTGGCCGAGAACACCCACAACGTCTGGGCCAAGGAACGCATCCAGCAGGGCTGGACATACGGCCTAAGCGAGGTATTTATATGGTTGTTTTTTTACAGTTATCAAGAGTTCATTCAGGTTCTTCTAACAGGGTCATGTTTTAGGAATTCTGTAAACATTTAATAGAATTTTTTGGGCCGTTCAAATATTACGTAAGCACTTTTTTGGTCATTTTTAACCCCCCTCCCCCCTTGTCAGCAAAGATAAACAAACCTCAACCCCCCCACCATAATTACGCTAGAAACTGCCGGACCCCCCCCCCCCCCGAAATTTTGACATCCCTTTTAGTAAGTACTGTTTTTTTCTCCTTGAAAATTAGGTGACTTACAAGAAGCTGTACTTTTTGGGTGTAACCCTAAGGGTTCAAAAACGGGTCAAACACTACTTTTCGGGGTTAAAATTTTAAAGTATTTTGGGGGTCCATCCACAGAAAAAAGTGCTTACGTCAGATTTCCTAATTCAATTTTTTCATAAATTTATTTTTGGTTGAGTTTTGAAATTATTTATGCAAGAAACAAGATATTTTCGAAAATGCAGTATCTTACGTAAGCATCACTCATATCCAGTGGCGGATCCAGAGACTCGGTTTGGGGGGGGCGATCCTATTTCATGAGCATTCGAAATACAGTGAAACCTGTAATTTTTTACCTAAGAATAGTGCTATATTGACCAAGGCCGTTACTAGACTTCCTTTTCAGAGGGGGGAGTAGACTTAACATTATTTATAAGGTACCCCATCACGAGTACATTAAGTTCTAAATCAATTTCTTGCATGTAGAACTTATAATCCTTGTACAATTTCTGTCAAAGTTTTTTATGCAAATAGTAATAGTGTAATAGTATAGTAGTAGTAATAGTATAGTGCCCTATAGCAAAAATGGGGGGTCTGAAATTTTTTTTGAAAATTACCCTTCAGAAGTAGTGTTTAATCTCATTTTAAAGCCTTTTGGTTACATACAATGAAGGCCGGTTTTTGCAAGTCGTAGAATTTTTAAGGAAAAAAACTATTTAAAAATTGATGAATAAAAATATTAAAAGTTTAGTAAAGCACTAAAAGAAATAAGCTCCTTTAAAAAACACACTGTATTGTAGAAAATATGCTGTACTCGTTCTTTTTCTGCTAAAACCAATTTTTAGTATTTATAAATATCACAGGTCTGCAAAAAAAAACTTTTTTCGAGCTGTTTTGGATATTTCACCTGAACTTTGTTATTTTTGGTGCGCTGAATCCAAAAATGACCTCCATTTTGTCTTGGGACATCACGTTTTTTGACAATTCAGATTTTTAGGTTTTATTGAGAAATGCCTTAAAATTTTGTTAAATTAACTTTTTATACTAAATTTTTTGTTCAAATTTTTTCCACCAAATCTTTTTTATGTTTTTTGATGTGCTGAATCTAAAACTGAACTCCGTTTTGTCATAAGACTTCACCTTTTTTCACAATTTGAGTAAATATGTCAATTTTTTAAGAAAATAAAAGTTAATATTTAAAAAAATTATTTTTCGACTCAAACTTTATTTGAGAAAAAAATTTTATGATTTTTGGTGAGCTGAATCCAAAAAATACCTCTTTTGATTTTTTAGACACCACATTTTGTAACAAATTGAGCAAATATAGCAACATTTCACATAAAATGTAAGTATACTTAAGAAGTAGATTTTTTAATCCAAATTTTTTTTAAGGTTGTTAGTTTTAAGGTTTTTTTGTGCCCTGAGTTCAAAAATGGTCTCTGTTTTGCCATAGAATGTCATATGTTTCCTGACAATTTAGGTAAAATTGTAAAATAAGTCATTATTTCAATTTTCATCAAAATAGGTTCATGAAATAAAATTATTGTTACATATTCTTCATGAAAATCATTATATAGCTAAAATAAACTTATTTAATCAATCTAAAGCCAATTTTTCCTCCTCATGAAACTCCCCTTGGTACCTTTACCCTTGTGAGTAGCAAAAAGAAAGTTTCTTTGAACTATACAACAAAAATCCTTCATTATTCCCCGATTAAATCTTCCCTAATATTTTCTTTCCATCTCTATAATGTCCTGATGAGATAGTTTACAATGTGCACCATTCACAGCTCCTAATTTTTAAAACTAAAGGAGCTAGAAATGCATAAAAACTATGAAAAATGGGCAAATTCGAATATTATTTTCCAATTTGTGAAAAATCCTGACGTATAGGATTTTTTTCAATATTTTTTTAGTTATCAGCACACCAAAATACATAGGAAATCGCTAAAATTATTCAAACAGCTTTTTCATTGCAGACCTGTGTATTCGGAAAATTTGATGATGGCATCGGAAAGGTATGGAGGAAACGGAAAAGTTGCAACAAAAATGAAAATTTACCTTTATCCTCTAATTTGCAGCTTCTGATTCTTTTTCTTCGTAAAACCTAATCCTTCTCCATTCCGCCTGGCAAAGCTGCGATCATCACTAACCTTTGTAGTGATATCAGCAGTTGGTGAAGGAAGCTAAGCATTGGATTGGATAGACACTGCTGTCGCATTGAGCAAAAGTTTAAACGGGAAACGAAAATGAGAGACGGCAATCCATACGGACTGCTCCCCCTCCCAGCGCCCCTGTTCCCCCTACAAAAGTGCGAAGCATTGCTTCTTTAATCTTCTGGTTTAATCTTCTGGTTCTTTAATCTTCTGGGGGGCGATCGCCCCAATCGCCCCCCCCGTGGATCCGCGCCTGCTCATATCCCCCTCCCCCCTTGTCAGGAAAAATAAGCAAAGAGCAAACCCCCTTCCCCCCTAGGGTGCTTACGTAATATTTGAACGGCCCCTTGTTAAAAATATTAATTGGTAATATTTTTGGAAATTTAAGTCTAAAAAGCAGATTTTCAACTCGTTTTGGTACTAATACGGATTTCGGACATGCATTTTCAAGAATTTAATTTCCCTTTTGTTTGATGGATTTTGTCATTTTGACAAACTTTTTACAAAAAAAAAGTTGTAATTTATTGAGTTTCGAATGGGTGTCTGGGGGTCCTCCTCCAGAAAATTATTGGAAAATTGACTCTAAAAAAGGATTTTAACTCGTTTTAGAGTCGCTTTTCCCTTTTTTTTCCACCCCCGAGTTCCCACTTCCCCTCTTTCTCACTGTAAGTGCTTATTATTCCAGAAAGGTTAAAGCAACCCGAAGAGGACCACTCCTTGTAAGTCCCAAAGTTTTTTCAAGGAACGACAGTAATAATATATTTCAAAATTTCAAGGGGGATTAGGGGTTCTCCCCAAGAAGAATTTTGAACCTTAAAAGTAGTGGTTTTTATGCATTTTAACCCTTTATTAACCAAATTATTTTCGCCCCAAGTTTAGAACTGGTGATGCGCCAAGTTTTTAGTGATAAAAATCACTCTATAGTTACCCCAACTAATGTTAAGTGAATTATGTGGCTTCTAAATATGGTGCCAAATAGCCAAAACTCGCCAACCATCAGCAGTTCTAAACTTGAGCCAGTGTACTCACAAGTACCGTCGGTAAATAAAGGGTTAAGACGAATTTTTAAGGACAAACAGTAAGTGAAAAATTGACTTTGAAATTGCGGGAGGGGGGGTTGAACCCCCAACCCCCCCTTTTATACGGCCCTGTTGGTGTGTATTAAATCAGATGAACGTTTTGTTGTGTTTCAGGACAGTGGTTTGAGGCGCAGCCCCCACCTTGTTCCGTACCGCTGCGTGGACGACGCTATCAAGAAGGCGAATAGGGACACGGCCAGCGAGACCGTGCGCACGCTCCTCACCTACGGCTACGTGCTCGACCCCCCACCCTCAGAGGCACTCGAGGGTGAGACACAATCTCTTTATTTTAACTCGGCAATTGAGAACCATACAATGCGATATCCTGCAGAGAGTACTACTAAAGGGAGCATAGGGGACAGGCGCGGATCCAGCACGGCTCCAAGGGGGGCATTTTTTCAGACCATCACTTTTATCTTTTGAGAAAAATGTCAAAATTTTGGGAATTTTCTGAAAAGTATCACTCAAGATCCCCTTTTGGTACCTCCAGGGGGTACGGGGGTCCTCCCCCAGAAAAATTTGGAAATTATACCCGTAAAAGTAGGGTTTTAACTCCATATTGAATACTTTTTGGGACTTTTTTTCGTACTTATCAGTGATTGTTTGGGTCCAAGGCAGGCGCGAATCCAGCAGTCCAGCACGGCTCCAAGGGGGGGCACTTTTCCAGACAAGATCCCCTTGTGGTGCTATTGGGGGTATGGGGATCCTCCCCCAGAAAAGAAATTGAAATTTAACTTGTAAAAGTAGGGTTTTACCTCATTTTTAGAAACGTTTTGAGTCTAAGGGGGGCACTTTTCAACCCTATTACCTTTACTTTTTGACCCAAAATGTCAAAATTTTGGGGATTTCCTTAAAATAACCACTGAATACCCCATTTGATACCAATAGGGGTATGGGGGTCCTCCCCCAGAAAAAATTTTGAAATTAGACCTGTAAAAGTTGGGGTTTTACTCATTTTGAGAACCTTTTTGGGTCTCCAAGGGGGGGCACTTTCCAGAGTGCCACCCCCTGGATCCGCCACTGATAGGGGAGCAGTACCAAACTTTATCATTTGAGTCGTCTAGTTTCAAAACCAGATAGATCCATTTTGACAGAGCTTTGATAAAAGAGTCGACCATTTGACGCTATATCACGGTCGGTCGCCATGTTTTACCACCACTCAAATGAAGATTAACCCAAGAAAAAGGATGTTATAACAAGTTATTACGATTTCAGTATATTCCTCTGGCTCTGCGGTATGGTGCACGCTCTGCTTGCGAGAGATACATATATTTCGATCCCCGGTAATTATTTAATTTAAAAATAAGAACAAAATTATATTTCGAAACGCACTTAAGTGTTATCATTTGAGTCGTGGTAAAATATGGCGACCGGCCGTGATATAGCGCCAACTAGTCTTCCATTTTTGGCGCCCGCGTCGACTCTTACCGAAACTGTGCCAAAATGGATCTATCCGGATTTGAAACTAGACGACTCATTTTATTGTTTGATCTGTTTTGACCGAAACATCAAACCTGATCCATGAAACCTCTCCGAACTATCTCTTGCCTAGAATATTTGTCTGCTCTTTTGCACCCAATACAGGATAGAACAGGGCATTTTGGGCATTCCCAAAATGCAAAAACTCTTGGGCTTGTGCAAAAGAGAAAGTTTGTTTTAAACAGCAATGCAAATTCTTTTCTTCAGGTGCTGTGGGTAAGAAGGACGTTGTAAAATATGACCAAAGAACTTACAGAGCGGAATCAACCTATGCTGTGACTACTGGGAAATGGTATGTTGGTTTTATTAGCTTAATAATGCATTAAATTACTGTAAGACTAAGCGCGCACTAGATACTTTTGTCACGGCAACAGAGACAAAATTATCACCCTGGCTATTGCAAGAAGCTAGAGCGAGCGCATTAGGCGACGAGACTCTTGGCCGATTGCCAAGAATCATCTCCATAGAAATGCATTGCTCTCGAGTGACCTAGTGTTTATAGTCGCCCCGACAGAAGTCTCTAGTGCGCGCTATGCCTAAGGTTTTTCTATGTTGAAATTGTCGACAGTTTTCCCAAACTCTCTCATTGGAAGTTTTTTCAATAAGGCATAACTTAGCATATAGTTCGGTTTAGATCTACTTTCTGTTTATATAGGTACTACGAGATCGAGATCATGACCCCCGGGGCCATCAAAGTGGGGTACGCCACCCTTTCTTTCATTCCCTCCGTGGAACTCGGCGGAGACGAACATTCCTGGGCGTACGACGGACACATGGTGAGCACACTCTTCTGTCCAGAGCATTTGTTATAGATCGTTTCAAATTTGTGTATTATCTTCAAATCTGTGTTTCCTTAGTATCTCTCTATTCTAAAAAAAAAATTTTTGGTGAACGGTTTCCAGAGAATTATAATTTTTAGTCTGATGATTTAATCGGCTGGAATGACAATGTCATTCCTAGGAAACGAAACTCAAAACTACTTTCTGGAATTAAATCTGTCCTAGGAATGCCATTGTCATTCCAGCAGATGAGTGGAGGACTGATCATGATCAATGGTCACCACTTTTCAGTACTAGTCGGCTGGACTATAGTACTTGCCCTCCGCTCTCTTGCGTTGCCTTCCTGTACCGTGCTGATGAGTCCTAACAAGGACGAAACCGGTCCACGGTTGGAGTCAACGCTCGAGAGTTGTGAGTTTACTCTTATTGTCCGCTTAATCAGTGATAATGGTGAGATTCTCCTTTCATTTAACAGTAAACCTTCTTCGCCACTTTAGTTTCCATTGTTGCTTGATTCGGTGTTAGGGGAAGGAAATATTTTCAGGCGCCTATTCCAAACGAATAAGAGTATAAATACAGTCATTCAAAAATGCTTTGCTTATATGTGTGTTTTATGCTTAAGAAGTGTGTTGTGTCCAGGGTTGCAAGAAGCATGGAGGTGGGAGCGAGAGTTACGGCAAACAGTGGCAGGTCGGGGACGTCGTGGGATGCCTGCTAGACCTACACGACAGAACCATCAGTGAGTAACCACTTCCCTTAGGCTAAGCGCGCACTAGAGACTTCTGTCCCCGGAAACTATAACACTAGGTCATTCGAGAGCTATGTATTTCTATGGTGAGATTCTTGGCAATGTGCCAAGTGTCTCGTCGCCTGTACGCTCGCTCTAGCTTCTTGCAATAGCCAGGGTGATAGTTTTGTCTCTGTTGCCGTGACAAAAGTCTCTGGTGCGCGCTTAGCCTTACTGATCGCTGTTATTTTCACAGTTACATGTAGGCCTAAGAATTAAGACCCTAATTTATGAGTTCATGGATCTCAGAAAAGTTGTAGACTTATTCTTACGATTGAATTCCTCCTTTGCAGGCTACACTCTGAATGGCGAGCTCTTGTTGGACGCCATGGGCAGTGAAGCTGCATTCAGTGACATTCCGATTGAAGAGGGTAAGACTTGCACTTCTTATTCCTTTTTTAAAGAAAGTTTTTTTTTCATTTCTCTTAATAAATTTCACTAAAGCCCTCTACCGGAAATAATTCTGTGAATTTTTTTCCTCTTCATGTAGTTCAGGGCCAAATAAACTAAAAATTTCCCTGAAAAACATATTTAACATATTTAAACATTTTAAATAAATATCATTTTCAGCTCAAATTTAAAAAAAAATTTGAAACTGGGGAATGAACTTCAACTTTATAAATTATAGCACCTGAAGATATTGCTCATTTAAAGACATGTTGAAAATTAAACCTAAAGTCATTGACATAACTTCTAGGGGCAGTAGAGGTTTATGGGCTATGAAAACTTTTTTTCTACGAAACTAGTACTTTAAAACTGACAATACATGTGTTCGAAAAGGGATTATAAAAGTGGTTACTAGAGTTCAACTAGTTGACATAAAATTAGCTAACCACCAAATAGTCTGGGAACTAGCATAGAGGGAACTAGTTGCCTGAGACTAGTATTGATTTTAGGAATTTTAGAAAAGCTTTAAACTCTAAAAGAGGAATTTTAAGAACCAACACTATACTAGGCAGCAACTTAAGTGGAACCTACTACGTCACTAACAAAGTAGTTCCCATCGCGGTATCTGAATTTTGAGTCAACGTCAATTTTAAAATAGGATTGTTTTGTTAAACTCATGCATAAATAGTGTCTTTTTATCACGCGTATCGATATTCCTCCTTTCAACCCAACAGGCTTTGTGTTTACTCACTTTCTCCTTCCGCGTAGTGACGTACTGGGTTCAGGAAAAGTTGCTGGGAAGTCTAGGATGCTTTTGTTAGTTTTGAAACAAACTAAATTTTGGTTATACCCCGTTTGCACTGGCCTTTATTTTTGCCTTTATTTTCGTTAGCACTTTGTTGTCATGGAAACACACTAATCAATTCACTAGTCAATTAATAATCTTTTATGTATTTTTACTTGTATTTTTGGTGATTTTATTCATTAGTTTTAAGTTGTATTGAGAGAAATTAAATTTTTAATTATTTTACAAATCATGCTGTTATTGTTTACACACAGTAAAGTGCTTATTTTTGCCCCTTGTCAGTGCAAACACCGTTTTCAAAAGATGGGGCGATTTTGCCTGTTTCCATGACAACAAAGTGGTAACGAAAATAAAGGGTCTTTTTTCTGCCAGTGCGAACGGGGTAATACTGACCATGAGTGTGTTTTCGATCGATTTAATTTGTTTTAATGAAAAAATTGTTCTTTGCAGGTTTCGTGCCCGCCCTGACACTGGGCATGGGTCAGAAGGCGCGACTGGTGTTCGGGCAAGACGTGAACCTGTTGCGCTTCTTCACCACCTGTGGCCTGCAGGAGGGGTACGAGCCCTTCTGCGTCAACATGAACAGAACCATGACATTCTGGTATAGATCCACTTTGTATACGATTGTTGTAACAATTTAACAACTCGTACCGATACTTTATTGACACAATTTTTTCAACCAAATTATCTTAACCCTGACTGCTACATTTCTGGGCTGAAATAGCTTCAAAAAATGTGTATTATTTTATTTGAATATTGCAATAGAGTGTTTTCAGGTGACGTCACGATCATTTGTTTTCTTCCTTGCTGTAGGCCAAACAGTCTGTTGCTAAGGCCGTTGCTAGGTGCGGCTGTATCTATTGTCGGCATGTGATTGCAAATGCTCCGATAGAAGCATTCCATGACCAGTTAATTTCTTTTAACTGTTAACTGCTGTAGGCCAAACAGTCTGTTGCTAAGGCCGATGCTAGATGCGGCGGTATCTATTGCTGGCATGTGATTGCCAAATGCTACAACAGAAGCATGTCATGACCAATTAATTTCTTTTAACTGTTAACTGCTGTAGGTCAAACAGTCTGTTGCTAAGGCCGATGCTAGATGCGGCGGTATCTATTGCTGGCATGTGATTGCCAAATGCTACAACAGAAGCATGTCATGACCAGTTAATTTCTTTTAACTGTTAACTGCTGTAGGCTTAACAGTCTGTTGCTAAGGCCGATGCTAGATGCGGCGGTATCTATTGCTGGCATGTGATTGCCAAATGCTACAACGGAAGCATGTCATGACCAATTAATTTCTTTTAACTGTTAACTGCTGTAGGTCAAACAGTCTGTTGCTAGGTCGGAGTCATGTGATTGAAAATTCTCTATCAAGATTGACCAAATGGTTTGTTTTGCAGGTACAACCGTGACGAGCCTGCTTTCTTGAACGTGGAGGAGGGGGAGAGCCCTCAGGTGGAAGTGGTCAGAGTTCCTCCAGGGACCGACTCCCCTCCTGCCCTCAAAGTGGCCCACCGCTTCTACGAGACGGTGGACAAGGTCAACTACGAGTTCCTGCGACTCAGCCTCCCTGTCACATGCAACGACGAGTACATAGAGTGAGTAGTAGGGTTCTAAATATTTCTGAATCGAATGCTTTGGATTCGATACCAAAGAGTCGAACCCTTACAAGAATCGATACCAAAGAATTCAACCCTTAAAAGAATCGATTCCAGCAGGAATCGAATTTTTGAAGTCGTACTTAATTTTCTAATAGAGGAGATTAGTGAAAACGTCACTTCCGGTTTCTTGTTTTGTTTGGAAACGTTGATTCGATCCGTGATTGGTTACATACGGATCCGTACTGTCCGTACAGTTCACGGAACCAATCACAGACTGAATTTACGTTTCCAAACAAAACAAAAAACGTCACACTAATCTCGTCTATTAATAGACATATATACAGGGTGTAAAGGAAAGTCCCTTTACCCTGTAATAAGTTGCTAATGGAGCAAGCTAAAGCTATGCAGTTAAGGTAACGGTATAGTAAAGTGACTATGCGCAATCGAATGCGACCAACCGCAGCGCCCTCTAGCGGGGATTTTAGGAGTTAAAAACTTTATTTTAAAAACTATTAAGAATTTGTTAAAATAGTCAATTACAAAGTTGTAGAGCAGCATCTATTTAGTAGGAAAAGACACCTTAAGCAAAAAAATATCTTGAATAGAACCCCTAAAACGCGCGCTCAATTAGGTTGAATTTACGTTGATTTTACGTCTTAAAATGCTTCTCACGAGGCGAAAATGAGAAATTTTCAATTTAATGATTTAAATCAGTGGTTCCCAACTCAAATATGTCTGCGGACCACTTCACTTAAATTTGAACCTCTGCGGACCATCTCTATCCCTAAGTGAATCTTCAAAATTTTAACTTTTTTTCAGTGCATTCATTCCTCATGGAGGGTTTAAAATTTTGACTTTTTTTTCTGAAGTAAGGGAAACCGAGTGTTACAATGTTTCTAAATAGAACTTATAAAATCAAATAATCTATTAAACTTAAAAGAAAAATTAACATTTCATTAATTTTATATCTAATTATTTATTTAAAAATATGCCTTTTATAAAAAAACTAACCATTTTTATCAAGCATTTTTATCTATTTACCCTTGAAGGTCATACCTACACAAAAGTTACAGTTTTAAAAAAATAACAGTATAAAATAGCTATTTTTCTTCTTTTTCATAACCAACAAATAAGGTAATTTTATATTATTAGTAGATTTAAATTTGAAAGAAAGAGTGTTATAATAGTTGTGGCAGAGGAAATTCTATAGGCGAGGCTGATTTTCTCTCGAAAGAAACCGCGTCAAAAGTCAATAATTATTTCAAAGGAGCGATTAAAATAGAAAATAATTTGTGTTCAAAAACTTTCGCATTTTCTTCGAACAAACCTATTTAACTTTCAGTGTCTGATCATTCGATTCTTTATTTGCCCCAACCCGACACCTATCAGTTTTAATTAATTTGATGCAATACTTTTCCACATCATTCAAGTAGTAAGTTAAAATCGTAAATAAGTAAATTAAAGTCATAATTTAAAACTCTTCTCACGCGGACCACCTCTGAAGCCTCACGGACCACCAGTGGTCCGCGGACCACCTGTTGGGAACCACTGATTTAAATAAATGAATAAAAGTATTCTTAACTCATTAAATTGAAAATTTCTCATTTTTGCCTCGTGAGAAGCATTTTAAGACGTAAAATCAACGTAAATTCAACCTAATTGAGCGCGCGTTTTAGGGGTTCTATTCAAGATATTTTTTTGCTTAAGGTGTCTTTTCCTACTAAATCGATGCTGCTCTACAACTTTGTAATTGACTGTTTTAACAAATTCCTAATAGTTTTTAAAATAAAATTTTTAACTCCTAAAATCTCCGCTAGAGGGCGCTGCGGTTGGTCGCATTCGATTGCGCATAGTCACTTTACTATACCGTTACCTTAACTGCATAGCTTTAGCTTGCTTCGTTAGCAACTTATTACAGGGTAAAGGGACTTTCCTTTACACCCTGTATACAGACAATATTTTTGCTTGTAATTAATTCAATTAATAATAATTACTAATTATCCTTGATTTGTGATTGAAATAGATAAGTTCTATTCTGACTCTAAGGAATCGATTCCAAGTTGGAATCGAACCTTGGGAATCGAACCTCAAGAATCGATTCCGGAATCCAATCGAACGATTTTTTAAATCCCTAAGTATGGGACGAATTTTCTGTTATCTCTATTTTCCACCCCGCGTCAACCCACCTTTTCAAAATGAATAGAGTATAACTTGTTTGTGCTATTCTCTCTCTTTTTCATCATTCTTTATTCCCTAATTTAATTCGTTGTTTCAGTGAGTTGGGCAAGGCGCAGAACTGGGAGGAGATCCGAAGGAGGCAGAGACAGTCTGGTGGACGATTCGGCTCCAGACACCCAGGTGAGTCATAATAGGTTATTCTTTTCTGTCTCTCGGTGGATTTTTCCCGAAAGAAACCCCAAATTTTTTGTAAATAAAAACTGTTGGGTTAGGGAATGCAGTGGGAATAAAGCAGAAGATGGACATCATAAAAAGTTAACTTAGTTTATTGAAACAATAGCTGACATATCACCAGCTTGTATACAGGGTGTTTCAAAATTGCGTTGCACGGCTTTTATTCGAAACCAGCGCCTCCTAGGGTCATGGAAGTAAGGTCTACCCCTAGGTAAGTGACCCTGGAGAATCCATTGAGATGACATACAGCGCCCCTAGCGACGAAATTAAAAAGTTAAAAAAATTATTTTAAAAACTAAAGGAGATAGAGCAAAAACCCCAATGAGAGTATTGTTGCCAACGTCAAGAAGAACTCATTGCAAAAAATTTGATCAAAATATCTTGAATATTCGTGGAGATATTAGCATGTGAAAATAGCACTTTTTCAGGGGTCAAAAAGTAAAAAGTTCGCATATTTGCAAATTTTTTTGATTTTTTGATTAAATTTTGTGTTCTTTCAACTAAAAAGACACAAAACTACACAATACCACTGAAATATTTTCAAATATGCGAACTTTTTACTTTTTGACCCCCGAAAAAGTGCTATTTTCACATGCTAATATCTCCACGAATATTCAAGATATTTTGATCAAATTTTTTGCAATGAGTTCTTCTTGACGTTAGCAACAATACTCTCATTGGGGTTTTTGCTCTATCTCCTTTAGTTTTTAAATTAATTTTTTTAACTTTTTAATTTCGTCGCTAGGGGCGCTGTATGTCATCTCAATGGATTCTCCAGGGTCACTTACCTAGGGCTAGACCTTACTTCCATGACCCTAGGAGGCGCTGGTTTTGAATAAAAGCCGTGCAACGCAATTTTGAAACACCCACAATCTTAAAAAGCTGTTAAGAATGTAATGTGAAGTACAATACTTTCAAAAAAAATCGACTCAGACCCTATATCTCCGGAACGGCTTGTGATATAAAGACAAATAAGGTATCATTTTTCATGATTTAAAGTATTCTATATACAGAAAATTTTTCAAGTTCTTAGGGGGTCGTCTTCATATTAAACGAAGCACCAACTTTCGTTTTTCCTATGGAAACCCTCAAAGATTATTCCAGATTCTGAAAGAGCACCCTCTAAAACCTCCCAAAACCAGTTTTCATGCCATTTGGTCCCCAAATGAAGCCAGGAGTGGGGGTTGAAGTTCGTCGAATTTACGTTGAAATCTCGTTTTTTACGTTGAATTCTCGATTTTGATCCTGCGGGGTTGATGGTTGAAAGGATCAAAATCGAGAATTCAACGTAAAAAACGAGATTTCAACGTAAATTCGACGAACTTCAACCCCCACTCCTGGCTTCATTTGGGGACCAAATGGCATGAAAACTGGTTTTGGGGGGTTTTAGAGGGTGCTCTTTCAGAATCTGGAATAATCTTTGATGGTTTCCATAGGAAAAACGAAAGTTGGTGCTTCGTTTAATATGAAGACGACCCCCTAAGAACTTGAAAAATTTTCTGTATATAGAATACTTCAAATCATGAAAAATGATACCTTATTTGTCTTTATATCACAAGCCGTTCCGGAGATATAGGGTCTGAGTCGGTTTTTTTTGCCAGTATTGTACATAAAAAACCCCACTTATTGTTCTCTAATGGTCTTGCTTTACACCCCACAGCCAACTTGGAGAAGCACATGCTGAAGAGTGGATTCAGCCTCTCTGATGTAAAAGGTAGGACATTTTGTTCACAATTATATAGGGTTTATTGTGGACTGGGCAACTTGAGTCGCGCAAGGCATTCGGATCTTTACTAAGGGCAGAAAGAAGGGGGACATAATATGTAAGTTGAAAGGATAATTTCCTCCGCTATATGAGTAGTCTATACTCTATTCATTTTGAACTGGCGCCTGAAGAATAGTGCTTTCCTCCTCGCTAGACTTGTAACCATGGCTACGCTCTTTGCGCGGCCAATAGTAAGCCTTCTACGTTGCTGTGAAGTTGATAGTTGCCATGGTTACTGATTTGGTGGTGGGGAAGGAGATATTTTCGGGCGCCACACAGTGTAACGAGCAATGGACAAAAGTCAAAATTTTGACATTCAAAATTTTAATTTTTAGTGTGCTAGCTGGATTAAGAAGTGTTCAGACCATATGAAATCAATAATGAAAAATAAAAATATTCATTTTTATGTTCGCAAACGATAATTGAAACGGGAGAAGCCAGCTGCGCTGAAAAAAACAGTTTCAGATCATCAACAACGGAGTTTGTATTTCGGGCAATTAAAATCGTTTGATTTTTGAAATGAAGGTGAATATTTCACACTTCATTTTTGTTTAATAGAATTGTTTGAAAGAAATATTGTTAATTACATTTTTATTACTTTTTTAACCGCATTCTTAAATGTAAATAAATTTTGTAACTTGCTCATGTTTAATTAGACTTTTAAAAAAAGTATCGAAAGGTACCTCCGCCATTTTTTGATACACTTATTGTTATGTTTCAAACTTCATATTTATCATATTTTGGCTTGCCGATTTAGCGATAATCTTATTTTGAAACGCGCAATCTGTTAACGAAACTCGTGAAAAATGAAGCACCATTTCGACCGCTCCATACGAAGCACATTGATTTCAGTTTTTGAAGGTATAAAACTTTTTTATTTGATATCGAATCATGTTGCGCTTTAATTACACAGTGAGATTAAGTTTAAATGGTGTCCTGGTTTTTTGTATTTATATTTTAAGTGTTATTTTTGCGATTGATTTTTTTTCTAATTGATTTCAAGAAATTGAAACGGAGAACTATGAAAGACCTGAAAGTCTTTGAATAAGCTTATACGTAATAGTGGTTTTTGGAAATCAGAAGAGAAAATATGCTGTTGACAAAACATCTGCTATTTAACAGCTGTTTTTCTTCTTTGTTTTTAGTAATTCCAACAGGAAAGACTAGGATCCAGATGTATATTTTATGAGTTTTCAATTAGCAGTAGTAGAAATTACAAAATAATGATCCCTATTGAGATAACATTCAGCATTGATTTCAACACAGAATACTTATGCAACGCTTAATATGACTAAAGTCTAACCCCAAAAGGAGTATTATAGGGTTAAAATTAATATTTAATGGTTAAAATTATTATTTTTTCGATTTTTAGTAGTTTTTCCTTAACAGAAGTTACGAAAGAATGACCCCTCCATTGAAATAACATGTAGTTAAGATATAAATATGGTCTATTTTTTTAAAAAATAATTATTCCAATCAGATTTTTCCTCGGAATTGATTGTTAAGGCTATATTGATGGCATAACATAATTAAAATGGTTTATTTTTAAATATTACGTCGTAGAGGAATTTTGTCCTCTTCCCCCATAGACTCGTTACACTGTGCGCCAGTTCAAAATGAACAGAGTATAGTCTAGTGCATTGCCCCTCAAGGGCCGTATTCACGAACTTTAAGTCGAGAGAGACACGAAACGTACTCGAAACGATTATTTTGGAAACGTTCGTCTCGGAGCTCATGTCTCCTCAAAAACGTATCGGCCGCCATCTTGTTTTTTGAGATTCCGAAGCGCATTCCGATTGGTTCCGGCCCGTTTTTATAGTTTTAAAAAATCTAAAACAGCTATTTATAACTTAAATTAGTCCTCAGAAATTAATATATTACGAAAGTAATGGACATCTAGTGCCTTACTTGTACTACTTGTGTTACTAGTAATTACTTGTGGTATTTCTTAACAGATGGCAGCACAAAGGCTCCTGAGATTTCATCGTTTGCGTTTCGAATGCGTTTCGTGTCTCTCTCGACTTAAAGTTCGTGAATACGGCCCCAAGTGTCCTTCTTTCTCCCCACCGTTTGATCCTAACGACTACAAGCGACTCCAGTCGCCCCAGTGTGGAAAGGCACTAAAAGTCTATCCTCACCTTATTTGTCAAAGGAGCGATGCTATCATCAGAGTTATCATTACAGTGGGCCCTCGCATATTCGCGGTTGAGCAATGTCACCCCCGCATATTCGCGTATTTCGATCTCAAAGTTTTTTTAGCAATGAAACTTGCATATTTGGCAGAAAAAATATAATTGTTCCGGTATTTATTATGTAAAACCATTTTGAAGAATGTAACTTCTTCTACTAAACAAGTTTTCTAACTAGTAACCCTTTTGATATTTACTACAAATTATTTACAATCATTACAATTATTTACAGTAATTTACAGTTAAAACTACTTTTTGCCTGAAGCAGTTTTATACGTTTTATGATATAAATGACGGAATCGAACCATTTCTATCTGTCATATTATCATATATGCGCGGTTTAAAACTGGGTTCGTTATTCGCGGTATGTTTTGGACTACCGCGAATAACGAGGGAACACTGTGTTATCCTCCAATATTTTCAAAAACATCCCATTCTGTTGGACACGATTTTAAAATCCTGATGCCTTCAAGAAGTCACTGTAATTACTAGGGCTGTGATTTATATGTAATTAAAAATCCAAAATATGTACACATAATATGTGTTTATTTTAGCAAAATATGTATTAAAAAATGCCAAATATGTAATTATAAAAAGAAAATGTTAAGTAATTTTTTAAAGGGGATCTTTAAATATGGCACAAGCACATGGCACTGTATATTTGCACGGCCATTTTTCAACTAAACTCTACTCTAACTTCCACGGCTAGGCGTACCATTGGTTCCATCACTAAGCGCCGAGACTGCTACGTCATCACGAGACCTACAGCGCATGCGCCACTGGCCGTTTTGGCCGTCCAAATATACACTTCGCAAGCACATAGTAGGGAAGGGTAGTTTTCGCTATTTGCCGACAGTTCATGTTTTTTTTTGCTGTCTTGTCGTGAGAAAGAAAACGAAAACCCATGTGTCTACTTCCCTTCTCGGCGCGCCTGACACGTTTCATCGGACAATCCCGACTTCACAACTTTTTAAAAATTGAATTCAGCATTGGGTGCACTAATTTTACTACAATTTGAATGCGTATTTCATTTTATGAGTTACTTTAATTTGAAAATCGGTCAAACATGTGATTATTTTTGAAAAACTTAAAAATGGATAAATATGTAATAAAAATATGTAGATATAGCTTGAATATGTAAAAATATGTAGTTAAACCGAAATATGTGAAAATATGTAAAATAAACATGGTCTTAATCAATTCAAAATCTTTTAAAACGTATAGAAATAAAGAGCCCACTTTATATCAGATTCCAGAACAAATATGTAATTACATATAAATCCTAGCCCTAGTAATTACTGTTCTCAATTACTGTGATTCAACTACTGTAATTGAATACCAAATATCTCTTTTGCAGACCTTCAGCGCGGCTACTCGGAAGACGCCGCCGAGGATCAGCAAAGGGCCGCTGCTGCTCTGCCCATCAAGCGTCACTCCATG
Organism: Tetragnatha versicolor; assembly: GCA_024610705.1. Lineage (NCBI taxonomy): Eukaryota > Metazoa > Arthropoda > Arachnida > Araneae > Tetragnathidae > Tetragnatha > Tetragnatha versicolor. Next base: position 255,312 of record JANDEH010000035.1, on the reverse strand, counting down.
GACCTTGCCGTCCCAACCACTGACAGAGCCCCCTCCACAGAGGACTTGTACAGGAGAGGGGGGGCTGAGAGCGGAGGGGCAGAGAGCGACCTGGAGCCCGACCGCCCCAAGCGGAGGGGCCGATCACCCTTCCGCTTCTTCAAGAAGAGGGACGAGAAGGGGGAGCAGCCCACCTCATCGGCCACACAGCTAGTGGTGAGTCCTTCTTTTCATCTTCATTGGCCACAACAATAGTAACTAGCTTAAACAACGATAGTAAGGCCAACGTCACCGTGAGGGCCGTGGGGAGCCTAGTGGTTAAGGCATCGGGATCGGAGGGTCCTGGGTTCGATTCCCGACACCGCTGAAGACCCATTATGCGGAGTACGTGCTCGTTAAATCTGTGGGTTACGAAAGTCCTGTGGTCGGTCATGGCGCAGTTACCGTGGGTACAGGTCTCTGGAGACAATTTCCCTCCCTTTCAGATGCATGGTAAAATTGTGGAGGTGGCGATAGATAGTGGCAGCATCTATCATCCGAAGTCGTACTCCTGCCATTCATTGGGCCTCACTTTCTCAGGAGCCCTTTGCCTTAAATCCTGTACGCTCTGCGGATGGAGCTGGGATATTCCAATAGGGTTGTTTCCTTCAACTGAAATTGATCATTTTAACACCAAAAACACTAAGAGAAATGCAAAAGAATAATTTACCCACGCTCAAAAAATTTTTAGACCAAATAGTTAATTAGTTAAAAGCATTTAAAATTTGGAGCCGCAAAAAAAGAGGCGTGGCCAGATGTGACGTCATTTGGTATGAACCGGCGAAAAGTACCGATCCTTTGCCTTGCCTCTTGCCTGCATTTGTGTTTTGTTTTTGAACTGAGTATTTACGCTTTGCTTATCATAAATATTTTAAACTAAGCTTTCGTTTATTGTTCTTTTACATCATTACTGTACACAAAACAGGATTAGTTTTCAAATTGAGCTTGGTTTTATTCGAGCAGATTCGAATAATACGCCAAAAATTTCGGTTTTAACTTCGGTTGATTTCCTTAGAAACGATACACGGTTCAATAAACCAGAAATAGAGGAGTTAAACAAGCAAGATAGTACTATTTCGTATTCTGTTTTTAAAGTTTTAAAAATCTATTATATTTATATTAATAAAGAGCATTTTTAGTTCGAGTACACTCCAGCATTGTGGTAGGGTAGTTTTATTTTCAACTCCCGTTTTGATCCTGAAAAAAGTAGTAGGAATTTTGAAATAATTTTACTATTGGTAACTAGTTACATCTTTGAGAATCAGTTAACATGTTTTCTGGAAAAAATCAGACGTTTTTTATCTATTAGATATCGATTCAATAGATATCAATATTAGATATTTAAAAAATAAAAAAACTAATGAATATTTAAAAATAAGATAATTATCGAAGGTTACAAACATATTTAGTTACATTTCAACGTAATCACCTTGAAATGAACCATTTATTGCACCTTTTTCACAAGTTTTTCTATCCCTCATCTTGAAAAGTTAGATTTTTCGTTGATTCGCAGGCTGTAGCTCCATGAATCACCAATGCCTGGAACTTGGCTGATGCACAGCATATGGTTTTAAACCTGCACAATTGCATACTGCAAAAATCACCTGCCTGCCCATTGTTTTTTGTTAATGCGAAAAGAGTTTGAAAGAATAGAAATTACACAGGTTTGCAAGGAAAAAGCTGTTTGAACAATTATTACGATTTCCTATGTATTTTGGTGTGCTGATAACGAAAAAAATATTGAAAAAATCCTATACGTCAGGATTTTTCACAAATTGCAACATTATATTCGAATTTTCCCTTTTTTTTTATAGTTTTTGAACATTTCTAGCTCCTCCCTTTTTAAAAATTAGGAGCTGTGAATGATGCACATAGTAAACTATCTCATCAGGATATTTAGAGATAATTATAGAGATTGAAATAAAATATTAGGCAAGACACTTAATCGTGCAATAATGAAGGGTTTTTGTTGTATAGTTCAAAGAAACGTTCTGGTTGATAATCACAAGGGTAAATTTACCAAGAAGAGCTTCATAATGTGGAAAAATTGGCTGAAGAGTGTGTAAATGAGTTTATTTTAGTTATATAATGATTTTTTATGAAGAATATGTAATAAAAAATTTATTTTATAAGCATATTTTTATTAAAATTGAAATATTAACTTATTTTACAATCATACCTAAATTGTCGGGAAACATGCCATTCTAGGGCAAAACAGATCATTTTTGAGTTCAGGGATCCAAAAAACATTAAAACTAATCACCTCATTAATAAATTTGGATTAAAAAATCTACTTCTTAAGTGTATTTACATTTTTTTGAGAAATGTTGTTATATTTGCTCAATTTGTTACAAAATGCGATGTTTTAAAAATAAAAAGATGTCATATTTGGATTCAGCACACCAAAACACATGAAAATGATATTCAGATAAAGTTTGAGTCGAAAAATAATTTTTTTAAAAGATACTTTTATTTTCTTAAAAAAATTGGCATTTTTGTTAAATTGTGGAGGAAGGTGAAGTCTTATGATAAAATGGAGGGCAATTTTAGATTCAGCACATCAAAAACCATAAAAGATTATATGGAAATATTTGAATAAAAAAATTAGTGTTAATTAGTTTAAGGCATTTCCAAAAAAACCTAAAGACCTGAATTGTCAAAAAACGTGACGTCCCTGGGCAAAATGGAGGTCCTTTTTGGATTCAGCGCACCAAAAATCATAAGGTTCAGGTGAAATAGTCCAAACAGCTCGGAAAATTTTTTTTTGCGGACATGTGTTATCATATTGGCCGGGGGAAATAAGTTCGGGAAGCGCACTTGTAAACTCGATATGCTCGATTGCTGTATATTAAATAATGTTTAAATTAATACGTTAAAGTTTGAGATGATTCGATAAGTTTAAGATAGTAATTTTGGCTTTAAAACTGTACAAACTAGTAATTGTCCATAGTTCTTTAGTACTTCCCTCGTTCCGTTGAGCAGCTGGCATGAAATAAAATCAAGACAGATGTTTCTCTGAACATTGAGAGCTGAGAGTCTTTTCCATAATATCAATGTTTTATTTGTTTCCAATTTCGAACAATAAGTGTTGCATTTTTAGTTTATTCAAAAATATTCATTCGCGCTTTACCGTAATTTAGCGAGTGCAATTCTCACAAGCTAAAATAATGCGTGCTTAAATATCGCACTGATTTCTGGATCTATAATTTAACTTAAGATAATTTAACTTACGACATATTACTAAATAGCTGTGTCTATGTGTAAGCTTTCTTGTGTTGATTTTGATATAGTTTACAGAAAATTTTCTTCAAATGACTAACAAATACCGAGAGAAGTTTTTCCCAATAGATGTTTTGTTTGAGATAAAAATTTCTCCTCTTAAACTTATTATTATCATCTCAAAACTTTGACATCTTAATATAAACATTGAAAATATACAACTTAACTTTCAGTAGCCATTTTAATCATGCATTCCCAGATCTTAAAGCGCCCAAATAAATTTTACGAAAAGCGTCGTTTGCAGTCTTCTTTTGTAGCTGCAATTTTGAAAAGAAATAATACCCCTACCAAAACCATACATTGTATTCTTAAATATACGTTAACCACAATCCCCTTTGTTTGAAATCTCCACCTATTAACAGTTTTTCAAAAAAAAATTCAAAACCAAAACTTAGTAAAAACTGTCAGAACTTTTCCGACAACTTAATATCTTTCGTGAGCAATTTGTGTTATCAAAAGAACTATAAATTATGAAACAAATAAGAAGCACTACATGTTTACTACACTATGTTTTTTAATAGTGCCAAATGGATACTTTAAAATGGTCTTCACAACAGTAGAGTTTGGAAGTAGCTGAGCCCATTTTATCCTTCACACATACAGGCTTTGAACCATTTCTTCCTCAATTTTTCGTTTCTTGGAACGATTAAGAACCTTTTACTTGGTGTTTTTGCAGTCGATGAAGTGCATCCTGGCACAATGCAGTATTCATAAGCTTTTTTTTACTTCGGAATCCATTCTTTTTTACTGATGCACGTGCTTTCTATTGGGAAAAATAAGAGCGCGCGATCGGCGAAACCACGGATACTACCAAATGACGTAGCTGCGCAGTGGCGCGTTTTTAAGCACTGTGACTGCGCATCCTCTTTAAAAATTAATAAAAAATTAAATTAAAGTCGTAGCGACCTCGGGATTTTTGATAACAACTTTTTTCACTATATTCTACCAGGAAAAAAATAAAACAGAAAATGGGAAACTACCCTATTGGCATAAGAAACAACAACAACGTCACCGTGAGCTAAACACCGGGCGTATCATATCGGACAGTGGATATATCCCCCACCCCTTAGTGTGGTTAGGTGAGGTCAATTAGCGAACAAAAGAGTGGGGTAGATATCCACTGTCCGATGTGATACGCCTGGTGATACGTCCGGTCTTGAGCTCATGGTAACCGCTTCCTAAAAGGGTCACGTGATTTTGACAGACTCGGAAGGGAGAAAGGAAGAAGCTGAGGGGCAGTTGATTAAAAGAGAAAGATACATTTACTCCCTCTAACCTAAGTTAGACCCTCTATATACATAAAAAAAATCAGTATATTTTAAATAAAATAAAAAATACTAAAGTAAAAAATCACGTAACCCTTTTAATATCGTTGGCTAAGCAGTACAGACATGGGGGTGGCATAGGGGGCAATGACCCTTCCCAACGTTTTTAGAAAATTTCATTTTTATGAGGGTTAATAATGTTTTCAAGGACTGCTTGCCCCCAAAGTTTCCACTGTGCCACCCTCTTCCTATTAATCTTTGAGTCCCCCAACATTTTGAGAAAACTGAATTTCGTAAGAATTAACCATGATTGGAAAGATATTGGGGACAGTTATTGAAAAAACCCGAAAAAACTCAACCCACTTGGGTTTTTCCAAAAAAAACCCGGGTTATTGCCATCCCTGACTCACACACATGCAAAAACATTTTTAAATACTTGAATTGATGTGCCCAACTCAATCATCAGTTTGGCGCTTTTTATATTTCACTCACAGTAGGATGTGTTTTTTTAAGCCTTACCTCAATAGATCAAATCGATTTGTTCCGGTTTCAAAGCTTCCGAATGACAGGTTCAAACGAAACGGCAAACAACGCAGAAACCGAAACCAAGGAAGAAAGATCACAGCGAGGGTTGCGCCCTCTAGGAACGTTCCGTTAAAACTTTCCTTGTGGTTCGGTTTGTAGTTGAAACAAACAAATAATAATGGCAATGTGATTTATATACAGGGTGTTACAGATAAGTGTTTGGTTTCATAACTTCTAGATCTAGGGTAGGTAGGATACATCAAGACGAACAAGAATTGGTACAGGTTAGGGCAGTGTTTCCCAACCTTTTTCGGCCCACGCCCCACCAAAACCTTTCTAAATTTTCCATGCCCCTCACGTAAGATTACTCAAAAATTTTGCACTCAAAACATAATATACAATTTAAAAACTTAATTGGTTGATTTAAAAATAAATATGACAGCCCTGTTTAGAAATCTAGGGAGTTAATTTTCAAACCACAAAATGCAGAAAAAAATTAGAAATACAAATTCATTTTATTGAAATAACTTTTCATATAATTATTAAATTTTTAGTAATCAATAATTACAGAGATATTATCAATGTTAAAGAAATACTTTCAGAGCCGTGACCAGACTAGTTTCGGGAGAGGTTGACTCAAAATTTTTTGAGGTACTATACATGGTTACATCTTTACAAATTTTTTATACGTTAAGTTTTAAACTACCTAAGAAGAAAAATGGGGGTTTGGGGATCCCTCCCCCAGAAAATTTTAGAATTTTGCCCCTTTAACATAGTGTTTTAGTTCATTTTGGGTCGACCATTTAGATTACACACAAAGAAACCTGCTTATTGTAATCGGCAGAATTTTCAAGGAAAACATCTAATATAATAAAATTGAATGTGTTGAATGTGAAATTGAATGTGTGAAATTGAATGTGAAAATAGCACTTTTTCAAGGGTCAAAAAGTAAAAAGTTCGCATATTTGCTAATTTTTTTGATTTTTTGGTTAAATTTTATGTTCTTTCAACTAAAAAAACACAAAAATACACAATAACACTGAAAAATTTTCAAATATGCGAACTTTTTACTTTTTGACCCCTGAAAAAGTGCTATTTTCACATGCTAATATCTCCGCGAATATTCAAGATATTTTGATCAAACTTTTTTCAGTGAGTTCTTCTTGACGTTGACAACAATACTCTCACTGAGGTTTTTGCCCTATCTCCTTTAGTTTTTAAATTAATTTCTTTAACTTTTTAATTTCGCCGCTAGGGGCGCTGTAAGTCATCTCAATGGATTCTCCAGGCTCACTTACCTAGGGGTGGAATTTACTTCCATGACCCTAGGAGGCGCTGGTTCCGAATAAAAGCCGTGCAACGCAATTTTGAAACACCCTGTATATATATATGTTTGTCTTTTATACAAATCCACAGTTTTCTTCCGATCTGCACCAAACTTGGTATACCTACGTAAAAAAACTCGGAAAAAAACATAGGCTATGTTTCGAAAACTTTTAATGACCCCTTGACCCTTTTTAGACCCTTTTTATGGTCATTTTGCTGAAATAGCTTGATTTCTCCGCCAGAAGAGATCTGTTCACCCCATTGTTACAAAGAAAATTTAATGCTAAACAACAAGTTTTTAATAGAAACACTAGGTACAAGTCTATTTAAAAATTATAACGACAATCTAAAAGTATAATTAAATGAAATTTGAAATTCTAAAACTGGTATAAGTATAGTACAAAATATTTTTAATTAAAAGTTTAATTTTCAAATAAAAAGTTTCATGGAATAGCATTGTTGTTAAAATAGTCTCCATGGAAACGAGGATGAAAAATCAAATGAAGATCATATTGTTGCTTTTAATAAAGTTGGGTAACAGACAAAAAACTAGAGTAATATTCAAAACCTTTCAAGTGGAAATATTGTATTTTTTCTTAAATTGCAGGAATGTTTTATTAAATTTTATACCAAAGATATAATAAAATCATGAAAATACGATTAATTAAGGGCTCTAATTGGAATTTTAAGTGATTTTTGGAAGAACACTTTTCTAATACTTTGTTGTTTTTTTATGGGAATCATGTGGTAAATGCAGAAATCGTTCAGAATTTGAAATGCTTGATTCGACACCTTTCACTCATTAAAATATAGGCGCTATATAATCTAGCACGGGTCCAAGAGGGGGAAAAAATACCGGACATATCGGGAACATCGGGATAGGAAAAAATACCGGGACATAAAAATAACCTCCAACATCGGGATAGGAAAATTATCGGGAACATCGGGATAGGAAAATTACCCGGAAAACCGTGAAAAAGGAAAATTACCGGGAACACTGGGAAAGTGGAAAAATATCGGGATCATCGGGATAGAGAGGCTGTGGGGAGCCTAGTGGTTAAGGCATCGGCTTCGGGATCGGAGGGTCCCGGGTTCGATTCCCGACACCGCTAAAGACCCACCGAGTATATGCGGAGTACGTGCTCGTTAAATCTGTGGGTCCGAAAGTCCTGTGGTCCGTCATGGCGCAGTTTACCATGGGTCCAGGTGTCTGGAGACTATTTTTCCCTCCCCTTCAGATACATGGCAAAATTGTGGAGGTGGCGATAAATAGTGGCAGCATCTATCATCTCATGAGGCAGAAGTCGGACTCCTGCCATTTATGGGCCTCACTTTCTCAGGAGCCGCACCCCCTTTGCCTTGAATCCTTGTGGAGCTTGGGTAGTACCAAGTGGCACACGACAACAACAACAACATCGGGATAGAGAAAAATTACCGGAAACACCGGGATAGAGAAAAATTATCGGGAACACCGGGAAAGGGGAAAAATATTTGGAACACCGGGATAGAGAAAAATTACCGGGAACACCGGGATAGAAAAGATTTCCGGGAACCCCAGGATAGGAAAAATGACCGGGAACATCGGGATAGTATTAATTACCGGGAAAACCGGGATTTGAAAACTACTGGGAACACCGGGATAGGAAAGAGGTGCCTGGGATACCAGGTTGATATGTAATATAATGCTTCTTTACAAATTTATAAATGTATTTTAAGAAAACTTAAAAAAATAGACTTGTACACTTCATCCGTGCAAGGCCGGGCAAGTCCATCAACTTATTTTGACTAGGGGTCATTAATAAATTGCGTGAGGTGTTTTTTCCAAAATCTGGACCCCCCCTCCCCCCTTGGTGAGATTTTGCTGGACCCCCCCTCCCCCCAAGTGAGATTTACCTACAACCTTTAAAAATAATTTTCTATCCAATTCGTTTGCATTTTGAGGAAAAGAACATTATTCCACCTAAAAATCACCACAGTATCTTATCTGTGGGTATTATTCCTTTCACAAACTTAAAAAAAATCGTTTAATTTCGAACTTAAAAAGTTGACGTGAGTTTTTCACCGACCCCCCCTCCCCCCTTGGTGAGATTTGGTGAGATTTTTCCAAACCCCTCCTCTCCCTTTTTGACCTCACGTAATTTATGGATGCCCCCCTATATATTATTTTTTAATTTACTTATATTTGTTTTGATGATTGTTCTGTTTTCTAAATAGGGTTCTGAACTTCCAGTAAAAATTTGGTGGTTATACAATGAAAATTCCATTATTTATACAGTTTTTTTCGATTTTTTCAAAACTTGGTTTTTGGACTTATTCCCTTCTTCCAACTGACGATTCAATTATTGACTAATTTCCCCGAAAACGTTAATTCCAGAAGATATGATTAATCAAGGGATCTAAGCAATTTTAAATACTTTTTAGAATACTTTTTCCATGTAAATGTATAAATCATTCAAAAATTATATTGTTTGAGAACTGAAGGAATTTTAATCCATCTGGGAACACTGGGATAAGAAAAATTACTAGGAACACCGGGATAGGAAAGGTTACCGGGAACACCAGAATATGAAAAAGACGCCTGGGATACCGGGATAATTGGTAAATGCTGATTATACAAAATTAGAAATGTATTTGGGAAAACTTAAAAATAATAAATTTACACTCTCCACCCGTGCAAGGCCGGGCATATCAGCTAGTAGTAAATAAAGTACTAAGATATGAGGGGGGTTTGGGGTCCTCCCCCGGAAAACTTTTGGAATTTTTCCCACCTAGAGGGGCAATTTGGTTGAAATTTTCAAATTACCCCCCTAGAAAATTAAATTGCCCCCCGGTGGGGAGTGCGCCCCACGTTGGGAAACACTGGGTTAGGGGATTATTGGGAGCGGCGGACACTCTTGGCAGGGTGCTAACTTGTAGGATGGAGGTCTTGAGATCAGGAGTTTCTGCAATTGAAACTAGTTTTGGTTGGACTGTTTTGGGGGCTCAAAACAAGAAATATGCAACTAATATGGTGTATCTGAGTTTTCAGAGGAATGAGGCTCTAAAATTGTGGGAATTAGAGACAATAGGTATCAGGGATCCTGTAGAGAAAAAATAGGGTGTTTGATGATTGATGAGGAGTTGTTGAGATACTTTCGGGAAAACATTAGACTGGAGGATTCGAATCAAAGGTACGAAGTTTCCCTTCCATGGTTGGCTGGACACCCCCCCCTCGATAGCCACTTTGACATAGCTGAAACTCTATTGCACTCTGTTACAAAACGTCTTAAAAGAGATGGTATCTTCAGATTGTACAACGATGTCTTTAATCAGTGGGAGAGTGAGGGAATAATTGAGGCAATCCCTCAAGATGCCCCCAGGCCACGGGCAGTACTGCACTACTTGCCACACAGGCCAGTTTTGAAACCTTCCAGTGGTACTAACTACAAAAATACGTCCAGTTTTTGATGCTTCTGTTAGACGTCCTGGATCTTTGTCCTTAAATGACTGTTTCAGTGTCAGGCGCGGATCCAGGGGGTGGCACTCTGGAAAGTGCCCCCCCCTTGGAGACCCAAATAGGTTCTCAACATGAGTAAAAACCCAATTTTTTCAGTTCTAATTTCATAATTTTTTCTGGGGGAGGACCCCCATACTCCCCATTAGTATCAAAATGGGGTTCTCAGTGTTTATTTTTAGGAAATCCCCAAAATTTTGACACTTTGGGTCAAAAAGTAAAGGTAATAGTGTTGAAAAGTGCCCCCTTTAGACTCAAAACGTTCCTAAAAATGAGTTAAAACCCTACTTTAACAGTGAAATTTCAATTTTTTTCTGGGGGAGGACCCCCATACCCCCAATGGTACAACAAGGAGATCTTGTCTGGAAAAGTGACCCCCCTCCTTGGAGCCGTGCTGGATCCGCGCCTGGGTGCCTACTTAGATGGCCTCCGGAATTTTTCCCCGGGGAAAAATTCCCACTTCCGGAATTATGAAATTCCAAGACCAAGATTCCGGAACTACAAGAAAGTGTCACTTAGATGGCACTATGAAATCGGTCTAGGAATTATAGAAGGGCATTTGGGTTCGAGACTACTTAAATTTCCCATCCGGATTTCGCGGCGACCAATCACAACATTTGTTGTCATTTCTTACGCATTTTTTTAGAGGTAAACAAACGCTGTTACCGTGTTATAACTTTATAAGTAGCAAATTTTTAATATTTTAATAGTCAAATACATTGCTGAAAGATCACCAGGATTTTGAAATACCTGGGTTTATTTTTATTTCTATGAAATACCTGTTCTTATTGTTTTTACTAGATCTCAATCTTAAAGAGGCATGTTGGCATAAATGTATTCAAGTTTCTTTTAATTTGTAGCCATGAAGGCATTAATATCTATGGGGGGAAGTTAAAAAACATTAAATTTATTGTCTGTGTTTGATTGTAAAGTAAGATTATCATATTGAGCTAAGTTGATTTTATTCAGATTTACTTCACTGGTCACCTCCTTTAAAGAAACTTCATAGCTCTGCATCATTTTTATATCCTAGATTTCTTAAAATTGGAAGATGATAGAATTGTTTTCTTCCTATTTATCTACCCATGATTACTCTAAAGAGGATGAATTCCATCATAATTTGTTTCTTGGTATAAAAAACAAAATATGTGAAATGGCACTGCTTTAAAGAGTTTTTCACTTTAGTAAATATTTCGAGACTGGTGCCTCTCTCGCTAATGCAAAAAAGACTCGCCAAGGCGAAAAAGACTATAGGGTGGTAACGGGAAAGAGCCATCCTCCTGCTTCTCCAGCGGGTTTGCCATACTTACACGTTATCGCATTGGCGAGAGTGTCACTGGTCTCAAAATTTTTCCCTTTTTCTGTCTCGTATATATTATATAAAATTTTAGTATACTGGAAAAGCTATTTCCCTGAATCCATTGAAAGAATTTCGGTGAATCCACCGTTCTACTGACATGATTTCATTACCTTTAATTGGCCGTCAGGTCAAGTGTGTCTAGATTTGGCGAAATGTATTGTAAGACTTTCTGTGTTATCAATCAGCCATTATGCTCGTTCCCTCCGAGGGAGAGGCTCTTTTGAAGGTCGGCCTGCCTTCTGTTTTTTTGGTTAGTTTGCTGTCAATCATATGGTGTAGTTTCGCTTTGAAAAATGATGCAGATCTAGGTTACTGAAAGTCTTTGAAGAAGTTCCTGATTGTCGTAGGGTAGGTGAATTTACATTTCAATTTAAACACGTCGACACCACAAATAGTAAGTCAACACTAAATCCTAGTTGAATGTTCATTATTAAAGTAGTTTGCAAGATAAATAGTGAGTTCAACCCAGTGGCGAAGCATGAATTGCTTAGAGGGGAAGCACTGGAAGTCTCTATTGTGATCTTGCAATATTTGAGATTGATTGTTATATTACTTTTTTAAAGCTATATTAGTAGTTGGAAGTATGATTTTGTAAATTCTAATCTTAATTCCTTTAAATTTGTATTGTGTTTTCATAGTGCTTTCCCTGTTTGTAACTCATACTTTACCATTGGTTAAACCAAATTTCTTCTAACACTCAACCCAAATCAAAAATGACGTTTCTAATCTAACCACAACACTATATAACCTTGCTATTAACATGCTGCCATGCGAGTTGCATTCAAGTTACACCTTTTGTGTCCAAGAGACTACATGAAACAAATAAAACTCCTTTCACACTCCATTTTCCTTTGGAGGCACATGGACAGTTATTTTTGCATTTAAAGGATTGAGTCAACATGACTAAAACTGAAAGTTATTTTTTATAACTCGTTTAGAGCCATATTGTGCAATCTTTAGATGTGGAAAATTTAAGCTCACATGATGCCACCTTATGTTATTAAATACCATCATAAACTCTCGTTACTCTAGGATAAGCCTAGTGGCGAAAGCGTAAAGAATTTTAATCAACTCAACAAAATTTGCAAATATTAAACAACACTGCTATAGTCTGTTCATTTAGAATTGGCGCCTGAAACAGGATCAAATACGTCTAATAACGCTCATCACACAACTTCAGGGACCAAATTTTTTTTACTGTATTTTAACTACTTCTGTTTCCACTGCCTGCACAAGAAAATTTTTTCGATGATTATTACAGTAGTAATTGCTTCTAATATATTACGTCTCAGGCACCAATTCTAAATGAGCAGAGTTATTTAGGTTTATTGTAATATTTGCAAATTATAGTCAGCTTATTAAAATCCTAGATACTTTCACTGTTGCTTTTAATTTTTTTTTATAATTTCATATAATTTTTTTAAAAATAAAATGTTGCCACTATAAGTTAATATTGGAGAACCTGGCTAACCCTAGAGTATACTGTTTTCTCTTTGGTAAAAGAAATAAACAAGATGTTGAAATATTTTTTATAACAATAACAAATCTTAATTGAAACAATTTATTTAAAAACTATCAGTCATTTCTGAATCAAGAATTGCAAAACTTTATTAATCTACATGTTTAACCAATAACACACAATAGCATTACTTTCCTCGTTCATTTCATTTTTCATTTAATAGCATTTACTTAATTAGCAAGACTTAATTGCAGTTGCATTATTTTCTAAAAAAATTCTTAAAAATTGCATTGCTCTCCCTGGTGTGTATGGGGAGTCCTACGTTTACTTTATTTTCAACATGAGTGCAGAAAATACAATACAACATATTCATCACCAAGGGGACTTTGTCCCGTTCAGGTTAATTGTCGTTTATAATCAAATCTTATTTGAATAACCAGCTAGTTTTGCATTATAAGCGCATTAATGTGACAAATAGTATGTTTTTACATTAATTGTATTTTGCATTCGACACAAGTAGGTTATTTTTCTTATTTTTACTATATATGGTAACTTGATAAATTTCAAAAGTCAATAACACATCTGTAAAAACTAACAAAAATACACTATATATTCAGAAAATTCAAAATATTCTCACGACCCACCAACAATTGACTGGCGACCCACCAGTGGGTCGTGACCCTCAGTTTGAGAAACTCTGCTCTTTAATGAGCCTGGTGAGTGTTGAGAAATTAAACAACCTGCTAGTTATAATATTTTATTTTAATATTTGGAAATGATTCTCAGTTTGTTAAAATACATGATGCCTTCCCTGTTGCTTTTAATTTTTTTATATTTATATATAAAATGTTGCCAATATAAGTTAATAAGAGAGAACCTGGCTAACCCTTATAGTACGTTTCCTCTTAGCTACAAGAATTGAACACACAAAATAATCTTCAAGTTTTTTTTTAAAATAACAAACAATTTATTGGAAAACTATCAATCATTTCAGAATCAACAATTGTAAAACTTTTTTAATCAACATGTGTAAGTTTACAGTTGTTTCCATACAATAGTATTACTCTCCAAGGCATGCTAGAGTCAGAAAAATAAGTCCCATAGTTTTAAAATGATACTGATATGAAGTTCCATGCATTCAAAAGATGAATCGTTGAATCCTTTATTGTTGAGGATGGGTTTACCCAGTCATGGTTATTCGGATAGATGTTGCCTGTATAAAAGAAACAAAGAATATTATAAAAGTTGTTCAAAATAACTTAATACACTCCCCATGTCCTTTTTGTTTACATTTCCCCCTATAGGAAATGGTTAAGATTTTACTTAATTTTAAAATACTCTTCACTTTAGTTTTTTTGCCGTTTCAGGGAGAGAAGGTAAGTTTTGACCAAAACTTTAATGCAGTTAACCAATTACTTCAAACTCCTCATTGAGGTTGTTGTTCATAAGCACATGAGCTTTTATTAAGAAATTAACATTATTTTACTATAACAATTGCACGCCTATCTCACCAAAAGCCACAGCGAAACACTGTTACCCAAAAGAAAAAATTCCTGTCTTATTGAATAACCTTATTACACCGACAGACATTACCTCCAGTATGAAAAGCCATTTCACCGACAAGATATTTCCCTCGATTCCATAACCCTAACATGACTTGACCATTGGCCAAAAAGACAGGCGAAACAATCAATTTGGTGAATTGATCTGACAGTGTTTTGGAATTCAGTAAAACTTGTTGCCTGTGTACAAGAATATGGAAAATTCTGGAATTTTTAAAATATTCTGTCTGTGTAATGGCCAATTTTGAGAAATGTTTTGCTGGGAAAATAGTCTTTCGGTGTAATGATTTGTCGGTGAATTGGATTTTGGCGAGATAAAATAGGATTATTGAGCCATTTAAATTTATACCTGGTATTTTAAATTTAAATCAGATTATATAGGTTTAGATTAGGTTATAGTGCCTAAATTCAACATAGTAAAAAGTCTTTAGGCTTTAAATACAAGTTGGGTTGAATATTCTTAAATAGTTTTATGTACAAAAGGCAAGCAGGCATCAAAATGAAAAACATTAGTTTCTTGTAGGACAACATACAGAAAAGGGGAACCAAGTCATGAAAAAGGAAAAGAGATGTATTATAATCAGTAGTAACTTGTATTTATATTTAGTACATTAGAACTTCTTTACAATGGCCCTTATGATACGACACTGATAGAAATGCTGATAGGTTTATCACTAATAATTTCATTTGTTACAATGTCCTTTATGTTGTTTGTAGGTGGTCTCAAATTTAATACTAAGCTGTCAACTTTTCAATTTATCAATGTTAAATTAAAACTTTCCAAAAACAGAAAATGATTATAGATGAGTAGAGCGTTAAAGTTTTTTTTAGAAACAGTGTTAATGTTGGCAAATTGGTCAATGACTTATCACGCAAGTGCCTTAAAATTTTACAAACCTAATCAGTTTAATCCTTGATTAAAATTTGGATTTTATAATTTTAATGTTTTAAACTTTCTTTTTGACAAAAACATATGACTAGATAAAGAATGCAAATGAAACCAACAAAGCCCTTTTATCTAAAGCATGACAGGTAACATAAAGAACATTTAATCATCACAATATTTATCAGCAAAACTATAAACTAATCAAACATTTCCCTTGCAAAGTACACAACTAATAAAAGCATTCTTTTCTACTTATTAACACTCACATTACAAAAAAAATTTATTTTACCTTCTTAGAAAACCCCATGTTTACTTTTGCAGCAGTTTTATTAGGGGTCTGAGGTCCATTACATCAAGAAAGGGTGTGGTAACAACTATAAATAGAACCTAGAATGGAATACATGAATTTACTACCACTGGAATTTTTGAAAACATTGTAGTAGTTCATTTCATAAATCAATTAATTACATAATATCAAATAATAATGAAGAGTTCTACTGTGTTTTCAAGTAAATAATTACTTTTCAACTGATATAATTGAATATTTATAAGCCAAAGCACTCTTTTAAGATCACTGTATGTTTTATAATATGATTAGAATTTAGAGTTAGGTATTCTTACAGTTTTCTGGAAGTTATTCAAAAAAAAATTTCAGCACATTATTTTATAAAGTACTTCATTATTATGATAATATTTAGGTGGAAGAATTGTCAAGACATCTACGAAAAACGAAATTAGGACAATCTCAAAGTTACGTTTCAATAAATTATGGTTAGATTGATCGAGGCAAAATAGTTATACCAATTAATCCCCGATTATTGAATAAGTAAATCGGATATATTAAGTTAATTAATAACAATTATAGTGACTTATAACAAGGTAATTATTATAGAAAAAAGCTTACCTTTTTTTCCTTTCACCACAGAATATGCTGTTCCTGTTGTTGTCTGTTCTTTCACGTTATATTATTCGCATTTCTTTAGTCCAATTTCTTGTCAGAAGAATCTTATTAATAAAAAATAATTCCTTGTGCAGCCTCTTCCGGTAAAAAAATACAGTTATTGATTTTAATTACAAATGAAAGTCCGATTGGGATTATTGTTTATACTGTCCGCCATTACTTTTCCCCACAGTGAAATTAATTTCACGCAGTTTTTTCCGGGTGAAAAAATTCCCGCCTCAATTCCGGAAGGCAGAGGTATTTTTTTGCATCTAAGTAGCACTTTTTGAGTTTTGTATCACGTGACTCCGGAAAGTCACGTGGTCTAGGAGTTTTTCCGGAAGGGGAATTAATTTCGAGCCTCTAAGTAGGCACCCTGCTCAGTGTTGGTCCCAATTTATGTCAGCAGATCCTACAGCGACTTATAACGGGTTTTAGATGTGGTGCTATCGGAGAGACAGCTGATATGAGAAAGGCCTTTTCTCAGGTGCAGGTTTTTTCTTTATTTCTGCAGGTGGGGGTTCGTGAGGGAGATGTTTTGAGGTTTCTGTGGTGGGAGGATGGTAGATGCGAGGTAATTAGAACATACAGACACCGCCGCGCCGTGTTGTGTTTGGTGGGACCTCCAGTCCCTTTCTTTTGAATGCCACCATTCAATATCATTTGAGTCAGGAAAGGTATCGGGGTAAGGATTTGGAGAGGACTATCTGAACATTACCGAATTTCGGACATTAACTGTAAAATAGTATATATAAGGGAGATTTTATGTTGTTATAAAGAGATTTGGGTTCTTACGTAGTATACCGTCGACCGTGCCGCTTAAAATCAAAAGCGTTATCAAATCCCATTGACTTTTCTATTGATGTACATCTGAATTAGGCGGCTACTGAACGGTCGACGGGATAATACCTAAGTACCGAGATTTGTTTTAAGAAAACCTGAGCGTTTCTTCTTTTGGTCTCAACAGTGATCTATTTTCTTTCCAGGTTCCTCCTGCCGTGCCCGACCGTCCGGCCCCTCCCGAAGGGCGCGTGACCTCCCCCCAGCGGCACCCTTCTGTGCGTGGGTCGGCGGAGGTGACGCCCCCTAGCGACGGCGGAGACTACCTCGACGCCAGCTCTCTGAACTTAGTGGACGAGTTCTCGTACAGCATCCGCATCTTCCCTGGCCAGGAGCCCAACAACGTGTTCTGTGGCTGGGTGGTCACCACCTACAAACAGTTCGATGCGCAACACTTCTCCACAGACATGGTCAGGAGGGTGGTGTTCGAGGGAGATCCGCCACACCAACAGTGAGCATTACACTCTTTTTTAGCTTTGTACCATGTCTTATACTACGTTCATACATGACAAGATTAACTTAGGGGCCGTTCAAATATTACGTAAAGGTACAATGGACGTTTAAAATCCCTTTAAATATTTTTCTTTAATTTTGAAGCTATTGCTCTGAAATTTTTACAGTATTCTTGATTGATATCCCAAACAACATAAAAAATTTTCAGAAAAATCCATTGATAAATTTTAAATTTTTTTTCAAAAAATGTAAAATTTTTTAAAAAATTTTAAAATGTTCCAGGCGTCATAAATTTTATTACAACTAAATTTTTCTTGGTGTTTCAAATAGGTATTTCAGTGCCATTTAATATTTTGTATGTTTGATTATCATATGCTAATTATTTTTGCTAAAAAATCTGAAAATACTAGATTTTTAATAACAAAATCATGAAACAATTTCTTTAATTTGATCTATATTAAAATATAACAGTCACAAATGTTTAAATTATACTAAATATTAAATGGCAATGGGTGTTTGCTCTGTGTGTGTAGGATGGATCGTCAGGACTGCTACATGGTGTGCGCTGGAAGACTGCAGACGGAGGCAGGGGAAGGCAGGGGAGGCGGAGGGGGAGGATCCTCCAACCAAGGGATGGTGGTGGGGTGTCACGTGGACGTCTCCATGGGGTTGCTCACATTCACCGCAGACGGACAGCCCACCAGGCACAGCTTCAAGGTAAGCTATCTTTTCTTGCTTGCTTAATAATAATGCGATTGCGTCAAGGTCCAAAAGTGATTTTGATTTGAAATAATCACTCAAATCTTGTCAATAAAATTCGTGTCCTAATAATCATCTAAGAGTAAGAATATCTAATTCGGAAATTACTCTAACAATAATTGTTTAAGGGGAGTACCTCATCCATTGGTAATGAATATTCAGCAGATGTGTCCCTCGCCTAAAAACTCATAAAGGTATTCCACCTTGGCGTAAAGGTATAAAGGTATTGGACGATTAACTCTCACATGTACGCTTCTAATTGGTTACTCCTCCTGCCTTTGTATTCCCGTAAAATATTCCTAAGATAATTTGACCACATAGAATCCTTTATTCATATTTCGGACCACATTTTACTAAAAAGGAACTACGATCGGTATCATTACTATTCCCAAAAATAAAATCGTCTTTAATTTTTGGACCTGAGTGTATTTGAAGAAATAGTTAAGGAAAAAAATTGAAATTATGTATCATTAATCATTTCACTGTGGCTGACAATGAAAGTTTTCAAAATGGGGATTTTTTCCTCATGCAGTTGTTTGTCTTTTTTCCATTTTCTATTTATTGGCTCTGAAATACCCCATAAATTTGCTACATGTGTGTGTGTGTGTCTTAACAGGTTGAGCCGGGTACGAAACTGTTCCCCGCCGTGTTCTTCGAGGCCAGTTGCCGAGAGGTGCTTCAGTTCGAACTTGGCCGCACCGCCACCACCCTCCCTCTCTCAGCCGCCGTCCTCCGATCCACCGAGCGACACCTCACACCCCAGTGCCCCCCAAGGCTCAAGGTATTCTACTTCACTTCATATCTTATCAATCTGAAGTCTAGTCCACAGAGTACTAGAACAGAGAGTCCGTGGCCATAGGCGCTAATGGAAATTGAAAAGTTGGATGGATGTGGGGCTTTTTTGGCGCTGGGATCGCATATACGTCACGGGAGGTGGGAAAATAGCCTGATTGGGCGAGAAAACCTTTTTCCTTCTCCTTCGAAAGTAGAAGATTGAGTGACAGCCAATCACAGGTCTGGTCACCAAAATGTACTGTCGATCTCTCTGTCAATCATTTATAGTTCCTCGTGGCGTCCTCCCAACTTTTAAAAATACCGTTTTGGACCCTCTGTTAGGATTTTTCTCTGTGGTCTAAACCTTCAACTTGATTTACTGAGTATTGGCCCATTCTTTGGAGAATTCACAAGGGAAGTACAATATGGAACCTATTTCTTGTTGCAGGGTTTGTCAGGGAGATGTGATTTCTGGGGTTTACTGATTTTATTGAAATTTACTGTATATCATTTATTACTCTGAATGTTATTTATTGCACCTATATAATTATTAGCTTGTCAAGTAGTTAATTTTTCGAATAATCAATTATTTAAGTTTACTTCTCAAAAAATGTTTTTTTCTTATATATCCATTTATTTGTTTGTATTAACTGCATTTATATTGTATATAATTATTAATTAATAGTATTGTATTTTGTTGTTACAGCACAAGTTTGGTAAGAGGCTAACATTGTAGTTGTTATCCTTTAGGTCCAATGCCTTCAGCCGTACCAGTGGGCCCGCGCGCCCAACGTCAACCTGAAGCCTCACGCGCTGAAGCTGAGTGACGTCCGGGGGTGGAGCATGCTGTGCGAAGACCCCGTCTCCATGCTGGCAGTGCACATCCCCGAAGAGGACAGATGCATCGATGTCCTCGAGCTCATAGAACGAGAGAAGCTCCTCAGGTATGCAGAGCCTGATTTCTGGGAGGAGCCCAGGGCTCAAGAGGGCCCCCAAAACGCTTAAAAAGCTAAGAAAATGAGTGTAAAATAAAAACTTTTAACTAATGGGATTTAAAATCATTGAGAATTAAACTTTTAAAGTATAAATAATTTTCATTTAGAGTTTATGTTACGGTCCAAGTGATAAACCGGGCGTTATTATGGTACTGCCGAAGTGAGGCAGGCAATTTGATAAATTCAATAGTAATCAATTTATCCCCCAAAATACATGGGTATTATTAGTAATGCCAGGATATATCGCATTGCAATTTGATTGAAAATGATTGTTTTTGTTATCAAATAAATTTAAGTTTTCTTTTAAGCCATGCCCCCAAACTGGCTCTTCAGGTATGCTGCATACCTTTCCTCGTGTCTATGTGAGTGTTTTGGTTGGGGCCACATGCAGCTGCCATCGAATCGAATCGAATCGAATCGAATATCGAAAATTCGTAATGGCATCGTAAATCGAAAAATGCGATTCAGCAGTGTCTAATCGTTTTTCTCTGCGCTCACAGGTTGACCAATGGAGTAACTTCACCTGACGTAATGATCACGTGTTCACTACCAGTATTACTAACGCCATCTGGCGATGAAGTGACCCCATTGGACTCGCTTCACCTGACGTAAGGATCACGTGCTAACTACCATCCAATCAGAATTCACTTCGATTCACGTGACCAATATTCGAGGTCTCGAGCCGCGCCTGGTCGTTTTTGATCACGTGACACGATTCGAGTAGCAGAAGTAACATAAGAGTTACTTAGGATAATTAAGTTAAGTTAAGAAGGATAAGTTGATAACCTGTTATCCTTGGAGGGTTTTTATCTTTAGGGGTTTTCTCCAAATTCTGGAGAGAGTCTTTTGGGTACAGAGGAAAAGTGGGTTCAAACCGCCAAACCGCTGTGTTAAAGGGAATCAGGAGCAGGGCCGCCGAGAGCCAAGCCGGGCCCCGGGGACAAAGTCAAAAAGCGGGCCCCCGGTCACATGCACTCATTTCGAGGGAGGGGGCGAAAATTTTCTGAAGTCATGCATTCTACCAGTCATGCATAGACTTAATGTAATTTTCAGAATATTTCCAGGCAAGATTTGAATTTTGATGAACTCAATAAATTTCGTTTTCTTGATAATACAATGAAGGATCGTGCCTAACTAGCGGCTTGAAGACGTCAAAACCATAAAAAACTCGTTAAGATGCTTATCAAGAGAGGGGAGAGTGAGGCTCAATTCCATGCTTTCTCCCCTATCTTGATAAGCAGAGTTTTTTGTGGCTTTGGCGTCTTCAAGCCGCTAGTTTGGCACGACCCTAACATCAAGCACCACCAGAAAATATTTAGAAATTCGACCCTAAAAAATAACTTTTTAACTCATATTTTTGGATATTGTTAACAACTGAGTGTCACCCAAGGATGAACTTTGTCTTAAATGAAGTTATAAGCCATTTAATGATTTATCTTATGCATGAAATTTTAGTGAGTTTTTATAATCTCCCTCTCAGAATGAATTCCTTTCGGGGGTCTGGGGGTACCCCCCAGAAAATTTTTGAAAATGTGTCCCTAGAAACTGGGAATTTACTCAGTTTAGCCCATTTGGGTAAACAGATTAATTTCCAAACTATTCAAATGATATTCATCTAAGTACTCGATATGAAAATATCTCTGGAATTTAACCCCTCCCCTCTCGTCAGGCCTCCTTTCATCCATATTAAAAGGTTTAATGTAGCATTTCAACCCATGTTTTGGTAGAATTTGTGTCCAAGAGAACTTTATATAAGACAAGTTTTTGTAACTAAAGGTTCAAGTTTGAAAGGGGGGCTGGGGGTCCTCCCCCATAAAATTTTTGTAAATTTGACCCTAAGAACAGGGTTTCAAACTGTTTCTTGGTACACGTAAACCACAATTTGGACTTACATTTTTAGGTAGAATTTTGATTTTAATGAACTTATGAAAAAAGTGTTAACAATAAAGGTTTAAATACTGAAGGGGGGCCTGGGGTCCCTCCCCAGAAAAATTTTGAAAACTTGACTCTAAAAAACTGGGTTTTAACTGGGGGCTGCCGGGCCCCCTCTTGCCCCGGGCCCCGGGGAAAGTACCCCACTTGCCCCCCCTCTCGTCAGGCCTGATCAGGAGTATTAATAAATCCATTCCTAGGGATTCAATCACGTATAAAGTGGGGAAATTGATAACCAGTTGAAATGTAGAAATTCTTCAGCACGGTGAAACACAACATTTATGTCGGCACAGAAGGATTGACTTTAAACGGGCGATTGCGCGTCAAAGAAGGATTTAAAGAATTTCGAAAACTTAAGAATTGCGACACGGACTTGGAGAGGATTGCATCCTCATCTTATTGTCATTCATTGTTCACTGTTAGCTTATGACTTGGCTGAATTGAAGATGTCTGAGCACCGTTCCCCTTTACAAAGCTTTTTCAACTTGTTTCTAATGCTCTTTTCATCTACTGGGCACAGTGGCGTAGCCAGGAAAAAATTTCGGAGGGGGATATTGATATTTCGGGGGGGGGATATGGGGTATTTTTAGTGGTTTTCTATGGTCAAAAAAAGAAAATTTCCAAGTTTCGGGGGGGGGGATATATCCCCAAATCCCCCCCTCTGGCTACGCGCTTGCAAACCGCCATTTTTAAATCCCCCAGCACTGGGAGTGTCGATCTTTTAGCTGTGATAGATGCAGTATTATTTTAGTGGTTACCAAAAAAAAAAAGAGAAGAAAAGAGTGAGAGAATCTGATCACCGTTTCTCCCCCCCCTCTTTAATGGTGGGTCTTTTTATCTTGACTCGAAATTTCTGCCAAGTGGGAAGTTTTCGCAGTACTGCATCAAAAGTTAATCCATGGGTTTAATAAGTTTTTAAATGAAACTCCACTGGAGGATGACTGCTTCTTGGGTTCTTTCCCCGGTTATCCATTTTATTATAAAAATATAAGCAACCAATCGGAGCAGACTGCTCCACCCTTGGCACTAGCCTCTTGTATGCCGACGCAATTGGCTGATAAACACTTTTTCAAATTTAATTTTTTGAAGAAGTGTTTTGAAGAATTGAAGTTTTGAAGAATTTTTTGGTGAAGAAATTATTCAAATCCAATGAGGAAGTTGCATGATTTTTTATTATTTTTTTAATCGATTCCTCTTGCAAAAATAAGCAACTACCCAAAATTTGAGGCCGATCGAGAAATTTTTTGATTGCCAAAAAAATTAACAAAAATCCACTTTTTAAAAGCGCGCGAAAACGCCAAGAGTTTGGATGTGACGTCATCTTATACTAAACATTGTTGTAAAGCAATGGAGTTGATGGTATGATTGTTGACGTCATCTTATAGTTTAAACAATAAACGTTTTCAGTCACGTGTTTTTTTCTCGACTTTTAAATTAAAATATTTAATTACCTGTACATTTTTTTGAAAAACTGACTAGATATTTCATTTTACCATACAAAAACCATACGGAACACTTGTTTGTTTTTGAAAATCTGACACATGCAACTTCCTTATTATTAGTTCATTTTTAAATAAATAAAATCTTAATGCGCAGAAGCTCTGCGCATTACGTCAGGGTTGCATATACGTCATCGTTTGGAAACAGAGGGAGGAAATTTGAGCAGTAGCTCGGTTGGGGCGTTCGTGCGATCGGCGGCTACTTTGTACTTTGCAACTGTGACGTCACGCCCAGTCACACCTCTCGATTGGAACTTTTAAATGAAGATTGCAAATTAATTAGTGTTTTAAAAAATCTGAAAATGGTTATTTAGAGGATTTGTGATGGTATACCATAGTCAAAATCATTGATTCCAATAGGTGTTTACCTCCCAATTGTTCGATTACTGACGCGTTCTTCTCTCTGTTGCAGCTTCCACGCGCACACTCTGGCGCTGTACGGCGCGCTGTGTTTCCAAGGCAACCACCGCGCGGCGCACACGATATGCGCCCACGTTGACGAGAAGCAGCTGTTGTGCGCCGTCGAATCGGAGTACCTCTCGGGTCCCTTGAGAACCGCCTTCGCCGACCTTCTGATCGCCCTCCACCTCGAGTTCCACGCTAACGCTCGAGCGCTCACCCAGACCGAGTTCATCCTGCCCTTAGGGGGAGATCTGAGGGCCACCTACGCCGACCCCCCCGCCGCGCATTCGCTTTCCACCATGCAGCACGCTTCCATTCGACCCCACATGACCATGAGCCCCATCGCGTGAGTATAAATACAATTACTACATATTTCAAATAAGTGTTGCATGATTTCTCTATACTCTGTTCCACCCAGGCGCGGATCCAGCACGGCTCCAAGGGGGGGCACTGTTCCAGACAAGATCCCCTTGTGGTACCATTGGGGGTATGGGGGTCCTCCCCCCCAAAAAAAATTGAAATTTGACGTGTAAAAGTAGGGTTTTAACTCATTTTAAGAAACGTTTTGAGTCTACCCAGGTTAAAATTTATGCTGGAAAAAGCAAAGAAAGTATGCTTGTTTTTGCTGGTTATTGCTGGGTATGCTGGTTTTCTTTGCTGGCGTATGCTTGTATATGCTTGCCAGCATGGGATGCTGTCTGAACCAGCATACATATGATAGCATGGCTTGCTTATTAACAAGCATCCGATGCTTTTAAGCAATTCATGCTACCTTCACAGCATGGAGAGCTAGGTACCTTGGTGTGCTATTTTATGCTTTTTTATGCTTGCCAGCTTGGGATGCTATGTAACTAGCATGGGATGCTATCTGAACCAGCACACATATCATAGCATGGCTTGCTTTTTTCAAGCATCCGATGCTTTTAAGCAATTCATGCTACTTTCACAGCATGGAGAGCTGGGTACCTTGGTGTGCTATTTTATGCTTTTTTATGCTTGCCAGCTTGGGATGCTATGTAACTAGCATGGGATGCTATCTGAACCAGCACACATATCATAGCATGGCTTGCTTTTTTGAAGCATCCGATGCTTTTAAGCAGTTCAAGCTACTTTCATAGCATGGAGAGCTGGGTACCTTGGTGTGCTATTTTATGCTTTTTTATGCTTGCCAGCTTGGGATGCTGTGTAGCTAGCTTGGGATGCTATGTAGCTAGCTAACGCAGCAATAGCAGCACATGCTATGGACAAGCATCCGATGCTTTAAAGCAGTACAAGCTACTTTCATAGCATGGACAGCTTGGTACTTAGGTGTGCTATTTTATGCTTTTTTATGCTTGCCAGCTTGGGATGCTATGTAGATAGCTGACGCAGCAATAGCATCACATGCTATGGACAAGCATCCGATGCTTTTAAGGGGACGCGGTACCTCTGTTCGACAAAATTACGAACAAAAAATTTTTAGTCCAAACTAATCTATTTGCATTCGTCTATCATCCTACAAATTTCTAAAACTTTTCATTGAAAAATATCCAAGCTGTAGTTAAAATTTTTACTCAGAACTACTTTTTCATTGTTTAAAATGCTAAGGCTTTTTATCTATTGGACCAAATCTCTTGACATTTTTTCTGGCTATTGTTGGAAGTTCGTTTAACAAAAGGTGGTAAGGGTTTTTTGATATTCATGGTAGATTTTTTAAAAATATTACTGAATTTTGATTTTAGCATCTTTATGGGTTTTTTGCTAGCGATACAAGAAAAAAATATTTTTATAACTTAAACCAGAAAACCCTTAACAGATACCAACTTTTGTTGTATATAGATTGAGGTATTTAATAAAAAAATTAATGAGTGTAAGTAAATTATTGTAGGAGGAGTGGCATTTCAAAAACACCTCTTAAATTTGAAGTTTATTTTTTTTAAAAACTTAGAATTCTTAATTTTTTGGTATTTTCAATTTGGAATGTCCTTAATACAAGGCAAATACATTTATTACCACCAAAACGTTTCAAAGAACGATGAATTTAAAAATGTTGACCAAAAAGGTACTGCGTCCCCTTAAGCAGTTCAAGCTACTTTCATAGCATGGAGAGCTAGGTACCTTGGTGTGCTATTTCATGCTTTTTTATGCTTGCCAGCTTGGGATGCTATGTAGCTAGCTAACGCAGTAATAGCATCACATGCTATAGACAAGCATCCGATGCTTTTAAGCAGTTCATGCTACTTTCATAGCATGGAGAGCTAGGTGCCTTGGTGTGCTGTTTTATGCTTTTTTATGCTTGCCAGCTTGGGATGCTGTGTAGCTAGCTTGGGATGCTATGTAGCTAGCTAACGCAGCAATAGCATCACATGCTGTGGACAAGCATCCGATGCTTTTAAGCAGTTCATGCTACTTTCATAGCATGGAGAGCTAGGTACCTTGGTGTGCTGTTTTATGCTTTTTTATGCTTGCCAGCTTGGGATGCTGTGTAGCTAGCTTGGGATGCTATGTAGCTAGCTAACGCAGCAATAGCATCACATGCTGTGGACAAGCATCCGATGCTTTTAAGCAGTTCATGCTACTTTCATAGCATGGAGAGCTAGGTAGCTTGGTGTGCTGTTTTATGCTTTTTTATGCTTGCCAGCTTGGGATGCTATGTAGCTAGCTTCCAAAGGTTTCAAAATTTTTTGATAATTTTTATAGAAGTAATTAGATCCTTTCACTCTGCAAATTTTCTATATCAGTGAGAATAACATTTTTAAAAATTTCAATTTTAAAATACTCTGGTTAAAAATATTTAGTACAGTAATGTTTTTAATTTACTTGAATAAATTTAGAAAATTCTTTCGCAAAGTAGTTTTATTATGTAGTAAAAATTTAAATTTTCTACAAAATTTAGTTTTGGATAATACATTCAAAAATTGCATAGTTCAGAGTCCTGAGACCCGTATGACACAATACCATTACATGCTAGGTAACAAGCATCCAATGCTTGTTAGCTAGCTGTTTAAGGTACCTTCATAGCAATGAATGGTGGGATGAACCTGGGACGTTAAGCCTACATGTACTAGCTTTGACGCTGAATAGCTCCGGATATATTTGAAGCCAAGCTTAGTGGTTTATATTTTCTGAAAGCGTCAGAAAAGTTGTTTCTAACAATAGGTTAAACTAAGACGTGGTATAAAAGTTGCGCAATCTAGAAAATTTATATTTTAGTTTTTCAAGACGATTTTTCACGGATTTCTCCCAAAATAATTGTCAAAGAGCTTATTAATAATCATATTCTTGAAGAACTCTTTGAAACTTGTTAGAAAGACTCCGCTTCTTCTGGAAAAAAGGAGTTAGGGGCGTTAAAAAGTGAAAATAAAAACGAGCACGCGGTTCTGAACTCTCTTAATATGAGTCCAATCTCCTAGTGTAATACATCATTCAATAGGAAATATTAAGGAGGTACACATACTAAAATTTCAGAACCCTATCTCTAAAATTAAGGACGTGAGGCCCAATTAAAATTTTCCAATAAAACTGGAAAAACTCCCGAAATAAGGAGCCAATCCCCTTATGCTTTACATATTCTTAATCTACTAAATGACGTGAACACGATGATGTAAAACACTTGGGGGTTTATTTATATTTTTACGCATTCCTCCTTTTTCTCATACCCCAAAAAACGTAGTGGATTCCTATGAAGACAAGTTAATCACTTTTGTGTTCAAAAATTCATGGATGACGTCAAAATCACCATGGAAACTCGAAATTCCGGAAAAAGCTTACCCTATTACTCTACTATCATAATAAAAATTCAAAAAATTTCAAACTTTTTATTAAATACCAATTATTAGGCTACTTTTGGACTTGTATTTTTTACTCAAAACTACGATTTTTTACGACTCCGAAAAGCCCCTAAATGTTTAACGAATTGCATGAAAATTCGATATGAAGTGTATTTTAAGGTCCTCTTTAAGAATATGTCAAAGAAAAAATTTTGAATTGCGTTTATTAGGTTTAAAACGACAAAAGAGTACTATTTCGACAGTGAAATACCTGCTGTAAATAATAATTACAAATAGAAAAAAAATGCATTCATTATTATAAATTAAATAAAAAATAATGACATAATTTGAACTACTTTAAAAGCTAAGTAAAAAAATAAAGCTGCACAAGGGTAAATGAACGTAAACTAAGAACAAGAGATACATGTCCCAATCTCACCCCTCACTAACAAACAGATCGGATGGGCTGTTGTATCGATTTAATAGTGTATTTGCTTTCTCAGATTTTTGAAAATTTACTTTTAAATTTTATTAGGATTCCTTTTTAAAGCTTGGTGTTATTAATCGAGTAAAAATAATTTTTATTTTATAAATTGAATTTATTAGGTTTTACTTGAGCAAATGGCAACACTAGGTTTGTTTTGGAATGGTAAGTTTATTTGTAACCGGAATTGTCGCGTGGCTTCTTATTCCAAGCACTGATTCCAAGTAAGTTGAATCCTCAATGTATTTTATTTATTTTCCAGGTTTTTCTGCCAGGGTCCTCTGTTTTAGTGATACCTAAAATTATCTATATCAAACTAACCGTACGTGTCTACCCTGTTTTTGTGGATGCCTGTGCTCTTTCATAAGAGGACATTCACGAGCAACTTTACCCCCAGTGAAAGTGATTAATTAGATTCAGGGCAAATTGCATCGGAACAGAGCTGCGGTATTTTTTGGTCGTCAGTAAATATTAACATTTTAACTGATGCTGAAATTCTTCGATTAGAATTTAAGCCCTAATTAGATTAATCAAAACAATTTATAAGAGAAAATAAATTCAGTGTAGAACGAAAAAATTTTGACAGTGCCTGAAACATCAGTTTTTTACCATATTGAAGCAAAAAATTAGGAAATTTTCACAAAAATCTTCTTCATAGTCATCTTCCCCACTGAAATTACTCAGAACTTCATCTGAATTTTTTTCAACTCTTCCACACAACCCGATCAGATATAATCAGAAATAATCTTCACGAGCTGAGCTACCATGCGGGCTAACTCTGGACGAAAACTGTTGCACTGCGGAGAGCAGACTTAGATAATTTAGAAGCGCACAACCGAGCAAAGAGCGTTTTAGAATATTGCAGAAAATATATTTAAATTGTTGATAAATAAATAGATATTTTCGTACTGTTGTTGCTTTTATGAAGCTTTATTACAGTATTTAGGTGATCAACAGGTCTGTCATTATGTTTTAAGACAAAATTCAAACGACTGGGGAGTACTTAATAAGTTTGCAGAATATATTTGAAGAAAATTTTTGTGCGCAGAGAGTTTTTTGTTTTATCAAACTATGCTGCGGAGGAGGTGAGGTCTAGGAAACCGCTGAAAAAGAATTAGTTGAATTTTGAACAGTTGTACTTGTCAAAACATGCTGATAAGAAATGGTCAGGGACAAGATCATGAAAGGGGAAGCTACAAGAACAATCCATTCAATTTGACCAAGCATGTGGTAGAGGGGAGGAGAGGAAAATGTTGTGCGGTCTTCCAGACCGCACATCTGCTTACGGTTAATAAATCTTAAGGTTTTTAAATCCTTCCCAGGGAGGAATTCCCAAATTATCAGGCCATCTCTCGACATTCTCTTGCTCACGACATCCATTCCTTTGAGAGATGGGGATTATAAAAATTTTTCTATATTTTATAAGTAAATTATATTTTTTGATAATAGTGTTTCTGCAATATGGTATGATTTAATGGCAACTAACAGTTCTGTTTAATTTAAAAATATAATTAAGAAGATAGTATTTCACTTCTTAAATTGCAACTATGTAAAAATGTGTATTTGAAAATGAGAATTTAAAAGTAATTAATGCCTATTTTTTTCTCTGGACTTCAATAAGAATTTTCAAAATTATTTGGTCCCCTCGTTAAATTACTTGACACCCTTGAATTAGAGTATCCAAAGAAATTAAAAAGTCGTCATGTGTTTAGCAAAATAAAATGCTACTTCATTTAATGATTGAATTGAGTTACCTGTAAAAAATTTTTCTTAACCATTAATGTAAAATGGGCCATTCCATGGTTACGGACGTAACAAATAGAAACTTTTGAGGCTTTGTAAATAATGAAAAAATTAATTGTAAACTATGGTATTTTTTTTCTAAACATACCAGAGGTAGATTAATAAAATATTAAATTATGACAACTGAACAATGGTTCTAAAATTTTTAAAAAATTTATAACTGAGTGTTACGGACGTAACTCACAGAACTGTCTATATTTCACTTTTCAAAGTTATTGATAAATACCTGTGAATTTTAGGGTAAAATTAAAAATTTTTTTTTCAGTAATTCATTATGAAGGTTTATAAAATTAAAAAAAGTGATTGTAGAAGCAAAAATTTAATTATTTATTAATCTATGGCCTAATTAATTTGTTACGGACGTAACATGTCTGATTTATAACTCATTATTAATGAAATAAAATCATTTAATTGTTCAATATAAAGTTATTTATCAAACAAAATACTATTATCAAAGCATTGGAAAAATATTTTGGTCAGAATTGTTTTTATAGACCACATAATAAGATTTTGAGAAAACGTTAAAATAACCTTAGATTACGTAGCGTAATTTGCATTATTTTACTTATTTTTACATTTTTTAAAACTAAAATGATTATTTTTTGCTTCTAGTCTCATGTGTAAACACATTTTCAATGTATTTATCATTTTTTTTAGTGAAATAGCTTTTTCTATGGCCTAAATTGATTTATAATGAAATTTCTTCAAACGTTTTACTAATCAACTGCTGACTGACAGCATTTTTTTCACATAATTGACAAATAGCAATAAGGCTTTTCTTTTCTATTGCTTTGACATTAAAAATCTTATGCCTTTTATTAAATGTTATCTTTTTTTAAATACTCTTTTCCTTTTATTGCTCATTTGTGGCTTAATTTGGGGAAAAAGAGCAAGATAAAAATTGAAAATACCCATATTAGAACAAAAAAGTCCAAAATCACACTCCTTACCCTTATAATATGAAAAAAGACATGTTGGCTAAAAAAATATGGAATATAGGGGATTTTTGGTATCCTAATAGAAAAATTAAAAATTGGATGTTACGTCTGTAACAGTCATAAAATTTTTTAATATGTATCAAAAATTCATGTAATAGTGTTAAAAGCATGTTTATATGATTTATAAAGAGAAAATATGGTTAAAATTTGATTAAGATTACCAGTGAGTTTGTAGAAACTACTATTATCTGTTTTCATGTTACGGACGTAACATAGGGACATAACATAATGAATTTTAAAATTTTAATTATTATATTAATATATCTTAAAATTTTATTATCTTACCTATAAGTAGAATTGTCAGAGATAAAAACTAGCCCCAATTAAATTTCTACAGGTTATTTTTAATATCAGCAAGCCTAGTCAAACTTTACTAACTTTATGTGGCGTATTTTCAATTTTGTAATGTTCAACTATTTTGGCCTAAAACTCTTATTTATAACTTATTTTTTGATATTTAAAAGATGTTTAAAAAGATAAAAGATATTTAAAGAAATTAAACTCTTAAGCTTTAAAATGATGCATTACATCATAGGTTTTTTTAACTTTTAAAAATTGGTACTTTGGTTTCATTATTCATGGAATGGCCCAAATATTATAATTTTAATTTAATAGTGAGATTGTTACCTAATTACTTTTTTTATTCTTATTTTCAGTTACATTTATTTTTACATGCATTTATTTTAATATGCTACTGCTAGCCTCTTAATTAAATTTGCACAAAGCTTTTTTGCCATTTCGCATCACAACAATGTGTGACCTGTAAGATTATGAGGAGAATGACCGAGAAATTTGACTCCTCCCCGCAGGGATTTAAAAACTGATTCATTACCTCTGTGAAATTTTGTTTTGAAGATTTAGTACCCCAGTCTAAATTATAAGATTCGTAACCACTGATTTGTTTTCTACCTGCAGGCCCACTTCCTTCATCAAGGTGGTTGTTGAAGATGAATACCCTCTCTGTCCACCATCAAATGGCTAAAAAGCCATAGACTGTTAGAGTTAAAAGTAAGTAACATTTATCTTAATTGTTTGTAAAACAAAGGGTGTTTCTGGGTTTCTCCAGGAATTGTTTTTGACATTTAACCCTCATAATGAAGGTAAATAGCTACTTTTTGTTATGCAAAGACTACATTATAATTTTCAAAATATTCAAATTTTTATACTTAAACCAATGCTGTATTTTGATAAAATACACCTTTTTCTACCCCAAAATTAAATATTTCCATTTTCCTAACCAATAATTAATGTTCAGGGACTTGGATAAAACAGTATTTTCATTTTGAATGTTACCTTTTTAAAAATAGAGCCATGTATGTAAAAACCTACTCGACAGCAACGTTACCTGAACCTAGTACGTCCTATGGGGAAGGAGAAAGTGGGTAAACACGGTTGTTAGGAGGAGTTTCGGTTTGCAAATTGTGATAAAAAGACTTTTTATTCATGGGTTTAACGAAATAATCATATTTTAAAATTGACGTTCTTTGTTTCACTCGAAATTCAGACACCGCGAGGTAAACTACTTTGTTATGTTAGTGACGTTGTAGGGTCAACTAACGTGGCTGTCGTCAACGTGCCATTAACAAAATGGTTATTTCATGTTTTGTTAATTTATGGTACCAAAGTTATTTTGGTTCTTTAGGATATGGAGAGTTAGAAAATCTTTGGTACCAATTTTTCTATTCACTTTCCTGGTGTAGAGGTCAAATTATACATTTCCATATTTTTAGGATTAAGCAGGTATAATTCAGTTCAAAAACCTTTTAAATTATTGTAAATTGGTGGAAATAAAGTAAAAAAGTTTCTAAGCTTAAAAGTATCAAATATTGTCAAACAAATAAATATTTTACAAGAATTAAGCTGAAGTGGTATGTATAAAATTTATGATTAATTGCAAACTTTCTTATTCATATTTTGATATGAAAAGCACAGTAGTACAAATATCAAAATTTTGCTAAGAATTGTCCCGTACGTAACATATGAATACTGTGAAATGAATCTTATTTTTATATGCGCATGTAATAAATTTGAGTATGTTACTTAATTAAATTTGAGCAAAACTATTTATCGCTGTTATAACCATTTCACATCACAGCGACGCTAATTTTGAAAATCGTTGTACTTATTTAACAAAAAATTTTGATAAAGCTATCACTCAAACAAACAAGCATAATCAGTAAGAGAATATAAGGAGGGATGACCCAGGAATTTATGATGCCTCCCCAGAAGGATTTACAAAACACAGATATATTACCTACAACAAAATAAATTTTTACATTTTAGCAACCCCGTCTAAATAATGTCCATAACCATTAAATTAACTTTTGTGTTCTATCTGCAGGCCCACCTCCACCAAATTAGTCTGCTGATGAAGTTGCTCTCGGATACAAACCATTGCTCTACTTATGATGGGGAGATGTCACATAACCGGAAGGCTTTGGAACAGTGTTGGATAAAGTAAAGTAAGTTACTTTTGTCTTCAATGTTAGTAGGGGAGAGGGGGACTTATTTGTACATGGGGTAGGGGAGACTGGGGTACAATGGACCACGGGGCACAGTGGACCACCCCCTGTTTTTTTATATTTATTTTATTTATATGTGTTTCAAATTTAGTTATTTAGATGGTAATCCTACAGCAGTCAGAACAAACCAGAATTCATGTTATTACTTGACTAATAAGCCATTTTATTCCTGTTAGTCTATTTGTATACGAAAGTAAATTTTTTCCTTCAAAGTTGAGAGTGATTTTTCACTGAAGATTTTTGATTTGGAAAACTTTGCTAACCATAATCTTAAGATAAGATATTAAACTATTATATTCCATTGAAGTTAAGGAGTTACATTTACATTTTATATATTTTTTAAAATTATTTTTGCTAAATCTCTATCCGGAGTACAATGGACCACTTCATACGGGGTACAATGGACCACTTAGTTATGCATTTTTATAAGTGAATAAAATTAGTGGAATTAAGAGTTTACTTTTTTACCTGCATAATTAATACTAATTATTCATTCTATAACATTTCCCATTCTTAATTGCTATTGTTTTACACTTAGTTTTATTTAAATCTAAGGGCTTTAGAAGGTTAGTTTTCTTTTTCCTGATCTAAGTCTTATCATAAATTTAATACTATCTCGTATTTAAAAAATAATAATCACAAAGTGAATATTTGTTAGGTAATGTGGTTGTAATTAATTCTGCTACTCTATTTTTATTTATTTACTATTATGTATTCAAATAATGACATTTTTACTGTCCTTAATGAGTGTTTATAGTGAATCAAAATTATGATATCAGTAATGGGAAATTTTAATTAATTATTAATGTTTGAAATGTTACCAATGAAACCTAAAGAAATGTTATGAATGTAAAATATTACTGATAAAAATTTTCTAATAATTTTAAATAATTGTTTTTCATAGTATGTATTTCAGCAATGCGGGTTTTCATTTGCTGGATTTAATATTCGTTAAAATTAGCATCATATGTATAAATTATGTAACCAAAATAAACCAATTTATCATTTACTACATGTTTTGTATCATTAAAAAATGTATTTACTTCATTTATATCAAAATAGTCAAAGTGGTCCATTGTGCCCCGTGCTGTGGTCCATTGTACCCCGGTGCCGGGGTACAATGGACCACTTTGTCACTTGCCATTTAAAAATTTTTATAAAAAAAGTAATCATTATATTTACTTTTCAGTGGATGTTTTATAAACCTTAATATATGGTTCATATGTATGCATGTTATCTAATTTAAAAAATAAGTAGTTTGCCCTTTATGAGTAAAAATTTACAAAAGTGGTCCATTGTACCCCGGTCTCCATACATTAGAACAACCAATATTTCACTATGTTAAATTCAATATAAAAATCTGAAGAAATATCAATAAGTTGAAGTACGTAGGCCTATTGGAACCCTTTGAGTGTAACATTTACTGGCTTCGGAATATGAAAAGTAAAATTTCTTGGTGGGAAAATTAAATCTAGATAGTTTTTAAGTAAAAACTTTGCCTTTTCTATTATGGTATCAATCAAGTTAAGTCCAAAAAAAGTTTTGTTCCCAATTTCAATTACAAATATTTATATTTCCTACTATAAAAGATAGAGATGATAGATGAGGATGTTTGAACACAAAAAGTTGGAGTATTTTTGAATAGTTCAAGAATCCCTTCTAATCCCTTTTCTTGATTTTGGACGCAGACTTTCAATATGTATTATAATTTGTTTTAAATTTAATATAATAATCAAATATCGTTGGTATCATATTTATTAGTATTCAAAGCCTTTAGAATTTCCCCAATTTTAACTTATGATTGAATTTGGATTCATTAAAAAAAGATGGTTTTATGTATAAAAATATGGTTTTACTTTATATTCTTTAATATTAGTCAGGTTTTTATGTATTTATTTAAAAGCCCTTTCAAAATAAAACCTAGATAATAATTAACCTAACAATAAACCCTGCCTTTTTAACTCAGTTGAAAGATATCTTGTTTAATGTATTTGTAAATTTTAAAACTAAGTAGAGCTAACTGTTAAAATTAATAGCTTGCTTTATAGGTTATGATTTGAAAAGCATGGTTAGAACAAAGCAGAAAAGATTGAAAGGAAAATTCTTTTAGAACCAGGGGTCTGTTTAGAAGAAATTTGGGTCCGTTTTCAGACCCTTCACAAAATGTGTCATTGTGCAAACCGACCTTTCACAAAGTATTTTACCTTAAAAACGGACCCTTCTCAAAGTATTTTGGCCTTTAAATGGACACTATTTTTCACAATACTGAAAATTTGTGATCTTATTTTCACAAAAACAGGCTCCTGGCTGAAAAGAACTATTTTAACACTAACTAAAATTCACAAAATTATGAGTAGATTTTCACAATTTATACAAAACCGGACCCTTCACAAAAAGTCTGGAATGACCCCTGAGAACATCTCTTACATATTTACCATGATATCCACCCATTTCAAGAGATGGGTATTGAGTTGCTAACTAGCTCACTTTCCTTAAAAGCTGAACAAAAATAAGTTTCTTTCAATTTCTTCTCATTGATTTTAATAATGTCCAATATATTCATTATAAGTTTTCCCTTGGAGTACGTTTCCCTCATCAAAAACTTAATCTATACTAAATATTCGTTAAAAATTTTCTAAGTGCAAAAAAAACTCTTAATTTTAAGAAAAAAAACCCCATAAAAGTGCTAAAATGCAGCTCAATTGATAATTGTAAATGTAGATATTACATCGTATTGTATTGTAAGATAGGTTACACTAGGTTAGCACCTTTAATATGTGTTCATTAATTATTTATATTATTTTTTTGTTATTTCATGTTCTATTTCTATTTCAGGTCAAATGAGAAAATATCTGACGAAAGAAGAAAGGTCCTGCCTGAGAAGAAAATTTTTTCTAGATTTATGTTGAATGTTGAAGCTCTAAATAAATATTTTTAAATGTTAAAATTTACTTTTTTTTGTTTCACAAAAGAAAATAAATTAAAATTTTATAAATTACTATTTTAAGTTACATACAAATGGTAAAAAAAAATAAGAACAGCTGCAGGTAAAAATTATGCTCTTATAGAATAAATTATGTACAACTTAATTTAGAACAAAAGTAATGTGTTATAAGCTCTAAAAAAATAAAAAGCAAGTGGAGCAAATATTTTCTAGCAACACTAGCTGGATTTTATATGCTAGAGAAGCAAATATTAAAAGCAATAGATGGTAGAAAAATCATGCTAGAAAAGCCAAAAATAAAAGCAACGGATGGTGGAAAAATCATGCTAGAAAAGCAAAAAATAAAAGCAACGGATGGTGGGAAAATCATGCTAGAAAAGCATAAAATAAAAGCAACGGATGGTGGAAAAATCATGCTAGAAAAGCAAAACATAAAAGCAACGGATGGTGGAAAATCATGCTGGAAAAGCAAAACATAAAAGCAACGGATGGTGGAAAATCATGCTGGAAAAGCAAAAAATAAAAGCAACGGATGGTGGAAAAACCATGCTTGAAAAGCAAAAAATAAGAGCAACGGATGGTGGAAAAACCATGCTTGAAAAGCAAAAAATAAAAGCAACGGATGGTGGAAAATCATGCTGGAAAAGCAAAAAATAAAAGCAACGGATGGTGGAAAAACCATGCTTGAAAAGCAAAAAATAAAAGCAACGGATGGTGGAAAATTATGCTGGAAAAGCAAAAAATAAAAGCAACGGATGGTGGAAAATCATGCTGGAAAAGCAAAAAATAAAAGCAACGGATGGTGGAAAAACCATGCTTGAAAAGCAAAAAATAAAAGCAACGGATGGTGGAAAAACCATGCTTGAAAAGCAAAAAATTAAAGCAACGGATGGTGGAAAATCATGCTGGAAAAGCAAAAAATAAAAGCAACGGATGGTGGAAAAACCATGCTTGAAAAGCAAAAAATAAAAGCAACGGATGGTGGAAAATCATGCTGGAAAAGCAAAAAAATAAAAGCAACGGATGGTGGAAAAACCATGCTTGAAAAGCAAAAAATAAAAGCAACGGATGGTGGAAAATCATGCTGGAAAAGCAAAATTTTCCAGCAACCCTTGCTTGATTTTCTTTGCTTTTAAGCAAAAAAAGTGTCTCATAACACACTATGGGTTGCTTGAAATTTTTGCTGGTCCAGCAAAGAATTTATGCTGGTTTATGCTTTTTTTCTAGCTTGAATCCAGCATCCAATGCTTGTCCAGCAAAGAAATACCAGCATAAATTTTAACCTGGGTAAGGGGGGGCACTTTTCAACACTATTACCTTTACTTTTTGACCCAAAATGTCAAAATTTTAGTGTTATCCTAAAAATAAACACTGATTACCCTATTTTGTTAGAAATGGGGGGTATGGGGGTTCTCCCTCAGAAAAAATTTTGAAATTAGATCTGTAAAAGTTGGGTTTTTACACATTTTGAGAACCTTTTTGGGTTTCCAAGGGGGGCACTTTCCAGAGTGCCACCCCCTGGATCCGCAACTGGTTCCATCCCAAGTTGTCACTGAAGGAAAGGCTGACCGAATTACATCCAATCAGTCGGAATGGGATGCCCGTTCAAAGCCGTTCTGACCGGCTCACGGACTAGATTCATTCGCTTCATAAAGACTTTAAACCAGTGGTTCCCAACCTATTGTGACCCATCGCCCCTAGGTTGACTAACACCCCTTTTCATTCTCATTGTATAACCAATTTTAATTTGAAATAAAGTGTAAATAATGAAGCAATTTTATGTCCGGGTGTCCTCCCCCAGAAATTTTTTGGAAATAAGTGTCCAAAAACAGGTTTTTAATTAGTTATGGTACATCTATTCCGAATTTTGGACATGTATTTTTAGGTAGGATTTGGATTTTGATGAAATAATTTTAAAAAAGTTTTGAAAAATTAAGTTTCAAGTACACTTCACCTCAAAGTTTCCTGAACCCGTCAGTACGTCACTACGCGGAAGGAGAAAGTGTGAATAAACACAAAGCCTGTTGGGTTGATAGGAGGAATTTCGATACGCTTGATAAAAAGACGCTATATATAC
Source organism: Tetragnatha versicolor (assembly GCA_024610705.1). Classification (NCBI taxonomy): domain Eukaryota; kingdom Metazoa; phylum Arthropoda; class Arachnida; order Araneae; family Tetragnathidae; genus Tetragnatha; species Tetragnatha versicolor. The sequence continues at coordinate 216,968 of JANDEH010000035.1, read as the reverse complement.
ATGGGTTTAACGAAATAATCATATTTTAAAATTGACGTTCACTCGATACCCAGACATCGCGATGGGAACTACTTTGTTAGTGACGTAGTAGGTTCAACTTAAGTTGCTGTCTAGTATAGACAGCAACCCGTTAGTTGGCCTTAGGACATCACTACGAGGAAGGAGAAAGTGTGAATAAACACAAAGCCTGTTGGGTTGATAGGAGGAATTTCGATACGCTTGATAAAAAGACACTATATATACATGGGTTTAACGAAATAATCGTATTTTAAAATTGACGTTCACTCGATACCCAGACATCGCGATGGGAACTACTTTGTTAGTGACGTAGTAGGTTCAACTTAAGTTGCTGTCTAGTATAGACAGCAACCCGTTAGTTGGCCTTAGGACATCACTACGAGGAAGGAGAAAGTGTGAATAAACACAAAGCCTGTTGGGTTGATAGGAGGAATTTCGATACGCTTGATAAAAAGACACTATATATACATGGGTTTAACGAAATAATCATATTTTAAAATTGACGTTCACTCGATACCCAGACATCGCGATGGGAACTACTTTGTTAGTGACGTAGTAGGTTCAACTTAAGTTGCTGTCTAGTATAGACAGCAACCCGTTAGTTGGCCTTAGGACATCACTACGAGGAAGGAGAAAGTGTGAATAAACACAAAGCCTGTTGGGTTGATAGGAGGAATTTCGATACGCTTGATAAAAAGACACTATATATACATGGGTTTAACGAAATAATCATATTTTAAAATTGACGTTCACTCGATACCCAGACATCGCGATGGGAACTACTTTGTTAGTGACGTAGTAGGTTCAACTTAAGTTGCTGTCTAGTATAGACAGCAACCCGTTAGTTGGCCTTAGGACATCACTACGAGGAAGGAGAAAGTGTGAATAAACACAAAGCCTGTTGGGTTGATAGGAGGAATTTCGATACGCTTGATAAAAAGACACTATATATACATGGGTTTAACGAAATAATCATATTTTAAAATTGACGTTCACTCGATACCCAGACATCGCGATGGGAACTACTTTGTTAGTGACGTAGTAGGTTCAACTTAAGTTGCTGTCTAGTATAGACAGCAACCCGTTAGTTGGCCTTAGGACATCACTACGAGGAAGGAGAAAGTGTGAATAAACACAAAGCCTGTTGGGTTGATAGGAGGAATTTCGATACGCTTGATAAAAAGACACGATATATACATGGGTTTAACGAAATAATCATATTTTAAAATTGACGTTCACTCGATACCCAGACATCGCGATGGGAACTACTTTGTTAGTGACGTAGTAGGTTCAACTTAAGTTGCTGTCTAGTATAGACAGCAACCCGTTAGTTGGCCTTAGGACATCACTACGAGGAAGGAGAAAGTGTGAATAAACACAAAGCCTGTTGGGTTGATAGGAGGAATTTCGATACGCTTGATAAAAAGACACTATATATACATGGGTTTAACGAAATAATCATATTTTAAAATTGACGTTCACTCGATACCCAGACATCGCGATGGGAACTACTTTGTTAGTGACGTAGTAGGTTCAACTTAAGTTGCTGTCTAGTATAGACAGCAACCCGTTAGTTGGCCTTAGGACATCACTACGAGGAAGGAGAAAGTGTGAATAAACACAAAGCCTGTTGGGTTGATAGGAGGAATTTCGATACGCTTGATAAAAAGACACGATATATACATGGGTTTAACGAAATAATCATATTTTAAAATTGACGTTCACTCGATACCCAGACATCGCGATGGGAACTACTTTGTTAGTGACGTAGTAGGTTCAACTTAAGTTGCTGTCTAGTATAGACAGCAACCCGTTAGTTGGCCTTAGGACATCACTACGAGGAAGGAGAAAGTGTGAATAAACACAAAGCCTGTTGGGTTGATAGGAGGAATTTCGATACGCTTGATAAAAAGACACTATATATACATGGGTTTAACGAAATAATCATATTTTAAAATTGACGTTCACTCGATACCCAGACATCGCGATGGGAACTACTTTGTTAGTGACGTAGTAGGTTCAACTTAAGTTGCTGTCTAGTATAGACAGCAACCCGTTAGTTGGCCTTAGGACATCACTACGAGGAAGGAGAAAGTGTGAATAAACACAAAGCCTGTTGGGTTGATAGGAGGAATTTCGATACGCTTGATAAAAAGACACGATATATACATGGGTTTAACGAAATAATCATATTTTAAAATTGACGTTCACTCGATACCCAGACATCGCGATGGGAACTACTTTGTTAGTGACGTAGTAGGTTCAACTTAAGTTGCTGTCTAGTATAGACAGCAACCCGTTAGTTGGCCTTAGGACATCACTACGAGGAAGGAGAAAGTGTGAATAAACACAAAGCCTGTTGGGTTGATAGGAGGAATTTCGATACGCTTGATAAAAAGACACTATATATACATGGGTTTAACGAAATAATCATATTTTAAAATTGACGTTCACTCGATACCCAGACATCGCGATGGGAACTACTTTGTTAGTGACGTAGTAGGTTCAACTTAAGTTGCTGTCTAGTATAGACAGCAACCCGTTAGTTGGCCTTAGGACATCACTACGAGGAAGGAGAAAGTGTGAATAAACACAAAGCCTGTTGGGTTGATAGGAGGAATTTCGATACGCTTGATATAAATATTGCGATTGATAAATTTTATGATGTCCTTTTTGATATTTTTAGCAAAACTATTCCAGTCAGGGTATCTAATAACAAATACCCTTTTTGGTACTCATCCGAGACCAGATGTTTATTAAAAAAGAAAGTTCGTGCTCGTAAAAATCTAAGAAAAAATAATAATTCTAATACTGTTAATGAATTTAAATATCTGAGGTCTGCCCTGAAAACGAGTATAAAAAATGATTATCTTAATTATGTATCTTCTCTTGAAAATAACCTAATTTTAGCTCCTAATAAATTTTGGTCATACTTTAAAAATAAAAGCACTGACTCGGTAAAGGCATCTTATAATGGTAGGGAATCCGAAGACCATCTTGAAATCTCAAATATGTTTGCTCAATATTTTAGTTCTGTGTATAAAGGTAGTTCTGAATTTTTTGGACCGATTACTTCTGATCATAGCTTTAATCCTTGTTTTTCTGATATGGTAAGAATTGGTAGAATTTCTCATGATGATGTTTTGTCTGCTATAAAAGAATTGAAATCAACTTTAACTATTGGTGTAGATAATGTGCCCTCTTTTATCATCAAAGGCTGTTCTGACTTTTTTATTTATCCTCTTTTAATTTTATTTAATTTATCACTTAAAACGAATTGTTTTCCTTATGTTTGGAAACAAACTAAAATAATACCTATTCATAAAAAGGGTAACCTTATTGATTGTAAAAATTACAGGCCTATTGCCATCTTGAGTCCTTTTTCAAAGATTTTTGAAAGTATTGTGTATAAAAAAATTTTTGGTCAAGTTAGTTATCTAATCTCTCCCTTTCAACATGGTTTTATGCCTAAACGATCTACTTCAACTAATCTACTTTGTTTGCACAGTAAAATTATTTCTGCTTTTGAAAGCGGGACTCAACTTGACGTTATATACACGGATTTTTCTAAGGCCTTTGACTCAATAGATTTTGGTATTTTATTGAGTAAATTAAATAATTATGGTTTCCATGAAAATTTTATTGAATGGCTATTTTCCTATTTAAACGATCGTTCTTTATATGTTTACTTTAAAAATGCCATTTCCGGTAGGTTCACAAATACTTCTGGTGTTCCCCAAGGTTCTAACCTTGGACCCTTACTCTTCATTTTATTTATTAATGATCTCTGTAATGTATTTAAAAACTCTGAATATTTATTTTTTGCTGATGATTTAAAAATTATGAAACCTGTAAAAACTACTCTTGATGCCTTAAATTTACAACTTGATCTAAATAATCTACAACAATGGTGTGCTATTAATGGCTTAGATCTCAATATAGCTAAATGCTCGGTTATTTCTTATGCTCGCTTATCCAATCCTCTTATGTATATGTATCAGATAAATAATTCAAATCTAAATCGTGTAAATACTATTACAGATCTGGGTGTCATTTTTCAATCTAATCTTGATTTTTCTTCTCATATAGACAGTATGGTTTCTAAAGCATATAGAAAACTTGGATACTTAAAACGCAAAACAATTAATTTTTCTAATGAACGAACTTTAATAATTCTTTATTATTCATTGATACGCTCAACCCTAGAATATTGCAATATAATATGGAATCCCCATTACAATAACAAAATGATTTATATTGAAAGAGTGCAAAATAATTTCCTTCGTTATCTTTTTTATAAAAAAAATAGTTATTACCCTCATGATATTTCTTCTTCTAGTCTTGCTAAGTCCTTTAATATTCCATCCTTGAGATCTCGTAGGGATCTGTCTTGTTTATTATTCTTTTATAAAATTCTTAATAATTTATTTGATTGTCCTGACATTTTGTGTTTAATTCAGTTTTCTGTTAATAATTATAATTTACGCAAAAAATATCTTTTCGCCAGTCCATTTTCTAAATTTAATTATATTGCCAGTTCTCCTATTAATAGATTTTACATGATTTTCAACATGCAATGTAGTGAAATTGATATTTTTTCGGTGTCTTTTAGTGCTTTTAAAAGATTATGTGAAAGTGTTTTATTCAATTAATTTTTCTTGTTTTTTTTTCTCCCTTTCACCACTGTAAATGGATTTATCTGTTGTGTGTGTAAATATTTAAATAAATAAATAAATAAATAAATAAATAAAAAGACACGATATATACATGGGTTTAACGAAATAATCATATTTTAAAATTGACGTTCACTCGATACCCAGACATCGCGATGGGAACTACTTTGTTAGTGACGTAGTAGGTTCAACTTAAGTTGCTGTCTAGTATAGACAGCAACCCGTTAGTTGGCCTTAGGACATCACTACGAGGAAGGAGAAAGTGTGAATAAACACAAAGCCTGTTGGGTTGATAGGAGGAATTTCGATACGCTTGATAAAAAGACACTATATATACATGGGTTTAACGAAATAATCATATTTTAAAATTGACGTTCACTCGATACCCAGACATCGCGATGGGAACTACTTTGTTAGTGACGTAGTAGGTTCAACTTAAGTTGCTGTCTAGTATAGACAGCAACCCGTTAGTTGGCCTTAGGACATCACTACGAGGAAGGAGAAAGTGTGAATAAACACAAAGCCTGTTGGGTTGATAGGAGGAATTTCGATACGCTTGATAAAAAGACACTATATATACATGGGTTTAACGAAATAATCATATTTTAAAATTGACGTTCACTCGATACCCAGACATCGCGATGGGAACTACTTTGTTTGTTAGTGACGTAGTAGGTTCAACTTAAGTTGCTGTCTAGTATAGACAGCAACCCGTTAGTTGGCCTTAGGACATCACTACGAGGAAGGAGAAAGTGTGAATAAACACAAAGCCTGTTGGGTTGATAGGAGGAATTTCGATACGCTTGATAAAAAGACACTATTTATACATGGGTTTAACGAAATAATATTTTTTTAAAATTGACTTTCACTCGATACCTAGACATCGCGATGGGAACTACTTTGTTAGTGACGTAGTAGGTTCAACTTAAGTTGCTGTCTAGTATAGTGCCCCTTAGTGAAGAATATTTGGTGTATTGTTAATAAAAGAGATGTATGTGTTGTAGTGAGAAGATCACTTCCCTCGCTGAGCTGAGCACGCCCTACTTCCCTATGGAGCGTCTGAAATCGTTTGTGATGGAGGCGTTGGACGACGCTGTTCGAAAAGGGAACAGACCCAACAGGGACCCCATCGGAGGAAGTAATGAGAACCTCTTCGTGTGAGTATACCAACCCCCTTTCCTCCTCTATCTCTATAATATTCCTGTATTGGGATGTTGTATCAATAGATCAAAAATAGCCAGGACATTCAAACTCCTTTTTCAAACATGCTCTATCTAGAGAGCCCGTATACGAGAGAGAGGCGACAACTCGTTATAGCGCGCTGATTGGTCAACAGCGTTTTCTGTTCACCACAGGTTTCCCTCCATAGAATTAGCATGGGAGCGAGACAAGCGGCATGATACAGTTTGGACAGAATTGGAGATTTGGACAGTTTTAACTGCGCGCAAGGATGCGCAGAGACGCTTTTAAACGTCTCTCGTATACAGGATCTCTAGCTCTATCTATCACTATTCGTCTGAGAGAAGAGTTGTTTTTGTAGCTTTTTTTATTTTGTATTTTTTGTTTTGACTGTTTTGCTCAGAAGCGCAAATGTTTTGGTTTGGTCTAAGGGCAGAAAACGAAAAAAAAAAGGGGAGAATTTTTGCGAATTTTTCTTAATGTTCCTGTCATACACAGGGGGTCCCGAATTCGTGGTACAAACTGGGTAGGATAGGTAGAGTACATGAAGACGAACAAGAATTTGTATAATTAGGGGGTCGCAAGTATATTTAAAGGGGTGAAAATTAGCAAAGAACCTCGCTTATCTGGCCAATAAGTGCAGCAATTGTTCGATTCCGGCATTAATTACATTCAACCAATTCAAATTTGTCATGTAAAAATAAGATAAAACAGACAAATAAATTAATCAGGCTTGCGTTGAAGGTAGATTTAAGTTACAATGAGGAAGTTGCATGATTTTTTTTATTTTTTTAATCGATTCTTCTTGCAAAAATAAGCATCCATCCAAAATTTGAGGCCGATCGAGAAATTTTTTGATTGCCAAAAATATTAACTTATGATGTATTCTTGAAGTATTTCTTCTTCTTTTTAGGCCAATCATCAAGCTGGCCGACAAGCTTCTGCTGATCGGAGTTCTGAACGACGAAGAACTGCAGAAAATGCTTCAACTCATCGATCCAGAGAACTTCGATCCGGACTACAATCCTGGTAGGAGAGCCCATCCACTATGCCTATAAACGGCATTGCTATGAGTTGATAATATCTGAAGAAAATTTTCAGTAGCTGACGACGTCAATGACTGAAACTGCTAGACTTTGAAGTCCTTTAATAAGTTGTTAGATTTTAAGACTGTTAAAAGTAGTGATGGGCAGGTATCGATACCAAATACTTAAGTACTCGATACCTATAGGTATCGAGTGTATTCGATACCCACAAAAGTATCGATACTTGATTGACATATTTCGTTTTAAATTTTTCAATGAAGTAATCTTTATAATACCTACTGTAGATCAAACGCAGCCTGTTTCCGTTTTCATTTTGCAACGCTCAAACCCAAGTCGTTATCATCCGCGAGAGAAATTTGACGCGGCTAGGTTTTTCCCCTGCCAAATCCTTCGCCTCTATCCACCTCCAGGCCCGTAGCTACGGGGCTTTTTGATGGATCGCTTTCAGTTTTTTGAATATTAGTCTGATTATGGATAGAACCAAAAAATTGTCCCTTCAGGTTCATTTCCCGACATTGAAAAAAAGTACTCGATACCTAAAATTACTCGATACCTATAAGTATTCGATACCAAAGTATTCGATACCTATAAGTATTCGATACCAAAGTATTCGATACCTAAAATTATCGATTTTGCCCATCACTAGTTAAAAGTGACCGATCTTGTCCTAAATGGGAACACGATATACAGGGTGTTTCAAAAGTCCGTTTCGCGGCTTTTATTTGGAACCAACGTGTCCTACGTTCATGCAAGTAAGGTCTACCCCTAGGTAAGGGACCTTGGAGAATCCAGTGAGTTGACTTTCAGCGCCCCCTAGAGGCGAAATAAAAAAGTTAATAAAATTAATTTAAAAACTAAAGGAGATAGAGCAAAAACCTCAGTAAGAGTATTGTTGCCAACGTTATGAAGAACCCACTGAAAATAAAATTCATGAAAATATCGTGAATATTGGCAGTGATATTAGCATGTGAAAATAGCACTTTTTCAGGCCTCAAAAAAGAAAAACTTCGCAAATTTGCAAATTTTTCAGTGGTATTGTGAAGTTTTGTATTTTTTTAGTTGAGTGAAAGTTTAGTTGAATAATCAAAAAATCAAAAAAAACTTACAAATTTGCAAAGTTTTTCTTTTTTTAGGGTTGAAAAGGTGCTATTTTCACATGCTAATATCTCTGCCAATATTCACGATATTTTCACGAAATTTTTTTCAGTGGGTCCTTCATAACGTTGACAACAGCACTCTTCATGAGGTTTTTGTTCTATCTCCATTAGTTTTTAAATTATTTTTTTAACCTTTTTATTTCGACGCTAGGGGTGCTGTAAGTCATCTCAATGAATTCTCTAGGGTCACTTACTTAGGGGTAGACCTTACTTCTGTGACCTTAGGACCCGTTGATTCGAAATAAAAGCAGCGAAACGGACTTTTGAAACTCCCTGCGAAGAAGACTGACCAAACTTCAAAGTGGTTTCGGTACGAGTTACTCTTGGCGATCGTCTACACAGAGAAAAAAATTAGAGTTTCAATTAGGATGAAGATTAGGATTTGGATTTAAAGTTCAATATATTAAACTTTCTTCATGAAAGGAGGTGGTAGTTAGGGAGCCTAGGGGCCGGTCAAATATTACGTAAGCACTTAAGGGGGGAGGGGGTTTGCTTTTTGCTTATTTTTGCTGACAAGGGGGAAGGGGGGATATGAGTGATGCTTACGTAAGATGGTGCATTTTCGAAAATATCTTTGTTTCTTGCATAAATAATGAGGAAGTTTCATATTTTTTAAATTTTCGATTTTGGGGTATAATTATACAATATAAGATGTGAAAAATCCAAATCTGCAATCCAAATTTTCCTCAAAAATTTATTTACTGAGATACAGAAGAAATAAAAGTTGAAAAAAGTCGTAAACAAATGATGCAATCGCAAACGCTCAAAAATCAAATTTGACGTCACTCGACACCAAACAAAAGGCATTGCTGATGTTTATTCATTATTAAAATAAAAGGTCTTTATGACCTCATGGATCTGGCTTAGTTTCACTTGACCAGAAGAAGATTAGTCCCACTTAAAAAAATATTTAATTCTTAAAATAAAATCTTAATAAATAATTCATCTTAAAATATAAGAATGTAATGTTTTAAAATTAATTATTTGATTTTATTTTGGTGTTTTCATAGCTGATTTAACTTTTAAATTGGCAATTATAGGGATTTTCTTATTAAAAATATTTAATCCTGAGGTTTTCATATTTAAAATAGCGAGTCAAGCAGATCCACATCAGTAGAGAAATGGAGAAATAAGCGTTTTTAGCCATAAAATCGTTAATTGCTTGTTAATATTTGATTTTCGAACTTAGAAAACTTGGTAGTGATCGTCCTCGCCTCTAGATACGTCTATATACCGAGTTTTGTCTACGCCGGCTGCGTAGTTTAGGAGGAGATGCGAGCTGTAGTCGTTTTGACATGCCGAGTGACATCACGAATCTGAAATCGCTGTTTTTCCCGCCTTTTCCAGAGCGCAAACTTTAAGCCGCGATAAAAAAATAAATAATGATCAGAATTAAAAAATATCTCGGTTTCAGGGTTTTCTCGTAAGGTTGGATAGATTTAAAAAATAAAAAAAAATTATGAAACTTCCTCATTTCAAAATTGAACCAAAAATAAATGTAACAAAAAATTGAATTAGGAAATCTGACGTAAGCACTTTTTTCTGGAGATGGACCACCCTAACATTTTGAAATTGTAACCCCGAAAAGTAGTATTTCGACTCATTTTTGAACACTTTCAAGGAAAAAACAGTACTTACTACAACGGATGTCAAAATTTCGGGAGGGGGGGTCCGGCAGTGTCTTACGTAATTATGGTGGGGGGGTTGAGGTTTGCTTATCTTTGCTGACAAGGGGTGAGGGGGGGTTAAAAATGACCAAAAAAATGCTGACGTCATATTTGAACGGCCCCCTAGAAGAACTCGCACTGTTACATCTTGAAGTTGAGGCTGTCTTTGGAAGGACATCATAAAAACATCATAATGATGCTGTTTTTTGTTTCACAGAGAGCGAGGTGAAGGGATTGCTGGCCATGCCCATTGCAGAGGGGGTGAAGCTGCAGATGTGCTACCTGTTGCATCACCTGTTCGACCTGCAGCTACGGCATCGTGTCGAGGCCCTGGTGGCCTACTGTGATGACTACGTCTCGGAGATACAGGCCGTGAGTATAGAACCTCTCTTCAACAAGGCGCGGATCCAGGGTACTGATCCAGCACGGATCCAAGGGGGGGGGCACCTTTCCAGTCAAGATCTCCTTGTGGTACCATTGGGGAGTATGCACTGCAAAAAATAATCGTAGAAAAACAGAAAAGCTCTGGCAGCAAAAGTTGCCAGAGCTTTCCTTTCCACAGAATTTCTCTGTTGACTGAACTTGTTCTGTAAACAACGACTTTTCCTGCGATGATATTTAGGAAAATAACCCACTAAAAAAGAGACCAGTCTGAAGAGAGACCAAAATATGTATTTTAAAAAATTGAATATTTCCCGTTGGAATAGTTCCCAAAAGTTTCGAAACGGTCGTTAGGACACGGAAAAAGTTCAGTCAACAGAGAAATTCCGTGAAAAGGAAAGCTCTGGCAACTTTTGCTGCCAGAGATTTTCTGTTTTTGTACGATTATTTTTTACAGTGTGGGTGTCCTCCCCAAGAAAATGTTTTGAAATTTTACGTGTAAAAGTAGGGTTTTACCTCATTTTGAGAACCTTTTTGGGGCCAAGGAGGGTACTGTGCAGAGTGCCACCCCCTGAATCCGCGCCTGTCTTCAACCCTCTACACTGTAAAAAAAAACTGTAGAAAAACAGAAATTTTCAATAACAGTGACTTTATGTTTACAGAGATATTCTGTCATGTAACATTCCCACCGCACTTCTATTTATTTTATGTAAAATAACAGCTTTTACCTAGTTGTTTAGCTTATCTGTACTTAAACAGAAACTTACTGCATCGAAAACCAATACAGCTATTGGCAACGTTGTACTGAATCTTCTTTGGTTCAGTGGTAGCGTGCGTGCTTAGCATGCGGTAGGTTGCGGGTTCAATCCCCGGATATCAATTAATTAAAATTAAAACAATTCTACTAAAATAAGTGCATGCGCACAAGCAGAAAATTACTGAGAGGCAACAGAAAAATCTTTGGCTCACTTGACAGAAAGTTTCTTTTTACAGCATTTACCTGTAGGTAACAGCTTTTTTCTGTTTACAGGATTTTTCAATCTACAGATTTTTTCTGGCAACTTTTGCTGCCAGAAATTTTCTGTTTTTTTGCAGGATTATTTTTTACAGTGTACTTATGCCCATCGTAGCAAATATATGCTAACAAAAGTTTAGTTTAAGTTATTGCAGCAATACCTTCTTGTGTTATAATTTATTAAATTCAGTCCCCACAGTCACTTCACTATAACCCCGCCCTTTTTCAACATGCCACGCTCTGTTGCCATTATTTAGTGTAGAATAAAGTTGGAAAGAATCTGGGGCCAAACGTACGATGAGACTTCATAAACATCTCCGACAAAAGTTGATATATTCTTAATCTCATTAATCTTCCCCTTAGCGTATCGTATGTTTATTTATTTGTATTCATTTTAAGTGATAAGATACGATTGTTATTAAACTATTGCCAGCTTAAAATTATATGCAAAACACAAAATAAAAATAATGAATATAAAAATAATCCTCCAAACAAGTTGGTTTTAAAAATTTAAATGTTACTTTTAGAGAAAGTGGGTTATCCTGATCGTTAAGAGCAAAAATTAACAATTCTTTGAAGAAAGTTGGCCCACTCTTTTCCTTACAATATGCTATCACTGTTTATTGGTTCAAAATGTTGTATTGATGATTACAGGATCAGCTCAGGCGCTACATTGATATCAAGCAATCGGACATGCCTTCTGCTGTGGCTGCGAGAAAAACGAGAGAGTTCAGATGCTCACCGAAAGAACAGGTAATTACATATCGAATTTTTTACTTAAAATTATAAGGCCATGGGTAGCCTAGTAGTTAAAGCAAGACTTCGGGGGCAGGGCCCGATTTAGAAAATTTGTTAACACTAGGCCCAACATTCAGGAAGGGGGCCCCACGTTACGGCGCTACCTATGGTTTATCACAACCACGTGGACGGAGTTGAGTAGTTGGTTGGTCGGTGCTTCTGGTTTATGCTTTTACTCACTGAGCTTCCACTTATACCAGATTTCCTTTAGTTTCTTTCTTTTTCTTTTCTTTTTTTTTAAATCTGTCTATCTTTCTTAAAAAATCCATAAGCGCCCTTGATTTTCTTTACCTTTTTCCTCGAACGGAGTTGAGTAATTTGGATTATAATAATACAAGTAAAAATATAAAAGATCCCGTGCATTAAAAAAATGTATTATTAATATAATAACATGTTTGCATTACATTAGGTTTTATTTGGTTAACAAGTAATGAAAAAAACCTTCTAGGAAGTAAAAAAAGTAATTTCTACCGTAAATTTTAATTTAATTTTCAAAATTAGGGGGGCCCCAAATTGTGGGGCCCCTATAGGCCCGGGCATAGTAGGCCTAATGGTAAATCAGACCCTGTTGGATGGTACCGACGTGAGATTTCGATTCGCGACACTCCAAATACATTTGGAATGCAGAACCGACTGTTGACCGTTTCAGATGCGTTCCATCCTGTGCTTCAAGAACCTCGAGGAGGACCAGGCGGACCTTTGCTCTTGCGGTGAAGATCTCCGTGAGACGCTCTCCTCCTACCACGAGGAGCTGGTTTCGAGAGTCAAGACTGTCTGCTCATCAGGGGAGGAAGAAGGAACAGAGGAAGAGACTGGGGGTCAAGGGCAACCCTCCAAGCCCCTCACCCAGCGACTTCTGAACCTAGTCAAGATGGTGAAGGCCGCAGATCAGGAGGAAGAGAAACCAGAGAAGGAAGGACCAAGGCCAGAGGGTGAGATAATCACTGATGGTCATCATCTTTCACACCCCATCTCCCCCTTTGTCATGCTTCCCTATATTATCCTCCCCCCTTAGTCACATGTACACCAAGAATTGGTCTAATATTGTTTTCTCGCTAAGCGGAAACCTAACCTAACCTGTTGTCTAACCGCAAACGAGCCCAACCCTTGCGGTTGGGGAGGAATATAGAGAGGGCCAAACCAGTTATTTCTCGCCAATGAGCACCTCATCTCCCTTTCCTCTTCTTCTGAGAAGATGCTTAATAGGGTGTAAGGAAAAAACTTTTTTCGGTTTTGATGCAATAGTGCGAAAAGTTGTCTAAGGTGGCAGAGAGTAAATGTGAGTTTTTTCAGAATTTTCGGATAATATCTTAAGGTTCCACATTGGTCCGGAAGGTTCCCATGTTAATCCTATGGAGCGCGCAGCCAAAAAGGCCGAAAATTGGGTTTTTGCCCCTCGCTCCTATTCTAATCACACGACAAATGTCTTCCCTCGAGTTATGGGTCCTCTATGGCAGGGGTTCTCAAACTTTTTCAGCCGCGGCACCCCTGGCAAGCTAAAAAAAATTCGGGGCACCCCCCATCAGGAGGGGCCCGAAATTAGCCCTCAAACCTTCCATGTAAATTAAATAGGTCCAATGTAGTTTCTTTCTGTTTTTTTAAGGTAGAAATTTGTGTTATAAAATAATTTAAAAAAAGAAAGGTTGTAATAAAGTTCGAACCCAGAAATTTTTTGGAAAGTTGACTGTAAAAGACAGGTTTTTGGGTTTACATTTTTGGCAGGATTTGCATTTTGATGAACTTAACATTATAAAAAAAGTTGTGAATAAAATAAAGTTCCAAGTAAAAAAGGGGATGTGAAAGTCATCCCTCCAAAATTTTTGGAAATTTAATCCTAAAAACAGGGCTTAACTTGGTTTTGGTATACACCTACTCCTTCTCCGAATTTCGGGTATATGGTATATTTTTTGGTAGGATTTTGATTTTGATAAACTTATAAAAAGTTTTGAATAATAAAATTTTTCTCCCCCAGTAATTGATGCTAAAAATCAGGCTTCTAACTTGTTTTGGTAGACAAAGTCCGAGTTTCGTTGGGACAGGGCACTCTTGGCCCCCATATACGCCTTTCTGTACTCTTTTTAATTTCCAACAAATTATTTTGTTACTTCTGTCCCTTTTTCTGCGAAAAGCAGTGTTTTTGATAGTTTATTTTGTGTAAGTTATAGAAAAGATATTTGGCATTCTACGAACGCAAGAATAAAAGGAAAAATAAAAGAGTAAAAAGTTGGATAATATTCCCTGTTTTCATCCCCCATTAACAGTTAAGAAGATTTGTTCCATATTTAAAATTTCGTAAGTTTTTGCAACTTTTCTTGGTTGTTGTCGTGGCACCCCTGGTATACCCTCGCGGCACCCCAGGGTGCCGCGGCACACAGTTTGAGAACCTCTGCTCTATGGTGTATGCTACCCGACAAAACTTGAAGAACAGCCTAAATATCTATATTATGATGATTGTGAGCTCTATTTTGAACAAGAAAATACGCGATTTTCGACGAAATTTGAGCCCACAAAAAAACGTAATTTAACGCTTTAGGGTTAGGCTATAATTAAAGTTTTTTCGAGTAGCATACATCCTATAGTCCATAACTTGAGGGAAGACATTTGTTGTATGATTAGGGTAGAAATGAGGGGCATAAAACTAATTTTTGACCTTTTTGGCTGCTTGCTCCATAGGATTAACATGGGAACCTGCTACCGGATTTCCCGCCCCCCCACTACTGAAACTTTAATTTTTCCAACCGCCTAGCGAAGAAAGACATGATCTGTCAGTCAGCTAGAGCTAGAGACCCTTTTATGTACACAGACTAGTTGCTACAGAAACTAGGATGTCTGAAAGGCAGCTTTTCCTCCCTTTCCATTTTGGAGAATTTTTTTGGGGGGTTGGCTGGACCAAACTTCCACTTTTTACACGAGCATAGAGAGAAATCTCCCTTATAAAACTTATAATCTCCCTTATAAATCCTCCTGCTCTCTTGCGTTGCCTTCCTATGATGTGTTGAGGAGTCGTAACAAGGACGAAACTGGTCCATGGCTGGGGGTGACGCTTGAGAGCTGGAGTTCTCGCATATTCTCCTCTAACCGGTGGTAGTGGCGAAATATACTCCCTTTTCTCCCTTTTTTAACTTTATAATCTCCGTTATAAAACAACTTTTAAAAAAATAGAAGCAAAGAGCTTTTTAGTTGAAAGGGTGTTTCTCTTCCCTCAGAAAGACTGCAGAGGAAGATCTTGACCACCTGCGTCAAGTGGTCGGAGGAGGCTGAGATTGAGAACCGGGAGCTCGTGCGCCAGATGTTCTACTTGTTGCTCAGAGCGTTCAACGGAATAGGAGAGGTATGTTCAATTAGACAATATTCAAGCAATAGTGTTTGAAACTTTATGTAACGATACTGCCAAACTAATGATTATTACTGTGTAATCTAGAAGGTGTTTTGGAACTTCTAGGAGGTAACTATGGGTGCATTTGCCCCTAGATCGTTAGGGGTACATTTCTAACTCGTGCTTAAAAAAAAAAAAAAAAAAAAACCCTTTCCTAGGTGATTCTAGGAGGGTTAGGATGCACCTAGCTAGACTACTCTGAATCACCTATACTCTGTCCATTTTGAACTGGCGCCCGAAAATATTTCCTTCCCCCCCCACCGAATCAGTAACCATGGCAACTATTAACTTCATAGCGACGAAGAAGGCTTACTATTGGCCACGCGAAGAGCGTAGCCATGGTTACGGTTCTAGCAGGGGGAAAGGCACTATCATTCAGGCGCGAGTTCAAAATGAATAGCGTATAGGAACGGGGGTTTGGAAATGCCCCCCTTTACGATCTAGGGGTTTTTATAAGCGGGCATGGGAAGTCGTAAAATTCCCTCTGGAATTTGACACTTAACCTCTTAAGATCGAATTTAAACCATCAATTAAGGTATTTCTTCCATAAAACCAATTAAAGGATAGGAATTTTGGATCCTTAATTGGTTTTTATGTAACAAATGCCGGAATCGAACGGTTTAGCTGATTTTAACCCTATCTTAAATGGTTACGTGTCTATTTTCACTGTGGATTATATACTATCTCCCATGCTGACTTATAAAAACCCCTATATTTCGTTAGGGGTGCATTTCCGACCCCCTATTCCTAATCCCACAAGTGTGTCCTACCCCTCCTAGAACACGCCAAAAAAATGGTTTGTTTGTTGCAACCATAACCGGTTCGTTTGAAGGGGTTTGTTTGTTGTAACCATTCTTGCCGTTTCCCATAATCATACAGTCTGGTTGTTGCCTCTAGACGCGTTTGGTTGAGTTTATTCATTTTGAACTGGCGCTTGAAAATATTTCTTTCCCCCACCACCGATCGGTAACCATAGCAACTATCTTCGTCAAAGTGACAAAGAAGGCTTACTATTGGCCGCTCGAAGAGCGTAACTATGGTTATGCTTCTAGCGTGGGGGAAAGCACTATTTCTCAAGCGCCGATTCTAAATGAATAGAGTATAGATTAAGTCTCAAGCGCATGCGCATTTGCCGTCGATGAATCACTATCAGATCGTTTAACATAAGTCAGAATCCAATTATTAATCCTGCAGCTGCAGTTTTTGGCAGCTATGAAATTATTAAAACGTTTGTTTCTTATGTTATCTAAATTCTAAAGCTATATTTAAACTCTATTCTACGCATATATTATCCCTAGTAGCACAGCTCACACTTAGTATATGTCAAGTTTACGTAGCTGCAACTCTAGAAGTAAACGAAATTCGACCGTACATGACAGAAATTGGACGAATTTTGAACGTATTTGCAAAAGTATCAATAGAATCAGAGAAGAAGACAAAGCGGCTCAGCAAATGTTTCGAAAATCGTAAACAAACATTCTAGTTCTAGTAAACGAATCGCATGAACGAAAGTTGGATTGTGTTCAACCCAAAAGTCTGGTTACGGCAATCAAACCTCTCTCAATCAAACCTCTCTCAAACAAACCAGTCTGTTTACAGCAAACAATAAGTTTGATCAGTACTATAGCAAACAGACGGTTTGTTTTCGGTAATACCCCGTTCGCACTAGCCTTTATTTTCGTTAGCACTTTGTTGTCATGTAAACACACTAACCAATTAAATCTTTTATGTATTTTTACTTGTACTTTTGGTGATTTTATTCATTAGTTGTATTGAGAAATTAAATTTTTAATTTTTTTACAAATCATGCTGTTATTGTTTACAAAGTGCTTATTTTCGCCCCTTGTCAGTGCAAACGCCGTTTTCAAAAGATGGGGCGATTTTGCCTTTGTTTCCATGACAACAAAGTGCTAACGAAAATAAAGGCAAAAATAAAGGCCAGTGCGAACGGGGTATTACCTAACTTATGGTTGCTGCAAAAAAAACTCTTTTTTGCGTGAAGTTATGAAACACTTATCTGAAACACAGTGAATAGAAAGAATTTCTTCTTCAGATCATGGGCGCGATGGAGAACACCTATACCATCAGTGCCACGAGCCGGGAGGACGTGGTGGTGTTGCTGGGATACTTACAGCGAGTGCGTTCGCTCCTCCCAGTGCAAATGGGACCAGAAGAAGAAGAGATCATGCGCAACAGCCTCTGGTGAGCTATTATATCACAATTCTTAAAAGAGTGAACTTTTCAAACCCTCAGTTTTATATCCGTTTCCAGAAGAGAGATTTTCGTTTGTTCCCTAATTGACCCCCCCACATCAAAGAAAGCGGGGCCATGAAACTGGGCGTTGTAAAACTCTAGCACCAGCAAAAAGGGGTCATCCATAAAGGATGTCACACTTTTTTCTTTTCAAATTTTTTGACCCCTTCCCTGTGTCACTTCACCATACCCCTCTTTGCCACATGTCACGCTCTGCTGAGAATAAGATAGGAAAAAGTTGGTAAGAATCCGAGACCAATCTTGTTAGCATGAAATTTTATAACATAACTAGCGCTGACGCACTAGACACGGGCTTCGCCCGGGTTTCAGTTTTTTAATAAATATCACCTGGTGGGTTACAGATGGGCTTCGCCAGTCCAATTGGGGAAATAGTTAAGGATCCATTTTTATGTTTATGCTACAGCAATGGATTTTAACCGACAACAATCGATTTCAATCTACAACAATCGATATCATGGGTAAAACAATTAAAGTTAGAACTTATCTTGTTATATTTACAACAGTGTGGTTTTGTCCTGAAGTTTGGCATGAAATATTGGTTTTTAAGCATAAAATTGACCAAAAAAGTTGATGGGACGCTTCGATTACTCTAGAAGAATCACTTTCTCAAAAAGTCAACTGGCTGGACCTCTGGAACATCTCAGCAAAAATTGTTCAAATCTAAACATCAGTTTTAAAATTACAACTCTTTAAAGAAAGTTGATCCACATGTTGTTGACATGGTATAGTCTGTGTAAATAAAATTGGAGGCTCACTACTAGTCATTTCCCATTGCATTTCTTTTGCGTTGCCATGGTGACTAGGCGCCTATTTTATTTACACAGACTACAACATGTAAATAAGTTGCTTCCAATGGTTCAAAGTTGAATGTGTCTTCCCATATAGGGCGATGGTGTCGAACCGCGTCTTCTTCCAGCACCCCGACCTCATAAGGATCCTGAGGGTGCACGAGAATGTCATGAAGGTGATGATCAACACCCTCGCAAAGCGAGCACAGAGCGACGCGGGACCAGTGAGTATCGATTCATTTTGAATTAATTTAATAGGCGCCTCAAAATATCCCTCACCACCGAACCATGGCAAAGTGAATGTTTACGATTGAGTCCATGTTCGCTTACCAAGGGGGGGAAGCATTATTTTTCAGGTGCCTATTTTAATTGAACCAATAACATCGACCTTGGAATAGTGATAGGCAGAGCAAGGGGGCGTTGCCACGAACATGAGTGGCATGTATCCCAACATCCCCAGATCAGTCACTTTTACACATTTACACTCAGTCACAATCGCAGTCACTTTTACACTTGTTTTTCTTACACAATCACCGAAGAAATTTTGCTTCATGACAAGAAATTGTTAGCAGTAAAATTGAATCTGAAAAAACTTTTGATCGTTCGATTGGAAGATTTATTTTGATGCAAAAATCGAAGTCTTTAGTATAAGAATCTAATACTTGAAATGTCGTCCGAGAAAAATTCTGGGCACAGCTTTGATAAGAGTCTGCCAGCCGCCATGTTTACCCACAATCAGGGTTGCCAACCTGAGACAACGCTCATTCGTAATCGCCCCCGCCCGAAATAAAAAATTAAGGCGTGACCCGTGGCTTGCCGACCGACGCCACGCTTTCTGCACATAGAAAAATGGCCCAATCTTTTGATAAGTTTTAGAAAAGTCCTGAAAACGCAAATAATTGGGAAAAAGCCTTTTTTATCCCATGAATCAATCATCCATGTAGATTAGAATATTCTTATTGCCCATCTCATCAGTTACTAGCGACTAGCGTTATCGTTTTTATTCGCAATTCTAAGTAAAAAAATATGTATTGTAGGATTGAAGCTGAAAAGAGAGAATTGAGAAGAAAAAATTAATACATTGTCGTAAAAATATAGTTAGCGTAGTTTCCGTAATTTTCTAGCTTTATCCGTAATTGCGGAATTCTGGGCCAAAATGCGGAATGATTCCGCAAAATCCGGAATGGTTGGCATCTCTGCCCACAATTTAATTTATGACCGACAACCATAGAAATCTAACTAATAATATCATCATTATTAGATCCTAAAATAATAATCTACTAAATATCATTAAGATCCAATAATAATGATATTAATAGTTAGATCTATAATGGTTGTGTGTCATCATTTGAGTTGTGGGTAAACATGGCGGGTGGTAGAGTCTTATCGAAGCTGTGCCAAATTCTGTTGTAAATGCTACATTTATTTACACAAGAAAATGGCTGATTTGGAGAACAATAAGGAAGTTGCATGTGTCAGATTTTCAAAAACAAACAAGTGTTCAGTATGGTTTTTTGTATGGTAAAAGGAAATATCTGGTTAGTTTTTCAAAAAAATGTACAGGTAATTAAATATTTTAATTTAAAAGTCGAGAAAAAAACACGTGACTGAAAACGTTTATTGTTTGAACTGTAGGATGACGTCAACAATAATACCATCAACTCCATTGCTTTTCAACAATGCCTATTGTAAGATGACGTCACATCCAAACTCTTGGCGTTTTCGCGCGCTTTGAAAAAGGGGATTTTTGTTAATTTTTTTGGCCATTAAAAAATTTCTCGATCGGCCTCAAATTTTGGGTAGTTGCTTATTTTTGCAAGAGGAATCGATTAAAAATATAAAAAAAAATCATGCATATTCCTCATTCTTAAGCGATAGTTAGATGTAACGACAACAGGGATCGTGCTGTTCGAGTTGAGATGCTCCGTATATTCCATTCCAAGTATGAACGTACCAATGGTTGGATGCTAATCGATGATTCTCTTGAATATAGAACACGTCTCACGAGATGGTGGTTGCGTGCTGCCGCTTCCTGTGTTTCTTCTGTCGAACAGGACGCCAGAACCAGAAGGCCATGTTCGAACACCTCGGCTTCCTCTTAGAGAACTCAAACATTCTGCTCTGTGAGTACATTAGTACATATTCTTCTTCTTGGGTCAATCAAGTTAAAGTAATAAGCTCTAAGGCTGAGGTTCTGAAACTGTGGGTCCCGACCATCTAGTGAGTCGCCAGTCAGTTTTTAGTGGGTCGCGACAAGATTTTGAAAATGTAGAATCTCTTTTATATAATTTTTACGAGCGTGTTGTTCATTTTATCCAATTTTTACATAGTACGTAGTAAGAAGATTAAAAAGAAGAAAAAACACCTTACTTGGTGTCGATCGCTAAGACCACGATAGACAAGTGTGTCACACTTTAATGTGGTGATAGTGCAAAATTGATCAGGGTAAGCAATACAAATTTTAAGAACTTTCTTAGGAATTTGTGTGACTGCAATTTATCCCAAATTGCTAAAAATCGAGTTTGTTTTTAAGAGTAATATTTCGAAAATCTCTCTGGGGGAGGACCCACAGACCCCCATTTTATTGTGGAACCCATTGTTGTTCCCACAATTACACAATTGGATACACTGAGGTACTAATATTACCTTTTATATTTCTGAAAAGTTAATAGAACCACCAACACACCCATATAATTTATTACTATTTGTGACGAAACCCCACGTGTACGAAGCTCAAGTCTTGATAAGGGGGGAATGGTAAAATTTACTGAATATGAGGTGGGTCGCGTTAGATTTTGTATGTCTTTATATATAAAGGGTCTCTTCTATTTTACCACCCCAGTGTTTTTCTCTTTTGTATTTAATCTATCCTTTTTCATCAGCCCGTCCTTCGCTGAGGGGTTCTACTCCGCTGGACGTGGCCTACTCGTCACTGATGGAGAACAGCGAACTCGCCTTAGCTATGAGGGAGCACTATCTGGAAAAGATAGCGGCTTACCTGTCTCGCTGCGGCCTACAGTCCAACCAGGATCTGTTGGACAGGGGTTACCCAGACGTCGGATGGGACCCCGTGGAGGGAGAGAGATACCTCGACTTCCTGCGCTTCTGCGTATGGGTCAACGGTAAGGGCTCAGAAATGTTCAAGGCTAATAAATACACAGGGTGTTTCATAACTTCACACCTAGAGAATCACCTAGGGAGGGGACCCCTAAAGAGCTTTTATAAGCCGACATGGGAGGTAGTATACAGGGTGTCCCAAAACGACCGCATAAACTCTGCATAGCTAGATTCCTCGTTGGGGGTACTTAAAAACTGCCCAAAGAAGCGTTCCTGTACGATCCAGTTTACGAGAAAAATACGAAAAACAAAGTATGACGTCACTTCCGGTGCAAGAACAAACATTTTATTGAACATATCAACAGCAGTATTATGCACAATTTAAAGCAGATATCCAAAGTGTCCCCCGTGCTTGAGGCAGGCTTGAGCACGCCATGGAATGGCTGTCATTACACGTTGCAGCATCGCGGGGTCTAATGAAGTACACAAGCAGCATGCAGACGAGCAACAAAGTCCATTTGTGATGTCACTACGTCTTGACACACCAGTTCCTTGAGATGGCCCCATAAGGTGGACACTTTGAACATCTTCAAATTGTGCACAATATACAGCTGTTAATATGTTCAATAAAGTGTTTTTTTCTTGCACCGGCATTGACATCATACTTTGTATTTCGTATTTTTCTCGTAAACTATGGATCGTAGAGGGGCACTTCTTTGGGCAGTTTTTGTGCAGAGTATATGCGGTCGTTTTGAGACACCCTGTATAATCCAGTGGAAATAGACACGCGTTTTAAGATCGAATTAAAACCATCTATTTGGGTATTTAAAACCAATTAAAGAGTGAAATTTAAGCTCATAAATATGTTTTTATGTATAACGTATGTATGTTTTATGTCTGTTTTTATGATTAAGAGATCATTTTTGGGTGGTCACCCCCTGGTATACAGTTTTGACTTTATTCACATTGCCTATATGAGATTTATTTATTGATTTAATCATCCACCATACAGATACAAAATCCCTTTACATGGTAGGTCAATATAAAACACACAGTAAAACATAAAATACATACAAGTACGATATAAAATACACACAATATACATAAATTAAAGATAAATGTAAATTGAAAGAAAATCTTTTTTAAGTTTAACAAAATTATCATAGAAAATATCGCTGTGATCCGGTAAGCTATTTACCATTTTAATAAACTGGTTTATAGATTGATTTTCTGAGTATTGTTTTGAATAAAAAGTTTTAACTAATAGAATTTTTTTTCATTAGAAATCCTCTTATGTTTACCGTTTCAGGCGAGAGCGTGGAAGAGAACTCTAACCTCGTGATCCGACTGCTGATCCGCCGGCCTGAGTGCCTAGGCCCTGCCTTGAGGGGCGAGGGCCCTGGACTGCTGGCGGCCATCAAGGAAGCCATTCGAATGTCCGAAGAGGCAGCACCCACTACGGAAGGGGAGGAGGACGAGGACCGCATCGACATGGGGTAAGTTAACTTGACGAACGAAACTTGACGGCGTCATTTCAGTTTTTTGTGGGGAAGGGCAAGGATTTTTTTTAAGTGGGGCTGCGCGACTATAGCAATGGGATAACCAGTATTTTTTTTTGGGGGGGGGGGGTGAGTTATTGTCATTTTTAATGTACCCTCTAACTTGCACATTAGTTGAATGATATATCAAATAATATTAAAATTTAACAACGCGAGAATCCAAGAAAAAATGGGTTAGGGGTTCTCCCCGTTAAATTTTTTAAAAATTTTCCCTTTTAGCTGTTAAGCTTAAGTGTTTAAGTGTTAAACTCCTTTACAAACTATTTGGGAGAAATCCAAAGGAAATCTCTTCTAGTAAACGGCAGAATTCGAGGAGTTTGGGATGTGACGTCATCATACGGTGACCATTGTTGAAAAGCAGCGGATTGATGGTATGATTGTTGACGTCATCGTACGTTTTAAACAATAAGCGTTTTCAGTCACATGTTCTCGACTTTTAAATTAAAATATTTAATTATTTGTACATTGAAAAATTGACTAGATATTTGATTTTACCATACGGAACACTTGAATGTTTATGAAAATCTGGCACATGCAACTTCCTTATAATGAGGTATTCTCACGTTTTGAGATTAAATTTTATTAAAATAGTAGATAAAAAAACCACGAAGAATGACGTTTACATCAAGTATTTCCGTAGCCTAGTTTCTGAGATCTAAATTTTTGAAATTTCGTTGTTTGTTTGGGCTCGAAAACACTTTTGAATCACAAATCATGCGCTGTGAGGTCACATCCAATAGAAGCCCGTTTTCTGATCACGTGAAAACAGAAAACACAATGGTTTTCATGCGCTTTGACGTCACATCCAATAGAAGCCCGTTTTCTGATCACGTGACTTTTCTGACGTTTTGGCAAAAATAAAATTGAATTTTAAATTGTTTATAACACATTTTTGAACTTAAAAATCCGAAATTTGAGAGTTTTAAACCATAATGCATGGAAAAAGTATAAAATCAAGCAAATCCCTCACTCATGCAAGTCCCTCATTCTCAGGTGCGCCATGCTCAACTTCTACTGCGTGCTGGTGGACCTTTTGGGTCGTTGCGCTCCTGAAGCGGCCGCCATAGCGCAAGGAAAGAACGATTCCATGCGCGCCCGATCCATCTTGCGCTCCCTCGTGCACATGAAGGATCTGGAAGGGGTGCTCTCCCTCAGGTACAACCTGCAGACGCCCACAGTAGGTGAGTCATGTGCTTCTCTCTTTTTTCAATTTAAGTTTATTCAATTCAAAAAATTTTTAAATATTGATGTTGAACTGCAGAGTGTAGAGCTTAACAGAGTGTTCATTTGTTCATCTCCATAGACGCTAATGGCAACTTTTTTAACAGGGCTTTTCCCATTGACAAACTTTAGGCCAAACGGAACCGCCTCCTTTAATACCACGTCATTCCTGCTAATTATCTGTCATTCGTCCACTGAAGCTGTCACTCAAATCCAGATCGCAACTGGAGGGAAAACAACACGGATGAAATTAAAATGCCGCTTGATAGAAGTTCCATATGCAAATAAGAATCACTTTCGCATTTAGCTTTTTCTGATTGGCTGCTAGTGAACTGAATTATAATCTGCGAGCTGAATTACTTAAAGAGGAAAACGGCCGTTTGGCATCTCTGTTAAGCTCTATACTCTGTGTGTTCAACTCTCTATTGCCCACAGTGGCGAATCCAGGATTTTTGTCTGGGGGGGGCTGAGTTTCACAAATAAATTAATTGCTATTAGGGTATGTGTTAAATATTATGTAAGCAACTGAAGGGGGAGAGGGGTTGATAGTGCCGTAGCAAGATTTTTTGTTAAGGGGGTTACTCGATATCTTTTCTGAGGTCTAATCTTAGGGATACTAAGTTTTAGGTGAGATGACTTCATAAGGTTTTAATTTTGGCGCACTAAATTTCAAAATTGTGTAAAAATGTCAACTCCTAGTAAAAGGGGGGTCTGGGGGTCCTCCCCCAGAAAATTTTGGAAATTTGCCCCTCTAAATAGTGTTTTAGCTCATTTTGAAGCCCTTTAGATTCCACCCAAAGAGCACCACTCATTGTAAGCGGCATAATTTTCAGGGAAAAAAGTTTATGGTTTTATGAATTGGAAAATTTTTAAGGGGTTTTGGGGTTCCTATTCCAGAAAAATTTTTAAATTTTGCCCCTAAAAGTGGCATTTTAACTCATCTTGAGACACTTTAGGTTACATCAAAGAGGATCATTCTTTGTAAATCCCTAAAGTTTCGAGGAAAAACTGACTTATTAGATTCCAAAATTTCGAGGGGGTTTGGGGGTCTTCCCCCAGAAAATTTTGGAATTTTTACCCTTAAAAGTGGGGTTCCTATTCATTTTGAGACCCTTTGGGTGTCACTACCGAATATCCGCAACGTGTTGAAATTTCTTTTCTGGCTTTTACTGCTATTACCAAAACTTGAATGTCATATTCCTGGGGGGGGCTGCAGCCCCACAGCCCCCCCTCTGGATTCGCCACTGATTGCCCACTACCAAAAATAACATAGGAATATAATTTTGTTTGCCTTGTTCCAAATGGATGCAAATGCGAAATGAAAGGTAGACCCATCCTTTCAAAGGGTCGATAAAATGAGGACCAAGCATGCTTGGGAACTATATTATGTTCATTTAGAATAGACGGCTGAGACGTAATGTAGTAAAAGCAGTTACTACTGTATTTCAGGCGCGGATCCAGCACGGCTCCAAGGGGGGCACTTTTCCAGACAAGATCCCTTTATTGTACCATTAGGGGTATGGGGGTCCTCCCCCAGAAAAAAAAATTGAAAATTGTCGTGTAAAAGTAGGGTTGTTTTGAGTCTAAGGGGGGCACTTTTCAACACTATTAACTTTTTTTTTGACCCAAAATGTCAAAGTTTTGTGGATTTCCTAAAAATTAACACTGAAGATCCCACTTTCATACTAAAAAGGGGTATGGGGGTCCTCCCCCCAAAAAATTTTTGAAATTAGACCTGTAAAAGTTGGGTTTTTACTCATTTTGAAAACCTTTTTGGGTCTCCAAAGGGGTCACTTTCCAGAGTGCCACCCCCTGGATCCGCGCCTGCTGTAATTATCATCGAAAAAATTTTCTTGTGCAATAACAAGGCAGCCTAAACAGAAGTAGTTAAAGTACTGTAAAAGAATTGGTCACTGATGAGGTTACGTGATGAGCATTATTAGACGTTATTGAGCACTTTGGTTCTAAATGAACAGACTATAATAGATATGAAAAGAAGAGTTCTTCACCAGTACCTCTGGTTAGAGGAATATGTGAATAAACTCCAGCTCTCAAGCGTCGCCTCCAACCGTGGACCGGTTTTGCCCTTGTTAGGGCTCATCAGCACGGTATAGGAAGGTAACGCAAGAGAGCGGAGGGCAAGTACTAGTCTAGCCGACTATAACGGAAAAAGTGGTGACTATTGAGTAGTCCTCCACTATCTGCCGGTCCACGGTTGGAGGCGACGCTTGAGAGCTGGAGTTTTCTCACATATTCCTCTAACCAGAGGTAGTGGTAAAATACTTCCTTTTCATACCTGTGTCCTTTCGGGAATTAAATCTGTTCTATGGAATGCGCAGTTCATTCTGGCAGATAGTGGAGGACTAGTCAATAGTCACCACTTTTTCCGTTATAGTCGGCTAGACTAAAAGCTCTTCCTCCGCTCTCTTGCGTTACCTTCCTATACCTTGCTGATGAGCCCTAACAAGGACGAAACCGGTCCACGGTTGGAGGCAACGCTTGAGAGCTGGAATTTCTCAGACTATAATAGAGTTTGTGTTGATGGTTTAGAGGGTGGGAGCGACATGCCGGTGGGTATGCAGCCCAATCACAAGCAGTCTGTGGTGATGTTCCTGGAGCGGGTGTACGGCATCGAGAGCCACGAGACCTTCTTCCGGTTGCTCGAAGACGCCTTCCTTCCCGACCTACGAGCAGCCACCATGCTGGAGAGGGTGAGTAGTCTTCTTTTAACTACTTTTTGTTAAACCAACGACAGTAAAAGGTGATTTTGACAACGCTGGCACCTAGTATTTCGGAGGGGAGACAGGTGGAAGTTGAGATTGAAAGAGACATTTGCTTGTATACAGGGTGTCTCAAAAGGTCTAGTACAAACTTGGAGGGGTGATAGTACTCATCAAGACGAACAAGAATTGGTAGAAAGGGGGGTCGCAAATGAGTTTTAAGGGGTGAAAATCAGCAAAAAAATTTGCATATTTGTGCAGGAAGAGACGTAATTGTTCGATTCCGTAATTTTTAACATCAAAATAATGAAACTCGTACTTGCAAAAAGTAATTTAAAGTAACTTCCTTCTTCAGAAAGTTATCTTTTCATAGCGAAAGATTTATTTCGATCAGTCTTCTTTTACAAAATAACTTCTTTTACCTACTTCTTTTACAAAATAGCTGCCGTAATCGAACCATTCTGTTTTTTGGCTGATTTTCACCCCGGGGTTTCACCCCTTAAAATTCATTTGCGACCCCCCTTTCTATACCAATTCTTGTTCCTTTTGAGACACCCTGTATAGAAGCAAGACCCCGTGGGGCCGTGGGGAGCCTAGTGGTTAAGGTATCGGCTTCGTGATCGGAGGGTCCCGGGTTCGATTCCCGACACCGCTAAGGACCCACCGAGTATATGCGGAGTACGTGCTCGTTAAATCTGTGGGTTCGAAATTCCTGTGGTCCGTCATGGCGCAGTTAACTACGGGTCCAGGTGTCTGGAGACTATTTCCCTCCCCTTCAGACATATGGCAAAATTGTGGAGGTGGCGATAGATAGTGGCAGCATCTATCATATCCCCCCTCCCCCCTTGTCAGGAAAAATAAGCAAAGAGCAAACCCCCCTCCCCCCTTAGGTGCTTACATAATATTTGAACGGCCCCTAATAAGAAAATAACAAACCCTCCACCCCTGTAAGAGCGAAATTAATATTTAAACCAACCCTTAACTTAAAACTCCCCTTCCTGGAAATATACATTATAAAGAAAAATACGAAATTTTCCTATTTCTACTGAACCATTATTCCAGTCCCCCACCCCCCTAATCAGCAAACATAAGGGAGGGGTCACCGAGAGCGCAAGATCGGGCATATCACCAGGCGTATCTTATCGGGCTGTGGATATCTACCCCACTCTTTTGTTCGCTAAAAGACCTCACCTAACCACACAAAGAGATGGGGTAAGCGGTAAGATATCCACTGCTCGATATGATACGCCTAGTGATACGCCCGACTTCGCGCCCACGCCTTCCTTAGGGCCAGTATCGAAAAACTGGAATCGAACTTATCTATTTCAAGCATAAATCAAAGATAATTAGTAATTATTATTTATTTAATTAATAACCAGCAAAATTTTAATTGGTTATCAAAATACTAATTAATTAATGAACAAAGTTATTAAAATTTAGAAAACTAGGTACGATTCCTAAGATTCGATTCCTGCTAGAATCGATTATATCAAGGGTTTGATTCCTTGGTATCGATTCCAAGTTTTTCGATTCCGGAATCGATTCCTTCAGAGTTATTTAGAACCCTAAACAAACCCTCCAACCGCCCCGAATCTTCATAGTTCTCCTCCGATCCCAGTACAAAGAGAGCCCAATACAAACCAATAATAACATAACAAACCCTCCACCCCTGTAAGAGCGAAATTAATATTTAAACCACCCCTTAACTTAAAAACTTTCCCTCCCCCAGATGAAATATACATCATAAAGAAGAGTACAAAATTTTGCTATTTCTACGGAACCATTATTCCAGTCCCCCACCCCATAATAAGCAAAAATAAGAAAATAAACCCTTCAATCTTTTTAAATCTTCACAATTCTCCTCCGATCCCACTATATAGACCTTAGATCCCACCGTAGAGAAATGTATTATAAAGAGAGCGCAATACATCTGCTCTCCCACTGCAGCAAAACGAGCGAGCGAAAAGAGAAACCGAAACGAGCGCCAGGGTTGGCAACAAATCGCCTTTCTGGCGCTTTGCGTCTTCCTCGCTCGCCTAGCACATCCCCATGCTTTTGGGAAATCAGCAGAGCGACCGTTCGCCAAGCTAAAACCGCCAACCTGTTTTTCGCGACATCGGTCACTAAAACGACCATTTCTCGCCTAAATACTGGTCGAAATTATTCGGAAATGACTCAAATCGAATTAGAAAGGTTCGAACTAAATACTGCGCAGTGGTTTTTTGAAAAACTTCATGGATAACAGTACCAAAATCCAGTTTAAAGTCGTTTCCTCCCGAACCGAGCCGATTCAAGATCAACGGAAATGGCGTTCTCTGATTCGCCGTTCATGGTTGCCAGTCACTAAGAACACGCCCCAAAAAAAGGGCGGAGCCACATTTCGCTGAACTTGATTGTTGGACAATTTGACGAATGACGATCGATGACGACGTTTGACGAATGAATAAGAGGAAGAGGCTGTACTCCCGCATATAGGCCGCCTATTACGAACAGTTTTTGTGGTTATTGCGTTCCGTCCTCCTTTTTCTGCTCATACTTCACAGCAACGTTTCCTGAACCCAGACGTCACCATGGGCGTAGCCAGGGTTCGACTTAGGGGGGGGCAAGCAGGGTCAACTTTTTTTTGTTTGTTGAGATCAATTTTAAAGCCCCTGAGGGGTCTCGGGGTCCTCCAGAAAATTTTTTTGAAAATATGCCCCCAAGAACATGGTTTTAAATTGTTTTTTTGGTACACGTAAACCCAAATTTGGACATACATTTTAGGTAGAATTTTTATTTTAATGAATTTATTATAAAAAAGTCTGATTAATACAGGTTAAAATACTAAAGGGGGGCCTGGGGTCCCTCCCCCAGAAAAATTTTGAAAATTTGACCCTAAAATACTGGGTTTTATCATAACTAACAGTAAAGTAAAAGTTAATTAAAGCTCGGGACTCTGGGGGGGCCTTGGCTACGCCCATGTACGTTACTACGCGGAAGAAGAAAGTGAGTAAACACAAAGTCGGTTGGGTTGATAGGAGGAATTTCGATACGCGAAATGTGATAAAAAGATATTATTTATTCATGGGTTAAACGAAATGATCCTATTTAAAAATTGACGTTCACTTGAAATTCAGACACCGCGATGGGAACTACTTTGTTTGTTAGTGACGTAGTGGGTTCAACTTAAGTTGGTTGCTGTCTAGTATAGTGTAGTATAGCATGCGTTTTGGGTTTCCTCTTCTGAATCGTCTCCAATGAATTATTTTGAATGAATCACACAATGATGAATTCTTATGAATTATTTTGCCTTTTTTCTTTTCCTGCTTTATTAGATGAAAAGGCGGTGTCTGAGGGTAGTCAAACGCATGTAAGACGTTGATTGTAATTAGAGCAGGGTTCTTTTCTGTACTGAAAACTTTATTTTTGTAAATTTACTTTCATTTTGTGCAAAAGTACACATTTTATTTTAAGTGTAGCAGTTTCGACTTCATTCTTCATTCCTAGATGACAGCACGGCTTCGTGTCAGTGGTTGGAGTAAATTATAAGAATACCTGCGACTTCAGATTACGGTATTCGAATTTTGGGAAAATTTGGAATTAAGTATAGCGCATATCGAAATTTATTTCGGGAAGGATCCAAATTTTAAGTTGAAGGTATGATTGTTGTCGTCATCGTACGGTGTTTTCACTAAGCGTTTCAGTCACGTGTTATTTTCTTTTAAATTAAAATAATTATAATAACTTGCGCATTTTTTTGAAAAATTGATTAGATATTTCATTTTACCATACAAAATACCATGCGGAACATTTGAATGTTCAAGAAAATCTGACACATGCAACTTCCTCATTATTATTTTTCACACAATAAGGAAGTTGCATGAAGTTTGATTTTCAAAAACAAACAAGTGTTCCGTATGGTTTTTTGTATGGTAAAATGAAATATCTAGTCAATTTTTCAAAAAAATGTACAGGTAATTAAATATTTTAATTTAAAAGTCGAGAAAATAACACGTGACTGAAAACGCTTAGTGAAAACACCGTACGATGACGTCAACAATCATACCATCAACTCCATTGCTTTCCAACAATGTTTATCGTACGATGACGTCAGCATACGATGATCCCAAACTCTTGGCGTTTTCGCGCGCTTTTAAAAAGAGGATTTTTGTTAATTTTTTGGCAATCAAAATATTTCTCGATCGGCCTCAAATTTTGGGTAGTTGCTTATTTTTGCAAGAAGAATCGATTAAAAAAATCATGCAACTTCCTCATTGATAAAAATGCATTTGAGAATTTTTTAAATTAGAAAGGAATAATGGAATGAACAGCTACTAAATGTTTGTTTTCTCCATCAGTTCGACGGATCTGAGAGCGAGATGGCGTTGGCCCTGAACCGCTACATCGGCAACAGCGTGCTTCCCATCCTGATCAAGTACTGTCGCTACTTCGGAGAGGAGGCCGAGAACTACGCCTCTCTCCTCGACGCCACTTTGCACACCATCTACAGACTCTCCAAGGTCAAGGTGCTCACCAAGGGACAGCGAGAGGCTGTCTCGGACTTTCTCGTAGCCCTCACGCAGTGAGTGTCTCCTCGTCGTCGCAGCAATGTCTCTCTATGTAGTAGTGTGGCGAACTTAGTCACCACTATAATAGTGAAATAAATCAAATGGGGTATAAATACCGACTGAAGCGATTATAACTCCGAAGTATACTTTTGAGTCTTATGACCTTCGGATCGGTATCGCCCCGTATCTCTCAAATGCCACAGTAGTATTGAGATGGAATGGAGTGAATATGAACCTCGGATCTCGCTTTATCCAAGTTGTCCGTTTCAATATGTCATTAGGGCAGGGGTCGGCAACCTGCGGCTCTTTCGATGTAAAGTTGCAGCTCTCCAGTTCCATACGAAAAAATTAATAATTTACTAATCAAACCTTTTAAAAAATCAGGAAAAATATTTTTAAGTTCTCAAGATGATGAGTCAGAATCAAAATTCTACTTTTATGGATAAGAATTCCACATAATTTCTGGGGGAGAACTCCTTAACACTCCTAAAAATTTTAGAATGTGTGCTGATTTTCCTTGAAAATTCTGTGACTTATAAGGAGTGATTCTTATCTGGTCGTAATAGAAGTTCTAAAAACTAATTTAAACACTATGTTTGGGGGAAATTTCCAAAATTTTTCTGAAGTGGGGTCCTAAAAATGTGGTGATTGGTGATTTCCAAAAATAAACACTGAATGCCTCATTTCGATACTAATGGGGGGTATGGGGGCACTCCCCAGAAATTTTTTTGAAATTAGACTTGTAAAAGTTGGGTTTTTACTCATTTTGAGAACCTTTTTCGGTCTCCAAGGGGGTGGCACTCAGGAAAGTGCCACCCCCTGGATCCGCCACTGGATGAACCTCGGATGTTGATCTCGCTTTATCTTGTCTAGAAATATTCAAAAAATTACATTAAGCTTATGAATGCATGGGTTGGGGTACTTCAGAATCAGGGGGGGGGCCCGCTCCTCAAACTTTTCCCCGGGGCCCAACTTGACTCCCGGTGGCCCTGATGATAATATATGCCCTGTTGTTGTTTCTAATCCTCTAAATAGTCTAACAGAAGTCAGACGAGCTCTAATAGGTAAATCAAAAAGTCCATCAGAGTCAAAGGGTCAGATTTATTAAGAGGGCAGCTGCTTCTGTTGTTGTATTGGAGTACTCAGGATGTTGGATGGGTCGAAGGTTGTCTTGACTCCTTTGCCTGATCATGAAGCCTTGGATGACTCTACGGTCACCCTGAGTGCAAGATCAGGCGGATCTTATCGGGCAGTGGATATCTACCCCACTCTTTTGTTCGCTAATTGATCTCACCTAACCACACAGTGGCAAAATGTATAAACTTGGTGGTATTCCCCACACAGAAAAATCCTAACAGAGAGTCCAAAACGATATTTTCAAAAGTTGGATGGATGTGAGGGCTCCACGAGGAACTATAAATGATTGACAGAGAGATCGGCAGTACATTTTGGTGACCAAACCTGTGATTCGAAATAGAAGGAAAAATTTTTTTCTCGCCCAATCAGGCTTTTTTCCCACGCCTCCCGTGATGTAGACTCCAAAAAATCCCCACATCCATCCAACTTTTCCCTTATGGCCACGGACTCTCTGTTCTAGTATAATCCCTTGATCTAATATTGATGAGTGGTGTTCTATATATAGCGAGATGCAGCCGAGCATGCTGGTTCGTCTCTTGAGGAAGCTGACGGTCGACGTCTCGGTACTCACAGAGTACACCACCGTCGCGCTCAGGGTGAGTACAATGGGACTTTTTCTTAATAAAGCACGATTTTTGTCATTCTGATCCCCCCTTGTCAGCAAAGATAAGCTACACAGTAAAGTACTGGCGTAACTACCATACTACGTGACCCGTTTTTTTACCATTTTTGACCCCCTCCCCCCTTGGTGACCATCCGTAGTATATGCCAAGACCCCCCTCCCCTGTAGTTTTCACGTAGTAATCACAAAAAAAAGTTTGCAATCATTTTTTGCAAACAGAAAGTTTTAAAAAATTAATTTGGCTTAATTTGTTTAATTTTAATAATTAATTTGGCTAATTTCAATAATTAATTTGGCTTAATTTTGTCGAATTGACTAGAGGAAATTGACTACGTGACGAAACCCTAAGCCCCCCCCCTCCTCCCTGTGACCGACAGTGGTATTTTGAAGACCCCCTCCCTCCCCTGAACGGGTCACGTGGTACGTTCCCTAACCTAGGTGTCATCCACGGGTTGGAAGTTCCGCGTGTCACCGTGTATTATTGTAGGGTGATACACAGCTTAATATTTCCTTTATTTAATAATTAATTTTTTTTGCAGAGAGATGGACCGAGTTTTTAATAGGTTCTGGTCACCCCTTAGTTCTTCGATTGAGGGGACACTCCTCTTTCATGTAGTTACTACTGGTTTCTCCTGTCGCCTTTTGGGATCAAAAATCAAGTCAAAGTCTGACTGGGCCTAGTGGCCCATCAGGCGGTGCCCATCTCCGTTTCTGTAGCCTTTTGGGCCTGGGGTGCTAAATACTAGCGTGTGTCCAGGCCGAGTGGCTAGCCCGACGCTGGACCCCCAGTTGATTCCCCAAGCGAGCTTGGTCCTCATTTATCAACCCAGGAAAGATGAAGGGCTGAGTTGACCCATGACCAGCTACGGGTCTGTAATGCTCGTAGCCAGACACGCTGACTACTACACCACCGACAATGAATGAATTTCTGGAATCTAGTTCTGATAAACATCTTTGCTTATCTTTGATAACAAGGGGAGTCAAAAACATACTTATATGATGTAATATTTGATCCCCTAAACCTGTGAGTATATATTTTGCAGCTGCTGACTCAACACTTTGAGCGTTGCGGGCGTTACTACGGCACCCCTGGTGGCCAAGGGGCGTTCGGGACGTCTTCTGAGGAAGAGAAGCGCCTAACCATGATCCTCTTCACCAACATCTTCGATTCGCTCGCCAAGATGGTAATTGTGACACTTATATATTCCTAAATTAACAGTTTAATGCTATTTTTTTATGCAGTGTTTAATTGTTATCCAGATTTTTACTGTGCAGTGTTTAAATTGAGGCCGTTGTTGGTACAAAAACTAGGTATCTCCACTTTCATTTCAAATTTGCTTTAGTAGATTATTTTTGGTAGCGTGATTTAGGGCTTGCGTAGGATTGGATGAGGCAACCCTTGTACTATGATCCTTCTGTGCAAAAGAAAGCTTAAGTTCGTTATTGAGTTCTAAAAATTTCGATTGGACAATGTAGACTTCCTTTAGATTTGTAGCCACTTTTTGATTACCCTCAAAGATATACTGATCTTAAGACCTGCATTTAAAGGCAACGGTGATTGGAAGTACTTACATCGAGCGTCCGAGGCTGTTTGCCCCTCATACGCCCTAGTGGCCAATGACCTTCAACGTCCTCATACTACATTCACACATGAAAAGTTAATCTAGTTTAAGTGTTAATCTAGCTTAAATATAGTATTATCTTAATGTTATATTTAAGCTAGATGAGCACTTAAACTAGATTAACTTTTCATGTGTGAATGTAGTATGAGGATGTCCTTTATGGAAGCTAGTTTAGAGCACGAGGATGCTCTGACAGGCAAGGAAGAAGTGCACAGTAGGAGTATGTGCTCCAAAGTTTCACTCCAAAGGAGTTCTTCACCACTCAGGCCCGTAGCCAGGAATTTCCCTTTGGAGGGGCGCCCACTTTTTCAGGGGGGGCAAGGGAGTTTTCAGTTTTCAGGAGGTTCATAGGCATAGGTTTAACTATTTGACTAGGGGACAAAACCCATAAGACCCTGCAGGCCTAAGGAGCTATTACAAGACTTTTGTTTCAGGAGGAAGTTAGGTTCTAAATTTTTCTAGTTTTACCTTTTCTGTTTTCTTAAGTTTTCCTTTTTTAAATTTTAGAAATTTGAAGCTTAAAGTAGTTTTAGCCCATTTTTAGATCCTTTGGGGTTAAAGGGTAGAAGGAACTGCTCTAGAATTGAAGTAGAATTGAAGCTCTAGAATTGAAAAGGAAAACTGGAAAATCGAGTTGGGTCACTCCTTGTTAATCTTTAAATAGACATAATTTCATAAAGGGTGTCAACCTAACCTCCCTTTTCAGTCAGTGCTTGGGTATATGGAAGTTTATTTCAGTAGGGGCCTAAAAATATTAGTCAGCCCCTCACATGCATATTTAATAGATTTAATGTATTTTGTTATACATTTTTGGGTTGAATTTTCGTCTAAGAGAACTTCATGAATTCGTGTGATCTGTTCTTATATTTATATAAGAACAGTTTTTTTGTAATAATGGGAATACAAGTATCAAAGGGGGGTCTGGGATTTTTGCAAATTTGACCCTAAAAACATGGTTTTAGGCTGCTTTTGATACTTGTAGACCAAAATTCGGACATATATTTTTCAGTAGAATTTTGATTTTGTTCATTATTATTTTTAAAAAATTGTGAATAGTAAAGATATAAATACAAATGGGGGGTATGGGGGCCCTCCCCCAGAAAAATTTTGAAAATTGACCTTAAAAAATTGGGTTTTAACTTAACTAGAAGGAAATAAAGAAGAAGGGGGCAGCTGCCCCTCCTTGCCCCCATGGCTGTGATTGTGGATAGAATTTGTGAAAGTTTTCTAGGGGGGCAAATGAAGATGCCAGGCTGAGCCCCCCCGTAGCGACGGGCCTGTCACCACTACCTCTGGTTAGAGGAATATGTGAGAAAACTCCAGCTCTAAAGCGTCACCTCCAACCGTGGACTGGTTTCGCCTTTGTTAGGGCTCATCAGCACGGTATAGGAAGGTAACGCAAGAGAGCGGAGGGAGAGCTTTTTAGTCTAGCCGGGACTACGACTATAACGGAAAAAGTGGTGACCATTGATTAGTCGTACTAGTACTAGCATACTAGTGAAGCATATTTGCAGCAGGTCAACTAGTGTTACTGCAACCCGAAATGTGCTAATGCTTCCATTCTTTTGCTTAGGAGTACGACCCAGAGCTGTTCGGCAAGTCTCTGCCGTGTCTGACGGCGATCGCTTGCGCCCTTCCCCCCGACTACTCCCTCACTCTGGGGGGTGAGGAGGAATGGGGAGGGCAGCAGTCCTCCCCCACCGACGGACCCTACATGCCAGAGCCCATCGGAACATCACAGTGAGTTAAATTTTTAACAATGGATGACAATGAGGAAGTGGCATGA
Organism: Tetragnatha versicolor; assembly: GCA_024610705.1. Classification (NCBI taxonomy): domain Eukaryota; kingdom Metazoa; phylum Arthropoda; class Arachnida; order Araneae; family Tetragnathidae; genus Tetragnatha; species Tetragnatha versicolor. Next base: position 180,325 of record JANDEH010000035.1, on the reverse strand, counting down.
TTTGTTTTATTTTTTAATCGATTCTTCATGCAAAAATAAGCAACTACCCAAAATTTGAGGCCGGTCGAGAAATTTTTTGATTGTCCAAAAAAGTTAACAAAAATCCCCTTTTTCAATTGAAGTAAGAACAAAAGTAAGTTCTGACCCTTAACTCTGTTTTGCAGGGTGCAACTGACTCCCGACCTGACCAACGTCATTGTCAAGTTCGCGGAGCACTACCACGACGCATGGGCCAGCAGAAAGGTGAGTTTAACCGAACTTCTTTTTTTTTTTCTCTTAGTAGCATTCTATAGTTTTATGATGATGGTCTCGGCAATACCCCGTTCGCACTGGCCTTTATTTTCGTTACCACTTTGTTGTCATGGAAACAAAGGCAAAATCGTCCCATCTTTTGAAAACGGCGTTTGCACTGACAAGGGGCGAAAATAAGCACTTTACTGTGTGTAAACAATAACAGCATGATTTGTAAAATAATCAAAAATCTATACAACTTAAAACTAATGAATAAAATCACCAAAAATACAAGTAAAAATACATAAAAGATTATTAATTGACTAGTGAATTGATTAGTGTGTTTCCATGACAACAAAGTGCTAACGAAAATAAAGGCCAGTGCGAACGGGGTACAACGCTGCTTCGGGCATTGAAAATCTCCCCCATATCTTTGCGTGGTTAGAGGATTTTCCCTATCATCCCCTTCAGAGGAGGGGAACTCTTTTGAGATCTTCAATGCTCGGATCAGCGTTGTCGAGTAGTGATGGGTAAATGAGTTGTGAGGCAACTCATTTGAGTAACTCACCTCAGTGTTTTGTCATGTCATACACCTCACCTTTTGCTCATACACCTCGCCACATAACTCACACCTCTTCACATAACTCACTCAACTCATAACTCAGCACATAAACTCACAACTCACACCTCACCACGCAACTCACTCCTCGCGATACGACTCACAGAGATTCGCAAGTATCTTTGCTCGTCAGAAACTGAGAGAAAGTAATAAATAATTAAATTTAAAAGCAATGTGGCTTTTATAAGTTGTGTTCAATTACAGTTGAGAGTTGAGTAGTAGAATACTTGCTTCTTAAAAATATATTTAATAATCATGGATAGTACACCTCTCACACCTCAGTAACTCATATATACACCTCACAAACCTCACCAACTCACCTCTCACACCTCAGCAACTCATATACACCTCTCACAACTCACACACACAACGTCACAACACAAAGTGAGTTGGGACGCCGTCCCAACTCACTAGGACAAATTGAAGTAACTCACTCAACTCACTAAAATTTTCTGAGTTACCCATCACTATTGTCGAGCCCATCATAAACTTTTTGAATATACTGGAAAGAACTTTTGGATGTTCTCTCATTGCAGATGGGCAACGGGTGGACGTACGGGGACTACTGGAGTGACGAAAGGAAGCTCCATCCCCGCCTCAAGCCCTACGCCCTGCTTCAAGACTGGGTGAGCATTCTATTATACTGCGCAGCCATCGGCGTCAAATCATCAAATTTCACATTCATGATGATGGTTGACACCGATGAATGTGAAAGTGATGTTATCTGTTTATTTACTAGATGTATTTATTATACTCACAGTTGGCAACTTAACTTGAGCCTGTAGAAATATGCTGAGAGCAACCAAAGAAAGTAGTTCCCCGCGAGGTGTCTGAATTTTGAGTGAGCTTCATTTTTGAATAATGATTAGTTTTTTTTAAATCGACGTATATTAAGCATCTTTTCATCCCGATATGCATAAAATGTTCAGTATTATTATTTTTTAAAGTGGCGTAACGCGTAGTATTACAACTCCCCAGCCAATAAGAGCTTCTGGCAACCCAGCAGGCTTTCTGTTTACTCAGATTTTCTTCCGCGTAGCCATGAGGGCTCAACTTAAGTTGCATTCGAGTATAGTCCTATTTAATATATACCGTACATTCCTTCTGTATTTGGCTGTACAATGTACTGTACAGTTATACTGTACTTGAATTCACTATCCAGCTCCAGCAACGTTTACTGAGCCCAGTACGTCACTACGCGGAAGGAGAAAGTGGGTAAACACGAAGTCTGTTGGGTTGCTATTAGGAGGGGATAAAAAAGACACTAGGTATATACTCGAAATTCAGACATAGCGATAGGAAATACTTTGTTTGGTAGTGACGTCCAACTAAAGTTACTGTCTAGTATAGTCCTATTTAATATATACTGTACTAGAATGCTACGTTTCTTGACCCTATGACGTCACTATACGTGGAAGGAGAAACAACTGTGTAAACAATCGCATAAAGCTGCAAACAAAATTGTCGGTTCACTACTAGTCATTTCTCACTAGTTGCACTTATACAGCTTTATGTGATTGTTAGGGTTGGTGGGATTGGCTGCATTTCTCGCTATTCAACACTATTAGTGCGTCTGGGGGGATGTTTGGCCCATCCGATTGGTCTGGCCGCTTACAAGAAATATTGAAAGAGTTCACCGAGTATCATATGTAAAAATCAACCTTGAGAAAATGAGAAAAGTTAACACTGTTTTTACCTACCTTTAGCACGTGGTACCTGTCGATTGGGGGCCGTTCAAATATTACGTAAGCACCTAAGGGGGGAGGGGGGATATGAGTGATGCTTACGTAAGATGATGCATTTTCGAAAATCTCTTGTTTCTTGCATAAATAATTTCAAAATTCAACCAAAAATAAATGTAAAAAAATTGAATTAGGAAATCTGACGTAAGCACTTTTTTCTGGAGATGGACCACCCTAACATTTTGAAATTGTAACCCCGAAAAGTAGTGTTTCGACTCGTTTTTGAACACTTAGGGTTACACCCAAAAAGGACAACTCCTTATACGAGTCACCTAATTTTCAAGGGGAAAAGACAGTACTTACTAATAGGGATGTCAAAATTTCGGGGGGGTCCGGCAGTTTCTTACGTAATTATGGTGGGGGGTTTTGAGGTTTGCTTATCTTAGCTGACATGGGGGGAGGGGGGGTTAAAAATGACCAAAATAGTGCTTACGTAATATTTGAACGGCCCCTTGGCCGGCGGGACAAGTTAGCGGGTATGCACACACTCAAAGTTTATACTAATACTACATTATTCCATATATTTTATTTGTGAGAAAATAAGAAATGTCTGGGGGCTCTGGGATCTTGGACTATAATGATATGTGTGAAGTCACGATTTCCTTATTTTCGCATCATCAGGAGAAGGAGCGTTACGAGGAGCCTATCCGCGAGTCCCTCAAGGCCATCCTGGCACTGGGATGGAGGGTGGACCTCACCGAACGATCCTCACTCCCGAGACCCACCAAGCAGGTACTCTTCATAATCAATAGGATTTATCTAATAACAAAGTCAGCATTTTTTTCAAGTTAAAACCTTCAGAAATTCATTTTTAATGTAGTACTTTGTTGACACGTTAATTAAGTTATGATAAATTTTTAACTTTTAACCTCTTAATAATAAAAATTTAATGCCTACAAAATGGTACAGTCAAGTCAGCTTAATGTGATCGCAATTGTCCGAGACTAAACTGATAACATTATCCGATCGATAACATTAACCGTGATCACATTAAGCGGATTCGACTGTATTTCTCTTTGTCGTTTTCACAGGAGACTGCGCACACGTACACCCCTCAGCCGGTGGACATGACCTCCATGACACTCACCAAGGAGATGCAGGTGAGTTCCACAATCTTGTCCCCGTTCTTAAAACAAGACAAGGGCAGATTTAGTTTTAACAATAGGAAATACTCAGGATTATGTTAATATTGCATTAATTAAAATACTATAATGGAGAAAGTCATAAACCGGGCATTAATATATTCCAGATTTGGAGGGCTCAGAATTAAAATGGACCAAGTCCACTTTTTGTCATTTTTGAGTTAGCAACGCTATAACATGCACCAACTATCCGCCAACTATCACCAAGTCCTAGTTCTGATAATATCCGCTAGGCCGCAGCAAGTTCTATTGCGTTAACATGTAATTTTCCTATGAAGCTTTAACTTTAAACGTCTGTAGCTCAAAAGTAGCTTAAGTGGACTTGGTTCACTTCTATTCTGAACCCTCCATTTATCACATTGCCCGTAACACATGATTTCCTTTTAACCTTTTAAACGCCGTAATTCAAATTTCGAATTAAAGGTTCTGATTTTTGGCTTCAATGGCTTGTTTTATCATTACTAAAACCATTCTAGTCATTTTTTGTCGAAAAAAAAATCTTAAGTATGATTTTGAGGATGTTCCCAATTGAGAACATCGGCGTTTGGGGTGAAGTTTTTAGGGGGATTTCCAAAAGGCACATATTTTACAATTAATTCAAATAAAATGCTTGAAATAGGTTTCTACTTTATTATTATGAACATTTTTATGATTGTGGACGGTTTTTTCATTTTATTATCCATACTTGGACGATTAAGTAACATTTTTATAGATTTTCATAAGAAAAAATTTACATGTTTATTACGTTCGTGAAGCTTTTCGTAAATTTTTCTTGCACTATGGGTAATATTTTGGTGTAAAAAATACATAAGAGTGTTCCCATGCTCTTCCAAGCTAAACAGTTACGTTTCTGTGAGAAAAATTAGTTTTAATTACGGTTCTATAGGGATATCTAGTATAAAATTCACTAATTGCATTCAAATCTAATTAGCTTTCAAAAGTGATAATCATAATTATCTCCATTGATTCATTAAACCCGTGTTTCTCATTAAAGATTCCAAACTGAACCATATATATCTTACATCCAACTTACGTTAGAAGAGTGTTTTTCGATGTACGCAATTTTCCTTATTTTCAAAATTCTTCGATTTTATTCCTAAAATTTTTATGTAAAAAAAGTACTTGCACAAAAATATGTACGCAAATCCTCAGAAACACTCAAAATATGCTCTTTGCATAACCCCTATTGATAATAACTGAAAATTAATCGATTGAGAAGTTAGAAAAATATATAAGTGTAGGAATCTGCTATGAAGATTTGGAATTTTTTTCTCCATAAATCAGGAGAAAAAATAAAAATCACATATTTTTGAATTTAAAACATCATTCTTAACCTGTTTTAATCCTTTCAGACAAAAAAAGTTCAAAAAATTAAAGAAAATAGGAAATAACTTGAATTTTTGCATGTTATGAAAATCCCCTCAAATACTATACACCAAACGCCGATGTTCCCATTTGGGAACATATACGTTGTTTTGGTAATTACTCCCCAAAATTAGAATGTAAAGCTATTCTGTCAAGCCAAATGGAAAGATGTGTACTTAAGCTACCAAAACACAGCAAAATTATTTAAAACTAAATTTATTTAAAATTTTCACAAGTTGAAACTTGTGCAACTTTTGGAAGAGCCAAAAATCTCTAATTTTGATGTAAATTCTACAAAAAGGATTAAATTCCACATGAAAAACTTTTACATGTAAAATAACTTCATATCTTTGAGTGGCTTTCTACCAAGTATCGAATTCCTGCATGAAAAATTAAGTGGTGAAAAAATTCCTTAAAATTATGTTCCCATTTGGGAACATCGGCAGGTAAAAGGTTAAAAAGATTTTTGGTTGAAATTTGCATAAATAATTTCAAAACTAAAACAAAAATTAATTTAACAAAAAATTGAATTAGGAAATATGATGGGGATGGACCCCCGAAAAGTAGTGTTTCGACTCATTTTTGAACCCATAGGGTTACACCCAAAAAGGACAGCTCATTGTATCATTCACCTAATTTTCAAGGAGGAAAAAAACTACTTAAAATGATGTCAAAATTTCGGGGGGGGGATCCGGCAGTTTCTTACTTAATTATCGCGGGGGGGGTTTGAGGTTTGCTTATCTTTGCTAACAAGGGGGAGGGGGGGTTAAAAATGACAAAAAAAGTGCTTACGAAATATTTGAACGGCCCCTTATGGAGATTTAAAGCTCTTGTCTTTTTTGCAGAACATGTCCGAGAGGCTGGCAGAAAACTCCCACGACATCTGGGCCAAGAAGAAGAAAGAGGAGTTGGAAGCTCTAGGTAACTCTTTATTCTACATTCTTATTGAATTTAAAATTTAGGTATATACAAACCAGCTGTCTGCGCGTAAGATTTCCATTCTAAACTTCTTCAGAGTTCACACTCAAATTTAGAAGAAAAAAAGACCCCTTTAAGGGCATTACCGACTCGGATGCTTTTTTTTGCACACAGGAGGTGGCATCCATCCCGAACTTGTTCCTTACGACCTGTTGACTGACAAAGAGAAGCGCAAGAACCGGGAGCGCTCCCAAGAGTTCCTCAAGTACCTCCAGTACGAAGGATACAAGCTCTACAAGTGAGAATGCTTTCTTATATAAAGGGGGACAATAGTTATCAAATATAATAGGCAGGGGTTCCATCCAGGTTTTTCTGTGACAGGAATTAAACAAAGGGCTTGTAGTACAACCACAGAGGCCGATCCACAATATTCATAACTTTTAAAATGGAACCAAAATCTGGGAAATTCTACCTCAAAGTGATAAAAACACATTCGGAAAACAGTTTCCAAACCACTTTTGATGGACGCTTGTGGAGAATTTGGGAATTGGAATTTTATGAAAGGCCCTTTTTCTTGAGTAGAATTTTTGTGAAGGGTCCTTATTAAAAGGATCCATATTATTTTTAGATCTCAGATAAACCCATTACAGTGGTGTTCCATTTGCATTTAAGCTTTTAGGGTTTTAACAATTTAGATGAAGAAAGTTTGTTATGCAACAAATATTTTTGGATAGTAATTTGAAACAGGATTAAAAAGGAACGAAACTATTTCAGATAAAGAGGGATAGTTATAACAATTTCAAAATATCTTTCAGTATTTGTAACTCTGTTTAAAAGTAGTTTTTTCATTTTGATTTTCATCATAATACAATCTAAATACATCAGTTCCGCTTAAAAGCAACGATAGTAAAATGGTCACGTGATTTTGACAGACTCGGAGGGGAGAAAGGAAGAAGCTGAGGGGCAGTTGATTCGAAAGAGGAAGATATATTTACTCCCTCTAACCTTAGTTAGATCATCTATATACATTAAAATCAATATATTTCAAGTGTAAATAAAAAAATACTTAAGCAAAAAATCACGTGACCCTTTTACTATCGTTGGCTAAGCAGTACATACATGTACTAGATAAAATTTACTTAATATACTCTGTATTGTCTGTATATTGATGTGGTGTCTTCCACTTTTGGTTATTCGGGATTGGAAATTGGTTGATAAAGTGTTGGTTGATTATTGCTTTACTGAGTGCAATAATGTAATCCCCTTCAAACCTAAAATTAACCAGAAAGTGGAAGGTCGTGCAACAATGTATCACTTGAAAATTCGTGTTTTATGATGTTTGCATGGATGTTAGAGCAATTCCACTCTTATAGTGCTTTTTGAACAACTTGGGGTTCAATTCCGTTAATTGCCTCATGAAATAGTACTACATATTGCCAAGTTGTTTATAACGCCAAATAGTATTGAAACATCGTCAAAAATGTCAAACTAACCGATAAAAATATAGTTGTTTCAAAGATAACCAAAAAGAATTTGGCCATACTACTTGAATATTTGGCATTCAGAAACAACTTGGCGATATCTAATGGGGAAGTTAACGGAATAGTGCCTCACTAAGTTTTCTGTTTTGATAACTTTCCCTGCATGGCACGGTTATCCTCTAGACGTATAGCCCCGATGTTTTTAACTTTTGTATAGCCCTTTAGCATGTCTCATTCTTGTGCATATAGTTGGATAATACGTTTACATCTATCGGGGAAAAAATATGGGAATTATATTCTGAAAAATATGAAAGTTTTCCGCAAACTTAATTCTATCTTTTAAGAGGTTTTTAAGTAAATGCATCTTGATTTTTAAATTTTTTTGTCTTGGCGCATTCTTTAATAACAGTACATAGTGTTGAAAAACATGCAGAAAACATCTGTCAATAAATAATTTGTGCAGAAATTTTCGTATGTGTTATTATCCAACTATGCTCTTGTGTTGATTGTCGTAGTGATTAGTTTCTCTTAGATAATAGTCTCGCCTTTAGATAAGTATACATGTTTTTACATCCCTTTGCTTATAAGGCGGTTGACCAGATGTTAAAATAATCTACTTTAAATTTGTTGGTTCATTGACGTATTCAAAAATCCTTAGATCTTTATTCTGGTTATTTTTTTTACACAGATTACAGTATTTATGTTAGTTATGTTACAGAGTAATGTTTTTTTAACAATTATAAACGTAATATTATCCCGATTTAAAAAAAAAATAGTCAAAATTATCTAATGTATTAAATTTTTTTCTCAATTTGCAAACAATCTCAAAAATCAACAGAGGGGAAAAAAAACTAATTTAAATTAGTACTTCAAAAAATAGTCTGTTGAAAAAAAAGTGAATTTTCTTTCGATAAAATGCTGTATTCTGAAGTATGTGTTTAAAAAAACCTGCTGTTTCGTTAAGAAAATATTTAAAAAAAATTAAACTAAAAATTTATTATAAGTTTTAATTCACATTGGCCCATATTTCTAGAAACTCTAGGAAAATGCAATTTTTCTATATAAATATGTGAGCTGTTCCAAAAAAATGTTGTTTTAATTTCCAAATGAAGGGGAAAAACACCTGATATATTTTCTGTACTGGTTTCCTTCCCTTGAAATCATCTGGTCACCCGAAAGATAGCCTATTCCCATTTAGATAGAATCCACAGGTTGTTTCGGACAAATGTTTCATAACTTGTAGGAGGACACACCTAGATGACTCAGAATCACCGAGGAAAGGGGGTAAGAACCCTTAACGTTCTAGGGCAGGGGTTCCCAATAGGTGGTCCGCGGACCCCTAGTAGTCCGCGGGCTGGGTCCAATGGGCCCGCGAAATGTCACCGAGGAATTAAGTATTTTTTTATTTTCCTTAATTTGAAGTAACCATTATCATACTCAGCAGTTCATTCGTTAGTTTTGTTAGTTAATTCTCACTGTAGTACCAATAGATTAATGTAAGTGGCGCAGCCTCTGTTTACCTCCAAAGATAATCCATGTTTTGTTTTTTGCAATTCTTTTATTGACTAAAATACGATAGTTTCGGTTTTGAAATCGATTGTTGCCTGAAATCGATTGAAATTTTAAGCCTTTAAGTTCAAGGGGTCCTCGTCAGGAAATTAATTGTAAAGGGGGTCCTCGGCAAAATTTTATTGGGAACCCCTGATCTAGGGTTTTTTATAATCCGGCATGGAAGGTTGTATAATCTAGAGAGCCTGTATACGAGAGAGAGGCGACAACCCGGTATAGCGCGCTGATTGGTCAACAGCGTTTTCTGTTCACCGCAGTTTTCCCTCCATAGGATTAGCATGGGAGCGAGGCAAGCGGCATGACACAGTTTGGACAGAATTGGAGATTTGGACAGTTTTAACTGCGCGCAAGGATGCGCAGAGACGCTTTTAAGCGAGTTGTCGCCTCTCTCTCGTATACAGGCTCTCTAGTATAATCTATAATCGACCCCAAAGCTCCAAGAGAAAAACAAGAAGAACTACCTTAGTTGAAAACTGTTTTATTGAAAACATTAAACGAGTGAGAGTAAAAACAACAAGAATTTCCTTTATATAACATTTAAAAACGTTGCCCAAAGTTAATACACTAAGTCAATCCAACACAGTAGAGTGTGAGGCCTCGATCTCGTCTAAGCCGGAATCGAGCACTCCACAATCTACAGTGGAAATTGACGAGTAACCTTTTAGGATTGGATTAAAATTAACAAAATCGTTCGATTCCGGCATTTATTACACAAATATCAATTTAGGAGCTGAAATTTTAGCTCTAATGAGGAAGTTGCATGATTTTTTAATCGATTCTTCTTGCAAAAATAAGCAACTACCCAAAATTTGAGGCCGATCGAGAAATTTTTGATTACCAAAAAAATTCCACTTTTTAAAAGCGCGCGAAAACGCCAAGTGTTTGGGATCATCGTATGTTGACGTCATCATACGATAAACATTGCTGGAAAGCAATGGAGTTGATGGTATGATTGTTGACACCTTTCAACAATAAGCGATTTCAGTCACGTGTTTTTTTTCTCGTTTTTTAAATTAAAATGTTTAATTACCTGTACATTTTTTTTTTGAAAAATTGACTAGATATTTTATTTTACCATACAAAAAACCATACGGAACACTTGTTTGTTTTTGAAAATCTGACATATGCAACTTCCTTATGGGTTAAATGGAATAAATACCAGAATCGATGGTTTTCATTCGATCTTAAAAGGTTACGTGTCAATTCCCATAGGGAATTTTACAACTTCCCCAGCTTATAAAACCTCCTAGCTCGTTAGGGTTGCATTTCCGACCCCCAATTCCTATGTGATTCTGAGCCGTCTGGGTGTGTCCTCCTACAAGTTATGAAACGCTTATATGAAACAACCTGTTAATCTATTTCCTCGCTTCTAGATCTGCATAACACTTTTTCAGGAGAACAGGGATGGCCAACCAACTTCTTATCTACAATTATCTCAATTTACACGATTTGGCTGTTTTTATAGTCTGTGTAATTAAAATAGGCGGTTGGACGTCATCAGTTGAAGTTTGTCGCCTTGGTAACGAAGGAGAAAACGTAAGCGATTCTGCTTTATTTTTGCACATCAGTTAAGGCAGGGCGTGAAATTAAATTGAAACTTTGAATCTTAATAGTTATAAAACTAATTCGAAGTTTTTAAAGAACGAAACGACAATCTTTTTGAAAAAAATAATTGTATATTTGTTTGAAATTTTGTACTTCTACCATGATTAGTTTTTCTTTTATAACGAAAAAAAGTGTTCCGATTATTTCATTGGCTGCTGCGACACGAGTTAGATTCAATGACAATCTCGGGTGGTTGTGGGCTTGACGTGGTGTGGGAAAAAAATAAGACTGGTGGAAGCCATGGCAACGCACAGGGAAAAGGTGTGGAGACTGGGGAAATCACGTGACTTTTCAACCTCCGATTCTAATTACACAGACTATAGGTTACCATGAACTGGTGCTGGTGGGATTTCTGTTATGAAAATCCAAATATCGTACTACAAGATTCAAGGATATAGGACACCAGAGTAACTGACACTTCAATGATAAATTTAAATTTTAATTAGCTATTGCTCCTCGGGGGCTAAAATTATCCTGGAAAAATTAAATGAAAATTCGATATTTATTTAAAGTGCAAAAAGTAAACCTTTTTCTTTTTTTAAGATATTTTTAAATTGGAATGGTACCAGAACCAGTTACTGACATCCCGTGAGTTTTTTGGAACCAATTGACTACGTTAAGCGTTAATTACGTTACGTTACGTCAATTACGAAGTTACGTTAAGCGAGTAGTTCTGTTCTGACAGTAAAATTATTTTAAATAATATTTCAATTTTGTTCACAATTTATCTTATATTCTCAACTTCATTCATTACAAAACTTTAATTTCAGTTTTTTTTTTACTAATTTCTTTTTTAATCTACTACTAACGGCCGTATTCACCGGTCAGGTCAGGAAACCATGGTTACAGCCTCTGATTGGTGGAAGGAAAATATTGAATTATTTTTCCACCAATCAGAGGCTGTAACCATGGTTTCCAGACCTGACCGCCGGTCAGGTTACCGGTGAATACGGCCGTAAGACTTGTATTTTTTTTTAAAATTTTGGTATGATCAGAATTTAGAAGTGACTTATTTTTCCTCAATCACTATCATTCTTAGAAAAAAAAGTTGGCCGTCCCTGATATAAAATGAATTTACTAAGAAAATAAGTAAAGGAAATATATTTACTGAATGTAATTTGAATCCATTGTATTTTGACGTTGTACTTATCTAAAGAACTTTGATGTCTGCTCTTCTGTCTCGGAATGTCATCTTTCTCACTTATCTGGAGGGAAGTTCGAGGATTTTTGTTCTAGTATTTTATAAAGGTAATTACATAAAAAAGTAGGTATGGAACGAGCGGGGAAATCCAAAACGGGAAACTATGTTAATAGCCAAATATGGTTTAATTTTAGGGACACACTTGTTAGGGCCCTAAAATAATCCATCTATTTTTTTTACGACGAATGCTGAAACATTACCATGTTTTATTGCTATCAAATAACAGTGTATAAGTTAGTTTGCAATTCTAGGCGATAATTCAGTTATTTGGTGCCTAAAGCAAAGCTCGGCTGTTTTAATAAACATTGAAATATTTCTTGTTCAAATTAAGTAAGAAAACTGCTTGAAAATGTGAGCAGGATAATGTATGCTCCTCGTTGTTGGCCTTGTTAATATGTTTTCCTCGTGTTCCTTAAGAGAAAAACCACCTGTTCCCAGGAACGGTGGAAAAACCGTCGGGCATTTTTCATGTGAGCCGTTTTGAAGGAGCACAACCTGTTGATCATCGAACTTCCCTCTCGTGTTTCAATTGTGTGTTTGATTGAATGACCTGGAGTGAGCAAACCTTGGGAGGAGTACCCCTAGTTAAAAAGATCGACTGGGACGATCTGTTCCTTTCGAAGAGGGTGGTGTTTCTTTGATTGTATTTTTTTTTAATAAATGACCATGCGCAAGTGACCTGAGGAGTGGGTTTTCTTCTCTAGAGGAGCATGAAACTGGGAGCAATAAGAGTTAAGCATCACCCAAAGTCTAACTTGGCCCACTTGGAAGGAAGGGTAACAAAGGAAAGGTAAGGAAAGGAAGGAAGGGTAATTAAGGGAAGGTAAGGAAGGAAGGGTAATTAAGGGAAGGTAAGGAAGGAAGGAAGGGTAATAAAGGGGGAAGGAAGGGTTCCTTGGGAAAGAAGGGTAATAAAGGAAAGAAGGAAGGATAATAAAGGGAAGGAAGGAAAATAAAGGGTAATTAAGGGAAGGTAAGGAAGGAAGGAAGGGTAATAAAGGGGGAAGGGAGGGTTCCTTGGGAAGGAAGGGTAATAAAGGAATAAGGGATAAAGGAAAGAAGGAAGGGGAATAAAGGGAAGGTAAGGAAAGGAAGGAAGGATAATAAAGGGAAGGTAAGGAAGGAAGGGTAATAAAGGGGGAAGGAAGGGTTCCTTGGGAAGGAAGGGTAATAAAGGAAGGAAGGAAGGGTAATAAAGGGAAGGAAAGGAAGGAAGGAAGGAAGGAAGGGTAATAAAGGGAAATTAAGGAAGGAAGGAAGGGTAATAAATGATAATTAAGGGAAGTTAAGGAAGGAAGGAAGGGTAATTAAGGGAAGGTAAGGAAGGAAGGGTAGTAAAGATGGAAGGAAGGGTTCCTTGGGAAGGAAGGGTAATAAAGGAAAGAAGGGACGGGTAATAAATGGAAGGAAGGGGAATAAGGAATAAAGGAAAGAAGGAAGGGGTAATAAAGGGAAGGAAAGGAAGGAAGGAATGAAGGGTAATAAAGGGGGAAGGAAGGGTAATAAAGGAAAAAGGAATAAAGGAAAGAAGGAAGGGGTAATAAAGGGAAGGTAAGGAAAGGAAGGAAGGAAGGGTAATTAATGGAAGGTAAGGAAAGGAAGGAAGGGTAATAAAGGGTAATTAAGGGAAGGTAAGGAAAGGAAGGAAGGAAGGAAGGGTAATAAAGGGAAGGTAAGGAAAGGAAGGAAGGAAGGAAGGAAGGGTAATAAAGGGAAGGTAAGGAAGGAAGGGTTATTAAGGGAAGGTAAGGAAGGAAGGAAGGAAGGAAGGGTAATAAAGGGAAGGTAAGGAAAGGAAGGAAGGAAGGGTAATTAAGGGAAGGTAAGGAAGGAAGGAAGGGTAATAAAGGGGGAAGGAAGGGTTCCTTGGGAAGGAAGGGTAATAAAGGAATAAGGAATAAAGGAAAGAAGGAAGGGTAATAAAGGGAAGGTAAGGAAGGGTAATAAAGGGTGAAGGAAGGGTAATAAAGAGGAAATGAAGGGTTCCTTGGGAAGGAAGGGTAATAAAGGGGGAATGAAGGGTTCCATGGGAAGGCAGGATAATAAAGAGAGTATTTCACCATAACCGCTGGTTAACGGAGGGAAGGAAGGGATTCCCTCCCAGGGTCCTCACTCCCATCACTGCTCGCAGCATCTCCCCTCTCCTACTAACCACACGACGACGCACTAGGGAATCTGAGGATGACCGCCAATCTGTATCGCTCGGCAGAGGAGGAAGAGGAGCCAAAGTGGAAGGAGGGGAGGTGGGAGGAAGTGCTGGGGGAGCGCCCCCTGGCGAGCGCTTCGCCTCCTCCCTCCTCGAGAAGCTGATCCAGTATATGGACATCACTGCAGTGGGCATGAAGCTGCTCAGGCCATCGGGAAACTTCAGCAGAAGGATGAGCTTCAAGACCTCCACCAGAGACGTCAAGTTCTTCAGCAAGGTACTACCTACTCGTTTATACTTCATATATAATAGACCCCTTGGAAATATATTATGCATTATTATCGATGGGAGGGGGTAGGGTACATCATAAGGATTTAGAATTGCCCATGGTCCCAGACGAAAGGGCTAGGGGTTTTTGAAACTACTCACAGGAGCCTTACTTCGTCAAGTAAGTCGGGATCGTGTCGATCGTCCTCCATCATCATGATAGTTTCCTTTTAGTAGACCGTCCACAATCGCATGCATCATTTCTGATGTAGTAATTATGGAAACAATAAGGAAGTTGCATGCGTCAGATTTTCAAAAACAAACAAGTGTTCCGTATGGTTTTTTGTATGGTAAAATGAAATATCTAGTCAGTTTTTCAACGTACAGGTTATTAAATATTTTAATTCAAAAGTCGAGAAAAAAACACGTGACTGAAAACGTTTATTGTTTGACCTGTAGGATGACGTCAACAATAATACCATCAACTCCATTGCTTTTCAACAATGCCTATTGTAAGATGACGTCGCATCCAAACTCTTGGCGTTTTCGCGCTTTTAAAAAGGGGATTTTTGTTCATTTTTTTGGCAATCAAAAAATTTCTCAATCGGCCTTTAATTTTGGGTAGTTGCTTATTTTTACAAGAAGAATCGATTAAAAAATAAAAAAAAATCATGCAACTTTCTCATTGGTTGTTAGGTTGAATTCTGTCGTGGAAATGATCGAGAAGTGATCTCCGGGCACAGGACACAACGAAGAAGCATCGGAAAGCATGGAGGAAAGAGGAGGCGAAATATGCATGCGCAGTAGCACACATTTGAAGCCGGAGGTCTCGGGCGGCTTTCCTTTGAGGGCATAATAATCCCAGAATGCCTTGCGTGAACGTTCCGTAGAATGCTTCGAATTCCGCGACCAGTGGGAGGAGAGAGGTGACGAAATTCATGTCACTTTTCCACGGAGCGAATGACGTTCCTTCTTCGCAGTGCATCATGGGCACGATATGCCCTAGCTATCATGCGCAGAACTGGCCGAACGGTGTGACCAGTCGCTTGGTTGTATATTTCGCCTCCTGATTACTCTCTCCTCCCTGTCGGTACTTTCACCACCTTGTTTTTGGGGTGTGTTATTTTAATATTTATCCGTCCCTTATAGGAAAATACATACCATAACAACCAACCATGACGTCAGGGACAATGGGTTCCTATGCAATTCCTTATCATGTACCCTACCTCCCCTAAAGGTTTCTCCCATTCATACACCTCATATATTCATATAATTCATAATTGAGTCGTCTAGTTTCAAAACCAGGTAGATCCATTTCGACACAGCTTTGATAAAAGGGTTGACCATTTGGTGACCGCGAATCGGTCGCCAAATGGAAGACTAGTTGGCGCTATATCACGGCCGGTCGCAGTTCCGGCTGCCATGTTTTACCACGACTCAAATGAAGATTAACGCAAGAAAAAGGATGTTATAACAAGTAAACAAGTTATTACGATTTCAGTGTATTCCGCTGGCTCTGTGGTATGGTGCACGCTCTATATGCGGGAGATACATATTTCGATCCCCGGTAATCATCTTATTTAAAAATAAGAACAAAATTATATTTCGTAACTCACTTAAGAGTTATCATTTAAGTCGTGGTAAAACATGGGGGCCAGAACGGGTGACCGGCCGTCATATAGCACCAACTTTGGCAACGCCGTCGACTCTTACTGAAGCTGTGCCAAAATGGATCTACCTGGTTTTGAAACTAGACGATTCAATTGATCTATGTATTATGCCCATTGGTAACTCTTCTTTCAGGTGGTTCTCCCCTTGATGGAGAAGTACTTCTCTTCCCAACGCACTTTCTTCCTAGCCGTGGCAACCGGGGGTGGAGGTGGAGGTGGAGGCGGAGGTAGCGCGAGCACCGTCCGAGAGAAGGAGCTGGTGGCGAGTCTGTTCTGCAAACTGGCAGCCATCTTGAGGGCAAAGATGAGCGTCTTCGGCGCCGACGCCCGCATCGCCGTCCGCTGCCTACAAGTGCTCGTCAGGGCAACCGACGCAAGGTATGTGCAATTGACGTAATTGAGACGAGAAGTGTAGTACAGATAACAACGTTTCTTGCACAGAGTATATAGAGCTTAACAGAGATGCCAAACGGCCGTTTTCCTCTTTAGGTAATTAATTTAATTCCTGCTCATGATGAGGTATTCTTACGTTTTGAGATTTTTTTTAAAATAGTAGATGAAAAACCACGAAGAATGACGTTTACATAAAGTATTTCCGTAGCCTAGTTTCTGAAATATAAATTTTTGATATTTCGTTTTTTGTTTGGGTGTGAAAACACTCTCGAATCACAAATCATGCACTGTGAGGCCGATAGAAGCCCGTTTTCTTATCACGTGAAAACAGTAAACGCAATGATTTTCATGCGCTGTGATGTCACATCCAATAGAAGCCCGTTTTCTGATAACGTGACTTTTCTGACGTTTTGGCAAAAATAAAATTGAATTTTAAATGATTTAAAACAAATTTTTGAACTTAAAAGTCAGAAATTTAAGAGTTTTAAACCACAATGTATCAAAAAAGTATAAATTCAAGCAAATCCCTCACACATGCAAATACTTCATAGCCAATCAGAAATTCCGATTTGGATATGAGTGACAGCTTCAGTGGGCGAATGACAGAGAATTAGCAGGAATGACGTGTATAAAGGAGGCGGGTCCGTTTGGCCTAAAGTTTGTCTGTGGGAAAAGCCCAGTTAAAAAAGTTGCCATTAGCGTCTATGGAGATGAACACTCTGTTAAGCTCTATACTCTGTGGTCAAAATCATCTGACCCTTTTACTATCGTTGGTTAAGCAGCCAATGAAGATGAAAAGAAGGACTCACCACTAGTGATGGGTAACTCAGAAAATTTTAGTGAGTTGAGTGATTTACCTCAATTTGTCCTCACTTTGAGTTGTGTGTGTGAGTTGCTAAGGTGTGAGAGGTGTATATGAGTTGCTGAGGTGTGAGGTTTGAGAGGTGTATATGTGAGTTACTGACAGGGTTGGCAAAAACCCGGGTTTTTTTTTGGGTTTTTTCGGGTTTTTTCAATAAAACCCTGAAAAAACCTATATAAAACTGGGTTTTTTCGGAAAAAGTGTGGGTTTTTTCAAATTTTAGTGAGTTCTTTCTCTGTTAAATGTATTCTGTCAAAATAATGTCAGTTTTTCCACAGATAAGTGGGTTTTTTCAAAGTTTTTATACTTTGAAAAAACCCACTGAAATTGTAAAATCACCCCTTATTTACTGAAACCTTGTATAAATTTTGAAAAACCCACTAAAATTTAAAAAATATCCTAAACTTTGAAAAAACCAATTCAATATTGAAAGAAATCTATTCAACTTTGAAAAAACCCACTGAAATTTTTTAAAAATCATCTTTATTTTTTATATCTAGTTTGAACTTTAAACGTCCTAAATTTTGAAAAAACCCCATTCAATAATGAAAAAACCCACTGCACTAAATAATGAAAGAACCTATTAAACTTTAAAAAAACTCCCTGAAATTGAAAACACGCCATTTAATTTTTAAAACCTAGTTTAAATTTTGAAAATCCATTAAAATTTAAAAAATATCCTAAACTTTGAAAAACAAACATTAAATTTTGAAGGAACTGCCAAAATCTTGATTTTTCTTGAAAAAACCCAAAAATGGGTCCAAAATGTGGGTTTTTTCACATGGGTTTTTTTGAAAAAACCCATTGGGTCCAACCCAATTGGGTCCAATCCAGCCTACCCTGGTTACTGAGGTGTGAGAGGTGTACTATCCATGATTATTAATTCCATGATTATAATTAATTACAAGATGTGTGGTGATGGGCATGGTATGAGTTTTTGAACGATTGCCTCTTTCCTCTTAAACACTGTTCGTTTGTTGTCATCAGGAGCGTGGCGAAGCACTGCCCCGACTTCGTGAAGACTTCCGTGCTGACGTTCTTCAACCAAGCCTCTGACGATTTGGCTTCGTTGGTGGCGAATTTGGCGCAAGGGAAGTACTCTCAGCTGAGAGGGACCACCATGAAGACCTCCTCCTCCCTCAACTACGTGCAGCTCGTGCTGCTCCCAGTGCTCACCGCGCTATACGACCACCTGGGCGCAAACGACTTCGGGCAGGACCTCATTCGTGAGTTTTCTTCTTCTTTTCATCACATTACTTCAGAACGTATTACAATTAAATTTCACTGACCATAATTCCTTAATAATAATTAAATGTAATTGACCTCATTCGTGAGCTGTATTGTTAGGTCATTGACGTTTCCTTGGACCAAATTTCAATTATTAGATTTTAAGATCGACTCCGATTCTGAACCCATAAATCTATAACTCGATCGATACAGAGAAAGTTTTTAGTCTTCAATGATCGGAAAGTTCCCCTACAGTGCATACTGTTGCCATTTGGCAACACGACATTTTTCCCCATTTCCCACTCGAACTTCCATTTCCAAACGGCAACACCATGCAATAAGTACAATAAATATAACATTTCATTGTTTTAGCACTTTAGACTGCCAGTAGATCGCAGCAGGGGTACTATTTTGAGACATTTGTTAGTAGCTAGTGAGAAGAAAGTCAAGACACAGAAAATTCCAATATAAAAGGACCATATAAATTAAAATAAAAAAAAAATTTTCAACTTGAAGAAAATTGTTTTGAAAGATAAGTTGTTTTTTTATATTTTTAGAGCATTTGGTTTTATTTCACTTCACAATTAATTTCACAAGGGACACAAATTAGCTTCACAAGGACAAAGGGACAAAGTTTTTTTGTCAATTAAATGTAGAAAAAAATTAAATTAATTTTTTTTTAGTATTTTTTTACTAATTTACACCATAATAGAAGCCAAATAAATGATTTTCAAGTGAATTTAAAAAATCATGCATTGTAGGGTTAAGATCTACTTGACAAAAATAAAGAATTGTGTAATAAAAAAAAAGACTGGGTTTTTAGTCTGGGATTATTGATATTTCTACTTTAAAGATTTTTTTTCTCCTATAGTGAGTGAGGTCCAGGTTGCGTGCTACAAAATCTTGAACAGCCTCTTCACCTTGGGCACCAAATCGGAACTCAGTCAGAACAGGTGAGTTCTGCACAAACAAAACTTAACACCTCATGCGCATTAGAGGGCTAATGTTACTTTAGTTTTTGCTTTTTATTTTCTCTTTATTTCGTTTACTTATTTTTAATTTCTTTTAGGAAATTCATCAAAACAGAACTCAACAGGTATTTTATTTGGTTTATTATTTATTCAATTTCTTTTGGGCACAGTTTATTCAGTAGGATCCACTGTGTTGTGAAAAGTGATAATCAGGGTATAAGAAGTTAAACTTTGATTCTGTTCATATATATTCTACATTGAAAAATCGTTGCCACCATGTCAAAAGACCAAATTTTTTATTAATCACGAACTCCAGTGTAGAAGTGGGTTTAGTCGCCAAACGAAGTAGTAGAGCCAATGTGCGCCTAAGTATCAAAGGGAAGTTGGCGACAACAATTAGCCAAGATGTGCCCACCCGAACCTACTTCTAGGATTTTACCTAAGGGAACGTACCCATACTACGTGACCCATTTTTACCATTTTTGACCCCCTTCCCCTCTTTGTTGACCATCCGTAGTATATGCCAAGACCCCCCTCCCCCTCTAGTTTTCACGACACGTAGTAATTCATGAATACGGTTTTTCAATCATTTTTTACAAACAGAAAGTTTAAAAAAATTAATTTGGCTCAATTTGTCCAATTTTAATAATTAATTTGGCTTTATTGTATTATTGATGGGAGGAAATTGACTACGTGACATAACCCTAAGCCTCCCCCCTGTGACCGAGCGTAGAATTTTGAAGGCCCCCTCCCTCCCCTGAACGGGTCACGTAAGTTCGGTACACTGTAAAAAATAATCCTGCAAAAAAAACAGAAAATTTCTGGCAGCAAAAGTTGCCAGAAAAAATCTGTAGGTTAAAAAATCCTGTAAACAGAAAAAAGCTGTAACCTACAGGTAAATGCTGTAAAAAGGAACTTTCTGTCATTTCTGTTTCAGATTTTCTGTTGCCTCTCGGTAATTTTCTGCTTGTGCGCATGCACTTATTTTAGTAGAGTTTTTTTAATTTTAATTAATTGATATCCGGGAATAGAACCCGCGACCTACCGCATGCTAAGCACGCACGCTATCCACTGAACCAAAGAAGATTCAGTATAACGTTGCCAATAGCTGTATTGGTTTTCAATGCAGTAAGTTTCTGTTTAAGTACAGATAAGCTAAAAAACTAGGTAAAAGCTGTTATTTTACATAAAATAAATAGAAGTGCGGTGGGAATGTTACATGACAGAATATCTCTGTAAACATAAAGTCACTGTTATTGAAATTTCTGTTTTTCTACAGTTTTTTTTTACAGTGTACGTTCCCTAATTACAAATGCAGATTCGTGTTTTTGGCGTGGTGGTAATGATAGCCAAATAGCCTTCTTCAGCAACTGAGTATTGGGATTTTTTTTTTTTAGAAGAGCATGCAATTGGGTTTCTATGATTTTAAGCCGGCTGTTAATATTTTGCCTTCATATATTTCAAACACCATATTGGATTGGACACAAACGTTTGGATACTATACTCTATTCATTTAGAATTGGCGCTTGATAAATAGTGCTTTCCCCCACGCTAGAAGCGTAACCATAGTTACGCTCTTCCAGCAGCCAATAGTAAGCCTCCTTCGTCACTTTGACGAGGATAGTTGCTATGGTTACCGATCGGTGGTGGGGGAAGGAAATATTTTCAAGCGCCAGTTCAAAATGAACAGAGTATAGGGTGTAGTTCTCTTTCTCATAAAGACCTTCCATAATCTTTAGACACCGTCCTGCATTGGGCAACTGCCTGGGCGCGTTCGCCGGGACGTTCCCTGTGGCTTTCTTGGAACCCATGCACAACCAGTACAACCAGTTCTCCATCCACGGACGACTGCAGGAGACCTCCCTAGAGGCACAGGGTGAGTCTATTTAAAATAAGTGTTAATTATGTGCTCTAAAACATGTTTAGGTAGAGCGCTCTCTTATTATAACGCCTGTCAACGATAGCAAGAGTCTAACTGAAGTGTGCCGAGACTTTTCAGATTGAACTCTAATTTTTTTTAATCATCACTGCTTTTGTGAGAACCTTTTTCGTGCGATTTTGAATTCGTGCGACTTTTTTTGTGCGATTTTTTTTGAACGGTGTATGAAAATTTCAAATTAGAACACAAATCTTGTATTTCTGGCTACCGAGACATACATGGGTCTCATGAAACATCAGTCGTCGCCGACTGCATTGTAATTGAAAAAAGTCTACGGTAGGTATAGAAACGGTTTCTCAACTCAGCTCTAGGAGTGGGATTGCGTTACGGTCCAAACATAAAGAGTTTTTCAATTCAGCTATACTGAGGGATTTTCGCTACGGTCCTACGTGAGACTTTTTTTATAAGGTCCATATTCACAGCATAAAAAAGGATTTTTTAAATGTGCTGCGAAAACTATTTTTTACAGCTACTCGCAAAGTTTTGAGTAAGTTTTTTTTATGCGATTTTTTTTGTGCGTTCCTTATTCCTCGCACAAAAACAGGTTTGACTGTACTATCTCCGAAAAATCACAGCTTAGTCGTTCTGTTCCGATCGTGTTATTGGCGTTGTTGTTGCAGGGCACTCTTTTAACTCTTAAACTTAACTCTAAAGAGTTAACTCTTTTAGTTCCAGAAGCTCCAAATTTTCATTCAATCTCGGGTGGTCTGATGTGGTTAGCAGGTTGCCACATCTGGCGCAACATATTTCGTCATTTCACAGCTTAGTCGTTCTGTTCCGATCGTGTTATTGGCGTTAGGGCATTGTTAACTCTTTTAGTTCCAGAAGCTCCAAATTTTCATTCAATCTCGGGTGGTCTGATGTGGTTAGCAGGTTGCCACATCTGGCGCAACATATTTCGTCATTTCACAGCTTAGTCGTTCTGTTCCGATCGTGTTATTGGCGTTAGGGCATTGTTAACTCTTTTAGTTCCAGAAGCTCCAAATTTTCATTCAATCTCGGGTGGTCTGATGTGGTTAGCAGGTTGCCACATCTGGCGCAACATATTTCGTCATTTCACAGCTTAGTCGTTCTGTTCCGATCGTGTTATTGGCGTTAGGGCATTGTTAACTCTTTTAGTTCCAGAAGCTCCAAATTTTCATTCAATCTCGGGTGGTCTGATGTGGTTAGCAGGTTGCCACATCTGGCGCAACATATTTCGTCATTTCACAGCTTAGTCGTTCTGTTCCGATCGTGTTATTGTTAACTCTTTTAGTTCCAGAAGCTCCAAATTTTCATTCAATCTCGGGTGGTCTGATGTGGTTAGCAGGTTGCCACATCTGGCGCAACATATTTCGTCATTTCACAGCTTAGTCGTTCTGTTCCGATCGTGTTATTGGCGTTAGGGCATTGTTAACTCTTTTAGTTCCAGAAGCTCCAAATTTTCATTCAATCTCGGGTGGTCTGATGTGGTTAGCAGGTTGCCACATCTGGCGCAACATATTTCGTCATTTCACAGCTTAGTCGTTCTGTTCCGATCGTGTTATTGGCGTTAGGGCATTGTTAACTCTTTTAGTTCCAGAAGCTCCAAATTTTCATTCAATCTCGGGTGGTCTGATGTGGTTAGCAGGTTGCCACATCTGGCGCAACATATTTCGTCATTTCACAGCTTAGTCGTTCTGTTCCGATCGTGTTATTGTTAACTCTTTTAGTTCCAGAAGCTCCAAATTTTCATTCAATCTCGGGTGGTCTGATGTGGTTAGCAGGTTGCCACATCTGGCGCAACATATTTCGTCATTTCACAGCTTAGTCGTTCTGTTCCGATCGTGTTATTGGCGTTAGGGCATTGTTAACTCTTTTAGTTCCAGAAGCTCCAAATTTTCATTCAATCTCGGGTGGTCTGATGTGGTTAGCAGGTTGCCACATCTGGCGCAACATATTTCGTCATTTCACAGCTTAGTCGTTCTGTTCCGATCGTGTTATTGGCGTTAGGGCATTGTTAACTCTTTTAGTTCCAGAAGCTCCAAATTTTCATTCAATCTCGGGTGGTCTGATGTGGTTAGCAGGTTGCCACATCTGGCGCAACATATTTCGTCATTTCACAGCTTAGTCGTTCTGTTCCGATCGTGTTATTGGCGTTAGGGCATTGTTAACTCTTTTAGTTCCAGAAGCTCCAAATTTTCATTCAATCTCGGGTGGTCTGATGTGGTTAGCAGGTTGCCACATCTGGCGCAACATATTTCGTCATTTCACAGCTTAGTCGTTCTGTTCCGATCGTGTTATTGTTAACTCTTTTAGTTCCAGAAGCTCCAAATTTTCATTCAATCTCGGGTGGTCTGATGTGGTTAGCAGGTTGCCACATCTGGCGCAACATATTTCGTCATTTCACAGCTTAGTCGTTCTGTTCCGATCGTGTTATTGGCGTTAGGGCATTGTTAACTCTTTTAGTTCCAGAAGCTCCAAATTTTCATTCAATCTCGGGTGGTCTGATGTGGTTAGCAGGTTGCCACATCTGGCGCAACATATTTCGTCATTTCACAGCTTAGTCGTTCTGTTCCGATCGTGTTATTGGCGTTAGGGCATTGTTAACTCTTTTAGTTCCAGAAGCTCCAAATTTTCATTCAATCTCGGGTGGTCTGATGTGGTTAGCAGGTTGCCACATCTGGCGCAACATATTTCGTCATTTCACAGCTTAGTCGTTCTGTTCCGATCGTGTTATTGGCGTTAGGGCATTGTTAACTCTTTTAGTTCCAGAAGCTCCAAATTTTCATTCAATCTCGGGTGGTCTGATGTGGTTAGCAGGTTGCCACATCTGGCGCAACATATTTCGTCATTTCACAGCTTAGTCGTTCTGTTCCGATCGTGTTATTGTTAACTCTTTTAGTTCCAGAAGCTCCAAATTTTCATTCAATCTCGGGTGGTCTGATGTGGTTAGCAGGTTGCCACATCTGGCGCAACATATTTCGTCATTTCACAGCTTAGTCGTTCTGTTCCGATCGTGTTATTGGCGTTAGGGCATTGTTAACTCTTTTAGTTCCAGAAGCTCCAAATTTTCATTCAATCTCGGGTGGTCTGATGTGGTTAGCAGGTTGCCACATCTGGCGCAACATATTTCGTCATTTCACAGCTTAGTCGTTCTGTTCCGATCGTGTTATTGTTAACTCTTTTAGTTCCAGAAGCTCCAAATTTTCATTCAATCTCGGGTGGTCTGATGTGGTTAGCAGGTTGCCACATCTGGCGCAACATATTTCGTCATTTCACAGCTTAGTCGTTCTGTTCCGATCGTGTTATTGTTAACTCTTTTAGTTCCAGAAGCTCCAAATTTTCATTCAATCTCGGGTGGTCTGATGTGGTTAGCAGGTTGCCACATCTGGCGCAACATATTTCGTCATTTCACAGCTTAGTCGTTCTGTTCCGATCGTGTTATTGGCGTTAGGGCATTGTTAACTCTTTTAGTTCCAGAAGCTCCAAATTTTCATTCAATCTCGGGTGGTCTGATGTGGTTAGCAGGTTGCCACATCTGGCGCAACATATTTCGTCATTTCACAGCTTAGTCGTTCTGTTCCGATCGTGTTATTGTTAACTCTTTTAGTTCCAGAAGCTCCAAATTTTCATTCAATCTCGGGTGGTCTGATGTGGTTAGCAGGTTGCCACATCTGGCGCAACATATTTCGTCATTTCACAGCTTAGTCGTTCTGTTCCGATCGTGTTATTGTTAACTCTTTTAGTTCCAGAAGCTCCAAATTTTCATTCAATCTCGGGTGGTCTGATGTGGTTAGCAGGTTGCCACATCTGGCGCAACATATTTCGTCATTTCACAGCTTAGTCGTTCTGTTCCGATCGTGTTATTGGCGTTAGGGCATTGTTAACTCTTTTAGTTCCAGAAGCTCCAAATTTTCATTCAATCTCGGGTGGTCTGATGTGGTTAGCAGGTTGCCACATCTGGCGCAACATATTTCGTCATTTCACAGCTTAGTCGTTCTGTTCCGATCGTGTTATTGTTAACTCTTTTAGTTCCAGAAGCTCCAAATTTTCATTCAATCTCGGGTGGTCTGATGTGGTTAGCAGGTTGCCACATCTGGCGCAACATATTTCGTCATTTCACAGCTTAGTCGTTCTGTTCCGATCGTGTTATTGGCGTTAGGGCATTGTTAACTCTTTTAGTTCCAGAAGCTCCAAATTTTCATTCAATCTCGGGTGGTCTGATGTGGTTAGCAGGTTGCCACATCTGGCGCAACATATTTCGTCATTTCACAGCTTAGTCGTTCTGTTCCGATCGTGTTATTGTTAACTCTTTTAGTTCCAGAAGCTCCAAATTTTCATTCAATCTCGGGTGGTCTGATGTGGTTAGCAGGTTGCCACATCTGGCGCAACATATTTCGTCATTTCACAGCTTAGTCGTTCTGTTCCGATCGTGTTATTGTTAACTCTTTTAGTTCCAGAAGCTCCAAATTTTCATTCAATCTCGGGTGGTCTGATGTGGTTAGCAGGTTGCCACATCTGGCGCAACATATTTCGTCATTTCACAGCTTAGTCGTTCTGTTCCGATCGTGTTATTGTTAACTCTTTTAGTTCCAGAAGCTCCAAATTTTCATTCAATCTCGGGTGGTCTGATGTGGTTAGCAGGTTGCCACATCTGGCGCAACATATTTCGTCATTTCACAGCTTAGTCGTTCTGTTCCGATCGTGTTATTGGCGTTAGGGCATTGTTAACTCTTTTAGTTCCAGAAGCTCCAAATTTTCATTCAATCTCGGGTGGTCTGATGTGGTTAGCAGGTTGCCACATCTGGCGCAACATATTTCGTCATTTCACAGCTTAGTCGTTCTGTTCCGATCGTGTTATTGTTAACTCTT
The DNA here is from genome assembly GCA_024610705.1 of Tetragnatha versicolor. NCBI lineage: Eukaryota > Metazoa > Arthropoda > Arachnida > Araneae > Tetragnathidae > Tetragnatha > Tetragnatha versicolor. The sequence continues at coordinate 154,144 of JANDEH010000035.1, read as the reverse complement.
TTAGTTCCAGAAGCTCCAAATTTTCATTCAATCTCGGGTGGTCTGATGTGGTTAGCAGGTTGCCACATCTGGCGCAACATATTTCGTCATTTCACAGCTTAGTCGTTCTGTTCCGATCGTGTTATTGTTAACTCTTTTAGTTCCAGAAGCTCCAAATTTTCATTCAATCTCGGGTGGTCTGATGTGGTTAGCAGGTTGCCACATCTGGCGCAACATATTTCGTCATTTCACAGCTTAGTCGTTCTGTTCCGATCGTGTTATTGGCGTTAGGGCATTGTTAACTCTTTTAGTTCCAGAAGCTCCAAATTTTCATTCAATCTCGGGTGGTCTGATGTGGTTAGCAGGTTGCCACATCTGGCGCAACATATTTCGTCATTTCACAGCTTAGTCGTTCTGTTCCGATCGTGTTATTGTTAACTCTTTTAGTTCCAGAAGCTCCAAATTTTCATTCAATCTCGGGTGGTCTGATGTGGTTAGCAGGTTGCCACATCTGGCGCAACATATTTCGTCATTTCACAGCTTAGTCGTTCTGTTCCGATCGTGTTATTGTTAACTCTTTTAGTTCCAGAAGCTCCAAATTTTCATTCAATCTCGGGTGGTCTGATGTGGTTAGCAGGTTGCCACATCTGGCGCAACATATTTCGTCATTTCACAGCTTAGTCGTTCTGTTCCGATCGTGTTATTGGCGTTAGGGCATTGTTAACTCTTTTAGTTCCAGAAGCTCCAAATTTTCATTCAATCTCGGGTGGTCTGATGTGGTTAGCAGGTTGCCACATCTGGCGCAACATATTTCGTCATTTCACAGCTTAGTCGTTCTGTTCCGATCGTGTTATTGTTAACTCTTTTAGTTCCAGAAGCTCCAAATTTTCATTCAATCTCGGGTGGTCTGATGTGGTTAGCAGGTTGCCACATCTGGCGCAACATATTTCGTCATTTCACAGCTTAGTCGTTCTGTTCCGATCGTGTTATTGTTAACTCTTTTAGTTCCAGAAGCTCCAAATTTTCATTCAATCTCGGGTGGTCTGATGTGGTTAGCAGGTTGCCACATCTGGCGCAACATATTTCGTCATTTCACAGCTTAGTCGTTCTGTTCCGATCGTGTTATTGGCGTTAGGGCATTGTTAACTCTTTTAGTTCCAGAAGCTCCAAATTTTCATTCAATCTCGGGTGGTCTGATGTGGTTAGCAGGTTGCCACATCTGGCGCAACATATTTCGTCATTTCACAGCTTAGTCGTTCTGTTCCGATCGTGTTATTGGCGTTAGGGCATTGTTAACTCTTTTAGTTCCAGAAGCTCCAAATTTTCATTCAATCTCGGGTGGTCTGATGTGGTTAGCAGGTTGCCACATCTGGCGCAACATATTTCGTCATTTCACAGCTTAGTCGTTCTGTTCCGATCGTGTTATTGGCGTTAGGGCATTGTTAACTCTTTTAGTTCCAGAAGCTCCAAATTTTCATTCAATCTCGGGTGGTCTGATGTGGTTAGCAGGTTGCCACATCTGGCGCAACATATTTCGTCATTTCACAGCTTAGTCGTTCTGTTCCGATCGTGTTATTGTTAACTCTTTTAGTTCCAGAAGCTCCAAATTTTCATTCAATCTCGGGTGGTCTGATGTGGTTAGCAGGTTGCCACATCTGGCGCAACATATTTCGTCATTTCACAGCTTAGTCGTTCTGTTCCGATCGTGTTATTGTTAACTCTTTTAGTTCCAGAAGCTCCAAATTTTCATTCAATCTCGGGTGGTCTGATGTGGTTAGCAGGTTGCCACATCTGGCGCAACATATTTCGTCATTTCACAGCTTAGTCGTTCTGTTCCGATCGTGTTATTGGCGTTAGGGCATTGTTAACTCTTTTAGTTCCAGAAGCTCCAAATTTTCATTCAATCTCGGGTGGTCTGATGTGGTTAGCAGGTTGCCACATCTGGCGCAACATATTTCGTCATTTCACAGCTTAGTCGTTCTGTTCCGATCGTGTTATTGTTAACTCTTTTAGTTCCAGAAGCTCCAAATTTTCATTCAATCTCGGGTGGTCTGATGTGGTTAGCAGGTTGCCACATCTGGCGCAACATATTTCGTCATTTCACAGCTTAGTCGTTCTGTTCCGATCGTGTTATTGGCGTTAGGGCATTGTTAACTCTTTTAGTTCCAGAAGCTCCAAATTTTCATTCAATCTCGGGTGGTCTGATGTGGTTAGCAGGTTGCCACATCTGGCGCAACATATTTCGTCATTTCACAGCTTAGTCGTTCTGTTCCGATCGTGTTATTGGCGTTAGGGCATTGTTAACTCTTTTAGTTCCAGAAGCTCCAAATTTTCATTCAATCTCGGGTGGTCTGATGTGGTTAGCAGGTTGCCACATCTGGCGCAACATATTTCGTCATTTCACAGCTTAGTCGTTCTGTTCCGATCGTGTTATTGGCGTTAGGGCATTGTTAACTCTTTTAGTTCCAGAAGCTCCAAATTTTCATTCAATCTCGGGTGGTCTGATGTGGTTAGCAGGTTGCCACATCTGGCGCAACATATTTCGTCATTTCACAGCTTAGTCGTTCTGTTCCGATCGTGTTATTGTTAACTCTTTTAGTTCCAGAAGCTCCAAATTTTCATTCAATCTCGGGTGGTCTGATGTGGTTAGCAGGTTGCCACATCTGGCGCAACATATTTCGTCATTTCACAGCTTAGTCGTTCTGTTCCGATCGTGTTATTGGCGTTAGGGCATTGTTAACTCTTTTAGTTCCAGAAGCTCCAAATTTTCATTCAATCTCGGGTGGTCTGATGTGGTTAGCAGGTTGCCACATCTGGCGCAACATATTTCGTCATTTCACAGCTTAGTCGTTCTGTTCCGATCGTGTTATTGTTAACTCTTTTAGTTCCAGAAGCTCCAAATTTTCATTCAATCTCGGGTGGTCTGATGTGGTTAGCAGGTTGCCACATCTGGCGCAACATATTTCGTCATTTCACAGCTTAGTCGTTCTGTTCCGATCGTGTTATTGGCGTTAGGGCATTGTTAACTCTTTTAGTTCCAGAAGCTCCAAATTTTCATTCAATCTCGGGTGGTCTGATGTGGTTAGCAGGTTGCCACATCTGGCGCAACATATTTCGTCATTTCACAGCTTAGTCGTTCTGTTCCGATCGTGTTATTGTTAACTCTTTTAGTTCCAGAAGCTCCAAATTTTCATTCAATCTCGGGTGGTCTGATGTGGTTAGCAGGTTGCCACATCTGGCGCAACATATTTCGTCATTTCACAGCTTAGTCGTTCTGTTCCGATCGTGTTATTGGCGTTAGGGCATTGTTAACTCTTTTAGTTCCAGAAGCTCCAAATTTTCATTCAATCTCGGGTGGTCTGATGTGGTTAGCAGGTTGCCACATCTGGCGCAACATATTTCGTCATTTCACAGCTTAGTCGTTCTGTTCCGATCGTGTTATTGTTAACTCTTTTAGTTCCAGAAGCTCCAAATTTTCATTCAATCTCGGGTGGTCTGATGTGGTTAGCAGGTTGCCACATCTGGCGCAACATATTTCGTCATTTCACAGCTTAGTCGTTCTGTTCCGATCGTGTTATTGGCGTTAGGGCATTGTTAACTCTTTTAGTTCCAGAAGCTCCAAATTTTCATTCAATCTCGGGTGGTCTGATGTGGTTAGCAGGTTGCCACATCTGGCGCAACATATTTCGTCATTTCACAGCTTAGTCGTTCTGTTCCGATCGTGTTATTGTTAACTCTTTTAGTTCCAGAAGCTCCAAATTTTCATTCAATCTCGGGTGGTCTGATGTGGTTAGCAGGTTGCCACATCTGGCGCAACATATTTCGTCATTTCACAGCTTAGTCGTTCTGTTCCGATCGTGTTATTGGCGTTAGGGCATTGTTAACTCTTTTAGTTCCAGAAGCTCCAAATTTTCATTCAATCTCGGGTGGTCTGATGTGGTTAGCAGGTTGCCACATCTGGCGCAACATATTTCGTCATTTCACAGCTTAGTCGTTCTGTTCCGATCGTGTTATTGGCGTTAGGGCATTGTTAACTCTTTTAGTTCCAGAAGCTCCAAATTTTCATTCAATCTCGGGTGGTCTGATGTGGTTAGCAGGTTGCCACATCTGGCGCAACATATTTCGTCATTTCACAGCTTAGTCGTTCTGTTCCGATCGTGTTATTGGCGTTAGGGCATTGTTAACTCTTTTAGTTCCAGAAGCTCCAAATTTTCATTCAATCTCGGGTGGTCTGATGTGGTTAGCAGGTTGCCACATCTGGCGCAACATATTTCGTCATTTCACAGCTTAGTCGTTCTGTTCCGATCGTGTTATTGGCGTTAGGGCATTGTTAACTCTTTTAGTTCCAGAAGCTCCAAATTTTCATTCAATCTCGGGTGGTCTGATGTGGTTAGCAGGTTGCCACATCTGGCGCAACATATTTCGTCATTTCACAGCTTAGTCGTTCTGTTCCGATCGTGTTATTGGCGTTAGGGCATTGTTAACTCTTTTAGTTCCAGAAGCTCCAAATTTTCATTCAATCTCGGGTGGTCTGATGTGGTTAGCAGGTTGCCACATCTGGCGCAACATATTTCGTCATTTCACAGCTTAGTCGTTCTGTTCCGATCGTGTTATTGGCGTTAGGGCATTGTTAACTCTTTTAGTTCCAGAAGCTCCAAATTTTCATTCAATCTCGGGTGGTCTGATGTGGTTAGCAGGTTGCCACATCTGGCGCAACATATTTCGTCATTTCACAGCTTAGTCGTTCTGTTCCGATCGTGTTATTGTTAACTCTTTTAGTTCCAGAAGCTCCAAATTTTCATTCAATCTCGGGTGGTCTGATGTGGTTAGCAGGTTGCCACATCTGGCGCAACATATTTCGTCATTTCACAGCTTAGTCGTTCTGTTCCGATCGTGTTATTGGCGTTAGGGCATTGTTAACTCTTTTAGTTCCAGAAGCTCCAAATTTTCATTCAATCTCGGGTGGTCTGATGTGGTTAGCAGGTTGCCACATCTGGCGCAACATATTTCGTCATTTCACAGCTTAGTCGTTCTGTTCCGATCGTGTTATTGTTAACTCTTTTAGTTCCAGAAGCTCCAAATTTTCATTCAATCTCGGGTGGTCTGATGTGGTTAGCAGGTTGCCACATCTGGCGCAACATATTTCGTCATTTCACAGCTTAGTCGTTCTGTTCCGATCGTGTTATTGGCGTTAGGGCATTGTTAACTCTTTTAGTTCCAGAAGCTCCAAATTTTCATTCAATCTCGGGTGGTCTGATGTGGTTAGCAGGTTGCCACATCTGGCGCAACATATTTCGTCATTTCACAGCTTAGTCGTTCTGTTCCGATCGTGTTATTGTTAACTCTTTTAGTTCCAGAAGCTCCAAATTTTCATTCAATCTCGGGTGGTCTGATGTGGTTAGCAGGTTGCCACATCTGGCGCAACATATTTCGTCATTTCACAGCTTAGTCGTTCTGTTCCGATCGTGTTATTGGCGTTAGGGCATTGTTAACTCTTTTAGTTCCAGAAGCTCCAAATTTTCATTCAATCTCGGGTGGTCTGATGTGGTTAGCAGGTTGCCACATCTGGCGCAACATATTTCGTCATTTCACAGCTTAGTCGTTCTGTTCCGATCGTGTTATTGGCGTTAGGGCATTGTTAACTCTTTTAGTTCCAGAAGCTCCAAATTTTCATTCAATCTCGGGTGGTCTGATGTGGTTAGCAGGTTGCCACATCTGGCGCAACATATTTCGTCATTTCACAGCTTAGTCGTTCTGTTCCGATCGTGTTATTGGCGTTAGGGCATTGTTAACTCTTTTAGTTCCAGAAGCTCCAAATTTTCATTCAATCTCGGGTGGTCTGATGTGGTTAGCAGGTTGCCACATCTGGCGCAACATATTTCGTCATTTCACAGCTTAGTCGTTCTGTTCCGATCGTGTTATTGGCGTTAGGGCATTGTTAACTCTTTTAGTTCCAGAAGCTCCAAATTTTCATTCAATCTCGGGTGGTCTGATGTGGTTAGCAGGTTGCCACATCTGGCGCAACATATTTCGTCATTTCACAGCTTAGTCGTTCTGTTCCGATCGTGTTATTGGCGTTAGGGCATTGTTAACTCTTTTAGTTCCAGAAGCTCCAAATTTTCATTCAATCTCGGGTGGTCTGATGTGGTTAGCAGGTTGCCACATCTGGCGCAACATATTTCGTCATTTCACAGCTTAGTCGTTCTGTTCCGATCGTGTTATTGGCGTTAGGGCATTGTTAACTCTTTTAGTTCCAGAAGCTCCAAATTTTCATTCAATCTCGGGTGGTCTGATGTGGTTAGCAGGTTGCCACATCTGGCGCAACATATTTCGTCATTTCACAGCTTAGTCGTTCTGTTCCGATCGTGTTATTGGCGTTAGGGCATTGTTAACTCTTTTAGTTCCAGAAGCTCCAAATTTTCATTCAATCTCGGGTGGTCTGATGTGGTTAGCAGGTTGCCACATCTGGCGCAACATATTTCGTCATTTCACAGCTTAGTCGTTCTGTTCCGATCGTGTTATTGGCGTTAGGGCATTGTTAACTCTTTTAGTTCCAGAAGCTCCAAATTTTCATTCAATCTCGGGTGGTCTGATGTGGTTAGCAGGTTGCCACATCTGGCGCAACATATTTCGTCATTTCACAGCTTAGTCGTTCTGTTCCGATCGTGTTATTGGCGTTAGGGCATTGTTAACTCTTTTAGTTCCAGAAGCTCCAAATTTTCATTCAATCTCGGGTGGTCTGATGTGGTTAGCAGGTTGCCACATCTGGCGCAACATATTTCGTCATTTCACAGCTTAGTCGTTCTGTTCCGATCGTGTTATTGGCGTTAGGGCATTGTTAACTCTTTTAGTTCCAGAAGCTCCAAATTTTCATTCAATCTCGGGTGGTCTGATGTGGTTAGCAGGTTGCCACATCTGGCGCAACATATTTCGTCATTTCACAGCTTAGTCGTTCTGTTCCGATCGTGTTATTGGCGTTAGGGCATTGTTAACTCTTTTAGTTCCAGAAGCTCCAAATTTTCATTCAATCTCGGGTGGTCTGATGTGGTTAGCAGGTTGCCACATCTGGCGCAACATATTTCGTCATTTCACAGCTTAGTCGTTCTGTTCCGATCGTGTTATTGTTAACTCTTTTAGTTCCAGAAGCTCCAAATTTTCATTCAATCTCGGGTGGTCTGATGTGGTTAGCAGGTTGCCACATCTGGCGCAACATATTTCGTCATTTCACAGCTTAGTCGTTCTGTTCCGATCGTGTTATTGGCGTTAGGGCATTGTTAACTCTTTTAGTTCCAGAAGCTCCAAATTTTCATTCAATCTCGGGTGGTCTGATGTGGTTAGCAGGTTGCCACATCTGGCGCAACATATTTCGTCATTTCACAGCTTAGTCGTTCTGTTCCGATCGTGTTATTGTTAACTCTTTTAGTTCCAGAAGCTCCAAATTTTCATTCAATCTCGGGTGGTCTGATGTGGTTAGCAGGTTGCCACATCTGGCGCAACATATTTCGTCATTTCACAGCTTAGTCGTTCTGTTCCGATCGTGTTATTGGCGTTAGGGCATTGTTAACTCTTTTAGTTCCAGAAGCTCCAAATTTTCATTCAATCTCGGGTGGTCTGATGTGGTTAGCAGGTTGCCACATCTGGCGCAACATATTTCGTCATTTCACAGCTTAGTCGTTCTGTTCCGATCGTGTTATTGGCGTTAGGGCATTGTTAACTCTTTTAGTTCCAGAAGCTCCAAATTTTCATTCAATCTCGGGTGGTCTGATGTGGTTAGCAGGTTGCCACATCTGGCGCAACATATTTCGTCATTTCACAGCTTAGTCGTTCTGTTCCGATCGTGTTATTGGCGTTAGGGCATTGTTAACTCTTTTAGTTCCAGAAGCTCCAAATTTTCATTCAATCTCGGGTGGTCTGATGTGGTTAGCAGGTTGCCACATCTGGCGCAACATATTTCGTCATTTCACAGCTTAGTCGTTCTGTTCCGATCGTGTTATTGGCGTTAGGGCATTGTTAACTCTTTTAGTTCCAGAAGCTCCAAATTTTCATTCAATCTCGGGTGGTCTGATGTGGTTAGCAGGTTGCCACATCTGGCGCAACATATTTCGTCATTTCACAGCTTAGTCGTTCTGTTCCGATCGTGTTATTGGCGTTAGGGCATTGTTAACTCTTTTAGTTCCAGAAGCTCCAAATTTTCATTCAATCTCGGGTGGTCTGATGTGGTTAGCAGGTTGCCACATCTGGCGCAACATATTTCGTCATTTCACAGCTTAGTCGTTCTGTTCCGATCGTGTTATTGTTAACTCTTTTAGTTCCAGAAGCTCCAAATTTTCATTCAATCTCGGGTGGTCTGATGTGGTTAGCAGGTTGCCACATCTGGCGCAACATATTTCGTCATTTCACAGCTTAGTCGTTCTGTTCCGATCGTGTTATTGGCGTTAGGGCATTGTTAACTCTTTTAGTTCCAGAAGCTCCAAATTTTCATTCAATCTCGGGTGGTCTGATGTGGTTAGCAGGTTGCCACATCTGGCGCAACATATTTCGTCATTTCACAGCTTAGTCGTTCTGTTCCGATCGTGTTATTGGCGTTAGGGCATTGTTAACTCTTTTAGTTCCAGAAGCTCCAAATTTTCATTCAATCTCGGGTGGTCTGATGTGGTTAGCAGGTTGCCACATCTGGCGCAACATATTTCGTCATTTCACAGCTTAGTCGTTCTGTTCCGATCGTGTTATTGGCGTTAGGGCATTGTTAACTCTTTTAGTTCCAGAAGCTCCAAATTTTCATTCAATCTCGGGTGGTCTGATGTGGTTAGCAGGTTGCCACATCTGGCGCAACATATTTCGTCATTTCACAGCTTAGTCGTTCTGTTCCGATCGTGTTATTGGCGTTAGGGCATTGTTAACTCTTTTAGTTCCAGAAGCTCCAAATTTTCATTCAATCTCGGGTGGTCTGATGTGGTTAGCAGGTTGCCACATCTGGCGCAACATATTTCGTCATTTCACAGCTTAGTCGTTCTGTTCCGATCGTGTTATTGGCGTTAGGGCATTGTTAACTCTTTTAGTTCCAGAAGCTCCAAATTTTCATTCAATCTCGGGTGGTCTGATGTGGTTAGCAGGTTGCCACATCTGGCGCAACATATTTCGTCATTTCACAGCTTAGTCGTTCTGTTCCGATCGTGTTATTGGCGTTAGGGCATTGTTAACTCTTTTAGTTCCAGAAGCTCCAAATTTTCATTCAATCTCGGGTGGTCTGATGTGGTTAGCAGGTTGCCACATCTGGCGCAACATATTTCGTCATTTCACAGCTTAGTCGTTCTGTTCCGATCGTGTTATTGTTAACTCTTTTAGTTCCAGAAGCTCCAAATTTTCATTCAATCTCGGGTGGTCTGATGTGGTTAGCAGGTTGCCACATCTGGCGCAACATATTTCGTCATTTCACAGCTTAGTCGTTCTGTTCCGATCGTGTTATTGGCGTTAGGGCATTGTTAACTCTTTTAGTTCCAGAAGCTCCAAATTTTCATTCAATCTCGGGTGGTCTGATGTGGTTAGCAGGTTGCCACATCTGGCGCAACATATTTCGTCATTTCACAGCTTAGTCGTTCTGTTCCGATCGTGTTATTGGCGTTAGGGCATTGTTAACTCTTTTAGTTCCAGAAGCTCCAAATTTTCATTCAATCTCGGGTGGTCTGATGTGGTTAGCAGGTTGCCACATCTGGCGCAACATATTTCGTCATTTCACAGCTTAGTCGTTCTGTTCCGATCGTGTTATTGGCGTTAGGGCATTGTTAACTCTTTTAGTTCCAGAAGCTCCAAATTTTCATTCAATCTCGGGTGGTCTGATGTGGTTAGCAGGTTGCCACATCTGGCGCAACATATTTCGTCATTTCACAGCTTAGTCGTTCTGTTCCGATCGTGTTATTGGCGTTAGGGCATTGTTAACTCTTTTAGTTCCAGAAGCTCCAAATTTTCATTCAATCTCGGGTGGTCTGATGTGGTTAGCAGGTTGCCACATCTGGCGCAACATATTTCGTCATTTCACAGCTTAGTCGTTCTGTTCCGATCGTGTTATTGGCGTTAGGGCATTGTTAACTCTTTTAGTTCCAGAAGCTCCAAATTTTCATTCAATCTCGGGTGGTCTGATGTGGTTAGCAGGTTGCCACATCTGGCGCAACATATTTCGTCATTTCACAGCTTAGTCGTTCTGTTCCGATCGTGTTATTGGCGTTAGGGCATTGTTAACTCTTTTAGTTCCAGAAGCTCCAAATTTTCATTCAATCTCGGGTGGTCTGATGTGGTTAGCAGGTTGCCACATCTGGCGCAACATATTTCGTCATTTCACAGCTTAGTCGTTCTGTTCCGATCGTGTTATTGTTAACTCTTTTAGTTCCAGAAGCTCCAAATTTTCATTCAATCTCGGGTGGTCTGATGTGGTTAGCAGGTTGCCACATCTGGCGCAACATATTTCGTCATTTCACAGCTTAGTCGTTCTGTTCCGATCGTGTTATTGGCGTTAGGGCATTGTTAACTCTTTTAGTTCCAGAAGCTCCAAATTTTCATTCAATCTCGGGTGGTCTGATGTGGTTAGCAGGTTGCCACATCTGGCGCAACATATTTCGTCATTTCACAGCTTAGTCGTTCTGTTCCGATCGTGTTATTGGCGTTAGGGCATTGTTAACTCTTTTAGTTCCAGAAGCTCCAAATTTTCATTCAATCTCGGGTGGTCTGATGTGGTTAGCAGGTTGCCACATCTGGCGCAACATATTTCGTCATTTCACAGCTTAGTCGTTCTGTTCCGATCGTGTTATTGGCGTTAGGGCATTGTTAACTCTTTTAGTTCCAGAAGCTCCAAATTTTCATTCAATCTCGGGTGGTCTGATGTGGTTAGCAGGTTGCCACATCTGGCGCAACATATTTCGTCATTTCACAGCTTAGTCGTTCTGTTCCGATCGTGTTATTGGCGTTAGGGCATTGTTAACTCTTTTAGTTCCAGAAGCTCCAAATTTTCATTCAATCTCGGGTGGTCTGATGTGGTTAGCAGGTTGCCACATCTGGCGCAACATATTTCGTCATTTCACAGCTTAGTCGTTCTGTTCCGATCGTGTTATTGGCGTTAGGGCATTGTTAACTCTTTTAGTTCCAGAAGCTCCAAATTTTCATTCAATCTCGGGTGGTCTGATGTGGTTAGCAGGTTGCCACATCTGGCGCAACATATTTCGTCATTTCACAGCTTAGTCGTTCTGTTCCGATCGTGTTATTGGCGTTAGGGCATTGTTAACTCTTTTAGTTCCAGAAGCTCCAAATTTTCATTCAATCTCGGGTGGTCTGATGTGGTTAGCAGGTTGCCACATCTGGCGCAACATATTTCGTCATTTCACGGCCGTATTCTCTACTAACTTAACCTAAGGTTAACCGGGAATTAAACTTCTGATTGGTAGTTGAAAATGGGAAACAAGTTTTAAGCCAATCAGAGTTGTCGAAAAAGCTTGATTCCAGGTTAACCTTAGGTCACGTTAGTGGTGAATTCAGTGTTCCCTCGTTATCGGAATCCGCGAAAAACGAACCCAGTTTTAAAACGCGCATATTTGATAATATTACAGATATAATGGTTCGATTCCTTCATTTATTACATAAAACTAAAACTGGTTCATGCAAAAAGTAGTTTTAACTGTAAATAATTGTAATAAACTGTAAATATTTTGTAGTAAATACCAACAAGGTTACAAGTTAGAAAACTTGCTTAGTAGAAGAAGTTACATTTTTCAAAACGGTTTTACAGAATATTATATATTTTCTTCCAAATATGCAAGTTTCATTGCTAAAAAACTTTGAGATCGAAATCCCCGAATATGCGGGGGTAACATTGCTCAACCGCGAATACTGAACTGCGAATATGCGAGGGCCCACTGTACAGCAGTTAGAATCAAATAACACTGTCTTCTGGTCTGGTTCGGGAATATTCGGAATTGCGAGCGGAGAAGCTCATCTGATTGGTTCGTTGACATCATCGAGCAGGAAAGTTCCAAACCAATCGCAAATCCTCCAAAGCAAAAATAGCTTCTCCAACGATCTGTAGCATTATTATTATTTGATTTAGTGTTGTTTGATTGGGGCGTCTGGACGTAAGTCGCTAAAAGGATCGAGATACCTGAAGTTTGCCGAGCGGAGAAAGTAGTTGATATTAAGCTAAAATATTATACCAACTAATAAATCGTTTGATGTTGTAGCTGTGATGGCTGAGATGGAGCAGAGCATGCCTACCCTGGACGATCTGATGCAACAGGTGGAGAAGTTCGTCAACGGGGGAGGAAAGTACTCGGAGACACCCGCTGTCATAGACGTCATCATCCCAATGCTATGCAGGTCGGTCAATTGGTTTCACTATTACTACAACCACGGCTTACTAGATACTACTACAGGCTGACCGAGCTTTGAATTATTTAAAACTTTTGACAACTTTTCCCGCTAGGATCGCCCCAAATCGGTTAAATAACGTCCTAACCAATAGGATAAACACACTGACAAATAAGGAAAAACAAGAAGTGTTTTCAAGACGAAACTGCTGACTGTTGGCCATAAAGCCATTAAGCCCCTGATTCAACTCTGTGGATTTATTTTGCTAGATGTTAACTATTGCCATCTACATTTTTAAAGATTTCCGCATCTCGGTCAGCCTGTAGTAGTATCTAGTAAGCCGTGCTACAACTTAAGTTAAGCTTCGATTTTCTCCTTCATTTTTTTAAGTTGTAGCAGCTTCAGATGTCAAAATTTATGAAGTTGAGGTATAGCCCAGTTTAAATAAAATGGAATTTTTACTGTTTTTTCACCCAAACTACACGAAATAGGCAAAAAAATCGCATAAAAAATCATATAAATCACCATATTTATTTAAAAAACACTTATTTAAAACACTTATTTAAAAACTTTATATGACAATAGATGACAATAGATAATGACAATAGATAAAATTGAAGATTTCTTTTGATTTTTTTCTCACGAAAGCTCTTTTTTTTTATCTTAACTTATCACACTGAAGCTCACCTTGCGGTGGTTCACTTGAAGTTTTCTGTAATTTTTTAATTAAATCTTTTAAGTATAATTATATTTATATAAAATTATCTTAATTTTACGTATTACTCATAGCATACACTCATATGGGTGACTGCGTTGACCCCTGAGTAGCCCAAACAACTTAATATTTTTTTTTCTTTATAGTATACAGGGTGTCTCAAAAGGTCTAGTACAAACTTGGAGGGATGATAGTACTCATCAAGACGAACCAGAATTGGTATAGAAAGGGGGGTTAAAAATGAGTTTTAAGGGGTGAAAATCAGCTAAAAAACTTGCAGGAAGGGACGTAATTGTTCGATTCCGTAATTTTTAACAACAAAATAATGAAACTCGTACTTGCAAAAAGTAATTTTAAGTATTTTAAAGTAACTTCTTTCTTCAGGAAGTTATCTTTTCGAAGCGAAAGATTTATTTCGATCAGTCTTCTTTTACAAAATAACTTCTTTTATTAACTTCTTTTACAAAATTGCTACCTGAATCGAACCATTGTGTCTCTTCCTGCACAAATATGCAAGTTTTTTGGCTGATTTTCATCCGGTAAAACTCATTTGCGACCCCCCTTTCTATACCAATTCTTGTTCGTCTTGATGAGTACTATCATCCCTCCAAGTTTGTACTAGACCTTTTGAGACACCCTGTATATGTGTTATTTGTAATGTACATTTTTGCTTTTGTTTTGTGTTCTCTGTAATAATAATTGAAAATGTTCTTCTTGTAAAACATGTCTTGTTTCAGCTACCTGCCCTTCTGGTGGAGCCAAGGTCCCGACAACGTCAACGTACAGTCTGGGTGAGTGTCTTTTTTATGTCACAACTAAATGAATATATCGATAAGCAATATGGCTTTAACAACAACTTTATGTCCTTGCAGCAACCACGTGACGATGGTGACTAGCGAGCACCTCAACAGCCTCTTGAAGAACATTCTGAACCTGATTCGAAGGACCACCGGCGAGGATGGAGCCTCCTGGATGGTCAACATAGCCGGTGAGAAATATTTAGACTCTATATCGGGGAAGCGATCCCGATAAATTCCTTTACAGGGGGGCATATAGTGATCAACTCTGGTTTGGAGTATAATGGGCAATACCACCTTTTATTTTTTATTTTTTTTATTCGATAGAGGTACCCTAGAGCGGAATATACGCGCAAAATTTTTTTAATTACGATGATTATTTATTTTTTTATGTAATTTCAAATTTGACTTTAAAAAAGGGCGTTAAATCGTCTAATTTCAAAAGTGACGTACTTTTAAGCTATACATATTGATTTTAAACAATGCTTTTAATTTAAATTGATGAAAACTTCCACGACCTGAAGAGTAATTTATTTCATTTTCCGGGATAGATGGCCGTGTTTGATGAATGGAATTTCCAAACGTTTCGCTCTCTGCTTCGGAGAGCATCCTCAGTGGCAAAAATCAACTGCTAAAAATTGAAAATAAAAACAAATACCAAACAATTACAGCGTAGCGTAAAAATGCTTTTAATTGTTTAAACAAATCAAAGTCATTGTTGGGTTTCTCGTTAAAGTCTGTATGGGTCAGTTGTGACGTGCTTTTACCCTACACAAAGACAGGGCTTGGCGATTTTAATTTTAAATATTTAATTAACTAAATTTTTTTTTGAAACTTTTCATGTGGATTTTTGGATTTAGATCTATTTCCTTTACTGGAAAAATGCATTTTTTTTCTGTTTTCAAAAAATGATGGTATTGCTCATTGAATCTACTCTTTCAGAATATACGTTCTTTCTCAATTTTACTCCTTTTCTCCCTTTTAACTCAAGGAGGAGGCACTTTCCGGAGTGGAATCCACGCCTTAGTTTCTTTAGATGCAGATTAGTTTCTTCATGGGTGATTCATCCAAACTAGTTGTTACAAAGCCGTCGAGTATGCAGGCACGGATCCAGCACGGCTCCAAGGGGGGGGCACTTTTCCAGACAAGATCCCATTTTGATACTAATGGGGGGTATGGGGGTGCTCCCCCAGAAAAAAATCATCTAAATTTGACGTGTAAAAGTAGGGTTATAACTCATTTTTAGAAACCTTTTGAGTCTAAGGGGGGCACTTTTTCAACACTATTACCTTTACTTTTTGAACAAAAATGTCAAAATTTTGGGAATTTCCTAAAAATTAACAATGAAGATCCCATTTTGATACTAATAGGGGTATGGGGGTACTCCCCCAGAAAAAATTTTGAAATTAGACCTGTAAAAGTAGGGGTTTTACTCATTTTGGAGAACCTTTCTGTGTCCCCAAAGGGGGGCACTTTCAAGAGTGCCACCACCCTGGATCCGCGCCTGCGAGTTTGTCCAAATCGGTTCAGGAGTTCGGCCTGGCATCCGGCCGAAAGGAACCTCACCATGATAGAGTTAACATTGGAGCAAAACGAAAAGAATGCATAATTTTAACTCCAACTTGGGCTTCCCCGTTCGCGTATATTTTTTCCCTCATCTTTACAGAGGATTTCTTAATAATCTCCAAAATCATAATTAATAGCTTGGATTAGTGACCTTGAACCATAGAGTTAGTACAAATATAGAGACAGCTTACTCTTCTCGGTAAGGCAACCCTGCATGTCGAAAAGAGACAGACCTGTGTGAGTGGCGGAAGTAAATTTTTAACATAGGAGGTTCCGTAGGCGGGTGGAATTTGAGGTATAAAAACTGCTCTTCTTCCCAGAAAAATGATGAAAAAAAGATACCGACAATTTGAAACTCGAGAAAAAGCCATGACGAATCGTTCAGTGAAGAAAAAATTTCTCTATCTCAATTAGTTTTTTATCAGTAATGTTTTTAAATTTCGCGGATTCGGAAAAAACAATTTTAAACTTTATTTTTATAATGTTGCGGGGGGAATTTCTTAAAAAAAAAAATTCACACTATATAATATGAACCCTCCTGATTCGATACGAGTCATTTCCGATTCGTTTAAACAAGTATTTAAGGGAGAAAATTGCTGATTTAGTGGTCGAGGTAGGAACTGGAAGTTGGCAAAGCTTGGCTCTTGGCGGTATGAGCTTGGCGGGTGTTTTTGTCGTAGTTTCTTTACGAGTGAAGCCACGCGAAAAACCGAAAACGCCAAAAGAGGGATTTAGTGGCCAAGTTTGTTCAAAAAGTCAAGAGTGAGTGGCAGAGCGACCGGGCACGCTTAGAACAGCGGAGCAGATGTTTAAGCTGTCTCTATATTAGTACTAACTCTATGCCTTGAACACATTAATTATGATTTTGGAGATTATTAAGAAATGCTCTGTAACGATGAGGGAAATACTAGAATATGCTCCCCGTTCTGAAGCGATGAAAGACAATAATGTGTAATGCACATTAGGGGACGTACCCATACTACCTGACCCGTTCAGGGGGAGGGAGGGGGTCTTCAAAATACCACGCTCGGTCACAGGGGGAGAGGGGCTTAGGGTTTCGTCCCCCCATGTAGTCAATTTTCTCTAGTCATTACGACAAAATTAAGCCAAATTAATTATTGAAATTTGCCAAATTAAGCCAAATTAATTATCAAAATTAGACAAATTAAGCCAAATTAATTTTTTTAAACTTTCTGTTTGCAAAAAATGATTGAAAACCGTTTTTATGAATTACTACGTGAAAACTAGAGGGGGGTCTTGGCATATACTACGGATGGTCACCAAGG
Source organism: Tetragnatha versicolor (assembly GCA_024610705.1). Classification (NCBI taxonomy): domain Eukaryota; kingdom Metazoa; phylum Arthropoda; class Arachnida; order Araneae; family Tetragnathidae; genus Tetragnatha; species Tetragnatha versicolor. Next base: position 137,453 of record JANDEH010000035.1, on the reverse strand, counting down.
GGGGGTAAAAAATGGGTCACGTACTGTCTGTCTATCACAAGAAGAGCTCTGGCTGTGGCTAGTTCACATGAGCGGTGGTATAACTTCGAATGATAAATCGTAAATTTCGAGATCACGATCATGAAAAATCATAAATTTGTATTTTTATGACTTAGTTAAATGACTAAAAATGTTCTTAGATCATAAAAACAAAAATTTAAAGAAAAAGCCTTATGACCGCTTATGTGAACTAGCGACGGCCAGAGCTCTTCTTGTGATAGACAGACAGTAGTATGGGTACGTTCCCTTAGCTACTTCACGGGTGATGGTTTGATTGGAGTTTTTGTTTAGCTCACGCTGGTCAGATCGTGATCAATTCTTCTGAAGAGCTGCTGAGTGAACCGGTGCTCCCTCTGGCTGAGAAGATCGGGGGGAGGGCGGCGCAAGTGTTCCACAAGGAGGAGAGTCTGCGCGGATACCTCAAGTCAGCCGTCGAGGACACATCACAAGTAGAAGGACAGCTGCAAGACGTGAGTATATATGCAAACTGCAAGAATTAGAAATGTAAACTATTTAATAAGCTAGCTGTATATACTATAAGATGCTATCATAGAATATGCGCAGTTGAGACAACCCTCGAGGGATGTCGCTATAAGCAATTTAACTTAACCACCTAAAAGTAATTAGAGACTAGCTGAATAGAGGAGGATTTCTGTAAGACTGTCTGGTTAAGGCATTGGCTTCGGAGGATTCAATTCCTAAGACCCACGTTAAATCTGTAAGTACAATTGAGGAAAAAAACCGAATCAGCTGTGATTTCTGGCGAACCACTTGGGTTAGGAAGACAAATGAAGTGTCATTTTTCATTGTTTAAAGTATTCTTTAACCAAAAATTTTTCGAGTCCTTAGGGGGTCGTCTTCATATTAAACGAAACACTAACTTTTTTTTCCAATGGGGACCCCCAATTATTATTAGTTTTTCTGAAAGGCCATCCCTCCAAACCCTTAAATACCAAGTTTCATCCAGATTGATTAAAAAAAATTTATTTTTCAAAAATGAACTTAAAAAAATTTTTAAATCGGGAAATTTTTTTATGGTAATCGATTCTTTTAGTAATTTTATGTAGGAAACCAAAATTTCAATCGATTTTATCCAATAGTTTTTGATAAAAACGAACTAGAAAGAGCATTTGCGGTATGCATTCGGCAACGGTATACGGCCCCTTAAGATATTAGTTCGTTTTTATCAAAAACTATTGGATAAAATCGATTGAAATTTTGGTTTCCTACATAAAATTACTAAAAGAATCGATTACCATAAAAAAATTTCCCGATTTAAAAATTTTTTAAAGTTTATTTTTGAAAAATAATTTTTTTTAATCAATCTGGATGAAACTGGGTATTTAAGGGTTTGGGGGGAAGGCCTTCCAGAAAAACTAATAATAATTGGGGGTCCCCATTGGAAAAAAAGTTAGTGTTTCGTTTAATATGAAGACGACCCCCTAAGGACTCGAAAAATTTTTGGTTAAAGAATACTTTAAACAATGAAAAATGAAACAATAATAAGTGACATTATTAGAAATAACAGAATTCCAGATAACGCAGAAAGTTTTTATTGGAGTCTCTCTCTTTTTGGTGTGTCTCTTGGATCATGTGTATTTTCATTTATACAGTGTAAACTTCTTTCGGCTGTCTGAACGGGAATTGCCTGCCAATGCTTAAGACTAATATTCATGTCATTGTTGTTGCACAGGAGTTCGGGATGCTGGTGCGTGACGTGTACGCGTTCTACCCTCTGCTCATCAAGTACGTCGATCTGCAGAAGGCACAGTGGCTCAAGCACAATACCAAAGAAGCGGAACTAGTCTACAACTGCGTAGCGCACATCTTCAACATATGGTCCAAGAGCCAGGTACTGACCCCCATACATGTTTAGCTTCAGTTTTCAACATGTCATTAATAGTCTGTTCATTTAGAATTGGCGCCTGAAACAGGATCAAAAACGCCTAATAACGCTCATCACACAACTTCAGTGAATGATTTTTTTACAGTATTTTACTACTTCTGTTTCGGCTGCCCTGTTATTGCACAAGAAAATTTATTCGATAGTAGTAACTACTTCTAATACATTACGCCTCAGGCGCCAATTCTAAATGAACAGAGTATAGTTATTGCAGCTTCAGGTGCTGTTAAAAACTTGCTATTTTGCATTTTTTTCTTTGTAACGATTGTGGATAAGGAGATCAAAGCTATTTTTGCGACAAAAAATGTCAAAAGAGAGTCAAGGTTGAAGTTTTCGAAACATAGCCATTTTTGTTAACTCCCAACTCTCAAGCGTCACCTCCAACCGTGGACCGGTTTCATTCTTGTTAGGACTCATCAGCACGGTATAGGAAGGCAACCAGCTAGTTATAGTCGGTTAGACTAGTACTTGTCCTCCGCTCTCTCGCGTTGCCTTCCTATACCGTGCTGATGAGTCCTTACAAGGACGAAACCGGTCCTCGGTTGGAGGTGACACTTGAGAGTTATTGTCCGCTTAACCAGCGATAATGGTGAAATACTCCTTTCATAGCCATTTTTACTTATATGTGCTACGTTTGGTTTAGATTGAAATAAAGCTTTGAATTTGTAAGAAGGCTCATTCACTCACTTTAATGTTCATCCTTAGTGATTCACTTAACTGTTCAACCTCAGTGATTCACTCCTGTTGAATTGCATAGGAAAGTGAAAGAGTGAATTTATAAACTTTAGATGATTCCTTCGTCTGGATGAGCCTTGAATTTCTTCCTTGTTTTTCAGTACTTTCGTCGTGAGGAGCAGAACTTCATTTCTCAGCACGAGATCGACAACATGACTCTGATCATGCCAGCCGGAAGAGGCAGGGCAAGCGTGCAGAACGTGCAGCAGACAGCTTCCTCTTCCAAAAAGGTTCTTTCCTTCTTTCCTTACTACACCAACCCCTGTTAACTGCTGAAGCAGAACCTTTTGAATAGCTTCGCAAAACCCAAATAACTGAACTTAAAAAAAAGGTACCATTTGGTATTAAACTAATATATTCTGAAAACTCTGAAAGAACCGCCTCCTGCGAAAAACGCACTTTTGCGGAGCAACCGAAACCTCCGTTGAACCGCCATCTGCCAACCGTTGGAAGAAACAATTGCGCGTATATTGCTTTATTTTATTATAAAAGTTATTTTTTGTTTAACTAGGGAGCTACCGCCCCCTGCTCGCTATCATCACTCACCAACCCCTGTTAACTGCTGACGCAGAACCTTTCGAATTGCTTCTCAAAACCCAAATCACTGAACTTAACTCACTTTATAAATCATTCGTAAAAAACAATTTGCAGAATAAACAACAACCAACTTTCCAAATATACCTCACAAGACCATCTCCATGAATAAATCTCCCTAAAAAGTTTGAATATTTATTATCTTCTTATAATTAATAATTTAATCAAAATGTTTTTTAAATATCCAGCATAATTAATTTTATCTGTTATTATATTAATTAACTATTGCTAATAATAAAAATTGTTAATCAACATTCTGAAAAAAAAAACAGTACTCCAATAAATATTTAATTGTACCTAGTACATCAGAACACCAGTGTTTTATCATTGATATTTAGGTTTCAACCCAGACCTTATAGACTTGTTAAGCAATACCTTTTAATCCATTGAAAATAATAAGAGACAAAACCTACACGACACTTAATGTTTACAATTTATTTCGATTATCAGACTAAAAATTATTAATTTCAGAGAAAATGTGTGTAATTTTAGCTTTTACTATCGTAACTGTAAGTTTTTAGAATACTTTTATTGGTAATTTAAGGCTATTTAATTAGGAAAGTACTCTAAAGCACATTTTAAAAAAAGTTAGAAAATTTGTTTCAGGTTTCATAAAATATGGCGTCCATTGTTCGTTGTAATTGGATGCATAATTTGTTTGATAGTACTTGATTTGTAACTGCGACCGTATCCGTAATCTAAAAAAATGGAAATATTTTAAAATTGAGAATTTTTTTAGAAATTCTAAGGGTTTATTGCACATCCTCAAAAGAATCTGAACAGTTTGATACCAGAAATGTGTTATACGGACCCCACCCCCTAATGGCATGTATCTCTAACCAAACTTTAATTTTACTCTATAGAGTTAAGTTAGCTTAAAGTAAGTTAGCTTGGTCTAATTGCTTCCGGTTATATTTTAAAAACGTTTGGAAATGTGGGATAATTAATAGAAGGGAAAAGCGCCTTGGATAAGACTATGTCGATTGATATAAAACATGTTTTTAGAGTTAAAAGGTGTATTTTTGTGTTGTATTAGCCCAACAACCTTCCCAGTATAGCCAAATTTAGACAAATCAAGGTCCCGGGTTCGATCCCCGGCACCACTAAAGACCCACCGAGCATATGAGGAGTACGTCAAGTCAGTGGGTCCTGAAGTCCTGTGGTCGGTTATGACGCAGTTTGGTCAAGGTTGTCAAGAGCCCTTCAGAGAAACGACTAAATTGTAGTGAGAGATTGTGGTGATTAATAAGCTGTGGGACGTTGAAACATATGGGACATGGCATTGTATGGGACAAAGTGAAGTGGTACAATGTCACTACTCTTTGAGTACCTCACTCAAATTTTTGAGTCACTCATGACTCTAAGAGCTGTTTGTTATTGCAGGTGAAGAAGAAGCGTGATAGGGACGTGAAGCGTGACAATGTCACAACTCATTGAGTACCTCACTCAAATTTTTGAGTCACTTATGACTCTAAGAGCTGTTTGTTATTGCAGGTGAAGGGGAAGCGTGATAGGGATGTGAAGCGGGACAATGTCACAACTCATTGAGTACCTCACTCAAATTTTTGAGTCACTTATGACTCTAAGAGCTGTTTGTTATTGCAGGTGAAGGGGAAGCGTGATAGGGACGTAAAGTGGTACAATGTCACAACTCATTGAGTACCTCACTCAAATTTTTGAGTCAGTTTGTTTTTTATTGCAGGTGAAGAAGAAGCGTGATAGGGACGTGAAGCGGGACAAGGAAAAGGAGCTTGCCTCCAGCCTCATGGTGGCCTGCCTGAAGCGCCTCCTGCCCATCGGCCTCAACCTCTTCGCAGGCAGGGAGCAGGAGCTCGTGCAACACGCAAAGGACATGTTCCTAAAAGGGGTAAGGCTCTATGAAGGGAATTTTCTGCATAATAACAAGGAAGGTTTCAAATAGGCCCCGTTTACATGTGCTACTCTTATACTCAGGTATAATGCAGGGGAAAGGTAAATTGAAAACCGTGCTATAAACCAGTTTACATGGCCAGTCCTCAAATCTCGGGTATACTGCCGTCCTAAGCGAAATGTACGTAAACGAGTTTTCTTAAAACTTCATGTTCTTTCTCCCTTGGCGCGTTTTTAAATTGGCGAGAATGTATCTCGGTACTTCCAAGCCACTAGAATGGTTGGCAAGATCATGAAAAAAAAACTCCTATCAGAATTGAAAGCAAACTGATATTTTTGTAAGATTGAAATTAACATCAATTTAAATTGAAAATAATATTTAAACTAAAACGGAATATTTTTAAACATATTGTTTTATTGTTTCAAGAACATATAATATATCAATGTTATTATTACATCTGGAATATGCGACTCGCTCGAGTTTGTAGCTGAAATGCTAATAATTTGTAATTGTGTAATTGAACCCTGCTTGCCATAAATATGTACGCATTCCGGACCCTAACGCAACCCAACGCTGCAACTGATAAAAGAGGTTTTCTTTTGGGCCCAGCTAATATTTGATCTTAAAAGGAGGGTCTACCGCATAGAATTAAAAATCCGCCAAATACTCTTTTGGTGAGATTTTTTCAAAGTAAATCTGTGAGAAATTAAGTTTGTGTACACAATCCCTTAGGACGGCAGTATAGACGTCACTGGTCCCATCATTCATTGCGATTTGTGTTTGTTTACATTCTGTTATCTGTTTTTGTCTTGGAATTTTGCGTTCATAGGGGATTATTTTCAAGTTATTTCGTCATTTAAGATAGTAATCGAAAGAGTTATAAATGAAAGATCCGTCGGGAGAAAAACTTACTTTCCAACAAGTACTAACTAAAGCCTAACGTGAATGACTTTTGTTTTGAGTGAGACCGAAATGCATCATGGGAAAGCCGGGTAATCTAATTCCCGAGTAAATAGGTGGATTTATTTATATCCTGCATTTTTCGGGATTGCTGGGTATACCGGCCACTTATACCCGGGTATATGGTCCATGTAAACGGGGCCAAAGTGTAATAAGAAGCTATATTTCTTATAACTAGTTTTATTTATTTTATTTTTAAGTTTTTTTTATTTTTTAGTAAAAAGTTGACGAATTTGATATTTCCTCTTTTCTCATATAATGGTATTTTTTTTTCTTCAGAAAGTTCAAGAGTATGATATATTTGATTATATCAAACTACAACTTACTTTGCCTGACAAGGTATGTGTTATTTAAGTATATTATTTTACTTAATTTTTAAATGATATCCCTGTAGCCTCTGGATGTTCCTTTACTGTTGTGGGTAATAACTAAAAATCCCCACTTTCAAACCAAGTTTATTCCCAGTGAGATTCTCCAATTTAGCGATTATACATGTTCTATTAATGTGTCCTGCAGTTCATTGCTTCATAAATTAGCACAGGTATGGGCAACCTTTTTGAATCTGCGGGCCGGACTCAAAGATTAACATGACTTGGAGGGCCATAGAGTAGATAATAGGTAATTTTGCAAAACTAACTACTACTAAAGTTAAACACTAATCTGGACTAGAATTATGTTATCTTGATTAAGCATTATTATAAGTATAATGCTTGAGTTACTTAATCTTAGGGGTGTAAATAAAAATTATTATTTAATTAAATTTATTATTTACTGTAGCACTACAGTAAATTTTTGGGTAGAATTTGCGTCTTGAAGAACTTAGAAATAAAGCTCCAACTACCAAAGAGGGTATGAGGGTCCTTCCCCGAAAATTTTTGGAGATTTGATTCCAAGAAACAGGTTTTTAACTACATTTGGTTCACCTAGTTCGAATGTTTTAGATTTGCATTTTTGGGTAGGATTTTGATTAACTTATTGTAAAAGAGTTTTGAATTATTGAATTCCAAGTCCTAAGGGGGTTGGGGGATCCCCCCCAGAAATTTTTTGGAAATTATACCTTAAAAAACAGTTTAACTAAAATGTTCTGGTACTTAAATGTTCCGCGGGCTGGAGGTTGCCCTATGCCCATATGTGCTTTAGCAAGTAGTTATATTATCAACGACATCTCCAAAGATCATCTCTAAAGCAAATTGAAAGTGGCCGTATTGACCTTTCAGATTGACCCGAGTGACGTGATGTCGTGGCAGCACTACCTGTACAGCAAGCTCGGGTCGAAGAGGGAAGGAGGAGCACAGCAGAAGGTCTCCTCGGACGAGCTGGTCGCGAAGATCATCGACATGGCCAAGGTGCTCTACGGACTGCACATGGTAAGCCCCCCCCCTCGTGATCAATTTCCAATTAGTATTTCGAACGAATCGTGAGGTTTTTTGGATTCTAATTTCATTCTTCAAAAATTCAAATAAGTAGAAATGGAATTAGTATTTGTCTAGTTAATTAGATTTAAAAGGTACTAAAAATAACAGGAATATTATTCGAATTTTCTTGCATTTTTTCCACGTTGTTGCACAAGAATATCGGCATGGAATCAACCCTTTCTCTTGATCTTATCAACTTGGATAAGAGGTTAAATTTATTTTCATTAATTGATAGTCGAAATAATTATTTCTTTCACCGAAATGTACGCATGTATTACGTAGATCATATCACAGAAAAAATCCTAACAGAGGGTCCAAAACGATATATTCAAAAGTTGGATGTATATGAGGGCGCCACGAGGAACTATAAATGATTGACAGAGAGATTGGCAGTACATTTTGGTGACCAAACCCTGTGATTGGCTGTCACTCAATCTGCTATTTTCGAAGGAGAAGGAAACAGTGTTTCTCAACCAATCAGGCTTTTTCCCCCGCCTCTCGCAGCGCCAAAATAGCCCCCTATCCATCCAACTTTTCGAATTCCATTAGCGCCTATGGCGACGGACTCTCTGTTCTAGTACTCTGTGGATCTTATGATCTCATAGAGTTGCTCCAGTGGGCAATTTATTGGAACTTGATTGAACAGAACTGACCACTGATCTCTCCTGTATAGATCGACCATCCCCAGGGCCCCCAGGGTCTCGTGCGCAGCGTGGTTTCGATGCAGCGGAAGCGGGCGGTCATAGCCTGCTTCCGGATGACCTCTCTGCACAGTCTGCCCAGGTATCCGCCTTGATCACTGGTCATGTTGCCGAACTAACCAGCACTTTTTGATTTGACTCTAAAGATAACTGCCTGATTGCCCAGCATGACCATCGCTGTCTGACTAACCTAACCCCACGATCTGAATACTTTTGAGAAAATTCAGTAGAGGGGAAAAATTACAATACTCAATGCAATGTATTAAAGTTACATACTCGACGAATACTTGATTGCTGCCTTTTCGTATAATATTTGTTCATGAAGATCATTTTAATCGGATAGGTTGGTACAGTATACAGGTTAGTTTTCTGATGGAAAATTTTTGCTGTGTAGGTTTTTACTTAATTATTGATCTAAATGAATATTTGTGGGAAATTATTATGTTTTCACTTCAGGTGACCCTAAACATCTTGAAATATTTTTCTCTATATTCTGAAAGATCTTGAAAAAGTTGTCCGTTTTGCCACAATATTAGTCATGGTTTTTGTATTTACTATAACAAGCACGAACAGTTTTAAAGTTTTTTGCATGTTGAGAAGCAAGGATGTTGCCCTTGATTTCAGTGCTTCTCTAGAGCAGTTTAGAAAAGGGTTTGAGAATTTACAGAAGGTGTTAGTGTATGCTCAGTAGGGTGTATCGAAAAAAACTTTTTTCGATTTTGATGATCCGATAGTGCGGAAAAGTTGTCTAAGGTGGCAGAGAGTACCTGTGATTTTTTTCAGAATTTTTGGATAGTATCTTAAACCTCCGCCTCACCCCTGAAGTTCCCCCATGTTAATCCTATGGGGCGCGCAGCCAAAAAGGCCGAAAATTCGTTTTTTGCCCCTCATTTCTGCTTTAATCACACGAGGAATGTCTTCCCTCGAGTTATGGACCCTATATGATCTAGGCTATCCGACAAAACTTAAATAATAGCCTAAATATCTATATTACGTTTTTTTTGTATGCTCAAATTTCGTCTAAAATCGCGTATTTCCTCGTTCAAATCAGAGCCCACAATCAACATAATATAGAGATTTAAGTTATTATTCAAGTTTTGTCGAGTAGCATACATCATATAGAGTCCATAACTCGAGGGAAGACATTCCTCGTGTGATTAGGGCAGAAATGAGGGGCGAAAAACGAATTTTCGGCCTTTTTGGCGGCGCGCCTCATAGGATTAACATGGGGAACTTCAGGGGTGAGGCGGAGGTTTAAGATATTATCCAAAAATTCTGAAAAAAATCACAGGTACTCTCTGCCACCTTAGACAACTTTTCCGCACTATCGGATCATCAAAATCGAAGGAAAGTTTTTTTCGATACACCCTAATGCTCAGTTTCACCGGCAAGCATATACTGCCGTCCTAAGCGAAATGTACGTTAACGAGTTTTCTTAAAACTTCATTTCCTTTCTCCCTTGGCGCGTTTTTAAATTGGCGAGAATGTATCTCGCTACTTCTATTAGAATGGTTGGGAAATTCACGCAGCTTAGTCGTTCATTCTGCTCGTTTTGTTGGTGGTTTTGGCGTTGTTAAAGGGTTGCTGCTATCCATTGTTAAACTTAAAAAGGGAAAAATTAAAACTTTAAATTTTAATAATTCTAAAACTAATTCGATTTTTTTTAAAAAACGAAACGACAATATTTTTGTAAAAAATAATTCTATATGTATTTAAAATACTGTACTTCTACCATGATTAGTTTTTCTTTTATAACGAAAAAAGTGCTCTAGTTTTTCATTGGCTGCTGTGAAACGAGCTAGTTTCAATGCTAATCTTGGCGGTCTGATATCGTAAGCAGGTTGCCGCATAGAATTGAAAATCCGCCAAATGCTCTTTTGGCGAGATTTTTCTCAAAGTAAATCTGTGAGAAATAGTATAAAATCGTTTTATTGGATGAAAAACAAATTTTCCTTTTCCGTGACTGGAGTGACGGAGTGAGCGTGCCGAAACCGCATCACACCTTATCGAAGTTTGTGTCTGCTCCTTTATTTTACTTTTGAACCCCTACAGATATAGTCATGAAAGTGGGGTCTAGGTAATATAGTAAAGTGACCTATCCGATGCAATAATTTTCCCTTTAGTGGAAGTTTTAGGAGTTATGAATTTTATTTTAAAGACTCTTAGAGATTTACTAAATTAGTCAATTACTAAGTTGTAGAGCAGCATCGATTTATACTCTGCTCATTTTGAACTGGCGCTTTAAAATATTTTCCTTTCCCCACCATCGATCGGTAACCATAGCAACTACCCTCGTCAAAGTGACAAAGAAAGCTTACTATTGGCTGCTCGAAAAGCGTAACTATGGTTACGTTTCTAGCATGGGGGAAAGCACTATTTCTCAAGCGCCAATTCTAAAGGAATAGAGTATAGTAGGAGAAGACACCTTAAGCAGAAAAATATCTTGAATAAAACCCCTTAAACGCACAAAAGTCCAAATGCTAGTCTATGGAGAAATTGGTTTGTTTTGCCTCTTTTGCTGAGCAAAGGAGGCAACTTGTAACCTTCCGCGCCGGCTCGTTCGGTCGCTTGTTTTCGTATCGGAGGTTGTCACTCCATCAGATTGTTTTACAGCTCAGTGGATAAAAATCGGGGATATGAATTTCATTTCTGAAATTGTGTGGGACATTTCAAGAGCTGTGATATCAATGGCCCTTTTTGTGATTAAGTGTTTCGAACTTTACATGCTGCATATTAAGGAGGCTCGTCCGGCTCGGAGGTCTAGGGGTTGGAGGCGCCTTCTTTCCACCTCTCGGAAGCGGATGGCCGTCGAATGTCTCCGCTCCGTCCCACTGCACAACCTCAGGAGGTACACTAAGGGCCGTATTCAGAAACTTTAACACGAGATGGGAACGAGATATTTCTACTCCGCCGCTGTCGTCCGCCATATTGTTCTCAGATTCGAAGCGCTGTCCGATTGCTTTTACACTTTTTGTGGCCCGTTTAATAGTTCCAAAAAATCTGAAACAGTTATTTATTACCAAAATAAGTCCTCAGATAATAATATATGTGAGGCGGAAAGCGAAAAAGGACCCCTTGTCGGCGTTCGTCGCAATGGAGTTATTATTTTTTTTTCTCAATCTGTACAGATTTATGAAGATTTTAAGACCATCATCATCCTTGTAGCTCAAAAAATGACGAATCGCCAGTAATTAAAAGTTTTATTATAGAATAAGTGGATTTCGCGAAAAACGACCTTTAACTTTCAAAATGCTACCCTCTCGTTATTTTTCACAGTTAAGGAATGATTCCAACAGCTAAAATTCGGTTCTAAAGGGTTCAAGGATCGATAAAATCGAGAGAAAAAAAATTCGATAGTTTTGACCTTCTTCCGGTTTTTTGGCTTTTTCTCGAAATCAACTTTGCCGACAAGTGGTCCCTTTTCGCTTTCCGCCTCACATATTGTTCTGAGATTCGAAGCGCATTCCGATTGCTTTTACACTTTTTGTGTTTAAAACAGCTATTTATTACCAAAATAAGTCCTCAGATATTAAAATGTTACGAAAATAATGGACATCTAGTGCCTGTAAAAATTTGTATTATCAGTGTATAATTACTTGTGACGTTTTTCGACAGATGGCAGCATGATCACTCGAGCTCTCGAAACGGTTCCTTCGGAGTGGCCGTGGATTTTTCATCGTTACCGTCTCGTTTCCATCTCGTGTTAAAGTTTCTGAATACGGCCCTAACTCCCACGAAACGTTTTTCTCTTAACTACTTTTCCGCCCAGGAGTTTAAAGTAGTATAGAAAATGTTTTCAGTAATTGAGGCACCAGAGACTAAATTTAACCTGCTTTTGTTGCATGTGCATGATGTGCCTTCATCTAATCGATTGTATTTTTAATCATCTATTATTTCATCTACTTAGAGAGGACCAAAGTCGGGGTTCCGATAAACCTTATAGGCAGAGATATTTCTAACGCCTCTGCGAGCGTATTTCACGCATTGAATATCAGTAATACACTTTTAACCCTTTCAATACGGCAAGGGAATCAGAAAAGTGCAATTTTTGCGCTTGTTTGAGCTCCTGGGGGGCAACTGCGATGATATATCCATTATAGTCTGTTCATTTTGAACTAGCGCTTGAAAATATTTCCTTCCCCCACCACCGATCAGTAACCATAGCAATTATCTTCGTCAAAGTGACGAAGAAGGCTTACTATTGGCTGCTCGAAGATAGTAACTATGGTTACGCTTTTAGCGTGGGGGAAAGCACTATTTCTCTAGCGCCAATTCTAAATGAATAGAGTATAGATCATGATGTGTTTTGAGGCACAAAGGAGCATTTTATTCTGTTCCTTTTCAGCAACTGGGACATAATTTTGCCTCAGTCGTAATTTCAAAATTTTTCCACCGTGGGACAGCATCCAAAATATCCTCAGAATCCGTGAATACGCTCTTAAAGGCGTTAAAATTATCTCGAGTGCCCCTCCTAGAAGTTGCGAAACAAAAACCCTTTACTATACATTGGGAATGACTGACTGAGTGAGTGATAACTGTTTTGATAACTGTTTTTGTAGGCATCGCGCAATCAACATCTTCCTGCAGATCTACAAGGAGATGTGGCTGGAGGAAGAGAACACAGGACAGGAGCAGCTCATTGAGAACCTCACGGTGAGCATTTATTTTTTTTTTACGATCAAAACATTTCTCGATCGGCCTCAAATTTTGGATAGTTGCTTATTATTTTTGCATGAAGAATCGATTAAAAAAATCATGCAACTTCCTCATTGAGTAAGATATTAAATACTTCAAAAGAGTAGAAGGTCCAGAGAAGAGAGTAGAAGTAAAGAAGACTGTACCATCGGGCAACGAAAGATCGACCACCTGATGAATAGAGTCGGAAAGGAGACAGTATAATAGTAGGCAAGCAAACACCTCTCAGCTTCCAATAAAACTGGAAAATAAAAGGGGACATCCATAAATTACGTGAGGTGTTTTTTCCAAAATCTGGACCCCCCCTTGGTGAGATTTAGTGAGATTTTGCTGGACCCCCCCACGTGAGATTTACCTACAACCTTTAAAAATAATTTTCTATCCTATTCGTTAGCATTTTGTGCTTCACAGCACCTAAAACTGTTCCATTATTAATGATGTGGGGGAAAAGGACATTATTCCGCCTAAAAATCCCCACAGTATCTTATCTGTAGATATTATTCCTTTCTCATACTTCAAAAAAATCGTTTAATTTCTAAATTAAAAAGTTGACGTGAAATTTTAATCGACCCTCCCTTCCCCCTTGGTGAGATTTGGTGAGTGATTTTTTATACCCCTCCCCCCTTTTTGACCTCACGTAGTTTCTGTATGTCCCCAAAGACAAAACGGCTTCCAGTGAGCAAGCAAATGTCTCCTCCTCTTTCGATCAGTTTCTCCCCTTCGAATTATTCCATCGTCTGTCAAAAGCACGTGACCCTTTTACTATAGTTTAAGATATTAAATACTCCAAAAGAAGATATATTATTGTGTCGTTGCCATAGCAATCGTTCGAGGACGCTGAGGCAAAGAAGGAGAACGAGGAGGAGGAAGAGAAGCCGGACCCACTGTCGCAGATGGTTGTGGCCTTCTGTCGCAATGCAACCACTGAGCAGAGCGGAGGAATGCCAGACGACGACCTCTACATGCACTACGCAGAGATCTTCTCGAAGGTCAGTTTCTTCAAAATTTTTCACTTTTCTTGAAGGTTGTGTTATTTCTAGTGTTCGGCAACTACTGGTCAAAAAGTAGTTAACTACCAACTAGTCTGGGCAAAACTACTTTTTCTCTGAAGTAACTAGTAGTTGATTATTTCCCCCAAAGCAGTTAACTCATAAGATATTTTTCCCCAAATTTTCGATTACTTTTTCTTACCTATAGCAAAAATATCATGGCTAAAGATTCGCCAATTTTCGATAGGTATACAGGTTTATGGTGTCTTCAAGTTTTCTAAGTTGCATTTACATGATGTAACATATTTTTTAAACTTTTGATCTTTCAATATTTTTTGAAGTAGTTGAACTTTCTGAAAGTAGTTGGTGAAAAAAGTAGTTAAACTACTAGTATAACTACTCTAAACCAAAAGTAGTTGAACTACTAGTTAACTGGTAGTTGCAATTAGTAGTGAACTACTTTTCAACTACTTTTAGTTAACTAGTGCCGAACATTAGTTATTTCCTTTTGACGCGTTAAGTAGGTCTTTCCTCTAGTTTTCATCACTGAGCTGAGGTGCAAACTGCCAAAATGAACACTGAGCCAAAGATCAATGCTTGGATTTTAACAGAATCCAACTTAACGCATTTATTTTTTCATGAAAAGCTATAGAGCAGCGGTTCTTAAACTTTCAATCGCCGCGGCCCCCCCGTGTGTCCCATAAATAATGGGTCACACTTCTAGGGGGGATAGATGATACTCAGACGAGTCAGAATCACATAGGATTTGGGGGTCCCAGACCAAATCCCAGGGAGTTAAAAATGGAGCGACACCCCCAAAAAATTATTGAAAAACTCAATTTGTAGAAGTACTATTGGTAAAAATTTAATTATGGTCTCAAAAATTGTGGTTTAATATGATCTTAAAAATTATCTAAAAAGTCTTCACCTTAAATTTTTTTTATTATGACAAAAGTTTAAAAACCACAAACAAATGTGAAAATTCTGCCAAAACCTCATTTTGTATTTCGAAATCTTTTCTTTTGACTCTATAATCTGAAAGATCATAGTTGTAAACCCTTAAGTCCAAAGTTTCACGTAAAAACCATCAATATTAAACGCTTGAGATCCTGTTAAAGTTCGTTTTTTGCGTGCGCAAACTGGTTTCCTATAGCCGTTTCCAAAACGGCAGTTAGCGGACGCAAAAAACGGACTTAAACCATGCTTTAACAGGATCTCAAGCATTTAATATTGATGGTGTTTACGTGACACTTTGGACTTAAGGGTTTTCGACTATGATCTTTCAGATTATTAAATCAAAAGAAAGGATTTCGAAATACAAAATGAGGTTTTGGCAGAGTTTTCACATTTTTTTGTGGTTTTTAAACTTTTTTTGTAATAAAAAAATTTTAAACTGAAAACCTTATTTTCCTGACCTGAAACCTGAGATTTTAAGGAAGTTTGCACTCCAGATTAATATATGTGTTTTTCATATGTTAATGAGTTGAGTTGTTTCAGAGCTGTGGAGGGGCTGACGAAGAGGAGGAGGAAGAGGAAGGCGAGGAAGGACCCTCCATCCATGTGAGCTCTTTTCCTTCCTTCTTACACATTTACACCTTAACAAGACTTTCGTTCTCCTTTCCAATGCCAAACTGTTATTTTAACCTTAATTATGCAGGGTGTTTGAAAAGTTAGTTCCTCGGCTTTTATGTGGAACTTCCTAGGGACCCCCAGGAACATGAAAAACGTCTCCTAGGGACAGTGAAGTAAGGTCTCCCCCAGGAAGTTGAAAATTGTGATGAATTTCGCCACTAAGGGCGC
Source organism: Tetragnatha versicolor (assembly GCA_024610705.1). Lineage (NCBI taxonomy): Eukaryota > Metazoa > Arthropoda > Arachnida > Araneae > Tetragnathidae > Tetragnatha > Tetragnatha versicolor. Next base: position 121,752 of record JANDEH010000035.1, on the reverse strand, counting down.
TACATACGAGCTCTGCAAGACACCTCCATGGTCAATTCCCTAGACCTTACTTCCATGAGACCCTAGGAGACGTTTGTTAAAGCCATGAAACGGATTTTTGAAACACCCTGTTCCTGTTGTGTTATGCACACATTAAGCGTTAACTTAGCTGAATTAAACCCACATTTGAACCTGGTTGCGTCAAAAATTTGTGTGGGTGCGAATCCTATTTAAATCAAAATTTGACTCTTTGAAAACAGGTTTTAATCTGTTGTTTTTTGTAATCCAATAAGGTGATTGGCAATTCTTAAAGAAAAAAGTATGAAAGTGATTGAGAATAACTATGGATCTTATTAATTAACTTAATTTGAACTTGAAATAATGGGAAGTGGTAAGAAAACATTGTATTCAGTCTCTTTGTGTGACTGTGTTCATTTCACCTAGCCTTTCTTTCATGCTGCACTGACGGAAAGAAAAAATTTGTGCACATTCTGGTACGTATACTATACGCCTATAATGCTTTAGCTTAGGCACACGATTCAATTGCAAAGCCCCTAGAAAGTCTTTTAAAGGCCTTATGAAGGGCTTTTAATGCATTATTTAGCGTACAAAATCACTTATTCTTGTGTTGCATTTCAACTAAAGCATACGTTTCGCAAAGTTTTAACCCTTGGCTCGGTACTACACAAGCTGGCCGAGATGTGGAAATCATTGAAAATATACAGATAGCTTACATCTGGCAAAGCAAATCCACAGAGTTGAAAGCTGGGCTTTAAAAAAAGTCTTTGGAGAGAAAGTTGAAGAGGCATTTATTGTTACTTAGTTAAAAAAGCATTTATTGTTACCTATACTCGACAGCAACGTTTGCTGAACCCAGTCAACACTACGCGGAAGGAGAAAGAGGGTAAACACAAAGTCTGTTGGGTTGATAGGAGGAAATTCGATACGCGTGATATAAAGACACTATTTATACATGGGTTTAACGAAATAATCGTATTTTTAAAATTGAATTCATATATGTATTAAGTTGTTATTATAGGTAACAAAGGTTGCCAATATATCGCCAACAGTCAGAAGTTACGTCACAAATACACGCCTCCTAAATTTGTTAGGACATTTTTGACCCCTGAATGTGGGAAAAGTTGTCAAATGTTTTTCATAATTCAAAGCTAGGTTTAGCCTGTACAGTATCTAGTAAGCCGTGATACTATCTACCTCTAATCACTGAGCTATAAAACAAACTGGAGTGACTAGTGAGCGTGCTGAAACCGCATCACACCACGGAAAAGATTTCCATCTTCTTTTAATTTTCCCCATCTGTTAGCACAGTTGTATGCACATAATGAAACGACCATTCTAAATTTCGCTCATAATATCGCCTCTCCCGTGCAAGACTCACACAATTGCAAAAGTTGAAAGTTTTACTCTACGGGAGCTTGGCGCGGAAGGACTTCTAGATAGGTTGCCAAGTTGATAGTCGAAGATAGAGTTTAATCTTTGGTGATTATTTCAATTAGCGCTAAGATAAATCGCCAAACAAGGCTTTTTATGTTTTAACGCGTGAATCATGGCTCATTCTTGACTCGAGTTAAGCACCTTCAGCCACAGTCAGTACTTTGGAGGGTGACCACCAAGTATTGGCACGTTCTTTTCCCCTTTCTCGATCTCATATTTGCCTACGTTTCTGGAAAGGACCTATACTTGACATTGAAATTATTCTGCCCGTAATAATGAATGTGTATAATAAAATGCACAATTTAATTTTTTAAATACTTGGATTTTATCAGAAATATTTAATTTTTCTTGAAATTCTTAAGCAAAATAGGAAAAGTATGAACCCTTTTTTTAAAATTTAATTAAATGGACAACCCGACAGGTGAGATCTTCAGGGGTCAGTGTTATATTTCTTTTTTTTTTTCAATTATTAAACCTCATTTAAAGCTAAAACTATTTCCAACTTAAAAATAATCTTTAAATTTTAAATATTAAGTTGGTTGACTTTCTGTATTTTATAATCTTATTTTGATGGATTGTGTGACCCATGCCTCCTAACATTCTCAGCATTACCACCATCGGTTTGTTCTTTCATCCTCTGCTCATACCTAACTTTTGCCTAGTTTTCAGGAGAGTATCGATGCCTATTATATGCCCCGTGTAAAGTAAAATGCACGTAATTTTGTAATCACCTTTTTTAATGAATTAAAATTTTTCTCTGATCGTCAGAGTTTAATTTCAAAGACTGGTTATTGTTTCAGTGCAACCAAAAGGTATTTCATGATCATGTAGCATAATTCTCACGAGGAAACACAGATAGTCGATTAAAAAAAGGTTTTTCATGATAATTTGCTCAGGAAATAAAGTCTACCTATGAAATCGGCTATAAAAGAAACGTTATTTAATTAAAAATGTAAATATATTTCTATGATCATTTATTATTTAGGGCAGAATATTCTGATAACAGGAACAGGTAGATCCTTTCCTGAAAAATAATGTGCAAATGTGCGCAAGGAAAGAGAAAAACGCAGCTATGCTTGATTTGGTCAGTGGTCACCCACCCAAATACTGACTGCACCCGAAGGTGCTTAAATTCCGTGAAGAAATTTCGATGTTCGATATGCCAGCTAAACCACGATTTTAGATTCAAGCACATAAAGCCGTTTTTGGCGATTTTTTTTAGCGCCAATAGAAATAATCCCCAAAGATCACACTTTTGACTCTACTTTTTCGACTTGGCGACCAATAAAGAAGTCCTTCCACGCCAAGATCCTGTAAAGTAGATATTTCAACTTTTGCAATTGTGTGAGTCTTGCACGAGAGAGGCGATATTTTAAAAAACAGGCATGGGTGGATTAAAAGGGGGTCATGCGGGGATTGCCCCGATTGCTTCTAGCTAGATTTACTTCCGCGCCGGCACGTTTAGTCGCTTGTTATAGTATCGGAGGTTGTTTTATAGCTCAGTGCCTCTAGTAAAGAGGTTTGAGTCTGGGAGAATTTTCCATTTTTGAAAGCCGTATATTGTTCCTTATAGGAGCAAGAGATGGAGAAGCAGAAGTTGCTGTTTCAGCAGTCTCGGTTGGCGGACCGAGGGGTGGCTCAGATGGTGCTGCTCTACATCTCCGCTTGCAAAGGTAAGCAGCACCCCCCTTTCCCCCAACTTCCCCCAAAGGTATACTTAGGGATCTAAAAAATCGATCGATTCAATTCTGGAATCGATTCCTGAGGTTCGATTCCAACCTGGAATCGATTCCTTTGAGCCAGAATCGAAAAAGTAGAATCGAACTTATCTATTTTATTTACAAATCAAAGGTAATTAGTAACTATAATTAATTTAATTACTAACCAGTAAAATATTAATGAATTACCGACATACTAACTAATTAGCGAACAAAATTGTTAATAATCTGTATTAGAAAATTAAGTACGATTCCTACTATTCGTTTCCTTCTACAAAATACTTATTAATTATCAAAATAATTATAAATTTTTAAAATACTAATTAGTAAACAAAATTGTTAATAATTATCAGTATTAATTATAAAATTAAGTACGATTCCAAAGAATCGATTCCATAAAGGGTTCGATTCTTTGGTATCGATTCCAATTCGATTCCGGAATAGATTCTTTCAGAAATACTTAGAACCGTAGGTATACTCCCCCCTTTCAGTTAACTTAACGTCAAACAATTTATTATTTTTACTATATGGTAATTTGATTAGTGTTCGGCAACTACTGGTCAAAAAGTAGTTAACTACCAACTAGTCTGGGCAAAAGTAGTTGTAACTACTAGTTAACTACTTTTTCTTGGAAGTAGTTGTAACTAGTACTAGTTGATTATTTCACAAAGTAGTTAACTAGTCTATTTAATTTCATAACATATTTTTCCTCAAATTTTCTATTACTTTTTCTTACCTATAGCAAAAATATCATGTCTAAATATATTTCAAGGTTGCCAAATATGAAAATGTATCACGAAAAAATGGCATTGTTAGTACATGTAACATATTTTTTAAAACTTTGATCTTTCAATATTTTTTGAAGTAGTAGTTGGACTTTTTTAAAGTAGTTGGAACTAGTAGTTGGTGAAAAAAGTAGTTAAACTACTAGTTCAACTACTCTAAACCAAAAGTAGTTTAACGACTAGTTAACTAGTAGTTAACTACTTTTCAACCAGTTTTAGTAAACTAGTGCCGAACATTAAATTTGATAAATTTCAAAAGTAAATAACACGTACTTAAAGATTATAAAAGCATACTACATATTCAGAAAAATTCAAAATCTTCTCGCGACCCACAGTTTGAGAAAACTCTGCCCTAAACCAACCTTTGATGAATGAATGGCTTTATTGCAGGCGTTCCTTAAATTACATTTCAGTAGTTACAGTTTCAGTAGGGTTCCTCCTGTAGCAACCCAACAGGCTTCATAGTGACCTCACAGGGTCAAGAAACATTGCAATCAAGTATAGTAGTTTTTTTCCGAATACGAAATACCAATTCATCAATTAATGAATTGCCGAATCGAATACGAAAGGTGATGACTTTTTTCAAATCGTATTCTAATAACCGACTAGTTTTGCATTATCTGCTCATTAAAGTGACACACATATAGTATGTATTTATATTATTGCCTTTTCCGTTCGACACCAAGTAGGGTAGTGTTTCTCAAATCTCTCTTATATTACTCTTATTTTTATTATTTTTACTATTTGGTAAACTGATAAATTTCAAAAGTCAATAACACGTAATACGTAAAAATTATAAAGGCATCTGAAGTAGATCGGTGGTCTGGGGCAAGAAACGGCACACTCATCTTAACAACAAAGCTTTATTAAAAGTTAAACAGAACGTAGAAAAGTTAAAAAACGAAAGTGATGAACAAGATAAAACGACGTCTGGCTAAAACTGTTGATCCGCTAAAACCCAAACTCAATCCTTCTCTCCCAGCACGGCCGTCTGCCGTATTCCTTCTGACCTGATCGGCCGTCTGCCGAGTTCCTTCCCAGCGTATCGATCAGACTTCCTAGCACGGCCGTCTGCCGTATAGCTCTTGATCGTCTTTAGCCTTCTCTCAATTCCTTCGAAGCTTCTAACACCTCTCGTGCAGCCAGCCCTCTGACGTTTAGCTAATGACGTATCCGATGACGTGACCCTCGTGCCGTTGCCAACCGTTCCTCGGGTTCCTCACTTCCTACAGCTCGGCCATCCTGATGCTGCAGGCGCCCCGACTGCTCCTCTAGAAAAAGAAAAAAAACCACAAAGTCAAAGTCCTAACAAGTCCTAATTACTTTCTGGCCATGGTTTGATACCGAGACACTCCGAGTCCGGGATTCCAAGTCCGCCGCCGACGAAGCTGTAAAACACCAACACTAGCACTTTCCTTCACTACACACTGCCCCTGGGAAAAAGACACCTCCATCTGGGACAAAACGTCGACTCCCAAAATCATGCTTGTGCCCAGATCCTTTACCACGTGTATATCGACAGGCATCCACTTGTCATCAATTAGGATCTTATCTCTAAAATGTCCAATCGGTTCTATCGTGATTCCTCCCGCACCCGTTAGCGACACTTTGTTATTATTCAGCTCCGGACCACCCAACTCCCCATAAACTTCCTCCGAAATCAGGGTTAAATCACTCCCTGTATCAATCAAGGCCTCCACTTCCTTATTTCCAACCTTTATTACTTTGCGGAATTTTTTATCGACACTGCACTGACTCAATTTAACTTCTTTGTTTCCACAATCTTTCTCTTTATGACCGAAAACCCTACAACGTCTACAACGCACGCCCTCTTCTCTGTAGTTGCATTGACTGACCCTGTGACCCTTCTCCAAACACTTAAAACAATAATAGGCATCTCCCTGTCGGCCATCACCGAATTTCGGCCTATTCCATGAATTGTCTCTCTTTCCCTGATATTTAAAATCCTCTCTCACGTCTTGGGACCTCGCCTCATTTCTATCTCTGTGGAGAAACTGTCGGGTAATGAAAAAGTCATCCAATTTTGAGACCAGAGTTTCGATCTTAGTGATTGACGGCAACACGTCACAAAAATGGTTTCTGGCTTCCGATGGTAATTTACGCCTGATCTGGTCCACTATCATAAGCTCCTTCAGATCCTCCAACTCCCTGATGCCCAGACCACCAACCCACTCGTCAAAATACACTTTTAGATCAAAAGCAAAATCCCTCCAGGACGCTCTTTCCTCTTTATTAGTGTTTATAAAGTTCGCTCTAAATTGTTCCGGCGTGAGTTTAAATCTTTTAAGTAGAATATTCTTGATGTGATCATAATTGTTTGCCTTTCCTTCCGGTTCTCTAGTGACAAAACTTACTATATTCAAAGGTAAAAGTCCCACCAAATAAGTGACCCAATCCTCCTTCTTAATTTCAATCCTTTGAACCTGTTTTTCAAATAATGAGAGATATAGGGAAATGTCCTGTTTATTGTCAAACTTCGACATCAATTTGGATAGATCTCTAGCGGGTTCATAAGTAGATGTGCTTTGTCTATTAGTATCAGCCTGTAGTCTTAATTTAGTTAACTCGAATTCCCTTTGATCCCTCTGATTTTGGAGTTGCTCGCGCTGAAGTTGATCGCGGTCTTTCTGATCCTGTTCCTCCCGCTCCACTACAATAGTTTTCAGTATATCCTTGCAAACATTTTCGTCGTAATTTTTTAAACCCAGAATTACTCCTGCCATGCTCGTGATCGTACACGGATCAGGTAGGTTCAAACCCAGTTCTATCACCAATTTCACCAGATCACCTTTCCTAGCTCTCGACAAATACGACATAATCACAAAAGCACTTACTTCCACGCAGGATTGCCTTTCCCAAAAGATCACTTCAGCTTTCGATCCAGTTTACCGTCACCTGAACTTTCCAACTGGTCTTCCGGTTCTTCTGTCGAGGTCACTAAATTTCTTCGGCCGAGCCCCCACTTGTAGTAGATCGGTGGTCTGGGGCAAGAAACGGCACACTCATCTTAACAACAAAGCTTTATTAAAAGTTAAACAGAACGTAGAAAAGTTAAAAAACGAAAGTGATGAACAAGATAAAACGACGTCTGGCTAAAACTGTTGATCCGCTAAAACCCAAACTCAATCCTTCTCTCCCAGCACGGCCGTCTGCCGTATTCCTTCAGACCTGATCGGCCGTCTGCCGAGTTCCTTCCCAGCGTATCGATCAGACTTCCTAGCACGGCCGTCTGCCGTATAGCTCTTGATCGTCTTTAGCCTTCTCTCAATTCCTTCGAAGCTTCTAACACCTCTCGTGCAGCCAGCCCTCTGACGTTTAGCTAATGACGTATCCGATGACGTGACCCTCGTGCCGTTGCCAACCGTTCCTCGGGTTCCTCACTTCCTACGCTTCCTCGCTTCATAGTGACCTCACAGGGTCAAGAAACATTGCAATCAAGTATAGTAGTTTTTTTCCGAATACGAAATACCAATTCATCAATTAATGAATTGCCGAATCGAATACGAAAGGTGATGACTTTTTTCAAATCGTATTCTAATAACCGACTAGTTTTGCATTATCTGCTCATTAAAGTGACACACATATAGTATGTATTTATATTATTGCCTTTTCCGTTCGACACCAAGTAGGGTAGTGTTTCTCAAATCTCTCTTATATTACTCTTATTTTTATTATTTTTACTATTTGGTAAACTGATAAATTTCAAAAGTCAATAACACGTAATACGTAAAAATTATAAAGGCATCATACTACATATATTCAGAAAAATTCAAATTCTTCTCGCGACCCACCAAAAACTGACTGGCGACCCACAGTTTCAGAAACTCTGCCCTAAACCAACCAACCAACCTTTGATGAATGAATGGCTTTATATTGCAGGCGTTCAGACCGAGATGACGATGAACACGCTTCGTCTGGGCATCTCTATTTTAAAGGGGGGGAACGTGGAGATCCAGAAGAGCATGCTCAAGCACCTCAAGGACAAGAAGGACGTTGGATTCTTCACTTCAATCGCCGGACTCATGAACTCTTGCAGGTACATAAGCATCTCGTTTGCATTTAGTATTAAGAAAACAAAATGCATCAAGCAAAATAATCGTGTCTAGTACATTAACATTTAACTTATATAAATGTTTATTATGTCATTATATCTCTCTCGTATACAGGCTTTCTAATTTCTACAGGCTCAAGTTAAGTTGCAACTGTGTACTATAGTGTTTTACGTGTTTCAACGTGAGCTACATTTCCGTGTTACCACTTCAATTGTTGTCTTGTTCTCTTTAGTGTGCTGGACTTGGACGCGTTCGAGCGCACCCAGAAGGCTGAAGGGCTGGGGGTGGGGTCTGAGGGGACGGCAGGAGAGAAGAACATGCACGACAAGGACTTCACCTGCGCCCTCTTCCGATTCTTGCAACTGCTCTGCGAGGGACACAACCTGGGTGAGCATTTCTACTCTTCTTTTTATTCTACTCTCTTTTTTAGATAGATTCTGTCGTAATCACAAGAACTAGTACAGTCGAACCTGTTTTTGTGCGACCGATAACATTTCAACCGATAACCGATAACATTTTTAACTGTGCGCCAGCTTTTTGTTTATCGATTATTAATTTTTATTTTTAAGAACAAAAACTTTTACGAACTCAAACCAGTAAACTATGTAACAAGAAGAACAAAAGGTAATTACTTAACTCCTAAATCTTATAAGAAAATATTACATAAATCGCATGTATTTTTAGGTCCATATTTATTCAATAAATTAAATGAAACTACCAAACTCACAAATAATTACGCAGATTTTAAAACAGATATTATCAAATTCATAAAAGCACAAGACATTGAAAACATTTTAACAATACCTAAATAAATCCAATAGCGTTGCCAATAATCATAAGAATGCGAATTTTTGATATCATGAACGAGCTATAGCTCTTATGATATCACACATTTAAAAAATATTTTTCTTTTAATTATTTATTATTTGGAATTTAATTGTTTTCATTGTTCTGTTTTTTTTTCTTTCTCTGTGTTTGTGTTGTCCTATAAAATTGTAATGTAAAACTGTAATTGTAATTTATAATAAATTGATTGATTGATTGAATAGGGACCGCACAAAAAATCTCATAAAAAAATTCGCACCAAACTTTGGGAGTAGGAGTAGCACAAATAGTTATAGCAGCACATTTAAAAAATCCTCCTTATGCAGTGAAAATGGACCGCATAAAAAAAAATCTCACGTAGGACCGTAGCGAAAATCCCTCAGCATAGCTGGATTGAAAAACTCTGTATGTTTAGATCGTAATGCAAACCACACCCTACAGCTAAATTGAGAAACCGTTTCTATACCTACCGTAGACTTTTTTTTTTCAGTTACTATGTAGTCGGCGACAACTGTTGTTTCATGAGACCCATGTATGTCTCGGTAGCCAGATATACAAGATTTTTGTTCTGATTTAAAATTTTCATACACCGCACAAAAAAAAAATCGAAGGGAAAAATCGCACAAAAACAGGTTTGAGTGTACTTAAATAGCCCAAACTTTTAGTGCCCAATGAGAAGTCTCAATATCAGATCTCTTATAAATTGAAACCATCTCATCGGCTCTTAAGACTGGGAATAGAGCTAAATAACAACTAGTCTTTTCATAGACCTTGGAATGTAATAGACATAGCATGCATGTGCTGTCAGAAAGAAGTCATTTTGATTAAAAAGCTATTTATTTCTGTACAGCAACACATATATATACATAACGATATAGTTAAAATCACAGTTACACAAAACATTACATTTAAACAAAGATACAGACTAACACATTAATAGTACAGACACAATACCCGACACCCTCTCTTCCAGCTAAAACTTACACATTTCATCTTGAGATTCCGTAGCGTTCCGGCTCTCGCACAACTCTCCCACATCTCGTTCTGTACGGCTGAACCGATCCCCGAGCACCAGCAACATTAGAAATAGGGGGGAGAGGAACAGGGGACAGAGAGCCATTAGTGGGATCCGTATCAGCATGATTGAATTTATACTGATCGTAATCCAACTTCTGAGAAAACTCAGATTGGCAGGGATGTTGCACAACTTTGAGCATTTTGTAGCAGGTTTTGTAGCAGCTAAATTTAAAATTTGTAGCGGTTTGTAGCAGCTAAATTCAAAAGTTTTAGCAGTTTGTAGCAGCTAAATTAAAAATTTGAAGCAGTTTGTAGCAGCTTAATTAAAAATTTGTAGCAGAATAACCCATTTTTGTAGCAGCCGATTTTAAATTTTGTAGTTATCTTAATTTTAAAGCAGGAACAGGGCGAATCAATTTTTTGCAACAACCAAAATTAAAATCCATAGCAGGGTTAATAGTTCTTGTTACTAAAATATATTGATAATTTATCCCAACTATTATTCTTAAAACAATGCATGATTAAGTAAACTACTAAAAATTTATAAGACAAATTACGCAAAAAACAAGTGTTTGAACAGCTAGAGATCTGTCTTAGCAAAATTCAGAGGCGGATCCAGGATTTGGTTTTGGGGGGGCTAAGAATTTTCATAATCTAATTGAATCTTCTTGCCAATGGTAATACGGAAAAGGTAGTAAATTATCCTACTCAAACCACTAAAAGGGGGGTCTGGGGGTCCTCCCCCAGAAAATTTTTGGAAATTTAAGTCAAAAACCCCACTTTTTCAACTCGTTTTGGTACGCCTCATCCGAATTTCGGATATAACTTTTTTTGCATTTTGACAAACTTAGTAAAATATTAGACGTTTTGGGGGGCTTCAGCCCGAAAGCCCCCCCCGTAGATCCGCCACTGGCAAAATTGCAACCCTTTAAAGGTACCTTAGAAAATTTACCATTTAAAAATAGGAGCATTTATAAATTTAAAAAAGAGAAAAAGTACATTCACAAAACAGATTCAAAAACCTCTGATAAGCCATTTTATCATAAATTAAAAGTTAAATGGTAATTCTGAACAAACTTTTAATTAATTTTTAATGCTTTTAAAATAATGTTATTGTTAATGATAATAGTTTTCAATACAAATTTTAATTTTAATAACAACACACTATGCTTATTATATTCCAGAATCAGGTTTTAAAACCACTTTAACCCGGGAAAGACTGAATTAATTTTTTTTCTCAAATTAAATTTTCCTCTTTACTGTATGCTAATGACATGTCTTGAAGTAGACTAAAACCATTTTTTCAAAAAAAATTTTATTAATTTAGTCAGAATAGGGTGGTACCATATGGTACCGCTAGGCTCTTACACTACCATTTTGTGCACCATACATATTCTTATAAATTTGAGACTTCAAAGTCAAAATAATAAATTTATCACACTTTTATCACTTTATTTACCATTTTTAACTGAAACAACAATTAAAATTACAATTTAGGCAATAATGATTGATAAATTAATTATTGAATAGTTGATATTACCCTCATTATAACAATTAGTAGTTATATTTTGCTCTTAAAATCCTATTATCAAATTTATTTCTAGAAATAAATTTTGTACACACTAGTCCAAAGGTGATAAACAAACTTTTTATACCGCGAGGTAAGCTGATATGATACGGAATTGATAGTTTTTCCAATTTTCGCCTCATAATGAGTGTTAAAATTAGGAATTTTGTTAAGTTTTAGGCTTTAAAAATTTCAAAAACCATATTTTATATTTTGCGTCTATAGTTTAGTTGAAGGCTATGAACATTATATTGATGATTTGCATGAAATAATACCCTTGTATAGATGGATATTCCAATCAATCACTTATAATATGAAATTTTTCTTATTAAATTTAGAATTATTGGCCTTAAAAATTAAAATTTCGGGAAATACACTATAAATTCAACAAGTTATTAGCATAAAACTTATTCTATAGGTTTTACCTTAAAATTTAATTGATTTCACAGCATATAAAACGTTTGAAATAAAAAATACACTACTTCGAAATATTAGTACTATTTGGTAGCGTAAAAGCCTAGCGGTACCATACGGTACCGCAAGATTTCTATACCAAAATTTTCTACCTTAAAATTATTCAATCTTTTCCAAATTTGGGCTGTTATTGCATAATACAATTATAAATAATAATTCACCATTATTTAATCCATTCACTAATTTTAGGTATGAATAAATTGCACTTACATTTTCAGACGGGCCATTTTTTCGCCAGTCTTAAAAACACGTTTTTCATTAAGCCATTAAGCAAGAATTTATTTAAATAATTAGTTATTAAATTGCTGTTTACTAAAGTTTGGTCCATGTAGTAGTGACATCTACCGTCAGAATGAAAAAATAAAAGTATTTAGGTAGAAAAAAGCCGTTTTTTCGTAGTGATGTTTGCCGGTACCATACGGTCCCGCTAGTCCTTCCCGGGTTAAAAGTCAAAATGTAACAAAATGAAATAAAAATTAAGGAAATTAGTTAACAGAATAATTATTTAAGTAATATTAAATTGCAAAAACGATATTGTCAAAAAATTTTAGTTAAGTAGAGCAAAAAAGTAAGAAATTAGTATTTTTGAAGGTATTTTTTGAATCTTAAATCAGATATAAAACACTATAATAATCTAAGTTGCTATAAAGCGACCTTTCAATAAAAATTTACAACTTAGAAAATCCTCTTAAGTTGAAAATACTGACTTAAATGGAGAAAAAATAATCTTATTAGACTTCTCAGGCTGCTCTGACCAAAGTAAAGTTGTTTTTTCTGCACCGCCGTTGACGTCCGTAGGAAAAGCAGTCGCGGAAAAACGGAACTGTCGCGAAAAATCGCTATTTTCCCGATTTTCGGAACACCAGACTTGTGGCCTTCTTACAACGGTAAAATTGTTTTTTCTATATCACAATAATGACGCAAGAAGAAGCCAACTTGAATCGGCACCCGCGGCCGTCCACGAAAGTCGAGGGAAAAACGGAACACTCCCAGGGTTGCCAACCTGAGACAACGCATATCCGTAATCGCCCCTACCGACAAAAAAAATCTGGCGTGACGCGTGGCTTGCCGACCGACCCCAGGCCTTCTTAGAAAAGTGACTTTTCAAGAAAAGTGACCCAATCTTTCGAAAAATATTAGGAAAGTCCTAAAAACGCAAATATTTGAGAACAGGAGGCCTTTTTTTCTCCCATGAATCGATCATCCATGCAGATAAGAATATTCTGAATGATTCCCCCTTCATATTGCCCATCTCATCAGTTACTAGCGACAAGCGTTATCGTTTTTATTCGCAATTCTAAGTAAAAAAATATGTATTGAAAGGTTTGAAGCTAAAAACTGAGAAGAAAAATTTAACACATTGTCTTTAAAATATAATTAGCGTAGTATCCGTAGTTTTTCCAGCTTTATCCGTAATTGCGGAATTCGGGGCCGAATTGCGGAATGATTCCGCAAAATCCGGAATGGTTGGCATCCCTGCACTCCGCAAAAAAAACCCGAAATTTTTTTTTATTTTTCCCGACTTCCGGAACACCGGACTAGTGGGTTTCGGACCACGGTAAATTTTTTTTCTACATCGTCATAACGACGTAAGAAGAAGCCAACTTGAATCGGCACCCGCGGCCATCCACGAAAGTCGTGGGGAAGAATGAAACACTTCGCAAAAAAACGAAACTTTTGCGAAAAATCGCGATTTTTCGACTTTTCAACTAACTTAACACAGCAAATTGAGCTGACGTCATCAGTTCTGGTTTTAAATTCAAGTGGTAGAAATGTGGAAAAGATTCCATAGACGATTTGAGTTTTTTCCTAAGGATGAAGGAAGGTATTCTTCGCGTGAGCGGAGAGTTTGATAATTCGATTTCAAGAAAATCGTAAATTGGCGCAGTTTTGGCGCAATTTTGCTCAAAATACGGTTTTTGTAGCAGTTTAGCACATGAATTAGGATTTGGCGCAGTTTGGCGCAATTGGCGCAGCCGCAACATCCCTGGATTGGGAAGGAATCAGATGTTTTCTATTCCTTACTAAAATCCTACCTGCCTCATTTTGTACCTTAAACGATCGAGGATTGCTTCCACGATCCACAATACGTCCTTTCTCCCAAGTCCCCCTTCCAAAGTCCCTGACTCTAACAGTATCGCCCACCCTTAAAGTCCTTAAACCCCTAGCCGACTTATCGTAGTGATATTTCTGGACCCCCTGGCGTTCCACCAACCTATTCTTTACATCAACAAAAATCTGCGGATTTAACAGATTCCTAGAAATTGGTAATTTAGTTTTTAATCTGCGGTTGAACATTAGTTGACCCGGAGACAAATCCAGCCCAGCGATAGGAGTATTTCTGTATTCCATCAAACTAACTCTGTAATCCTTACCCTCTTCTGAGGCTTTTCGAAATATCAGCTTTACAATGCCCACACATCTTTCTGCCAGTCCGTTACTCTGAGGGAATCTAGGGGATACAAAGACACAACTAAAATTCCACTCAGAAGCAAATTCACGAAATACTAAGCTGTTAAAGGGTATATTGTCCGATACCAACTCATCCACCACTCCAAATCTAGAGAATACATCCTTCAATTTACAAACAATTTCATTAGCCGATTTCGAGCTAATGTGATATACCTCAATCCATTTTGAATAGTAATCCATCAGACACAGATACGATTTGCCACCAAAATCCATGATGTCAGCAGCAACCCTTTGGAATGGTCTGTCAGGCACTGGGTGAGGCATCAAAGGCTGCTTACAATTGGAACTTCGAAATTTTTCGCAAATTTCACATCGCGACACAACATTTTCAATGTCGCTAGACATTCCGGGCCAGTACAAGATTTCACGGGCTCTCTGCTTACATTTAATAATTCCGAAATGTGCCTCGTGTATAAGTTCCAGCATAGGCTTTCTCAAGTTTTTAGGCACAACAATTTTGTCATCATAGAAAAGCAGTCCCTCGTTCATATATAAATTATCTTTAATTTTATAAAACGGACGCGCACCCGAGGGAATTTTATTCATAGCCGGGAACCCCTCACGCAGATACCGACAGACCAAACTCAAATCGACATCTTTTTCAGTTTCTTTTACAAATTCAAATTTTCTTTTTTCACTCATCGGTACGTACTTTACAACATTATCCTCTTCAGACCCGAGGTATAAAAAAATTATTTCAACTCAAATTTTTTTTCTTGAAATAGTATTAAAATGCTTCACAAAGATCATAAAAATCTTCAATTCAAGAAAATGTTTTTCAGGGGGCTTAAAATTTAAGGTCCACCCTGGTGGACCTTGGTTCTTAACGTAGTAAAACATGTCACCATTCCTATGGTATAAAATTGTTACTTTCTTTAATTATAATTTAAATATATGAATTATTTATAATGTTTTTGTCGTAGTAGGTTATTTTGAAGGTTGTAACTTAATTTCCTTTATAAAATAAATAATTTTTTTGAAAATTTAATTTTTTAAAAATTCAAAAATTCATTTTTAGGGGCATAGAAAACTTTCTGTGTATGTTTTTAACATTTTTACGCAATAATCAAAGTTAATTTACATTTATACTGTAGAAAATAGTGTTCATTTTGGGTTTTACAGAATTTTTTTAAAAAAATTTTGAAAAATTAAAAAAATTTTGAAATTTTTTTTTTTTAAATTTGCTATTTCTATAAGAAATTCAAAATTTTAATTGAAAAAAATAATAATTATCATTGAAATTATAAAATAAGTTTTTTAAATTCTCAAAATAGTTTATTTACCCGTTTTTTATTAATTTTTACTCCTACACATTTACCATCGTTAAGAACCGAGTTCCACCCTGGTGGACCTCTCTCTATCTTGCTCTCCAAAACTCAAAATTTATTAGATTTATTTACAGACTGTTTTATTCTGCTTGAAAGGATACTAAGTAATAAAACTAGTCAAATTAAGTCTCATAAATAAATTAATTTAGGTTTAAATTAGTTAATATTCCCAAGTTTTAGTTAGGACGCCATTTTTTCAAAAATCCTCTTTTTAAATATGTGCTGTGTGCAAAATTTTGTTTTAAAGCGCCATCTCTCGATTGAAATAGGAAGTAAAAACATCAAATAATACATATTATAGCTTTTAGCTGATATTTTTCAATAAAAAGTTTGTTTTTGAGGGGGTAAGCGAAGGTCCACCACGGTGGAACTGGGGCGTGAAGAGGTTATGCACCACGTTCAACATTTCCAAATCATCATTAATTTCTGTGGAAACATTAAACGATCGGGACAAGGTATCAGCAATAAACATCTGACTCCCAGGAACATAGATTATTTCTAAATTATACTTCAATAATTTCAACACCATCTTTTGCAGTCGACTAGAAATTTTACTCATTGGCTTATTAATAATAGATACCAAAGGACGGTGGTCACTTTGCACAGTTACTTTCCTGCCATAAATATAATTATGAAATTTCTCACAAGAAAAAACGATTGCCAAAAGTTCTTTCTCGATTTGGGCGTAATTTTTCTCAGCACTAGTCAGGCTTCTAGAAACAAATGATACTGGCTGATTATCCTGCATCAGGCAGGAACCCAACCCATCTTTTGAACTATCACATTGTATTATGATATCGCGAGATCCGCTGAAAACACGTAATACTGGTGGGTTTACTAATGCAGACTTAATTGCATTGAAAGCATCTGACTGTTCAGATCCCCACGAGAACTCTGACTTATCTTTGACCAACTCCCTCAATGGAGCTGTCAATTTAGATGCATTAGGCAAAAATTTAGACAGAAAGTTTATCATGCCCAACAAACGTCTAACCTCTGATTTAGTAGTCGGGGTTGGCATGTCTGCGATACCCCTCAGATGACCCGGATTAGCCTTTATTCCCGAATCAGAAATTATATGCCCCATAAACTTCACCTCTCGTTTTTTACACTGGAACTTTTCCGGATTAAACTTTATATTACAACTGCGAGCCCTATCCAAAACTTTCTTGAGAGCATCATCATGATCAGCCTCGTCAGATCCCGTGATGATAAGATCATCAAAATACACATATACACCCCGGATGTCACCAAAAATTCTTTCATTGCGTTTTTGGAACACCTCAGGGGCAGATGCGATCCCAAAAGGCATTCGTTTAAACCTATACCGGCCAAAAGGTGTGTTGAAAGTGCAAATTTCAGAACTCGTATCATCTAAACAAATCTGCCAAAATCCGTCCTTAAGATCAACCACACTAAAAAAACTCTTTCCCTCAAGTTCACTAATTATATCATCTGTAGAGGGAATCAGATGATGCTCTCGCTTTATTACTTTATTTAGATCTCTAGGATCCAAGCACAACCTTAAAGAGCCGTTCGGCTTTTCAACAATGACCAAACTCTGAACCCAATCAGTTGGGCGACCCACTTTTTCGATAACCCCACGTTCTTCCAAATCCCTTTTGTTTCCCCCTGTTTCCCTTAATTTTCCTCGAATCACCTGGGGCACTCTCCTTGGAGGGTGGATCACACCAACCGAATTAGGTTTAAGCTCAATATGATAAGGACTATCCGGAAACTTTCCCAAACCAGTGAAAACATCTCGATACGATGCGAGAATCCCTGACCTAAAGTCTCCCGTTACTTCACAAACCCTCTGAATCAAGTTAAGTCTCTGACAAGCATCCAAACCAAGGATGGGTTTTGAATTTGTGTTTACAATAAAAAAATCTAGGTTTAAATCAAAAGATCCCTCAGAGGAACACTTAAGGGTAGCTATACCCAATGGTTTTATTTTAAAGTTACCGTATGTCACTAATACGACATTTGTACTTTTCATCTCAATTTTAGATATCAAATCCGAGATGGTATTCATGGGAAGAATATTAGCATTTGCTCCCGTATCTAATTTGAAAGATACTTGAAAACCCGCTTTATCCACATAAACAGTTATTATTTTAGACCATTCGCTAGAACTCACCATAGAATCCAGTGCGTCGATATACAAGGGTACTTCATCGGAGGCCTGGACATCAGCAATCCCGCCCGAAGCCGTAATCTCCCTGACATCAAGAGCTCGCGCCCCTATGTGTCGCTCCGCTGGGCATACTGAAGAAAAATGTCCCACGCCATTACAGCGGAAGCAAGATTTTCCATGGGCAGGGCATCCTCCTCGCTGAGGACGCCGTCCACAAGATCTGCAGCGGTTAGAGTTTGATAGCCTATCATTGTGTCGAATTCGAGACACGCTGTTCACACTGGTACCCGTCAATCTTGACATGTCCATGATCTGTCGCCTGCTAATCTCGGCAGTTCTGATAAAGTCTGTTGCTCTAGACAGAGACAAATCCGGCTCTCGAAGCAAACGTTCTTGCATGGTAGAATCACGAATCCCAAGCACAACTCTGTCTCTGATTAAACTTTCCCTTTGATCACTAAATTCGCAGGTTGAAGCCAGGTTTTTCAATTCGGTGACAAAACTATCGATCGATTGTCCCTCCTTTTGTGAGCAGCGAAAGAAATTGTATCTCTCATACACTACATTCTTCCTAGGAGAGCAGTGTTCTGAAAATTTCTCTAGAACGTCTTCCAATCGAATCTCCACAGGCGTGGTTCCAGCAGCCGTCGTCGTCGTCGTCGATGTTTTGGAGCACTCAGTTTTCGGAGCCGATTCAGTTTTCAATCCACCAAACCCGAAAGAGTTGTAAATAGACACGCCCTCTTCCCCAATGCAGCTAAGGAATATCGCCACCTTTGTAGCCTCGGGCTTGCCATCCTTCTCCGCAGCCAACATATAATTTGAGAAACTCTGCTTCCAGCGAGCCCAGGCATCGGAAAGGTTTGGACTAGAGAAGTCGAGAACAGCCGGTGGCCGAAAAAACTCCATTTTACGATCGGGGTTCGAGTCCACGTTTTTTTTTTTTTAAAAAATTAATTTAAAACATCAATAAAATTTTTAAAAGCCAGGGCATTAACCCCACTTGACACCATGTCAGAAAGAAGTCATTTTGATTAAAAAGCTATTTATTTCTGTACAGCAACACATATATATACATAACGATATAGTTAAAATCACAGTTACACAAAACATTACATTTAAACAAAGATACAGACTAACACATTAATAGTACAGACACAATACCCGACATGTGCATCCCAAAGCCGTTTTGTTTGTGACCATCCTCTCAACTCGAAAAGCACGTGTATCCCAACACCAGCTATACTCTATTCATTTAGAATTGGCACTTGAGAAATAGTGCTTTTCCCCACGCTAGAAGCGTAACCATAGCTACGCTCTTCGAGCAGCCAATAGTAAGCCTTCTTCGTCACTTTGACAAGGATAGTTGTTATGTTTACCGATCTGTGGTGGGGGAAGGAAATATTTTCAAGCGCCAGTTCAAAATGAACAGAGTATAACTGCTCTCGTTTTCAGTCGCGTGTTTTATTGCTGATCACCGGACCATCGCCTAAGAATTAAGCCCCGAGACCTAAAGTTGGCCGTAACCTGATTTTATAGCTGCAAGGAAGTGATTTTTAGATTTTTTTGAAGACCGAAATCATCAATCTTTAAACTCCTCGATCACGTCTTGTTGAAAATTGAAAAAACCTTTCTATCCATCGATCGAGTAGAAGATTGCAAAATAGGGGTCAATCTCAAAATCTTGTATTTGAAATTTCGTCTAAGGTTAAGCGCACTCTAGAGACTTTTGTCACGGCGACTGAGACAAAATTATCACCCTGGCTATTGCAAGAAGCTAGAGCGCGCGCATTAGGCGACGAGACTATTGGCCGATTGCCAAGAATCTCGCCATAGAAATGCATTGCTCTTGAGTGACCTAGTGTTATAGTCGCCGTGACAAAAGTCTCTAGTGCGCGCTTAGCCTAAGAAAAATCCTGATGTTTATAAAATCTTACCACTACTTACTAACACGTTTTCGAAAATCTCCGTTTTGGAGCAAAATTCTTATTCGATCGTCGGATGTGAAAGCAAAATATGCGACTGAAAATAACACAAGCGATCAGCTAATGTTGGGATACCCCTGCTGTTCGGGGTGCGATGATGATTCCAAACAAAACGTCTATGCTTTGAGGATGCTTGTCTATTGAATTCCTTGTATATTCTGTCGTCCTAAGCGATTGTGTACACAAACGCAATTTCTCAGATTTACTTTGAGAAAAATCTCGCCAAAAGAGTATTTGGCGGATTTTTAATTCTATGCGGTAGACCCTCCTTTTAAGATCAAATATTAGCTAAGCCCCAAAAAAAACCTCTGTTATCAGTTGCAGCGTTGGGTTGCGTTAGGGTCCGGAATGCGTATATATTTATGGCAAGCAGGGTTCAATTACAAATTATTAGCATTTCAGCTGCAAACTCGAGCGAGTCGCATATTCCAGATGTAATAATAACATTGATATTATAGTATTATATGTTCTTAAAACAATATGTTTAAAAATATTCCGTTTTATTTTAAATATTATTTTCACTTTAAATTGATTTCAATCTTACAAAAATATCCGTTTGATTTCAATTCTGATATTTAAGGAGTTTTTTTCATGATCTTGCCAACCATATTCTAGTGGCTTGGAAGTAGCGAGATACATTCTCGCCAATTTAAAAACGCGCCAAGGGAGAAAGAAAATGAAGTTTTAAGAAAACTAGTTTACGTACATTTCGCTTAGGACGGCAGTATTTTCAAAGCTAACGCTTTGAGGATGCACATGTCTATTACATTCCAAAATCTACGGTTTTGTGATGGAAAGCCGCGCTTTTGCCTTGATGGACATTTTCTGATGTGAATCGTTTCGCAGACTTCCAGAACTACCTCCGTACGCAGGCCGGTAACACTACCACTGTGAACGTGGTGATCAGCACCGTCGACTACCTGTTGCGTCTTCAGGAGTCCATCATGGACTTCTACTGGTACTACTCCAGCAAGGACATCATCGACCAGCCGGTGAGTTTAAATTCCTATGTCTCAGGGGGCCCATTTAATCTTCAATCAATCAATCAACTAAAAAAAAATTTTTCTATCTATTTTTCAAAGGTTAAAGTGTAAACATTTTTCCACCGATTTTAAGTTATCTCAAATTTTCACAGGTCATGGCAATTTCAATAGCTATTTATTTAGGTTTAATTTAGAACGTAGTAATCTTTGTTCCTGTGGTCAGGATATTGAAACAGTAGAACATATTATATTTTATTGCAGTTTATATTCTGAACAAAGAGAGAGATTGAAGAAAGAGTTGATATAAGGTACCTGTACCTAATATGGACACCCTAAGGAAAATTCATTTTTTTCACCCCCTTGTACACCTCATAGAACTCCAAAAATGTATGACCACTATCCCTGGACTGTTGACTATCATTATTAAAATTAGCGACCTTCTAATTATTCTGGTTTAATTTCAATGATAATAAACAAAAAATGTTTGCAAGTGTTCAAGTGTTCATATTAAATTTCTGAATCTGAAGATTCACTTGCTGTACTTCCAATGTGGACATAAGGTGTCCATTATGGGAACAGGTCTTAGTTTTACTTAATCTTGTAATAAATAAAGAAAGAAAACATTTTTAAGCAATATACGCAATAGCAAACGAAAATATGTTTTATCCGCTTTCTGAAACACTCCACTTTTAAATATTTAAAGTAATTTTACCATATGTAATAAGAATTTAAACTTAACCTGTAATTACGATCAGCACACCATGAAAACACAAATTTCCTTCAAAATGGCGAACAGCGCGCTTTTTTGCACTTTCCAGACTAAATTATCTTTTAAACTGCTTTCCTTCAAGAACATGTAGCGCCAACTCTCGATCAAGTTTCTTACTTTTTAAGATATTAAGGGTGTCCATATTGAGAACCCTGTCCATATTGGGTACAAGTACCTTATTTGGGGTATTCTTGGCCACCTGCTTTGTCATTGCTTGTAAAGTGTTCCGAAAACGCTCTGCGGAATTTTGTTTATTGTTTAGGCTTTTAAATTTGCTCTGTTCTTTTAAAATTGTATTTTGTACTTGGCTACTTACATCTGTAAGCCTCATGTTATACCATGTGGAGCATGAGGAGTTGTAGAATTTAATTAATTAAGAAAAACACAATCTCAATTCAAAACTTTTCTTTTCATCAAAACAGGGCAAGGACAACTTCTGCAAAGCGATCACTGTTGCCAAACAAGTCTTCAACACCCTCACTGAAGTTATTCAGGTGAGAATTCACTTATATATTCCTGAAGTGACAATATCTTCTGAAAAAAAAGTTTGCATTCCAGGTAACGGGGCTTGCTTGCAAAAGAAGCACGTGATCCTAATAACTGTAACAATGCTAGTATTAGCCTTGAGGATGTAAATGCCTTCGCAAAGTATGACTAAGAAAAAAGTCATCAAAAAGGACTCCCAGATTTGTGCAATAAATGCTCTACCCGAGTGTTTAAAAAGACCATCGTAAGAGTAAGACACTTCCGGGAAATGAAAATTAACTGATGGGATGGTACTTTATCATCCTTGCAATTATGAGGAAGTTGCATGATTTTTAAAATTTCTTTAATCGATTCTTCATGCAAAAATTAGCAACTAACCAAAATTTGAGGCCAATCGAGCAATTTTTTGATTGCAAAAAAAATTAACAAAAATCCCCTTTTTCCGTACGGTGTTTTCACTTAGCGTTTTCAGTCACGTGTTTTTTTCTGGACTTTTTTCTTGATCAAAATATTTAATTAATTGAACATTTTTTATGAAAAATTGACTAGATATTTCCTTTTACCATACAAAACACCACACGGAACACTTGAATGTTTATGAAAATATAACACTTGCAACTTCCTTATTGTGAGGCCGGACCACATCTTTAATGGGCAATACCACCTTTTATTTTTTATTTTTTTATTCGATAAAGGTACCCTAGAGCGGAATATACGTGCAAAATTTTTTATTTATTTTTATGTTATTTCAAAGTTCGACTTTAAAAAAGGGCGTTAAATCGTCCTATTTCCCAATGTGACGTACTTTTACCCTATTCATTGATTTTAAACAATGCTTTTAATAAGGAAGTTGCATGTGTCAGATTTTCAAAAACAAACAAGTGTTCCGTACAGTTTTTGTATGGTAAAATGAAATATCTAGTCAGTTTTTCAAAAAAATGTACAAGTAATTAAATATTTTAATTCAAAAGTCGAGAAAAAAACTCGTGACTGAAAACGTTTATTGTTTAAACTATAAGATGACGTCAACAATGATACCATCAACTCCATTGCTTTACAACAATGTTTAATATAAGATGACTTCAACAATGATACCATCAACTCCATTGCTTTACAACAATGTTTAATATAAGATGACGTCACATCCAAACTCTTGGCGTTTTCGCGCGCTTTTAAAAAGGGGATTTTTGTTAATTTTTTTGGCAATCAAAAAATTTCTCGATCGGCCTCAAATTTTGGGTAGTTGCATATTTTTACAAGAGGAATCGATTAAAAAAATAAAAAAAATCATGCAACTTCCTCATTGTTTAAACAAATCAAAGTCATTGTTGGGTTTCTCGTTAAAGTCTGTATGAATCAGTTGTGACGTACTTTTACCCTAAACAAAGACAAAGGGCTTGGCGATTTTAATTTTGAATATTTAATTAACTAAATTTTTTTGAAACTTTTCATGTGGATTTTAGGATGTAGATCTATTTCCTTTACTGGAAAAATGCATTTTTTTCTGTTTTCAAAAAATGATGGTATTGCCCATTGTTTCTTCCAACGGTTGGCAGATGGCGCTGCAACGGAGATTTCGGTTGCTCCGCAAAAGCGCGTTTTTCGCAGGAGGCGGTTCTTTCAGAGTTTTCAGAATATTAGTTTATTACCAAATGGTACCTTTTTTTTTTGGGGGGGGTTCCCTGAAAAAAAAATCTATGGGAGTTTTTTCCATTCACTCTGAAAATATCATTGAGATTTCATTTCTGCTATTTGTAGCCACTTATCTCTAGAGTCTAGACTTACCATATTTTCTTGGGTCCAACCCAGGACACTTTTGAAATTTCTTAATAAGTACCACATCAAATCATCAAAGATTAAAAAATAAGGAAAAAAGCATTCAAACTATTAAACATTGAACAGAAATATCAAATTTTATTTCTTTATTCGACATTATTTTTTCAAAAATTGTTTGATTGACTTAATTTTACTATAAAATTCACTGAAAGTAAGTTCTCCAAATTATTACAGATGTTAGATAATGTAAAACAACGCAATTTTTAATAGTTTTGTCACGATTTTTCATAAAAATGTCTGGCAAATCTTAAAAGTATGAAAACCCCGGACATATTGCGACCCCGGAGAGAGCACTAAAAACCCTGGACTGTCCGTGGTAAACCCGGACGTATGGTAAGCCTACTTATCTCTCATGGACATCACTATATATTTTGCATATTGTTTTGCATTGCAGGGTCCTTGCTCTCTGAACCAACAGGCTCTGGCACACAGTCGTCTGTGGGACGCTGTCGGGGGTTTTCTGTTCCTCTTCTCCCACCTACAGGACAAGCTGTCAAAGAACGCCTCTCAGCTGGACCTGCTCAAGGAGCTGCTGGAACTGCAGAAGGAGATGGTCATCATGATGCTCAGTATGCTGGAAGGTAAGCAATAAAAAGAGAAGCCTTTTCCCTCCCCAGGCTCTTGCGGGGATTCTTAGGGGGATACTACTCTTGGAAAGGGAGGAAAGAGCACTAGGGTGTATCGATCCGATAGTGCGGAAAAGTTGTCTAAGGTGGCAGAGAGTACCTGTGATTTTTTTCAGTTTCAATTTTCGGATAATAAGAACAATTGGGTTTTTTTATAATTATTTTTTTATCTTTTATTTTTACTTAATTGTCTGCCAATTTGTAACTGAGAGTTGGAATGAAAAGTACTGAGAACTTAAATGTAGGGGAGAATGAGCCGTTACAACACTATTTGAAAAACAACTATGAAAAAGTATTTTTTAAAGGACGGCACCATACTTCTTAGGGCAATTCAGTGGAGTATAAATCCAGTACCCCCCCAAAAGAATTTTGTGAGGTTTTTCCTCCAAACAGATTTAGGTGTTGACGTTTTGTGCTTTCAGGTAACGTGATGAACGGCACCATCGGAAAGCAGATGGTAGACACTCTGGTGGAATCAGCCAGCAACGTCGAGGTGAGTTGTTTGTCTGCTGATCGTCTTTTACTTGTTTCTCTTCTTCCTCTCATCCGAACGACAGTGGTTCTCGAATGGCAACGACTCTATAAAAGTAACAAACTTAACTGTTCTTATATTAAGGTTTTCGCAATCCGTAACACTACATCAAAAGTTAACCCATTTAGGCTAAGCGCGCACTAGAGACTCTTTTGTCACGGCGACAGAGACAAAATTATCACCCTGGCTATTGCAAGACGCTAGAGTGAGGTGACGAGACACTTGGCCGATTGCCAAGATCTCGCCATAGAAATACATTGCTTTTGAATGACCTAGTGTTTATAGTCGCCGCGACAGAAGTCTCTAGTGCGCTTAGGCTTAAGATGAGATTAAGATAAGTTTTAAGTGCAATTCGGCTATGAAGTCAACTTGCTTAACTGAAATCCAGTTACATTTGCTGTATCACCTACAATTTTTATTAAAGGTTTTTGGTCACAATCGGAATGATTATACCCATGCTTTGCCTTTGGCCCAGCATTTGTAGCCAACTTAACTAAGCAGCCTATCTGAATATGTGACCACTCCAGCTCTCAAGCGTCGTCGCCTCCAGCCATGGACCCAGAGGCGTATATAAGGGGGGTGGGCGAAGGAGCCCTGCCCCCCCCCCCCCCGAAATTCTGACTTGGTGTACCAAAACAAAATAAAACCCTGTTTTTAGGGTCAAATTTTGAAAAAATTTCTTGCGGAGGACCCCCTTTAGAGTGCTTGGAATTTTATTATTCAAAACATTTTTACAATAAGTTCAAAATCCTACCTGAGAATGTATGTCTGAAATTCGGAAAGTGTATCAAACCCAAGTTGAAATCCTGTTTTTAGGATCTAATCTCCAAAATTTTTCTGGGGGATGACCCCCATATATCCCCTTCTGTACTTAAAACTATATTACTTATAACTTTTTCATTAAATTCATCAAATTTTACCTGAAAATTTTTATCCAAAATTCTAACTAGGGGTACCAAAAGTAGTTAAAACCGGTTCTGGAGTTCTCACATATTCTCCTCTAACCCAGAGGTAGTGGTGAAATACTCCCTTTTCAATCCTATCTGAACTTAGTTAAACGAACAAGCCTCATCAGAGTCTGTTGCTTCGAGAACCACTTTTCTTGAGTTGTGTTATTGGATGAAATGCACTTTGCAAGGAGGATGATCATAAAATATGTAACTTGTTACTCAAGTAAACTGAATTTTTTTTTCTTGAAGCATTTTTATTGAGGATTTGCATTTCTGACCCCTTTCTCTATGTGACTATAAGTAGTCTACTACATCCTATAGAAGTTCCGAAATATTTATCTGAATGTATTTACATTTAAGAAGATTGAGGTCGGCAATCCTAAAGCTTTTTAAATACAGGGTGGTCCTAAATTCGTGGTACAAACTGGGTAGGGTAGGTAGAGGAGACCTAGACAAGCATATTTCGAATAGGAATGGGGGGCGCAGTTACACCGTTAAACTCCATTCTTTGACTCAAAGATTAATACTGCGCGTTTTTAAACTCCCCCCCACGGTTTAGCAAGTGGTCCAATTTCAATAATTATGGTGTTAGTACGGATACTGCTGTACTTCATGCATTAAATTTTTCATTTCATTATGTTCTTTTTTTTCGTTAAACGGGCCTTAGCAAAACGTCCTTTTGTAACGCTCTCGCACTACATTTGGTCCTAGCTCTTTAACCCTACAGTGCATACTGTTGCCATTTGGCACCACAACATTTTTCCCCATTTCCTATGTGAAATTTCATTTCCAAACGGCAATAACATGCTATAAGTACAATAGATATAATATTTCATTGTATTAGCACTTTAGACTGCCAGTAGACCACAGCAGGGGTACTATTTTGAGACATTTGTTAGTAGCTAGTGAGACGAAAGTCAAGACACAGAAAACGCCAAAATAAAAGGACCATATAAATTAAAATAAAAACATTTTTCAGCTTGAACAAAAAAATGTTCTGAAAAGATAAGTTGTTTTTTTATATTTTTAGAGCATTTGGTTTTATTTCACTTCACAATTAATTTCACAAGAGACACAAATAAATTTCACAAAGACAAAGTTTTTTGCCAATAAAAAGTAGAAAAAATTAAATTAAATTTTTTTAGTATTTTTTTACTAATTTACACCATAATAGAAGTCACATATTTGATTTTCAAGTGAATTTAAAAAATCATGCATTGTAGGGTTAACGGTGTAACTACACCCCCCCATTCCTATTCGAAATATGCCTAGGTCTCCTCTACCTACCCTACCCAGTTTGTACTACGAATTTAGGACCACCCTGTACTTATTTTGAGGGCACAAATATAAAGTCTGTGCTGTTCATTACATATTTTATGATTCATCCTCCTAAATGAAGCTCTTGTGTTCCATACCAGTGGTTCCCAACTTGTGATTGCAAAATTAAAACTTAGTCCCCAATTAAATTAGAGATTGGGGGAAAAATCCCTGAGTGTTAAAAAGGCACCCCACAAAAAGCTCCCTAATTTTAAAATTAAATATCTTTTGAAAAAAATAGATAAAAATATAAAACCAACGGTATAATTCTAGTTAAGGATTGGAATTTTTTGTGTAAAAATTTGAAAAATCTAGTTACTTTATTTGCTAACAGATGGCAGATAAAAATGTCAATAAATCGATTATCAAGAATGAATCGATTCTCAAGATCGATTCATTGGTTTAAGATTAAATTTTCTAATTGGTTAGTATTCGACGATAGTAATAAATATTCGATGATTGGTTCAAGTCCAATGGTTATGGAAATGGGTTAAGTGTTTTTTAGTTAAAGTTTTTTAGTTTTTAGAAAGTTGTGTCTTTAGGTTGATGTTTAAGGTTGTTTTTAGAGCGCTACAATCAGTTTTATAATCGCTTCGAGACAATTTTATCGTGCTGCCATATGTTAACAAATTAAGTGACTATATATTTCAAATTTTGACACAAAAAAAACTCCAAGCCTTAGGGAGCTCCTTGTTGGTAACTGATGTGTAAATGCAAAGAAGGGAAATGTCAAAATTTCGGTTTTATTTTCAATGAAATCTCCTGAAATTAAGGTGAAAATTATAGTCTGTGTTCCTGCATTAAATTTCACGATGCATGCCTTTTTTTCCTGGTTTTAAAAAGTCCTTTGATGTTGTGATATTCATATTTCGTATGGTAAACCAACCTCCTTGTCCCCTTGTAAAAAAATTCCTTTATTAGTCTATCTGAGCCAACATATAAGTCTTTGTATTGGGTTTGCAGTTGGATTTTGATGAAAATAATTGAATCGTCAGTTTGAAGAAGGGAATAAGTCCAAAAAATGACAAATTGACTTTTTGTGCTCAAAACAATCTCTAAGCTTTGCTCTACACATGGGTGAAAAGAGGGGAACAATAACTAACCCCTATAGGGAGATATCGCCCCTTGAAGTTGGGAAATCGATGTCCATTCATTGGATTTTTTAAGCTAATTTTGAATTAAAGTTAATTTTTCTTTCTCATATTCTTTGTGCTGTAAACTAAGTTAAAATAAAATTTTCTCTTAATTTCAATGTTTTTCAAACTTTTTTTTGTGTAGGGAATGTTTGACTCCATCCATATTCACTCACTCCATTGATACTGCTTTAATAACCCAGTTTCACTATAATTTTGAATTTCATTTGTCTTATTCTTTTTATTTCACCCTTTTGTGGTGTAAACTAAGGAGAAATATAATTTAAATGTGATTTTAAGGGTTTTTAAAGATTTTTTCATCAGAAAAATTTCATAAGGTGTAAGAAGGGAATAAGTCCATCAACTTATTTTGGCTGTAAAATATTTTTGATTACAGGTATATTTGTTGTGATGATTGCTCTGTTTTCTAAATAGGGTTCTGAACTTCCAGTAAAAATTTGGCGGTTATACAATGAAAATTCCATTACTTATACAGTTTTTTTTCGATTTTCTCAAAACTTGATTTTTGGACTTATTCCCTTCTTCAAACTGACGATTCAATTGAGGTATTCCCTGATCACAGCCTGTGTTGGAAACCACTGGTTATTTATTGCATTGCATTTCTCATGAGAACCAGCGCTTGACAACACCATCAGAATATACAGGGTGTCCCACGAAAAGTGGTCCAACCCCTTTAACTTTTGAACCCCTACAGATATAGCCATGAAAGGGATGTCTAGGTATAGTAAAGTGATCATGCCCTATCCGATGAGACAGTTTTCAACGCCCTCTAGCGGAAACTTTAGTAGTAATAATTTTTATTTTAAAAACTATTTGAGGTATGTGAAAAAAGTCAATGACTAAGTTGTAGAGAAGCATCAATTCAGTAGGAAAAGACACCTTAAGCAGAAAAATATATTGAATAAACCCCTACTAAAACCATCGCTCAATTAGGTTAAATTTACGTAGTTTTTACTTCTTAAAACGCTTCCCACGTTTCGAAAATGAGAAATTTTCATTTTTATGACTTAATTAAATGACTAAAAGTACATTCTTAGTTCATTAAATTGAAAATTTCTCATTTTCGCCACGTGAGGAACGTTTTAAGATGTAAAATCTACGTAAATCCAACCTAATTGAGTGTGCGTTTTAGGGGTTTTATTCAAGATATTTTTCTGCTTTAGGTGTCTTTTCCTACTGAATCGATGCTGCTCTACAACTTAGTCACTGACTTTTTTTCCCACATACCTCAAATGTGGTTTTTAAAATAAAAATTATAACTTCTAAAGTTTCCTCTAGAGGGCGTTGAAAATTGTCTCATCGGACAGGGCATGGTCACTTTGCTCTACCTAGACCCCACTTTCATGACTAGGCTGTAGGGGTTCAAAATTTAAAGGGGTTGGACCACTTTTCGTAGGACACCCTGTATTCATTAACTCTTCACTATTATTGGAATCTGCTTAAAGTATACACAATCAAACACACTGGGTATAATACAATTCAATTGAATTTTTTCACAAATTTATTAAGAACAAGTTGATCAAAGAAAGTTCCCTTTAGAGAACCATATTTTTTTAATAGTTATTTGTAAGAAAACTCCAGCTCTCAAGCGTCGCCTCCAACCGTGGACCGGTTTCGCCCTTGTTAGGGCTCATCAGCACGGTATAGGAAGGTAACGCAAGAGAGCGGAGGGAGAGTTTTTAGTCTAGCTAGCCGACTATAACGGAAAAAGTGGTGACCATTGATCAGTCCTCCACTATCTGCCGGAATGAACTGCGCATTCCCTAGAACAGATTTAATTATTAATTTTCATACCTTGCCTTTCGGAAATTAAATCTGTTCTTAGGAATTCACAGTTCATTCCGGCAGATAGTGGAGGACTGATCAATGGTCACCACTTTTTCCATTATAGTCGGCTAGCTAGACTAAAAGCTCTTCCTCCGCTCTCTTGTGTTACCTTCCTATACCGTGCTGACGAGCCCTAACAAGGGCGAAACCGGTCCACGGTTGGAGGCGACGCTTGAGAGCTGGAGTTTTCTCACACACTCCTCTAACCAGAGGTTACTGGTGAAGAACTCTTCTTTTCAGTTATTTGTAAGTTTTCAAGCTCTGGTTCCTAGTTTTCCTGTATGCTTTTTGGTTTTTTTTTTCATTGTGAGAATTTTATTCAAATGTTGTCTTAGTTTGTCAAGGTGCATCCCCCTTTTTAACATGATGTGGCATGGAAACTCCCCCTCTTGTGCTTTAGTTTGAATGACCCCCCTTCTAATACGCATTAAAGCACTCATAGCAGACTGTTCCAAACTCCATTATATAGTAAACAAATCATACTTGAATATCCTTTTATATTATGGCAATTCTACTGACTGACATTTTTTAAGAAAAACGCTTAGTATTTTGTTATTTTCTTCCCAAAAATAAATGATAAAAAAATACTTTCCACCCAGTTTATTGCTTTATTGTTAGCTTAATCTAACGGCACAATAAAATTTTCAAAATATGTTTTTATTGATTTTTTTTTTAAATTTTAAACGACATGGCAACTGACTGACATTTGTGAAACATTTATGTTAGTCAGTTACCTTGTTGTTTAAAATTTTTAAAAAACAATTTGATCACACAAAATTTATTGTGCCGTTAGATTAAGCTAACAAGAAAGCAATAAACTGGGGGGAAAGTATTTTTTATCATTCATTTTTGGGAAGAGAATTGCAAAATACTAAGCGTTTTTCTTAAAAAATGTCAGTCAGTTACCCGTGGAATTGCCCCTTATGGCACTTGGTACTGATAATTGTCTCCCAAAATTAGAATTTATTTAAAAAAATATTTACAGACTGATCAAGGCATTGATAAATTTATGATTAGTATTAAGTAGTAGGTATATGAACTTATAAAAGCTTCAAAAATACAAATTTATTTTTTGAGACTATTTTTCATTTATGGCTCTATTCATGTGAAAAAAACAAAATGTTTAGATCCTTATGAGCAGTCTGTTCATATTCAAACTCTTCACGGCATTTTTTATTAGAATTTGGTATTATATAATAAGTGGTAAAGGGGTTCAAAAATGGAAAGAAAAAGTTTGGAACAGTTCAAGTTATTTTGCCAACCACTGTGTTCCTTTGAACAATGATTGAACTTTGTGCATGCATTGAAGTGTAACAGTAGATAGTTTAATATACTTCAACTATAATACTACAACTACTAGTAGAACCACTGTTTCTTTAAACCGGGGGTTCCCACACTTTTACAACCATCCCGAAATGTGGATTTTATCTCGGTCATTGACTACAAACAATGTAGAAATAACTTCTTGATGCTAAAAGACGAGTTTTCCCACTTGAGAATTAAGTTGAGGTGCAAGAACTAACCATTTTTAATTCTAATTTACTTTAGATGGATTAACTTTACGTAGTATGGGATGAATACGAGAGTCAAAAAAGCAATCCTTGTAGTACTATGATACCGCTATATATGAAGGGTCATCCATAAATTACGTGAGGTGTTTTTCCAAAATCTGGACCCCCTCCCCCCTTGGTGAGATTTAGTGGGATTTTGCTGGACCCCCCTCCCCCACACGTGAGATTTACCTACAACGTTTAAAAATAATTTTCTATCCTATTCATTTGCATTTTGTGCTTCACAGCACCTAAAACTTTTCCATTATTAATGATGTGGGGGAAAAGGAAATTATTCCGCCTAAAAATCACCACAGTTTCTTATCTGTGGGTATTATTCCTTTCTCATACTTAAAAAATATCGTTTAATTTCTAACTTAAAAAGTTGACGTGAGATTTTAATCGACCCCTCTCCCCCTTGGTGAGATTTTTTCAAACCCCTTCCCCCCCCTTTTTCACCTCACGTAATTTATGGATGTCCCCTAAGAAGATTTAAGTCTCTTGTTGCGTTTTAAAAATTTTAATTGGACGATTATAGACCTCCTTATGCAGGGTGGTCCCGAATTCGTAGTACAAACTGGGTAGGGTAGGTAGAGTACATCAAGAAGAACAAGAATTGGTATGATTAGGGGGTCGCAAGTGGATTTTAAAGGGTGAAAATCAAGGGAGAAAATTAGCAAAAACTTCGCCTATCTGGCCAATTAGTGCAGCTATTGTTCGATTCCGGCGTTTATTACACCCAACCAATTCAAATTTTTCATCTAAAAATGATATTTAAGTGTTTATTCTAATTTAAAAATTAATCCCTTGGAAGGCATTTATACGAATAATTTGATGAAAAAGGATAACTGAACCTTGTAATTTGGTGAATCTCATTTGCGGGATGGTTTTTTTTCTTGGGGAACCCCTGTGAGAGGTCGATCCAGGTTTTTTTTGGCCCATTTTTGTGTAAAAGAAAATATTTATGTGAAAATATATATAAGTAGTGATAGCTAGCATATCGGTGCTTAAGTAGTAAAAATACTCAATCAAGGAAGTCGTGAAATATTCATATATTTTGTGAATGTTTTCTTGCAACTAATAATTCAAATTCTGTAACAGGGCCGGTTTTTTTAAGGAATTTGAATTTTGCGAAGTGGGGCAGATTTTAGAAGGGTAATTTTTGAGATGGAAAAAAAGGGCCCCGATTTTCAGGGCTGGGTTGACCCTTGCTATCTGTGCATGCATAAAATTAAATTGTAGCATAGTACTAGATAGATGTGACATAGCACTAACTCCTCCACAGATCATCCTCATGTTCTTCAACATGTTCCTCAAGCTGCCGTCCCTGGTCTCCTCCCCCACGATAGCGGTACGTAGTCATTAGTTCTATTAGCAAAACAATCAACAAACCAACCAACCAAGTGGCATTAGTAGTAGGTAACAACTAACCCCATACCTTGGCAAACCGAGATTCCCGACCTCAAATCTCTTTCGGCCACAAAGTGCAGTGGAAGCCCTTTCTACTTTAACAGTTGGAACAAAATATTTGGGGGTGAGGACTTCTATCTTTAAGAGCCAAGTCAGACCTAGCGACTATAAGACGCTACTGCAATTAATCAAAGAGGGGGGAAAAGCATGGAGTTCGGCCTGAGACGCCCCCTATCTTGACAGGAATCTTCATTCCTGTTAAGATAAGGGATAAAGCTTTTTCCTTTCTTCTTTCAAGATAAGGCTTTCTCCATGCTTTTTTTTATGGAGATTGATTGCAGTAGCGTCTATAAGACGCGTAGTGTTAGCGTCAAGTCAGACCTAGCGTCTTATGACCGCGCGAAGGATTAATCACCATTAAAAAAGCATGGGAAAGCCCAGTCCCCTATCTTGACAGGAATGAAGATTCCTGTCAAGATAGGGGGAGTCTCAGGCTGAACTCCATGCTTTCTCCCTATCTGATTTACGATTCGGGCGTTTCGAGACGCTTGTAGTGTGGCGCGAGCCTAACGTGGACCTAATCACTTTTTTAGTCATTTTTAACTCCCCCTTTGTCAGCAAAGATAAGCAAACCAAAAATATCTTTCGGGGAAAATTTTTCTGGGTTCATTTTGACATTTTTGTTTCGGAATTCGTGTCCAACTTGGCAAAAACTATCAGAAAATATGGCTTTTCTGAGCGATTTCCAATTGGCCTCTAATTAGTGTTTGCGATAAGGGCTTTCACTGCACTTGGCTCATTTGGACTGTTCGCTTTCGAAGTTCATCCTCGAGGTTCGAAAAATGACGACAGGTGTGTGAATTGAAGGGCTTGATGGATGAAGGCTACAAGGCCTGTCCCAAAAGTAACAAGACTGAATTCCCTAATAATTCTGACTGGCATTCAGTCTCGTTACTTTTTACGTTTCCCAAAAGTTACGAGACTGAATTCCTGTCAGAATGAGGGATTTGCTTGATTTTATACTTTTTCGATACATTATGGTCTAAAACTCCCAAATTTCTGATTTTTAAGTTCAAAAATGTGTTTTAAATAATATAAAATTCAATTTTATTTTTGCCAAAACGTCAGAAAAGTCACGCTGTCAGAAAACGGGTTTCTATTGGATGTGACGTCACAGCGCATGAAAACCATTGTGTTTTCTGTTGTCACGTGATCAGAAAACGAGCTTCTGTTGGATGTGACCTCACAGCGCATGATTTGTGATTCGAAAGTGTTTTCCCGCCAAAACAAAAATCGAAATTTCAAAAATTTATATCTCAGAAACTAGGCTACGGAAATAGTTGATGTAAACGTCATTCTTCATGGTTTTTTATCTACTATTTTAATAAAATGTAATCTCAAAACGTGAGAATACCTCATTATTAGGGAATTCAGTCTCGTTACTTTTGGGTCAGGCCTTGTAACCTTCATCCATCAAGCCTTCAATTGTCAACGAGTAACAGAAAATCATTTAAGCTCACAAGATGAACATCGAAAGTGAAATAGTGGGTATTCGAAATTGAGGTTGTTTGGGGCGCTCATTCTCTTCCCTCCCCTCGAAGCTCATCCTCAAGTTCTTCGACATGTTCCTCAAGCTCCGGGAGCTCACCTCATCAGCCACCTTCCAGGTAACGTCTCATGCAACAACCTGTAACAACACTTGATTTCAATGTAAAGGGGCCGTTCAAATATTACCTAAGGTCCGCGTCTTATAGACGCTACTGCAATTAATCAAAGAGGGGAAAAAAGCATGGAATTCAGCCTGAGACTCCCCCTATCTTGACAGGAATCTTCATTCCTGTCTAGATAGGGGACTAGCCTTTCCCCATGCTCTTTTTTTATGCACTCTTAAAACGATTGTATTAAAATTGAGTAAAAATTACTCAAAAAGGCTCCGATTCAATAAGTACTCAAATTTGAATAAATGAATATACTCATTTCTGTGCATACTCAAAAATGAAACATCTTGAGCTTGAACTCAAATATGAGCTCACGATGTTTCGTTTTTGAGTATGCACATTTCAGAATGAGTATATTCATGTATATTCAAATTTGAGTACTTATTGGATCTTTTTGAGTACTTTTTACTCAATTTTGATACAATCCTTTTAAGAGTGTGGAGATTGATTACAGTAGCGTCTATAAGACGCGTAGTGTGACGTGGACCTAAGCAGTTTTTTGTTCATTTTTAACTCCCCCTCCCCCCTTTGTCAGCAAAGATAAGCAAACCTCAACCCCCCCCCACCATAATTAAGTAAGAAACTGCCGGACCCCCCCCCCGAAATTTTGACAACCGTTTTAGTAAGTACTCTTTTTTTCTTCTTGAAAATTAGGTGACTTATACAAGGAGCTGTCCTTTTTATAGGTGTAAGCCCTAAGGGTTCAAAATGAGTCGAAAAACTACTTTTCGGGTTTAAAATTTCAAAATGTTTGGGGGGTCCATCCCCAGATAATGCTTACGGCAGATTTCCTAATTAAATTTTTTGTTGGATTTATTTTTGGTTGAGTTTTGAAGTTATTTATGCAAGAAACAAGAGATTTTCGAAAATGCAGTATCTTATGGAAATATCACTCATACCCCCTCCCCCCTTGTCCGGAAAAAAAGCAAACAGCAACCCCCCCTTAGGTGATAATACTTGAACGGCCCCAAAGTTACAAAAACAAAAGATTTTTTCGGTGAACTTTTTACTGAAATATTAGATTTTGGTATGTTTTTCAATTTACAGCAAAATAGTATTCGCAAATAGTAATTCAAAGTATGTTTAGCATTCCTATAAGAAGATTAAAATCAAAGTAGCAAATGAATTTTTCAATAATTCTGGAAATGTAAATAAATTCATAAAGGCTAGCTAATTCATAGAATTATTATCAAAAATTAAGTGTTCTTATTCACCCCTTATAGGATGATAATATAAAAAGTAATCTTTGGTAATAAGTTTGGTGGTAAGTTTTGACTATCTTCTCAGATACATTTTTTCCACCTTTATTCTTGACTGACCTCGCACTAAAAGACCTATTTATAAAGTCCTCTTGGTCAGCCTAAAGTACCAGAATTTGTTGCATAATGTCTTATTTTTAAACCTGTTTTTCCATGACATTTTTTTTAAAGTTTAAATTTTCTAAAATAAATTCTACGTTATCCAAATGTTAAATTAAACATTGATTTTGAGGGGAATTTTTAAAATAGTTTTGATGTATCCTACGAACTAAAATATGGTATTGGAGGTAGTTCTTTCATTCAATGCTGACGATTTCTGTAAATCAATAAGAATTAAAAGTAATATAAATACTTATGTGAAGTTTCACATAATCATCAAAAAAATTAAATATCTTTAATCAAAAACAAGTTACCTCTCTTAAGTATCTTTTTCTGGCTGTTACATCACTTTCTATAAGGCCTTGCATCTAATCGGGGTTTTTAATTAACCCTTTCGAGGACATTACTGAGAGCTCTAAAATGGCCTGTTTTTCCTAATATATTTGTCAAAAAATGTCTTTTTTTAAGTGTAATTACATAGAAGTCAGTCAATAGTTTGTATTCATTTTAGGTATTTTTATATAATGTTAAGTACAGGGTGTCCCAAAAAAGACCGACACATTTTAAAAATCAATGACTAATTACTCTCGAAAACTAAAAAAGATAAAAATACGCAGTTTGCTACATCCTATTTCTGGGATTCTTAGGGGTAGGATGCAGCAAATTGCGTATTTTTATCTTTTTTAGTTTTCGAGAGTAATTAGTCATTGATTTTTAAAATGTCAGTCTTTTTTGGAACACCCTGTATATAAAATTAATGTATTTGAAAGAATTTCATTTATAAGTTCAAACTTATCTGATTTGAACCTACCTGATAGCAAAGTTAAAATTTTCAAAACTGCATGTAAAAGGAAGGACACTCCATTTTCAGTTGAATAAATTTAAAAAAAGAGCCAATAAATAGCAAAACTGCCAAGAAAAAAATCTATATGGTGTTGTGGGGCAACTTAAAAGTTTAATCCTCCTTTTTAAAATACCATAACTATTAAAAATAAAGATGTTTTACGCAATTATTTTGCAGGACACTGTAGGTATGCATTTTTATTTTAACTTGTATGTATCTTTAAATAGTTGATTTTTAATTTATTTTTTCTACATTACTTTTAAAGTTTTTTTTAGCTTTGTTTCTTGGATTAGACTAATGTTTTGATTCTTAGTGATGGCATCTATAAAATGATAAAAATCAAAAGTAATTTAAATAATCGTATGTAGTTTCATAGCCATCAAATTAAATTAAATCTAAATTTCAAATAGGAAATATTTTTTTTAAATTACTGTCATTCACTGGAAGAAATTAAAAAGATAAAAGTGTTTTTCTATAGTTTAATCAAAAATATAAAAAAAGAAGTGTTCATTATCTAATAATATTGCTCTCTCGTTAAAATCGGTGTCGTCTGTTTGTGTAGGAGATCGACTCGAAGAATACAGGGTGGATCACCCCAAAAGACTTCCAGAAAGCCATGGAACAGCAAAAGATCTACACAACGTGAGTGACTTTGCTCTCCTTTTGACACAGTGAACAAGAGAGCCCTACCCCTGAAACTTGTTCTATTTGTCATAATTCATGAGTGAAGACTAGTAATAAGTAGAGAGCCTGTATACGAGAGAGAGGCGACACCTCAGTATAGCGCGCAGATCGGTAAATCGGTTTTCTGTCCGCCGCAGGCGGTAGTTAGGTTTCCCCCCATAGGATGAGCATGGGACGCGAGACAAGCGGCATGATACAGTTTGGACAGAATTGGATGCGCAGAGACGCTTTTAAGCGAGTTGTCGCCTCTCTCTCGTATACAGGCTCTCTTGTAATAAGTAGCTGTTCTACAGGGTGATTCAGAAATAATCATCAATAATTTGGGGGGAGGTAGAGGGGCCCTAGACAAGCATATTTCGAATAGGGATGGTGGGGCGCAGCCTTACCGTTAAAGAGCTAGGACCTAATGCAGTGTGAGCGCGTTTCAAAAGGCCGTTTTTAGAAGGCTCGTGTGACGAAACAAAACATAATAAAATGAAAAACATTATTGCATGAGGTATAGGAGTATCCGTACTACTTAAATCCTCAATTTGATAGAAACCGTGGGGCGAGTTTTAAAACGGGCAATATTAATCTTTTAGTCAAAGAACTGAGTTCCCTTAATGGTATTTAGAAAAATGATGATCGAGGAAGGAATTTTCAATGATCAAACATGTTAAATTATCAATGTTTCGATCATTGAAAATTCTTTCCCCGATCATCATTTTTCTAAATATCATTAAGGGAACTCCATTCTTTGACTAAAAGATTAATATTGCACTTTTGAAACTCACTCCACGGTTTAGAAAGTGGTTCAAATTCTATCGAATTCGTGGTATAAGTAGTAGGGATACTTCCTTACCTCATAAAATAATTTTTTTCATTTTATTATGTTTTGTTTCGTCACACGGGCCTTCTAAAAACGGCCTTTTGAAACGCGCTCGCACTACATTAGGTCCTAGCTCTTTAACGGTAAGGCTGCGCCCCACCATCCCTATTCGAAATATGCTTGTCTAGGGCCCCTCTACCTCCCCCTCAATTATTGATGATTATTTCTGAATCACCCTGTATACTACCGAAAGTGAGCAAAGACGATATTGCCCGATGATCTAGGTTTTTTTATTATAACTTTGAACGGGAGCGTAGCATTGGCCATCATTGGATTCGGGATTCCTCCCTAAAAATTTTTTACAAACAACTGATTAACTACCCCAAAAATGGTAGGTTTTGCCCTCGTTTCACAATTTTAAAGTGGGTTAGAATCAACTAATTAACTTCTGACCCAATAATTTATAAACCGTTTGTAACGTTTCACATAAAAGGAGGGTCTGGGGGTCCTCCCCCAGAAAATTTTTAGAAATTTGACCCTTTAAATACAGGTTTAAACTCATTTTAAGTGTTGTACTATACAGTTTCAAAGTCAAATTTTTTATGCATTAACCAGTGCTGTAGCTGTATTTTTTAGGGGTATCCTTAAATTATTATTTTTTAGCTGGAAACAGAATTTTTTGTTGGGATAATGCTTTCCCATTCTCTCACTTGCTTCAATCTACTCTAAATGAAATCGTGTTCTAAACATGAGGTGTCCGCGTCCCCCTCTTGTATGTGCCTCTTAAATTAGGTCCCATCGGTATATTGGCACCATCCTTTATGATCAAAAGTCGGAGAAGCACATATTCAGTAAATTTTCGGTCGCCCCCAAAAGTTACAGTTTTTTTAACTATGTTCCCAATTATTGGGGGGGAGGAGTCCCCCCCTACGGAGACGCCCCTGATTTGAAGTAGGAATTTTCAAATATCCTTTTTTAAAATTGGATTAAAACCAGCAAACTCCTTCGACTCCGGCTTTTATTACATAAAAACTAGTTTTACGATTGAAATTTGAGCTACTTTATTGGTCTAATACAGGGGTTCCCAATAGATGGTCCGCGGACCCCTGGGGGTCCGCGGGCTGTGTCCAAGGGGTCCGCGAAATGTCACTGAGAAATTAAGTATTTTTTTATTTTCCTTAATTTGAAGTAACCATTATCTTACTCAGCAGTTCTATAGTTAGTTTTGTAAGTTAATTGTCACTGCAGTACAAATAGATTAATGTAGGTGGCGCAGCCTCTGTTTACCACAAAAGATAATCCATGTTTTGTTTTTAATTGTGTGTTGCTGCAGGGAGGAGATCCAGTACCTGATGGGATGCTGCGAGCCCAACCACGACGGACTCATCGACTACCGGGAGTTCACCGAGCGATTCCACAACCCCGCAAAGGACATCGGTAAGTCTCTTTTCTTTTCCTCATTATTATAGACTAGTTGTCAACCACTCTTCGATTAGCTCGTAATCCCAGATGGGTAAATGTTTAAATAAATCATCTGAAGAGAATTTAAAAAAAATATCGTAATTTAAAGTGCTTTAATGTGTAGCTTCAAAAAAAGTATAATACAGTGGGCCCTCGCATATTCGCGGTTGAGCAATGTTACCCCCCACATATTCGCAGATTTCGATCCCAAAGTTTTTTAGCAATTAACAATTAATTAATTATTAACAAGTTACTTTAGCAATGAAACTTGCATATTTGGAAAAAAGATATAATTCGCACCCTTGCTACAAAAGTGCCACAACTCAAAAAACTATGTTTTCCATTAATTGCAAAAAAACTGTTCCCGGGCTGACTAGGCACATTTTAGTATTTTTGAATTTGTCAATACGAAGAACGATACATCTCAAACTATGATCGTTAGCCATTGTTCTAGTTAGCCATTGTTTGGACGACAACTCAAGATGTGGTATTTCAGTAGAAGGAATCATAGCCATCTTGATAACAACAAAACGCCATAACTGCCATCTGGCAGCTGATTTTTCAATGCAACTTCTGGCTCTTTTGAAGATTGGTAGAGATGTGAAAACTACGCCCAATGGCGGTCATAACTCAAAAATTACAATTGTAAGCCATTACAATTACAATTTTTGAGTTGTGGCACTTTTGTAGCAAGGGTGCGAATTGTTTTATTCCGGTATTTATTATGTAAAACCATTTTGAAAAATGTAACTTCTTCTACTAAGCAAGTTTTCTCTAGTAACCCTTTACTACGAATTGTTTACAGTTGTTACAGTTAAAACTACTTTTTGCATGAACCTCTTTTCTTAGTTTTATATAATAAAGGACGGTATCGAACCATTATATCTGTTATATTACCATGTTTGCGCATTTTAAACTGGGTTCGTTAATCGCGGAATTCGAGCTATATTTTGGAACGTAACTACCGCGAATAACGAAGGAACACTGTATTTATCCTCCAATATTTTCAAAAAACATCGAATGCTGCTGGATACGATTTAAAAATCCTGATGGCTCCAAGAAGAAGTCAAAATTGGTCTCTCTAACAAAGTTATTTCCTATCATTAATGTCAAGTTGTTTTTCACAGGTTTCAACTTGGCCGTTCTCCTGACCAACTTATCCGAGCACATGCCCCACGAACCGAGGTGAGAACACAAATCTTTGTATTTCGCTATAATTCAAATAGACGATAAGTCATGACGTCACTTGATGCTTGTTTGGATACGTTGATTCCATTCGTGATTAGTTCCGTGACGGAAGTAATTCCGTACGGAACCAATCACGGATGGAATCAACGTATCCAAACAAGCAAGTGACGTCACACTAAAATCTGTTCCTTTTGAACTGGCGCTTGAAATTACTTCCTTCCTACCGATCGGTAACCATAGCAGCTATCCACGTCAAAGTGACGAAGAAGGCTTACTATTGGCTGCTCGAAGAGCGTAACCATGGTTACCCTTCTAGCGTGGGGGAAAGCACTATTTCTCAAGCGCCAATTCTAAATGAATAGAGTATAATGTCTATTGCAATGAATATGATGAAAATGGATGATTGTTGCAGGTTGTCTCGCTTCCTGGAGACCGCCAGCAGTGTGCTCAACTACTTCGAGCCATTCCTCGGAAGGATAGAGATCCTGGGTGAGTTTTGCCATCAGATTTTTGATGATTTTTTTAAGTTGGTCTGGCCCAATCAGACTTGCTTTTTTTTGAGGCGGTAGACTTAACGTCATTTTCAAGGTATTCCCTAATACTACGTTCACACATGAAAAGTTAATCTATTTTAACTTAAGACAGAATAAGTTAAGTTATCTTAACTTCTCTCTTATTTACAACTATCTCAAACCATATGGTGCTACGAGTAAAAAATGGCGGCCGTCCAAGAGCTTGTCTAAAACACTCCACTCCAAACTTTTTTACTTTGGAGTTAAACTTGCAAAAT
The DNA here is from genome assembly GCA_024610705.1 of Tetragnatha versicolor. Classification (NCBI taxonomy): domain Eukaryota; kingdom Metazoa; phylum Arthropoda; class Arachnida; order Araneae; family Tetragnathidae; genus Tetragnatha; species Tetragnatha versicolor. Next base: position 79,646 of record JANDEH010000035.1, on the reverse strand, counting down.
ACTAATTTTTCTTCTTGTGTTGTCCAGTTTGTTTATCGAAGTATATTTAATTTCGAAAGCTATTTAATTTAATAGCGATTGTGCCAATGTAATATCAAATAAAAAAAAGATTGGTAGTTTGTAGTAGTTTTTTTCTTTTTTGTAGATGGCAACTCGGTAACAACCCATTAGCGCCCAGTGATCTATTTTTAGATCGCTAAACATAGTGTCATAAATTATCTTTAAAATGTCCTTAAATTCACCCAACAGTAAAGAAACTGCACGTATGGCAAGAGAAAACATCCCTCAATTCTAATACCATGAGTTTTTTATATTTGCTTCATTTATTTTGGGACAGTGATAGGCTAAAGTTTGTCTCAGAGTCTCATTTTGCAGTTTTTTCATCTTCATTTGCGTTTTTTAAGAAAACAGTAAATTTATACCACTAAATGAATCCTTTTCCAGTTTTACTTTATTTTTATAGATGTAGCTATTGGGATATAATGCAAAGTAAGGTCAAAAATAATTTATTTTGTGAAAAATCAAGTACAAATACTGCTGATCTAAAAATAGATCACTGGGCGGTAGGGCTTTCATTTTTTCTGTGTTGCTTACAATACGAGTATTTAGTTTTTTCCACTAAAAACTGATAAAATGTGTATGAGAACACTCAGTAATGTTTAAGATGAAGTAAACTATTGATTTTCTTGAGAAGTTGAAAATTATATTATTGGAAATTAAATTTTAAAATTAAATCTGTCAAATAAATAGAGGGTATGCCATTATGATTCATTTCTAATAAAGCACAGCATTGGAACTAGTGGTATAAAATTATTGGTGTTTATTCACATAAACGTATTTTATGACACAAATAGTTTTGAAATACTTCACAGGGGAAACTATAAAACAATTAAAGGTTATCAAGGAACTATGAAAATCTCAAATTTAGAATTACAATATTTTTTTTTAATTCGCCCTTATCCAGCCTTTGTAATCTTAAAATTGACTTTATGCAAGAGTAAGAGAAGTTTATGCCAGAGAAGTTTATTGAATAGGTCAGCGAAAACAAGCAGCAATTTTGAATGTTGCCATGTAAGTCAAAATTACATTTTATTTCATGAATGTTATTAATTTATGGTAAACCAATTTACAAAATTATCAAAAAATTAACCCAATGAATTTTATTTTACTTATAAGTTACAATTTTACGTCATTTCTTAAGTTTTGCATAATATACTTATATCTAAATTTCAAGTTTTTGGTTCGATTTCCCCTTTTCCTCCTAAAATTACTTACAACATGGGCTATTTTTATACTTAATTTTTGGTAAATTATTCAATTTTATTACTATTTAATTATTTTTCCACATATTTATGAATATATACGTGTTTTTAAAGAGAAATACTAATATTTATATTTATTTTATAATTTTAACCTTTTACCTGCCGATGTTCCCAAATGGGAACATCACTTTTGGGAATTTTTTCACCACTCAATTTTTCATGCAGGAATTTGATACTTGGTATTAAGCAACTCAAAGATGTGAAGTTATTTTACATGCAAAAGTTTTTCATGTACAATTTAATCCTTTTTGTAGAATTTATATCAAAATTACAGATTTTTCGCTCTTCAAAAATTTGCACAAGTTTTTATTTATGAAAATTTTAAATAAATTTAGTTTCAATAATTTTTCTGTGTTTAGATAGCTTAAGTACATATATTCTCATTTGGCTCTACAGAATAGCTTCATATTCCAATTTTGGAGAGTAATAACCAATTCTATGTATATGTTCCCAAATGGGAACATCGGCGTGTGGGGTATAGTATTTGAGGGGATTTTTATAACACAAAAAAATTCAAGTTATTTCCTATTTTCTTTAATTTTTTGAACCTTTTTCGTCTCAAAGGATCTAAACAGGTTAAGAATGATGTTTTTAAGTTTAAAAATAAGTAATTTTTATTTTTTCTCTTAATTTATGGATAAATAAATACCAAATCTTTATAGCAGATTCTCACACTTGCATATTTTTCTAACTCCTCGATCGATTAATTTTCAGTAATTATCATTAGGGGTTATTCAAAGAGCATATTTGAAGTGTTTCTGAGGACTTGCATACATATTTAGTTCAAGTACTTTTTTACATAAAAATTTTAGGAATAAAATAGAAGAATTTTGAAAATAAGGAAAAGTGTGTACATCTTAAAACCCTCTTCTAACGTAAATATGATGTAAGAGATATGTGATTTGGTTCAGAATCTTCCATGAGAAACACGGATTTAATGAATCAATGGAGATAATTATGATTATCACTTTTAAAAGCTAATTAGATTTGGATGCAATTAGTGGATATTATGCTAAATAACCGTATAGAACCGTAATTAAAACTATTTTTTCACTCAGAAACGTAACTGTTTAGCTTTGAAGCGCATCGGAACATTCTTATGTATTTTTTATACCAAAATATTACCCATACTGCAAGAAAAATGTACGGAAAAGCTTCGCGTACGAAATAAACATGTCAATTTTTTCTTATGAAAATCTATAAAATGTTACCCAATCGTCCAAGTATGGGTAATAAAAATGAAAAAACCGTCCAATATCATAAATATGTTCCTAATTATTGAGTAGAAACCTATTTCAATCATTTTATTTGAATTGATTGTAAAATATAAACCTTGAGGAAATCCCCCTAAAAACCTCACCCCAAACGCCGATGTTCCCAAATGGGAACATCCTAAAAATCGTACTTGGGATTTTTTTTCAGCCAAAAAATGACCAGAATGGTTTTAGTAATGATGAAACAAGCCATTTAAGCCAAAAATCAGAACCTTTAATTTGAAATTTGAATTGCGGCGTTTAAAAGGTTAAGTATTTTTTTGAATTTAAACTTATACTTGGCTTTGTGACAAAAAATATCCTCCGAACGCCCAGTGATCTATTTTTAGATCAGCATTTTTTGAAAAAACTAATGACTCTTTTGACAAAATTTGTTCATAATATTCATATTAAAGGCAAAATACACCAGATTCCTGATTTTTATTCAATTCGCCCCACAAAAAATTTATTTGGGCGTTAATGGGTTAAGCTAGTTTAAGGACTTAAGAGAGTTCGGGAATCTAGCTTAAAGTTAGCTTAGTTTATCTTCGCTAAACTAGATTAAATCTCAGACAGTTTGTTCAGACATGTTCGACTTAAGATAGATTAGCACTTAAACTAGATTAACTTTTCAAATGTGAACGTAGTATAACGAAAACATTTACACGATCAGTTTTAGATCACCTAAAAGAATAATTTGAGTTATGTTAATTTAAAATGAGAGGTTCTTGGGAATCGCCTTAATAAAAGTTTTAAAAGTTTGCGTCTTAAGCTCATTTTGAAGCCTTTTGGGTAGCATCCGAACTTGAGGTTCCTTGTGAACTACATATCGTCGCCTTAGAATCAAAAACTACTATCACTGAAAATTCACGCAGCTTCATTCACAGTAGTTGTTCATTCTACTCCTTTTGTTGGCGGTTTTGGCGTTGTTAAAGGGTTGCTGCTATCCATTGTTAATTCACTTCAGTTCTAGAAAGGGAAAATATTGAAACTTTGAATCTTAATAATTCTAAAACTAATTCGAATTTTTTAAAAACGAAACGACAATATTTTTGTAAAAAATAATTGTATATGTGTTTAAAATAGTGTACTTCTACCATGATTAGTTTTTTTTATAACGAAAAAAGAGTTCCAATTATTTCATTGGCTGCTGCGAAACGAGCTAGATTCAATGTTAATCTTAGCGGTCTGATAACGTAAGCAGGTTGCCATATCAGGGGCAATATTTTCTTCATCTTAAAATCAAAATAATACTGCCTTCTGGTCTGATTCGGAAATATTCGGAATTGCAAGCGAGAAAGCTCATTTCATTGGTTCGTAAGCGTGACATCATCGAGCTGGCAAAGTGCCAAACCAATCAAATGAGCCCCTGCAACGATCTGAAGTAATTATTATTATTTTTTGATTTAGTGGTATTTAATTGGTGGATTTTTTATGGGGAGTGGTTTGAATTGGCGTCTGATTATAAGTCGCCAAGGATCGGGGTCCCCGAAGTTTGCCGAACGGAGATAGTAGTTTTTGATTCTAAGTCGATGATATTTTTCTATTGAAAAATGTTAAAAATAAACTTCAATGTTTTAAGTTGGAGGTCACAGAATTTTATCTATCTTTGGAGAACCTCCAAAGGGGGAAAAGCTTCTGATGAGTGGCAGACAAGTAGATCAAGGGGACTAGGGGGCTAGGGGCTGTAAACCCCCCAAAAAAATAAAAAAATTTAATCATGAGACGGGGAGATTGGAGTCTCGTACTATGGGTGCATCTAGAGATCGTCTCCCCGTTGATTGTCAAAACGAAATATTTACGAGAAGGAGGTCCGCTAATTGACCTCAGCTAACCACACTAAAGGAAGGGGATATTATCAATGCTCCTGATCTCCCCTCAAATGCCCGAAGGAGCCTGGTCCTTTTGTGTGGCTAGCTGAGGTCAATTAGGGGACAAAAGATGTTCCCCTGCTCATAAATCTTTCGTTTTGACAATCAACGGGAAAACGATCTCTAGATGCAGCCTATGTGTTCGAGTTCATACTATGAGATTGCGTCCGAGTGGCACCCTCTCTATGGCTGCAGCTAGAGATCGTTTTCTCGTTGATTGTCAAAACGAAAGATTTATGTGCAGGGGAACATCTTTGGTCGGCTAATTGACCTCAGCTAACTACACTAAAGGAAGGCGATATTATCAATGCTCCTGATCTCCCCTCAAATGCCCGAAGGAGCCTGGTCCTTTTGTGTGGCTAGCTGAGGTCAATTAGGGGACAAAAGATGTTCCCCTGCTCATAAATCTTTCGTTTTGACAATCAACGGGAAAACGATCTCTAGATGCAGCCTATGTGTTCGAGTTCATACTATGAGATTGCGTCCGAGTGGCACCCTCTCTATGGCTGCAGCTAGAGATCGTTTTCTCGTTGATTGTCAAAACGAAAGATTTATGTGCAGGGGAACATCTTTGGTCGGCTAATTGACCTCAGCTAACTACACTAAAGGAAGGGGATATTATCAATGCTCCTGATCTCCCCTCAAATGCCCGAAGGAGCCTGGTCCTTTTGTGTGGCTAGCTGAGGTCAATTAGGGGACAAAAGATGTTCCCCTGCTCATAAATCTTTCGTTTTGACAATCAACGGGAAAACGATCTCTAGATGCAGCCTATGTGTTCGAGTTCATACTATGAGATTGCGTCCGAGTGGCACCCTCTCTATGGCTGCAGCTAGAGATCGTTTTCTCGTTGATTGTCAAAACGAAAGATTTATGTGCAGGGGAACATCTTTGGTCGGCTAATTGACCTCAGCTAACTACACTAAAGGAAGGGGATATTATCAATGCTCCTGATCTCCCCTCAAATGCCCGAAGGAGCCTGGTCCTTTTGTGTGGCTAGCTGAGGTCAATTAGGGGACAAAAGATGTTCCCCTGCTCATAAATCTTTCGTTTTGACAATCAACGGGAAAACGATCTCTAGATGCAGCCTATGTGTTCGAGTTCATACTATGAGATTGCGTCCGAGTGGCACCCTCTCTATGGCTGCAGCTAGAGATCGTTTTCTCGTTGATTGTCAAAACGAAAGATTTATGTGCAGGGGAACATCTTTGGTCGGCTAATTGACCTCAGCTAACTACACTAAAGGAAGGCGATATTATCAATGATCCTGATCTCCCCTCAAATGCCCGAAGGAGCCTGGTCCTTTTCTGTGGCTAGCTGAGGTCAATTAGGGGACAAAAGATGTTCCCCTGCTCATAAAGCTTTCGTTTTGACAATCAACGGGAAAACGATCTCTAGATGCAGCCTATGTGTTCGAGTTCATACTATGAGATTGCGTCCGAGTGGCACCCTCTCTATGGCTGCAGCTAGAGATCGTTTTCTCGTTGATTGTCAAAACGAAAGATTTATGTGCAGGGGAACATCTTTGGTCGGCTAATTGACCTCAGCTAACTACACTAAAGGAAGGCGATATTATCAATGCTCCTGATCTCCCCTCAAATGCCCGAAGGAGCCTGGTCCTTTTGTGTGGCTAGCTGAGGTCAATTAGGGGACAAAAGATGTTCCCCTGCTCATAAATCTTTCGTTTTGACAATCAACGGGAAAACGATCTCTAGATGCAGCCTATGTGTTCGAGTTCATACTATGAGATTGCGTCCGAGTGGCACCCTCTCTATGGCTGCAGCTAGAGATCGTTTTCTCGTTGATTGTCAAAACGAAAGATTTATGTGCAGGGGAACATCTTTGGTCGGCTAATTGACCTCAGCTAACTACACTAAAGGAAGGCGATATTATCAATGATCCTGATCTCCCCTCAAATGCCCGAAGGAGCCTGGTCCTTTTGTGTGGCTAGCTGAGGTCAATTAGGGGACAAAAGATGTTCCCCTGCTCGTAAAGCTTTCGTTTTGACAATCAACGGGAAAACGATCTCTAGATGCAGCCTATGTGTTCGAGTTCATACTATGAGATTGCGTCCGAGTGGCACCCTCTCTATGGCTGCAGCTAGAGATCGTTTTCTCGTTGATTGTCAAAACGAAAGATTTATGTGCAGGGGAACATCTTTGGTCGGCTAATTGACCTCAGCTAACTACACTAAAGGAAGGCGATATTATCAATGCTCCTGATCTCCCCTCAAATGCCCGAAGGAGCCTGGTCCTTTTGTGTGGCTAGCTGAGGTCAATTAGGGGACAAAAGATGTTCCCCTGCTCATAAAGCTTTCGTTTTGACAATCAACGGGAAAACGATCTCTAGATGCAGCCTATGTGTTCGAGTTCATACTATGAGATTGCGTCCGAGTGGCACCCTCTCTATGGCTGCAGCTAGAGATCGTTTTCTCGTTGATTGTCAAAACGAAAGATTTATGTGCAGGGGAACATCTTTGGTCGGCTAATTGACCTCAGCTAACTACACTAAAGGAAGGCGATATTATCAATGATCCTGATCTCCCCTCAAATGCCCGAAGGAGCCTGGTCCTTTTGTGTGGCTAGCTGAGGTCAATTAGGGGACAAAAGATGTTCCCCTGCTCATAAATCTTTCGTTTTGACAATCAACGGGAAAACGATCTCTAGATGCAGCCTATGTGTTCGAGTTCATACTATGAGATTGCGTCCGAGTGGCACCCTCTCTATGGCTGCAGCTAGAGATCGTTTTCTCGTTGATTGTCAAAACGAAAGATTTATGTGCAGGGGAACATCTTTGGTCGGCTAATTGACCTCAGCTAACCACACTAAAGGAAGGGGATATTATCAATGCTCCTGATCTCCCCTCAAATGCCCAAAGGAGCCTGGTCCTTTTGTGTGGCTAGCTGAGAATAATTAGGGGACAAAAGATGTTCCCCTGCTCATAAATCTTTCGTTTTGACAATCAACGGGAAAACGATCTCTAGATGCAGCCTATGTGTTCGAGTTCATACTATGAGATTGCGTCCGAGTGGCACCCTCTCTATGGCTGCAGCTAGAGATCGTTTTCTCGTTGATTGTCAAAACGAAAGATTTATGTGCAGGGGAACATCTTTGGTCGGCTAATTGACCTCAGCTAACCACACTAAAGGAAGGGGATATAATCAATACTCCTGATCTCCCCTCAAATGCCGTCCTTTTGTGTGGTTAGCTGAGGTCAATTAGCGGACCAAAGATGTTCCCCTGCTCATAAATCTTTCGTTTTGACAATCAATGGGAAAACGATCTCTAGATGCAGCCTATGTGTTCGAGTTCATACTATGAGATTGCGTCCGAGTGGCACCCTCTCTATGGCTGCAGCTAGAGATCGTTTTCTCGTTGATTGTCAAAACGAAAGATTTATGTGCAGGGGAACATCTTTGGTCGGCTAATTGACCTTAGCTAACCACACTAAAGGAAGGGGATATTATCAATGCTCCTGATCTCCCCTCAAATGCCCGAAGGAGCCTGGTCCTTTTGTGCGGTTAGCTTAGGTCAATTAGCCGACCAAAGATGTTCCCCTGCTCATAAATCTTTCGTTTTGACAATCAACGGGAAAACGATCTCTAGATGCAGCCTATGTGTTCGAGTTCATACTATGAGATTGCGTCCGAGTGGCACCCTCTCTATGGCTGCAGCTAGAGATCGTTTTCTCGTTGATTGTCAAAACGAAAGATTTATGTGCAGGGGAACATCTTTGGTCGGCTAATTGTCCTCAGCTAACTACACTAAAGGAAGGCGATATTATCAATGATCCTGATCTCCCCTCAAATGCCCGAAGGAGCCTGGTCCTTTTGTGTTTTTAGCTTAGGTCAATTATCGGACAAAAGATGTTCCCCTGCTCATAAATCTTTCGTTTTGACAATCAACGGGAAAACGATCTCTAGATGCAGCCTATGTGTTTGAGTTCATACTATGAGATTGCGTCCGAGTGGCACCCTCTCTATGGCTGCAGCTAGAGATCGTTTTCTCGTTGATTGTCAAAACGAAAGATTTATGTGCAGGGGAACATCTTTGGTCGGCTAATTGTCCTCAGCTAACTACACTAAAGGAAGGCGATATTATCAATGATCCTGATCTCCCCTCAAATGCCCGAAGGAGCCTGGTCCTTTTGTGTGGTTAGCTTAAGTCAATTAGCGGACCAAAGATGTTCCCCTGCTCATAAACCTTTCGTTTTGACAATCAACGGGAAAACGATCTCTAGCTGCAGCCTATGGGCCGTATTTAGAAACTTTAACACGAGATGGTAACGAGAAATTTCGACGGCTACTCCGAAGGTACCATTCTCGTCTCGTTTCAAGATCTCGTGTGATCATGCTGCCATCTGTCGAAAAACATCACAAGTAATTACACACTGATAATAAAAATTTTTACAGGCACTAGATGTCCATTACTTTCGTAATATATTAATGTCTGAGGACTTAAACAGCTATTTATTATCAAAATAAGTCCTCAGACATTAATATATTACGAAAGTAATAGACATCTAGTGCCTGTAAAAATTTGTACTACCAGTGTATAATTACTTGTGATGTTTTTCGACAGATGGCAGCATGATCACACGAGATCTTGAAACGAGACGAGAATGGTACCTTCGGAGTAGCCGTCGAACTTTCTCGTTTAAAGTTTCTGAATACGGCCCTATATGTTCGAGTTCATACTATGAGATTGCGTCCGATAAGTGCACCCTCTCTATAACAGGTTGTTTTGTGTGTGTCAGGTGGCGCCAACAGAATCGAGCGCGTGTACTTCGAGATCAAGGAGTCTACGATCGACCAGTGGGAGAAACCGCAGATCAAGGAGTCGAAGCGCGCTTTCTTCTACAGCATCGTGACCGAGGGAGGGGACAAGGGGAAGCTGGAGGCCTTCGTCAACTTCTGCGAGGACGCCATCTTCGAGATGCAGCACGCTTCATCCATCTCCATGGAAGACGAAGAAGAAGCACCCTCCTGCGCAGACGCATACCCCTTCCCTGGCTCAGACGACGAACCACCGTGAGTATACCTCTCTCTCCCTCATACAGGGTGGGCACAAACCCCCTAATAACCCCTCTATAATAAGGCCATCTGATAGGGCAGTGGTCCCCAACCTTTTTAACACCACATCAGTCGGTTTGGAGTCCCGTTGCTGATTCACTCTATCTGATCCAATGATTTGATGTGGTCTTTGTGATGTTAAACAGCTCTCCTATTTATTGCGGTATAATTTATTGTAAATAGTCTAAATTGATAATTAAATGTCTTCCTTTTTCTTTGGCTATCTCCTGTGTCATTATTGAGGAAAAAGAGGACCTTCAAAAAGTTTTGTTCAAAATGAATAAAGTATAACTATACTCTATTCATTTAGAATTGGCGCTTGAGAAATAGTGCTTTCCCCCACGCTAGAAACGTAACCATAGTTATGCTCTTCGAGCAGCCAATAGAAAGCCTTCTTCGTCACTTTGACGAAGATAGTTGCTATGGTTACCGATCGGTGGTGGGGGAAAGCACTATTCTTCAGGCGCCAGTTCAAAATGAATAGAGTTATAACTAGTTCCTTTTGAATGAGAAAAGTATCTAAAAGCCCAGTTTTTACTTTGCAGCTCCGTCTTCGACCCCTTCAAGAAAGGCCTGGGGTACGTGAAGGGTCGGGTGATGGGGGTGCTGTCTCTCCTCACCCCTGCCAACGTGAAGCGACAGGTGGCACTCGCCAAGACCAAGACCCCCCTTGAGCTGCTCAAAGGCCTCTTCTACGCCCTCTTCTACATGCTCTTCTACCTGGGATGGAGCTTCTACTCCACAAGCAAGTGAGTATAGTGCATCTTCCTTACATCATTCAGAACACAGAGCTTAACAAGTGGCAGTTCCTCTTTAAATTCCACCGCTCTCTAGGAACGCAGCAAAGCACGCTGATTAATGGGATGCATCTAAAGATTAATTACTCCGTCAATCAGCGAACAAAAGAGTTAATTATATTATAGGTGGCTCAAGAGATCTATAGATCTAAAGTCCATAGATCTCTCGGTTCACTAGTTGCCGAAATGCGAAAATGATTCCTGATTGGATATGTAACTTTATCAGGCCAAAGCTAAACTGGATTAAGCGTTAACTGTGTTGTATCAGGCTTGCGCATTACGCGAAAAGCGATGTTACGGAGAAGGGTAACGCTATCAGCGCCATCTGTAATTCATGGCATTTTTTCCGACGGGAAAATAATCATTAGTTGGTTGATTTCATATAATTCAAAAATAATTATTAGAAATATGCTTTACTATTTATTTATTTTTATTATCAACAAAGAAATATATATAACAGTCTAATCCAATTTAAGGCTTTTAAATCATTATTAAATAAAAAAGGACTGCGAATCAATCTTTGCTGCGAATTATGAAGAGCCGAAGCAAACCAACCAACCAATTTTGGGCAACACAAAAGCGCTCTCAAGCGGTAAGAACGGGAAACTTCCAGTAACGTCGGCTTATTTTGATCTTTTGGGTAATGTGTAAGCCTTATAACCTGAGGTTATGATCAAGTTTAGCCTTGATTAGGCAAACTTTATAATTTTAATTTCATGCTCCTTTTTTCCCTAAAATAGTTAAATTTTTCCCGATGGGAATGAAATTCCCCCTCTCTTTTTCAGCTTCTTATTTTAATGAAAGCTTTATCCCCTTCTGCCGTTTTGAATGACAGCTTCAGTGGTAGAATGGCAGTGACGTAGCAGGAGTGGGGTGGAGCTATAGGAGGCATTCTGAAGTGTCTTCTATGGGAAAATCAATGCTTTAGAAGTTGCCGTTAGCGTCTATGGAGATTGACCCTCAGTACAAAATTTGGTCAAAATTTCGAATTTGAGATTTTGCAATAAAAATAAAGATAATTTCCTTAGAATTATTCTTACCATGTTTCATAATGATACGGGGATTCTAAGTGTGAAAATTTTGAGATTCTGAAGCCTAGATAGTGTTAAGAAGCCTAGTTTTCTATCTTTAAACGGCTTTTTCTCAAAACAAGGTTTTTAATGTTTAAAATCACAAGTCTTTTTTTCTAATCATCCAAACCACTTCAAATTTTGTAGTCATTATCAGTAACACGTTTTTAACATCTTCAGGCATGGATTTTATAATATATTTATAAGATATTTTTTACGGAGCAGTAAAGTGGAAACTTAGGATATTTTTCGAAAAAAAAATGCCAAATTTCAGAGTTTTTTTTTTAATTTTCAGAAACTTTTATAGATAATCAAATTTCCATGCCTACAAGTGTTTATATATGTTTGATTTATGTCCAGACAAAAAATCAAATCAAAAGAACATATATTAAGGGAGGAGTATCAATTTAAATTTAGGGTACTTTTGGGAATTTTTTTGAAGTTTTTTGTAGTTTTTTTAAAAAATAAATTTTTAAACTTGATTTTTGGGCTATATATGAATTAGCATGAAGTATACACGTAATTTAACACCTTAAAAGGTAACAAAATCCTGTTATTAGAGAAAAAAAATTTTTGGTACTGAACCCCCTTAAGCTCTATACTCTGTGGCGCCATCTACATGAACTTGTTGAAAATTTGTCCGATACTAATCAGTGTGCGTTTGCAGGAGCGTGTTCCAGATGACGATGTACCTGATGGGCGGGGCTGCCCTCTCTGACGGCATGGAGGAGGAGGTGGAGGCGGACTCCAAACAGGACATGTGGGCGGCGCCACCTCCCAAAGCCCCGCCCCAACTGAGCATAGAGGCCCCGCCCCCTCCTCCAGACGAAGAGACAACAGAGAGCGGCGAGGACAATAAGACGGTGGCAATAAAGAAGGAAGGGGAAGGAGGAGAGGGGGCTGAAGGAGGGGAGGAAGGGGGAAGGAAGACCCCCACCGACAAGGGGGAGGAGGAGCCGAAGGAGCCAGCAAAGGAACAGCAAGCTGTGGCCCCACCTGTTGAGGTGTTGTAAGTATCACAAGTTGTTTTCTCTATACAAGAAACGGTCGATTTCAAATGGCGGATTTACACCACTGCTGCAAAAGCGACATCAGCGATTTGCGACAAGAGCGGCAAAAATCTTTTCAAAAGAACCAATAGGAGGCCTCGAAAACGATCGCTGGGAAAAAATTATATTAATTATTTATTAATAAATAATTATTATAATAATTACGGCCACCTGGTGGCAAATTCTATTAATTACACTGGTCAACACTCATTTTGATGGCGGGAATATTAAAGCTGTTTTTGTATATATTTGACCTCCTGATTCCGAATATGACATCCGTTTTTGCTCATCAGCTCTAGTTTTTAAGATATTCGAAAATTAAGTTTTTTTCACTTTTGACCTACCTTTTATACAATATGGTGCTATAAAAATGACTTAAAAATAAAAAACCTAACCACCCAAGGATTTTCCTATTCCTTAGGCTCCCAATAGATAGTGTATAAAGTTTCAGCCCCCCAAGTTAATTTTAAGGGGTACCTATAGGGCCCTAAAGTTGAAAAAAAGTCGAAAAATTGGTCTTTTTTTCAGAATTTTTTAAATAATTTTTTTGAGTTTACTAATTTGATAAAACTGGCTAATATATGTTTTTTAGAACTTATTTAGACCGCTAAAAATATTTTTACTTGAAAACTGTACCTCTTTAGAGCGATTTTTTAGTTTTAAGGCGAGAATTAGGGTCATTTCGCTCAAAAACGCTTGGTACCAATAATGGTGGTTGAAACGAATAAATTTCGAATTTTTCAGAAGTAAGTCATCAAAAAAGATGTCCCTTGATATAAAACTGAATTTCACATGATAAAGATCAGTAAAACCGTAGAAGCTCCTCTCGAGCTTTCAAGCCCTAAAATTGGAAAAAATGCTTTCTTTTCACTGATCTGTATCATATGAAATTTTAGTTTTATATCAAAGGACATCTTTTTTGATGACTTACTTCTAAAAAATTCGAAATTAATTCGTTTCAACCACCATTATTGGTACCAAGCGTTTTTGAGCGAAATGACCCTAATTCCCGCCTTAAAACTAAAAAATCGCTCTAAAGAGGTGCAGTTTTCAAGTAAAAATATTTTTAGCGGTCTAAATAAGTTCTAAAAAACATATATTAGCCAGTTTTATTAAATTAGAAAACTCAAAAATATTATTTAAAAATTTCTGAAAAAAAGACCAATTTTTCGACTTTTTTTCAACTTTAGGGCCCTATAGGTACCCCTTAAAATTAACTTGGGGGGCTAAAACTTTATACACTATCTATTGGGACCCTAAGGAATAGGAAAAGCCTTGGGTGATTAGGTTTTTTATTTTTAAGTCATTTTTATAGCACCATATTGTATAAAAGGTAGGTCAAAAGTGAAAAAAACTTAATTTTCGAATATCTTAAAAACTAGAGCTGATGAGCAAAAACGGATGCCATATTCGGAATCAGGAGGTCAAATATATACAAAAACAGCTTTAATATTCCCGCCATCAGAAAAAAGTTTTTTTTTTGTAGACCAGTGTTATTCATCTAAACTTCTTTTCTTCATTTCTTTCTATCTTTTCTTTTTCTTGAAAACCCATTGATGTATAATTTTCGGTCACCTGTAAGAGTCAATTTGACTCCTTGGTGTCTCATACGTGTATTTTTGTCATTTTCACTTATATTTTTTTGTTTTGACCTTAAATATGTATATATATTAGTAAAAAATAAATTTTGATTTGATTTGATTTGAAATTGCTGCGACATCAGCGACATTAACTGCAATCACTGAGCGGCCATTTTCTTGAGGCGGTACGGAAAGATTAAGTTTCGGGATGTCTGAATTTCTCAAGCAGAAATGTAAAAATTATCTTTTAATATCAATTTCGTGTTTCCTTGAAATTCCAGGGCTGTTGCATATCCAGAGTGTTCCGATTTATTGAGTTAAACTAAGTAATGAAATCCCTGTCACTAGATGCCTGCCTTTTGACTTAGCACATGTGCTGCCATCTGGTTAAAATGACAAAATTCAATAGTACTTCAACATTGAAAAAAAAATTTTTATCAGCCTCAGTTAATTATTTCGGCTATTTGTGAATATATATATAGGCTTGATATTTTGTTTCGAAATTAAAATTTTTATATTCTGTCTGGCATGAAGTCACTTAGAAAGGGACTGTAGGATAAGCGAGCAACGAACATCCGCGAGATCCCAGAAAACCGAAAATGTCGCTGGACTTTCGCTGGCTATTGATGCGCCATCTTTTGCCAGTCGGTAGTACTACGAAAAGTTTTGAGTTCAAGCTCAAGATTTTTCTTTTTTGAGTATGCACATTTTCAGAAATGTTTATATTCATGTACTAATTTGAGTACTTATTGGATCGGAGCCTTTTTGAATACAGTAGAACCCCGATTATCCGCGGTGCGGATTATCCGCGAGGGCCAAGAAAAAAAATTTAATGATGAGAGCAAATTTTATATGAGATTAGAGAGATTTTAGATGTAGAGTAGAGCCAAGTTTTCTGCTGTACTGTATATATTTTAAAAGTTTTACATAACATGTTTTTTGTACAATAGAATATAGTTTTTATGCTGAAATATTTTTTTCGTGTTTTCACCTCATTTTTAGTCTTTTTTTCGGGTTATCCGCGATTTTCATTATCCGCGGTACCCTTGCCACCCAATTCCGCGGATAATCGGGGCTCTACTGTACTTTTTACTCAATTTTGATACAATCGTATTAATAGTGTGTGTAAACGTATGAATGTGTATAGGCCCGAGGTCCCTAAGCCCGCCGGAGAGACCCCTGCCGTGGCCGCCATCAACTTCCGGGAGTACGGACGCAAGTTGGTGAGTTTCCTCGCTCGCAACTTCTACACCATGAAGTATCTGGCTCTCATCATGGCTTTCGCAATCAACTTCATTCTGCTCTTCTACAAGGTAAGTACTACTTTTTTCTATTTGAGAAAGTTTTTTAAAAATCTCAATTCTAAAAAAAAGTTCTTGGTGAACGGTTTCCAGAGAAAGGATCTTGAATTGCTTTTCTGTATTTACACATTTTTGGTATCTAACTGCTCGGATTCTTTTGAGGATTTGTAAAATGTAAAAAAAAATCTCAATTTCAAAATATTTCCTTTTTGTTGGATTACGGATAAGGTCACATCAGTTACGCGGCAAGAACTGTTAAACAACTTATTCTGCATCCAATCACAAGGAACAAATGACGCCATATTTTTAATGATCAATCAAATTCATTTCTCACGTATGAAAAATGTACTCACTCTTAAAACCAGTCTCAAAACTGAGTAAAAATTACTCAAACTGGCTCCGAATCAAATTCACTTAAATTTGAAAACATGAATGTGTACTCATTTTTGAAAATGTGTGTGAATACTCAAAAATGAAACATCTTGAGTCATCAACATTCAATTCATGAGAATGCCATGCACAAACTCAAAAATAAGCTCATGATGTTTCATTTTTTTTTGAATATGCACATATTCAGAAATGAGTATATAGGTATTCATGGTGTTCAAATTTGAGTAAATTTGATTCACAGCCAGTTTGAGTAATTTTTACTCAATTTTTGAGACTGTCGGTTTAAGAGTGTTTTAGAATATTTTTCAAAGACTGATAAAAGTGTTATAGTTAGAAACTTACAAATACTTTAATATTGAATTCTTAGAATTTCCCACATTTTTCCTAAAATTTGTGCTTGATAATTGATTGAAATCAATTGTTTATAAACATTGAGTGTCATGTAGGTTTTGAATATATTTATTTTGAATGCCTTTAAAATAATTGTTTTTAACAAGCATGGATTGAAAAAAATATGAACGTTAAAACACTATGTATACTGACGATTTAATAGGAACCACATTAAATTTAAAAGATTCATTGGTCCATTGATGAACTTTACAGGAATTTGATTACAGGAATAATGTTTCAATTGGTTGTTCAGGTGACGACCGCACAGGGCGAAGAGGGTGACGAAGAGGGAGGTGACGAGGACGACGACAACGACATTCTGTCCTCTGCCGTGTCCTCTTCATTGGACGACGACGCGGTGCTAGGGGGTGACGACGACGACGACCCCGAGGAATGGGTGGTGATAGAGGACAAGGTGTTCTACCTGGAGCCGGTGATTCGTCTGCTCGCTCTCTGCCATTCCATCATCTCCTTCTGCATGCTCATCGCCTATTACAACCTCAAGGTACTTCCATCCAGCCTACTATATTCTGTTCATTTAGAATAGGCGGCTGAAAAATAATCACTCTTAAAACGATTGTATCAAAATTGAGTAAAAAGTACTCAAAAAGATCCAATAAGTACTCAAATTTGAATTGTACATGAATATACTCATTCTGAAATGACTCAAAAATGAAACATCGTGAGCTCATTTTTGAGTTCAAGCTCAAGATGTTTCATTTTAGAGTATTTTCAGAAATAAGTATAGTATTCATGTATTCAAATTTGAGTACTTATTGGATCTTTTTGAGTACTTTTTACTCAATTTTGATACAATCGTTTTAAGAGGGATGCTTTCCCCCTCGGGTTTGTTTAGAGTTGGAGGGGTTTGTTTAGAGTTGGAGGGGTTCGTTTAGAGTTGGAGGGGTTCGTTTAGAGTTGGAGGGGTTCGTTTAGAGTTGGAGGGGTTCGTTTAGAGTTGGAGGGGTTCGTTTAGAGTTGGAGGGGTTCGTTTAGAGTTGGAGGGGTTTGTTCAGAGTTGGAGGGGTTTGTTCAGAGTTGGAGGGGTTTGTTCAGAGTTGGAGGGGTTTGTTCAGAGTTGGAGGGGTTTGTTCAGAGTTGGAGGGGTTTGTTCAGAGTTGGAGGGGTTTGTTCAGAGTTGGAGGGGTTTGTTCAGAGTTGGAGGGGATTGGAGAGGAGATTGTTCAAAATGGGGTTGATCTTGATTTTCTTGGGACCTTTTCATAAAAGTGTTTTTTAAAAACAAGTGTAATCGTTATGTTTAAAAACGTAAAAATGTTTCTTATTAACTTTGTTTGTCGTAGGTTCCTCTGGCCATCTTCAAGCGAGAGAAGGAGATAGCTCGAGCGCTCGAGTTCGACGGTCTCTACATCTCTGAACAGCCTGCGGAGGACGACATCAAGGGACACTGGGACAAGCTGGTCATCAGCACAAAATCATTCCCCGTCAACTACTGGGACAAGTTCGTCAAGAAGAGGGTGAGATTTTAACACATTCTCACATACTAATGCAATGTTCTCAATGGGGATAGGACGATTGTAACAAAATTTTTTATTTGATATTATATAGAATATATATTATATATATTAATATATATTATATATAAAAATATTTTTTCGATTAATATTGTGTCGTCGTTTCAGGTTCGCGAAACGTATAGCGCGACGTACGACTTCGACGCCATCAGCAATCTACTAGGCATGGGCAAAGGAAGCGCCTTCTCCGCAGACGAAGAGGTCTCTGGCATCTACGGACTGTGAGTACCCTTCCTTTTTTTCCCTAGCCCCCTTCTCTGTACTTCAAGTATACAGTAGGGTGTTTCAAAAGTCACGGCTTTTATTTGGAACCAACGTGTCACAGAAGTAAGGTCTATACCTATGTAAGTGACCCTGGAGAATCCATTGAGATGACTTTCAGCGCCACTAGCGGTGAAGTAAAAAAGTTAAAAAAAATATATATTTGGTAGATCGATGGTCTGGGGCAAGTAACAGGGCACTAAATAGCAAAACTTTATTAAAAATTGAACGCAACGTAAAAGTCGAAACAAAGTGATGAATAAGATAAAAACGACGGTCTAGCTAGTTAAAACTGTTAAATGCTAAAAACTCCACTTCCATAAGCTCTCGATCAATCGCAATGATACTTCCCTCAGTACGGCCTTCTGCCTCCCAATTGGCCGTCTGCCGGATACTTCTCTAACGGCCTTCTGCCGGATAATTCTCTAACGGCCTTCTACCGGATACTTCTCTAACGGCCTTCTGCCGGATACTTCTCTAACGGCCTTCTGCCGGATACTTCTCTAACGGCCTTCTGCCGGATACTTCTCTAACGGCCTTCTGCCGGATACTTCTCTAACGGCCTTCTGCGGATTCCTCTGAAGCGTCTAACCTCTTTACACCTCTCGTGCCGCGCTTTACAGCCAGCCCCACTGACGTGTAGCTGATGACGTGCCATTCGTGCTGTTGCCACCAGTCCATCCAGTTCCCACATATATTTAAAAACTAAAGGAGATGGAGCAAAATCTCCAGTGATAGTATTGTTGGCAACGTTATGAAGAACTCACTGAAAAAAGTTCATGAAAATGTCGTGAATATTTGCGGAGATATAAGCGTGTGAAAATAGCCCTTTTTCAGGCGTCAAAAAAGAAAACTGGGTTAACCGGGAGTCAAACCTCTAATTTGTGGAAAACTAGTTTTCCTTCGGCCAATCGGAAGCTTGTTAACCCCCGGTCAAGTGAATACAACAGTCCTAAAATATTTTACAGACATTTTTAAACTCAATGGCAACTCTTTTAGTGATGGGTAACTCAGATAATTTTAGTGAGTTGAGTGAGTTACCTCAATTTGTCCTAGTGAGTTGGGATGGCGTCCCAACTCACTTTGAGTTGTGACGTTGTGTGTGTGAGTTACTAAGGTGTGAGAGGTGTACATGAGTTACTGAGTTGTGAGAGGTGTGTATGAGTTACTGAGGTGTGAGAGGTACTATCTATGATTATAAAATATATTTTTAAGAATCAGGTACTCTACTCAACTCTCAACTGTAATTGAACCGAACTTATAAAAGCCACATTGTTTTTAAGTTTAATTATTTATTATTTTCTCTCAGTTTCTGACGAGCAAAGATACTTGCGAATCTCTGTGAGTCGTATCGTGAGGTGTGAGTTAGTTGAGTGAGGTGTGAGTTATGAGTTGAGTGAGTTTATGTGCTGAGTTGAGTGAGTTATGTGATGAGTTATGTGGTGAGGTGTATGAGCAAAAGGTGAGGTGTGTGTCGTGACAAAACACTGAGGTGAGTGAGTTGCCTCACAACTCATTTACCCAACACTAAACTCTTTTGTTTCAGGATCACCAGCATGGACTGGAGGTATCAAGTGTGGAAGGCGGGAGTCACCATCACAGACAACGTACGTCTTTTAACCCTTTATTTACCAAATTCTTTTCGGCGCAAGTTTAGAACTGCTGATGCGCCAAGTTTTTAACAATAAAAATCTCTATATAGTTACCCCAACTAATGTTAAGTGAATTATGTGGATTCTAAATATGGCGCCAAATAGCCAAAACTCGCCAACCATCAGCAGTTCTAAACTTGCGCCCAGTTATTTGAAAAGTTGAATTTTTAAAATCGTTATATACTAAGTACCAAACTTAAGCCTATTTTTAATCTGACCCCCTAAAGATATCTAATCACGTTCAGTGATATAATCATGACTTCGACGTCCATTACATTCTAGTACAGGTCCAGACATTATTTTACTTCGAGAACCTTTTTAAAAAAAGAAGGGGAAGTTTTTGAGTTTTTGAGAGCCCCCCTCCTCTTTTGCTTTTGAAAAACTTTTATCAATAGGGAGATTTTAAAATGTTTCAAAATTGTTTTTTTTTTTTTGCATCAGCAGAATAACTGATCTATATAGTATGTTTCATCCTAAGTCGGCGCCGTGGGGAGCCTAGTGGTTAAGGCATCGGCTTCGGGATCGGAGGGTCCCGGGTTCGATTCCCAACACCGCTAAAGACCCATCGAGTATATGCGGAGTACGTGCTCGTTAAATCTGTGGGTCCGAAAGTCTTGTGGTCCCACAGTTTACCACGGGTTCAGGTGTCTGGAGACTATTTCCCTCCCCTTCAGACGCATGGCAAAATTGTGGAGGTGGCGATAGATTGTGGCAGTATCTTTCATATATCATGAGCCAGAAGTCGGACTCCTGCCATTTATGGGCCTCACTTTCTCAGGAGCCGCACCCCTTTTGCCTTAAATCCTTAATGAGCTTGGTAATTCCAAGTGGCACAAAACAACAACATCCTGAGTTGGCGTTGGAGAGAAGGCTGCGGTTACCGATTCACACCCGTTGTCATGGCAACCCAGCCGAAAAACCCACTTGTTCTACCATACGGAATGTATTCATTCTCTTCCCGATTAAAGACTTTTGAAACACATGATTAAATTAAGTTATTTGATAAAAGTCACAATAAACTGTAATTCCTTGTACATTTTTACAAACGTGTCAGCATATTCGTCATTTTAAATTACAATACAAGATAGTACTATTTTTTTTCGCGCGGATTGGTACATCCCCAGCCAAGTTAGGGGACATCCATAAATTCCGTGAGGTTTTTTTTCCAAAATCTGGACCCCCTCCCCCCTTTGTGAGATTTTGCTGGACCCCCCTCCCTCCCCACGTGAGATTTATCTACAACCTTTAAAAATAATTTTCTATCCTATTCGTTTGCATTTTGTGCTTCACACCACCTAAAACTTTTGCATCATTAATAATGTGGGGGAAAAGGACATTATTCCGCCTAAAAATCACCACAGTATCTTATCTGTGGGTATTATTCCTTTCTCATACTTAAGAAAATCGTATAATTTCTAACTTTAAAAGTTGACGTGAGATTTTAATTGACCCCCCTCCCCCCTTGGTGAGATTTAGTGAGATTTTTCCAAACCACTCTTCCCCCCCCCTTTTTGACCTCACTTAATTTATGGATGTCCCCTTAGGGTGGAACAGAGTTATACCCCGTTCGCACTGGCAGAAAAAAGACCCAGCAGCTCCTAATCTTCACAGGCTCTCCGCCGATCCCACTATATAGACCTTAGATCCCACGGTAGAGAAATGTACAAAGAGAGCGCAATACATCTGCTCTGCAGCTAGCACGAGCGGGCGAAAAGACCGAAACGAGCGCCAGGGTTGGCAATAAATCGCCTTTCTGGCGCTTTGCGTCTTCCCCGCTCTCCTAGAACATCCACAGCCTTTTGGGAAATCAGCAGAGCGACCGTTCGCCAAGCTCAAACCGCCAATCTTTTTTTCGCGACATCTGTCACTAAAACGTCCATTTCTCGCCTAAATACTGGTCGAAATTATTCGAAAATGACTCAAATCGAATGAGAAGGGTTCACACTAAATAACGCTCAGTGATTTTTCCAAAACTTTCATGGATATCAGTACCAAAATCCAGTTTAAAGTCGATTCTTCCCGAACCGATCCTATTCAAGATCAACGCAAATGGCGTTCTCTGATTCGCCGATCAGGGTTGCCAGTCACTAAGAACACGCCCTAAAAAATAGGCGGAGCCTTTAGTTGGCTGAACTTGGTTGGTGGATCGCTTAACAAATGACGATCGATGACGACGTTTGGCGAATGAATAAGAGGAAGAGGCTGTACTCCCGCATAGGCCGCCAATTATGAACAGTTTTTGTGGTTATTGCGTTCTGTCCTCCATTTTCGGCTCATTAACAGCTATACTTCACAGCAACGTTTCCTGAACCCAGTACGTCAATACGCGGAAGGAGAAAGTGAGTAAACACAAAGAGGGTTGGGTTGATTGGAGGAAATTCGATACGTGAATTGTGATTACTATTATTCATGGGTTTAACGAAATAATCCTATTTTTAAAAGGACGTTCCCTCGAAATTCAGACACCGCGATGGGAACTACTTTGTTGTACCCCGTTCGCACAGGCCTTTATTTTTGCCTTTATTTTCGTTAGCACTTTGTTGTCATGGAAACAAAGGCAAAATCGCCCCATCTTTTGAAAACGGCGTTTGCACTGACAAGGGGCAAAAATAAGCACTTTACTGTGTGTAAACAATAGCAGCATGATTTGTAAAATAATTAAAAATTTAATTAACTTAAAACTAATGAATAAAATCACCAAAAATACAAGTAAAATACATAAAAGATTATTAATTGACTAGCGAATTGATTAGTGTGTTTCCATGACAACAAAGTGCTAACGAAAATAAAGGCCAGTGCGAACGGGGTTATTAGATTATAATATAAGATTTGTTGGAGATTATAATATTGTTTGTGCTTAGGCGTTCCTGTACAACACGTGGTACTTCACGTTCTCGGTGATGGGCAACTTCAACTTCTTCTTCTTCGCTGCTCATCTTCTGGACATCGCTGTGGGCTTCAAGACGCTCCGAACCATCATCCAGTCCGTCACGCACAACGGAAAGCAGGTAACACATTAAAAGCCTTATTGGGCAGCCTAATATAGTACTTAACCGTACAGTGCATACTGATGCCATTTGGCAACACGACATTTTTCCCCATTTCCTACTCGAACTTTCATTTCCAAACGGCCACAACATGCAATAAGTACAATAGATATAACATTTCATTGTATTAGCACTTTAGATCGCCAGTAGATCACAGCAGGGGTACAATTTTGAGACATTTGTTAGAAGCTAGTGAAACGAAAGTCAAGACACAGAAAACGCCAAAATAAAAGGACCATATAAATTAAAATAAAAAAATTTTACAGCTTGAACAAAAAATGTTTTGAAAAGATAAGTTGTTTTTTTATATTTTTAGAGCATTTGGTTTTATTTCACTTCACAATTAATTTCAAAAGAGACACAAATTAATTTCACAAGGACAAAGTTTTTTGCCAATAAAAAGTAGAAAAAATTAAATTTTTTTTAGTATTTTTTTACTAATGTACACCATAATAGAAGTCACATAAATGATTTTCAAGTGAATTTAAAAAATCATGCATTGTAGGGTTAAAATGCTCGATTCCCGACACCACCCACCGAGTATACGTGGGCTCGTTAAATCTGTGAGTCTGAAAGTCCTGTGGTCGGTCATTGCTGCGCAGTTTACCACGGGTGTGTGGCAGGTGCGGATCCAGGCACTCTGTAAAGTGCCCCCTTGGAGACCCAAAAGGTTCTCAAAATTAGTAAAAACCCAACTTTTACAGGTCTAATTTCAAAATTGTTTTGGAGGGAGGACCCCCATACCCCCCATTAGTATCAAAATGGGATCTTCAGTGTTTATTTTTAGATTTAAAAAATTAATTTTAATTTAAAAAAATTAAAATTTTAAAATTTTGACACTTAGGGTCAAAAAGTAAAGGTAATAGTGTTGAAAAGTGCCCCCCTTAGACTCAAAACGTTTCTAAAAATGAGTTGTAACCCTACTTTTACACGTCAAATTTCAATTTTTTTCTGGGGAAGGACCCCCAATGGTACCACAAGGGGATCTTGTATGAAAAAGTGCCCCCCCCTTTGAGCCGTGCTGGATCCGCGCCTGGTGTGTGGAGACTATTTCCCTCCCCTTCAGAGGCATGGCAAAATTGTGGCGATAGATCGTGTCAGCATCTATCATATGAAGTAGATATGCCATTTATGGGCCTCGCTTTCTCAGGAGCTCTTTTGCCTTCAGTCCTTATGGAGCATTTCAAGTGGCACAACAACAAAAACAACAACATCTAGCCAGTTCAATAAATGTTTGAATTCTTAACCTCAAACCAACCGAACCTTCTTAGCCAACCAAACCGGTTGATTGGTTGTTTTCGTCCAACATCGTCTTCTACAACTTTTAAGAGATTCGTGGAGATGTCAACTATGGGAAATTTGGTTGACGTTTCTTCGGATAATTTTTTACTATAGTCTGTTCATATAAAATAGGCGCCTGAAACAGGATCCAAAACGCTGAAGAACGCTCATCACGCATTTTCAATGGCCGATTCTTTTACGGTATTTTAACTACTTCTGATTCGGCTACTTTGTCATTGCAGAAAAACAAAATTCGATGATAACCATACAGTAGTAACTGCTCTTAATAGATTACGTCTCAGGCTCCTATTCTAAATGAACAGAGTAACGGACCCTTTATCCGGCAAGCTCGGGGCCGACATCATCCCGGACTTCGGAATTTTCCGGATTTCGGGTCCGTTCCGGAAAAACGCCATTAAAGTAAAGTAGTAAAACCAAAATACCCGCTGAAACGACATAGTCCGTTCCAATCGTAACGGATCCAGCAAAAAAAAACTTCCGGCAAAGCACGTGGGTCGTCGCGACAAGAACCGATTGCAGCCGATTTTGGAACGGCCGTTTAATCGTGGGGACGATACGATTCGGTCGCGTCGGCCCGTGCCGAATAGTCCCATTCCGCACCGAGACGATGTCACAAAAGGCGCGCGCAAGTATTGCGCGTCGTAACAGCATTTACTCACTAAAAATTCTTCAAATTATAAAAAAACAAATTCTAAACGCGAGCCGGATTTCGGGTCCTTCCGAATTTTGGGTTCCCGGATAAAGGGTCCGTTACTGTAATATGTTTAAATGAGTGAGATAAGTTCAGTGAGCTGTGGGGATTGCGAAGCAATTAGTAAGCATGTAACGCGCCCTAACATGTTTCCTTTTCCAGCTGGTGTTGACTGTGCTTCTGTTGATCATCATCGTGTACATCTACACTGTGATCGCCTTCAACTTCTTCCGGAAGTTCTACGTCCAAGAAGAAGAGGAGCAAGTAGACATGAAGTGTCACAACATGCTCACGGTGAGTTCTCCTCACGCAAAATCGAAATGTTTTTGTCAGAATTTTTATTTGTGCGTTTTTTTGTATGAAAATTTCAATCAAATGGGAACTAAAAACAAAAATATTGTATACGTTACGGGCAAAGTGATAAATTTCAATGAGAAATGCCATTGAATTTAGGGGTAGTTCAAATATTACGTAAGCACCTAAGGGGGGGAGGGGGTTTGCTCTTTGCTTATTTTTCCTGACAAGGGGGGAGGGGGGATATGAGTGATGCTTACGTAAGATACTGCATTTTCGAGAATATCTTTTTTCTTGCACAAATAATTTCAAAACTCAACCAAAAATCAATTTAACAAAATTGAATTCAGAAATCTGACGTAAGCACGTTTTCTGGGGTCGGACCCCCAATCATTTTGAAATTTTAACCCTGAAAAGTAGTGTTTCGACTCAGTTTTTAACCCTTAGGGTTACACCCAAAAAGAACAACTCCTTGTACGAGTCACCTAATTTTTAAGAAAAAAAAACTACTTACTTAAAGGGATGTCAAAATTTCGGGGGGGGGGCGGCAGTTTCTTACGTAATTATGGTGGGGGGGTTTGAGGTTTGCTTATGTTTGCTGACAAGGGGGGAGGGGGTTAAAAATGACTAAAAAAGTGCTTACGTAATACTTGAACGGCCCCTTATCACATTGCCCTCCTCCACTTGGGGCCTTATTAATAATGCCCGATTTATCACATTACCCGTATTATTATTATGTCATAGACATTTACAAGAATCAAGTGAAACATCAGTATTCGTTTCTGAAAAAAAGTCTGAGGTAGTAAGTCAAAGTAAGTAGAGAAACGGTTTCTCAATTCAGCTGCAGAGCTATGCTGAGGAATTTTCGTTGCGGTCCTACACACGGGCGTCGTCGCCGGGGGGGACGGGGGGGACGTGTCCCCTCCAATATTTTAGAAAATTGTGTAAAAAACTGTTTTTAACTTTTCAAGGCGACCAAAAATTTACTGAATATGTGTTTCTTTGACTTTGAATCATAAAGGATGGTGTCAATATACCAATGGCACCTAATTTAAGAGGCGTATACAAGAAGGAGACGGACACCTCATTTTTAGAACACGATTTCATTTAGAGTAGGTTGAAGCAAGTGAGAGATTTGGAAAACATTATCACAACAAAAAATTCTGTTACTAGCTAAAAAAATAATAATTTAATGAGACCCCTCAAAAAATATCCAGCTACAGCACTGGTTTTTTTTATTAATTAAATTCTACAACTCCTCATGCTCCACATGGTATAACATATGAGGCTTACAGATGTAAGTAGCTAAGTACAAAATACAATTTTAAAAGAACAGAGCAAATTTAAAAGCTTAAACTATAAACAAAATTCCGCAGAGCGTTTTCGGAACACTTTACAAGCAATGACAAAGCAGGTGGACAGCAATGACAGCACTGGTTAAAGCATAAAAAATGTAATTTTGAAACTGTAATCTTATAAAACTTAAAATGAGTTTAAACCTGTATGTTAAAAGTCAAGTTTCTAAAATTTTTCTGGGGGAAGATCCCCAGACCCCTCTTTATAGTGCAAAGTTACAAACGGTTTATAAAAACTTTGAACAGAAGTTAATTAGTTGATTCAAAACCACCTTAAAATTCTTAAACGAGAGCAAAAAAGAAAAACGATTATTTTGGGGTGGTTAACCAGAACCAGTAGTTTGTAAAAACATTTGGAGAGGATCCCGAATCCTTGAGGCGTCCCCCCCCAATATTCAGGAGCCGCCGACGCCAATGGTCCTGCGTGACTTTTTTTTATGCGGTCCCCATTCACCGCATAAAAACAGGTTTGACTGTATTTCATCTACTATTTCAAGTAGACCTATAATTTCAGTCGATGTTTTTAGTCTCTCTTACCATCATATCTACCCCAGCGGTTCTTAAACTGTTGTTACCTAAAGAGGTTACCTTGAGGAACACTCAAGACACCGTTGAGTGTTCCCTCGAAGTTTTTCAAAATAAAACACTACTTTAAAGGGGCAAGTTTCAAAAATGCTCCACTTTGATTTATAATTTATTTCCTTAAATTATCTGGTTTACAAGTAGTTGTTCTCTTTAGATCTCAAAATGAGACAAACCACTACTTTTTGAGGCAAAAAAACTGCGTGAGACCCTTAGACCCCCATGTGATGTCTGTCTGTAATAGGGGCAGGGCTATAAAGCAGTGGTTCCCAAACTATTTTGGTCATGGAACCCCCAAATTTGTTACCAATGCCCACGGATCCCTGAATATTTTTTAATCAACGATTTTTAAAAATTTAATATATATGATATTAAATGAAACCAGGCGCGAATCCAGCTCGGTTCCAGGGGGGCACTTTTCCATACAATCACCTTTACCTTTTGGCAAAAATGTCAAATGCCAGATCCCCTTCTGGTACGCTGGGGGGTATGGGGGTCCTCCCCCAGAAAAAATGTTGAAATTTGACTTGTAAAAATAGAGTTTCATTTCATTTTAAGACGCCTTTTGGGACAAGAGGGGAATTTTCCATCTTTATCTTTTGAAAAAAAATGTTAAGATGGGGATTTTCCAAAAACTATCGCGCAAGATCCCCTTGTGATACCATGGGGGGTCTGGGGGTCCTTCCCCATAAAAAATTTTGAAATTCGACTGGTAAAAGTAAGGTTCTAACTCATTTTGAGAACATTTTTGGGTCAAAGGGGGGCGGCGCTGTCCATTATTATTTTTTTACACCATTAAATTTTTTTTTAATGAAATAAAGTTTGACCCATGGAACCCCTAAATTTTTTCGTGGAACCCCAGGGTTCCGCGGAACCCACTTTGGGACTCTCTACCGCCACTCTCTACCGCACTCTCTACCCACTCTCTACCGCTCTCCACTCTCTACCGCATAAAAATCCTCAGTATATTATCCTTAATGCTACAACTGTGTGTTTAAAATTAAAATATTTTCACAGCCGATGATAAATTTTTTTGTTCCTATTTTTCAGTGCTTCGTGTTCCACTTGTACAAAGGTGTGCGGGCAGGTGGTGGAATCGGTAAGTTTTACACATTTGAGAAACTGCTTTTTCACAACGCATGCAAGGTTTTTATAATTTGATATAATGCGCATGCCTCACAAAGAAATAAGGTCTTATAAGTTTTAAAGTTACTGAATCCGAGCAGTGGTAGGATGCCAGTGTAGCATGCTGCAGTTATTGGGTTCTATCCTCAGTTATTATTTAAGGTATCCGCCTACCCCTAAAAAGACGAGTTTCGACTTTTTCGTCGAAAATTTGGGTCTACATTTTCAAGTAGTTTAGACTTTTATCTTTCCAAAACTGTTTTCATTTCACTTGTAGGTGAATTAGAAAAGAAATTACAGCATTATTTTAAAACAGATAGTCGTGTGCGATCGAATACAAATATAAACTTTAAAGCTGATTTTCTCAGAACTAAGTTTTGCATAAAAAACCTCCACTATTTACATGATTACTCAAAAACTATCCAAGATATTCACTCCAAATTTTAACAGTATATTAATCATACTGTTATTAACCAGATGGACCACAGATTTTTATGTAAGTTTATTATTTTCGTTTTTATTGATGTTTTTTTTGTTAAAGGGTTGTAGAAATTTTGAAATTTTTCACTTACCTTTACATTTTATGCTGTAAAACAATTACTTTTCAAAATATGTCTTAGAAAATAGTCCAATCTGAAGATAAGTGTTTAGGAAACTTGTGTCCAAAGGAAATATATATAGGATCAATAGTTTTTTGGCAAGAGTGAGATGGGTTTTATAAAAATTCACTTAAATTTTACACAAATTACCCCATATTTTAGAAAATAATATAATTAATTTTGTTTTTCAGCATTGATCAATGTTTTGATGTACATTTAAACTAAAAATTAAAAAATAATTTTTGTAAATCAAGTATTTCAAAAAAATGGTCTCCAAGGTAGGCGGATACCTTAATTAAAATTTCCAAAAGCAGCCAAAATCACGCATGCGCATTGTTATCAAAGTATAAAAACTTTGCAGGCATTGTTAATATGCCCTTTAACCGTACTTTTTAACAAACTAAAATTGCATTCTTCGTGAAAAAAATATGTGTATCAGAAGATAAGAATTCAAAGTAGTTAAAGTCGTAATATCTAGTAAAGTTACTTTCCGAACCCTGATCTATGATTATATTGCCACCGAATTCGAAACTAGTGGTTTGATCTATCCACTAGTTTCATTGTTGCTCGCTGAATTTACTAGATCCATAATTTATTGTTTAATAGTTGGCACATATTAAATAAATTAATTTATTTTATTTCGTGTTCTAAAGATTAGTTCTCGGATATTTGGTTAAATAATTTAATACAAATACAAATTAAGTCGACCAACTACAGGCGTAAGCCCAGCAAGGTTGGTCCGGTCTTTTTAACCCAAACTACCGGAATCCCAGTATCTGTCAATTTTCCTCTTGAACTCGTTTACCCCACTTGAATTTACAACTGTTTCAGGCAACGCATTCCATCTATCCACTATCCTATTAAAAAAATAATGCTTTCTACAATCCGTCTTAAATTTTACTTTATTCAATTTGAAATTGTGACCCCTTGTTCTATTACCCGTATTGAAATCTAGTCCCTGTGTCCCCTTGCATTTTAAAAAGTTGAATCAAATCCCCTCTAATCCTTCTCTAGAGTGAACATATTTAGCTTCTTTGATCTTCCCTCATAACTTAAACTGGATATACCCTTGACCATTTTAGTAGCCCTATGCTGAACCCTTTCAATTGAATCTTTTTTAAGTCTGGAGAAGTAGTAGGTAGGTTAAGTACTGTATTCATCCTCAATAAATTCTTGTGATTTAATTTGTAATTTTCACATTTCCTCAACAGGTGACGAGATTGAACCGCCCGACGGCGACGACTACGAGGCCTATCGCATCCTGTTCGACATCACATTCTTCTTCTTCGTCATCATCATCCTATTGGCCATCATCCAGGGTGAGAATTATATTCCTTCACAATGGGCAATACCATCATTTTTGGAAAACAGAAAAAAATGCATTTTTCCCGTAAAGGAAATAGATCTAAATCCAAAAATCCACATGAAAAGTTTCAAAAAAATTGAGTTAATTAAATATTTAAAATTAAAATAGCCAAGCCCTTTGTCTTTGTATAGGGTAAAAGTACGTCACAACTGACTCCTACAGACTTTAACGAGAAACCCAACAATGACTTTCATTTGTTTAAACAACTAGGGAGCTACCGCCCCACAGTGGTCTGAGAGCGGCCAAAACCCGATTTTTTTAAAGAGCTGATTTCGACTATCTGATTCGTGTATCCCACTCTATATTAGTCACAGAATCTAAATACAGCGAGAATTTTTCCCGTAAATTCAGTTCAATACCCTAAATTGGAGCTCAAAGTCTAAATAATGCAATTTTAGCGTTATCTTAGACGCAACTTACGGTGAGTGAAACGTAAATTTTAAATGGTTGGAAAGATGCCTTCACCTTTTATTTGCTTCTTGAGGATTCCCAACAACGATAATCAGCAGTCAAAATGGCAAAAAAAAGAATAAGCTGGTTTACAAACGCATAAGTTGCGAGTTTTACGTTAATGTTGAGAAACGGTAGAGCTACAAAAAAAAGCGACAGCTTCCGACAGAGTATGAACAATCTCGTAATACTCTGGACATGCCCAAGTATACATTAGATCAAAAATCATCTGCATCTAGCTGCATCTGCGGCCGCAATCGAGCTTGCAATTGAGAAGTACCCTAGGTCCATATGCCTTCCACTGTTCACAAAATTTTTCTTCATGGAGCAGAAATCGTGGAAAACTCCATTCTCCCTGTGGAGATGCTCTCAGAAGAGGCGCAGGAGAGCCACAACAAAGATTACAGAAATTTCATAATGAATCACACACGGAAAACCTCGTATCCATACAAATGAGGATATATTCCAAATGATGGAAACATCCGACCCGCTCATCATCAACATGAGACCCGAGTGGAAGAAGCACCTTATTATGAGTGAAGAAGCAAAATAATTGTTAGTTTAATTCTAAAGGGGAGCTACTCAAAGCCAGTTGTGAGACATTTTCATAATTTAGGATTGATCTTTAATTTTATTTAAACTGATGGAGGACATTAATTTGGACTGAAGAAGAGGTGCTATCCTCTATAAAATATACCTAACTAGTCATGAGAAAAAATTTAAATTTTTAATTATTTTTTGTTTCAATTGAATTTTTCAATTATTTTTTCAAGTGGGACCCTCACTTGAGAGAACTTTTCTGTGATAATTGCAATAACAACACTAGTGATGAAATTATTTATTTTAATTTTTTATTAATTTTTTAAATTAATAATTAATTAATTACTTTAATTGTAGCGTGGATTCTGAATACAACACGATGTCCAGTGTGTTTCAAGTAATATTTTACACTAAAACCTAAAAAAAAAACGCGTTTTTGACGTCTAATTTTCAAAATTTGACCCCTGACTGTACTCCGAAAATTCTGACCTACGTTCTGACTTCAGATTTGTATTCTACGACCCAAAAAACCTAGGTTTCCCAAATTTTATCGAAATATTCCATAGAGAAGAGGTTTTGGCCGTTTTTCCGTCATTTCAGACCACTGTGCGCCCCCTGCTCGCTATCGCTCGCCAACCCCCGTTAACTGCTGACGCAGAAACTTTTGAATCACTTTGCCATCCTCACAAAACACAGCTCACAGCACTTACTCTTTTTATAAAACATTCTTAAAACAGGGGAACTACTTCTCTGGGGTATTCTTTCAAAAATGGCGGATATTCATTCAGCGGCGAAATTTTAACAGTTCCTTTAAGGCAATATGAATTGGCGGATCGCCATATAATTCCAAGAAAATTAGCAACAGAGCAGTGTAAACTTTCTTTTATCATTTTCCCAAGGTAATGTTTTTCTCACACAGATCCATTCAGAAGCACTGAAACATCTCATGAATACATT
Organism: Tetragnatha versicolor; assembly: GCA_024610705.1. Classification (NCBI taxonomy): domain Eukaryota; kingdom Metazoa; phylum Arthropoda; class Arachnida; order Araneae; family Tetragnathidae; genus Tetragnatha; species Tetragnatha versicolor. The sequence goes on along the minus strand of JANDEH010000035.1, from coordinate 47,799 downwards.
TTACTTTCTTAAAATTTGTAATGATTTTCATCGATTGTCTGTGAAAAATGTAGTAATTATCGTAAACATCACGAAAATTTAGAATTTTGTCTTCATGAGAACAAATAAGCATCGAAATTGTGTCAGTTTCATAGCAATGACACGAATGTTCCGACTTCAAATATTTTGGATTTTTATCTTTATTTCTAAAACATTCACCGGCTATATCTAGTTTTTGGGTTTGGCATTATAAAAAAAAAAGTTACATTTTACCACCTTAAATAACATAACTTGCAAAAGGATATAAAATAATACTTATTGTAATAAATGCAAAAGTTCAAAATTTCTGAAAGCGAGTTTATATTTTATTGTAAATATAGTAATGATTAGGTTGCCACAACGACAAAGATAAATATAAAAATATGAATTAATTATTTAAAAATAAAAAATAAATTAATTATCCATTAGTTTTAAATATAATTAAAATCGTTTGAACAGCAAAAACATAAATATTGTTAAAAAGAATCCAATATATGTATATTTTTTAAATTAGTGTGATAAATTGAAAGATGATTATTTAATGTATTTGAATGTTAAAAAACCAGTGAAATATATTTTCAATTGTTTTAAAATTCATAGTTTCTTGCTTTGTAACTGCGACCTTATCCGAAATCTAAAAAAATGGAAATATTTTAAAATTGAGAACTTTTTTGAAAAATCGAAGGGCTTACTCGGAAATCCGGAAAGAATCCGGATATTTTGATACCATATATGTGTCATTTGGTTCAGTAATTAAAAAGCCTTTCTCTGGAAACCGTTCACCAAAAACTTTTTTTTAGAATAGAGAGATTAAAAGCATTGTTTAAAATCAATGTAGGGGTAAAAGTACGTCACATTGGGAAATTGGACGATTTAACGCCCTTTTTTAAAGTCGAACTTTGAAATTACATAAAAAAATAAATAATCATCGTAATTAAAAAATTTTCGCGCGTTTATTCCGCTCTATGGTACCTCTATCGAATAAAAAAATAAAAAATAAATAGTGGTATTGCCCATTTCTATAAAAACTTACAAAAATTTAGTATGCTATTCTTCTTTTTTTTTTTTTGAAAAAATTTGAATACTTGTTTGAAAAGAAGTTAGTCATGTTATGTATTTATTTACTAGATGTGCTTATTTAATAGTCATAATTAACATTGTTAAAACTCGGCTCTTTTCAATTGCAACATCATCCTAATCCAACAAATGTTTAGTTTTTTTATATACAGGGTGATTCAGAAATAATCATCAATAATTGGGGGAGAGGTAGAGGGGCCCTAGACAAGCATATTTTGAGTAGGGATGGTGGGGCGCAGCCTTACCGCTAAAGAGCTAGGACCTAGTGCGAGCGCGTTTCAAAAGGCAGTTTTTTAAAGGCCCATGTGACGAAACAAAACATAATAAAATGAAAAACTCTATTGCATGAGGTAAGGAAGTATCCCTACTTCTTACACCATGAATTCGGTAGAATTTGAACCAACCGTCGAGTGAGTTTCAAAAGTGCAATATTCATCTTTTAGTCAAAGAATGGAGTTCCCTTAATGGTTTTTAGAAAAATGATGATCGAGGAAGGAATTTTCAATGATCGTAACACTGATCATTGAAACTGTTTGATCATTGAAAATTCCTTCCCCGATCACCATTTTTCTAAATACCATTAAGGGAACTCCATTCTTTGACTAAGAGATTTGTATTGCACGTTTTAAAACTCAACCCACGGTTTAGCAAGTGGTCCAATTTCTATCAAATTTATGATGTAAGTAGTACGGATACTCCTGTACCTCATGCAATAAGGTTTTTCATTTTATTATGTTTTATTTCGTCACATGGGTCTTCTAAAAACTGCCTTTTGAAACGCGCTCGCACTACATTAGGTCCTAGCTCTTTAACGGTAAGGCTGCGCCCCACCATCCCTATTCGAAAAATGCTTGTCTAGGCCCCTCTACCTACCCCCCAATTATTGATGATTATTTCTGAATCACCCTGTATAATTGTCCCCTGCCAATTAAAATATTCCTACCGCATGTTGTACTATTTGGAGAAAACAGAGGGAAAACAACTTTTCGTAAATTTCAAAACTTGTCTTTTAAATATTTGAAAACCAAGCAATGAAACAAGAATGAAGGTACCATTGTCATTCCAGCAGATGAGTGGAGAACTAATCAATGGTCACCACTTTTTCAGTTATAGTTGGCCAGACTAGTATTTGCCATCCGCTCTCTTGCGTTGCCTTCCTATACCGTGCTGATGAGTCCTAACAAGGACGAAACCGGTCCACGGTTGGAGGCGACGCTTGAGAGTTGTGAGTTAACACTTAAGAATGAAGGCCCCGATTTACCAGCTCGGACCCCATAATTCCCCCAAAATCTCAAAAGATTTAAAACAAAACTAACATTTTAAAATTTCATATTTTAATACAGTAAAGCACCGTTTATACGTCTTTCAAGGAGCCGACGTAAAACGGCGCATAAATGAAAAGACGTATAATTGAAAACAATTTTTATTATTTGAATGAATTGGGACTTAGCGAAAACGACGTATAAATGTAGAAGACGTATAAATGAGAGACGTATAAACGGTGCTTTACTGTATAAAGAAGAAACCTATATATTTGAAGGTGATCTCTTCCCATAGGTCTGATCATCGACGCCTTTGGAGAACTCAGAGACCAACTTCAGAGCGTAGTTGACGACATGGAGGTAAAGTTTTACTAAAGAGCTTCTTTCTTAACGATTCAACTTTTTCGGAATCGATACCAGCTTGGAATCGAATCAAACTATTTTTTAGATGCTCAGCCAACGGTAGTAAAAGGGTCACGTGATTATTACATACTTTGCACGGCCGATAGTTGGGTAACCGGTGATAGTTGGGGTCTTGCTTCTATATACAAGTAGATGTCGATCCCCTCAACTTCCACCTGTCTCCCCTCCAAAATAGCGTTGTCAAAATCACGTATAACCCTTTTACTATCGTTGGTTTAGCAGTAACATGCACTGTAATATACGGTACTTTACTCAAGAAGTAGTGGCTTGCCTAACCCACCACTTCTTGAATAAAGTGCCGTATTGATTCACAGCAGTGGTCTCCAACCTTTTTACCACCCCGGACCGTTTAGCGTTTGATAATTTTACCGCGGCCCGCTGGGGGGGCGTTGATTGTTTACATTCTAGATTATTTTGATTTTTTTAAAAATTTAATTATATTTAAACATGTTTTTAAAAATACAGTTACACCAAAAAATAAATATAAAGTGATTTATAATTCATTTCATTTATTAATTTGGAGTATAAAACTAGGAATTTTATTTCATTTTCAATGAAAAATGGTTGGCCGGCGGCCCGGTACCATTTGATCCACGGACCGGTCCGCGGACCGGGGGTTGGAGACCACTGTTTTACAGTGTGGGCATTATGACTGTTTCGCTGATGAGTTTGGCTTTAAGGGCCGGATGCAACTACTACGTTCTGTAACGTGTCAATTAACCGTAGAAACGTTCTAGAGGACCGTATATCGTCACGTTTTAAAACGCCTGCTCCTGACCAGGCGTTTAACAACGATCTGGGCGGGACTTCCGATCGTTCTGTGCGCGCGCACAAAATCGAGAAGGCATGGGCCACTCAGGATGGCGGCAGATCACGTGGTTATACCACGTGGGGCTATGGGCTGGGACGAAGATTTCCTATCTTGAAGAGTATTTGCGGGTTGAACGACTCGTCGCCGCAGAACGTAGTTGCATCCGGCCCTAAATCAATTGCATGAGTGAGAATTGATACATGCAGGGTTCTAAACATTTCTGAAAGAATCGTATAGGAATAGAATGCCTTGGAATCGAACCCTTGAAGGAATCGAATCAAAGGAATCGAACTTAAGTTTCCAAGTATAATACAGATAATTATAAACAGTTTTGTTTACTAATTAGTAATTAGAATTTTGATAACTTATTAGTAAGGCTGGACCGATGGCACTTTTTTGGCCGATGGGCCGATGCCGATTGTTCAAAATTTTCCATCGGCAAGCCGATGGCCAATGGGTCTTTACGAGGCCGATTGCCGATGCCGGTGGCCAATGCTAAAGGCCGATGGTAAAAATTGCATTAAACTAATTAAGTCCAGTAAATCTAAACATTTCAACAGTTATTTTTTAATTGTTTTCACTTGAGAATGATGTTTATAGACTATTTTTCATTGCTGCTGAATACGAATATTCCATATAATTTTTTTAAGATTGAAATATCCATTAAAATTTATTTCAAAAATTTGATAACCATTGGCCAAACATCGGCATTTAGATTTTTTTAGGCCGATGGGCCGATTTTTTTAAATTTTAACATCGGCTGCCAATGTCAATGCCGATGGCTATTTTTTCAAACAATCGGCGCCGATACATCGGCCAACCCGATGCATCGGTCGAGCCCTAATAATTAGTATTATACATCAGGAATCGAATCTAAGGAATCGTACTTTGTTTTCTGATTAATACAGATAATTATTAACAATTTTGTTCACTATTAGTATTTTATTATTGCGTAATATTTTGCTGGTTATTAATTAAATTAATAATAACTACTAATTATCTTTTCTTTGTGTTTGAAAAAGATAAGTTCGATTTTATTTTTTCGATACTGGCTCTAAGGAATCGATTCCAAGAATCGATCCTCAGGAATCGATTCCGGAATCGAATCGAACGATTTTTTAGATGCGAAGGAAATACAATGAGGCCGAAATGTGAGTTTTCTCTCTTTTAAATAGAACCGCTCAAACGTTTTCCAGAGAAAACCCAAGGTTCTCCTATATGGCACTTGGCGATCGGATTGATTCAAAAGTCATACATTTTAAATGATCGAGACTTGATCTTGTCTGAACTCGTATGCGTCCCCTAGCTGCTGAACCAGGGAGGCCCAATCGTATAATTTGGTATAGGCCAAAATCGCCTGTCTCCATTTTTCTCAGCGGAGAAAATATCTCTAAATGTTACGGCCGCCAACTCACAGTGCAGCCTCTTTTAGCCAAGATGTTAATTTTAACATCTATTTGCATGAGAAGTTGAGAAGAGTACTGCAATGAGACTATCTTGCAGTCCAACAGCTACTCTATAGAAGAACATCTATGTATTCTCTCTGTTCTGGCACCCTGTGGGCATTAAGTAGCCAACTCACAGTGCAGCCTCTTTTAGCCAAGATGTTAATTTTAACATCTATTTGCATTAGAAGTTGAGAAGAGTACTGCAATGAGACTATCTTGCAGTCCAATAGCTACTCTATAGAACATCTATGTATTCTCTCTGTTCTGGCACCCTGTGGGCATTAAGTAGCCAACTCACAGTGCAGCCTCTTTTAGCCAAGATGTTAATTTTAACATCTATTTGCATTAGAAGTTGAGAAGAGTACTGCAATGAGACTATCTTGCAGTCCAACAGCTACTCTATAGAAGAACATCTATGTATTCTCTCTGTTCTGGCACCCTGTGGGCATTAAGTAGCCAACTCACAGTGCAGCCTCTTTTAACCAAGATGTTATATTTTTAACATCTATTTGCATGAGAAAGAATTTGCATGATAACTGATGTGCATAAGGTGAAGTGAATGAGTGTCTGTGTTGCAGTCCAACTGCTTCATCTGCGGTATCGGGAAGGACTACTTCGACAAGGTGCCGCACGGGTTCGACACTCACGTGCAGAAGGAGCACAACCTCGCCAACTACATGTGAGTACCTACTATATTAACCTACCATACTGCTTACTATAGGTACTGCCGTCCTAAGGGTGCATCTAGAGATCTTTTCCCGTTGATTGTCAAGAGTAAAAGGTTTATGAGGATGGGAACATCTTTTGTTTGCTAATTGACCTCAGCTAACCACACAAAAGGAAGGGGACATTATCAATGCTCCTAATCTCCCCCGAATGCCCGAAGGCGCCTTGTCGTTTTGTGTGGTAAGCTGATGTCAATTAGCGTACAAAAGATCTGCCCCTCCTCATAAATCTTTTACTCTTGACAATCAACGGGAAAAGATCTCTAGATGCACCCTAAGGCGCACACCACACTACTCGGAAAATAGTCGTGGAAAAGATAAATCTCCATTAAAAAACGATTAAGATGTTATCAGGAGGAGGTAAGAAAGACTTGAGGGAGCGATGTAGTAGATAACTCCTGTACGCTTATCAGTGGTGCATCTAGAGATTTTTCCCCCGACGATTGTCAAGAGAGAAAGATTTATGAGGAGCGGAACATCTTTTTTTTCGCTAATTGACCTCAGCTAACCACGAAAAAGAAGGAAAGGGATATTATCAATGCTCCTAATCTCCCCCGAATGCCCGAAGGAGCCTGGTCATTTTGTGTGGTTAGCTTAGGTCAATTAGCGGACAAAAGATGTTCCCCTGCTCATAAATCTTTCGTTTTGACAATCAACGGGGAAACGATCTCTAGATGCAGCCATTGTCAAGAGCGAAAGACTTATGAGGAGGGGAGCATCTTTTGTCCGCTAATTGACCTCAGCCAACCACACAAAAGGAAGGTGATATTATCAATGCTTCTAATCTCCCCCGAATGCCCGAAGGAGCCTGGTCGTTTTGTGTGGTTAGCTTAGGTCAATTAGCGGACAAAAGATGTTCCCCTGCTCATAAATCTTTCGTTTTGACAATCAACGGGGAAACGATCTCTAGATGCAGCCATTGTCAAGAGCGAAAGACTTATGAGGAGGGGAGCATCTTTTGTCCGCTAATTGACCTCAGCTAACCACACAAAAGGAAGGCGATATTATCAATGCTTCTAATCTCCCCCGAATGCCCGAAGGAGCCTGGTCGTTTTGTGTGGTTAGCCTAGGTCAATTAGCGGACAAAAGATGTTCCCCTGCTCATAAATCTTTCGTTTTGACAATCAACGGGGAAACGATCTCTAGATGCAGCCATTGTCAAGAGTGAAAGATTTATGAGGAGGGGAACATCTTTTTTTTTTCGCTAATTGACCTCAGCTCAAAAGGAAGGCGATATTATTAATGCTCCTAATCTCCCCCGAATGCACGCAGGAGCCTTATCGTTTTGTGTGGTTAGCTGAGGTCAATTAGCGAACAAAAGATGTTCCCCTCCTCTTTCGCTCTTGACAATCGTCTGGTTAAAAATCTCTAGATGCACCCGTACTTCAACCGATCTGCTTCCGGAGTTATCTACTACATCACTCCCTCAAGCAGGGTTGTCTGGATTGGATCCAATGGTTTTTTTTTTCAAAAAAAAACATGTGAAAATACACACTGTTTGGACCCATTTTTGGTTTTTTCAAGAAAAATCAAGATTTGGCAAGATTTTGAAGAAAAACATTTAACGAAATAACATACCAAATACTGCAGTTGAGTGAGTTTTTTCAAAATTTAAACCGGGTTTCAAAAAGTAAGGGTTTTTTTCATTATTGAATGGGTTTTTTCAAAGTTTGGGATATTTTTTTAAAATTTTAGTGGGTTTTCCAAAAAAAGACATTAAATTTTAGAGGGGGGCTGGGGTTCCCCCCCCCCAGAAAATTTTTAAAATTGAACCCTCTAAACTCAAAAGTAATGTTTTAACTCCTTTTGAGACATTTTGAGTTGCACCCAAAGCTCCTTGTGGAAGTAACAGAATTTTCAAGGGGCTTGCAGCTATTTTTCACATTACAGTGGAAACCTTGGGGGGGGCGGTTGCCCCCCCCTGCCCCCCCTAAATGACGCCCCTGATTGCCCTCCTTTGGATTTGATCACAACGAAATGTTTTATTTCAATCTCTGTCAACAGTTTTCTGTTGGTATTTTCATTTATTTACTCATAAACGATGACTCCTCCCTTTTTTTCCAGGTTCTTCCTCATGCATCTCATCAACAAACCGGACACAGAGTACACCGGCCAGGTGAGTTTAATTTTACATATACAGAGTGGTGTCCCACGAAAAGTGGTCCTTTTGAACCCGATATAGTCATGAAAGTGGGGTCTAGGTATAATACGCCACTACACGCATTACACGTTACATTTACTACACTATTACATTTACTACACCATTTACACGCCCCCTGCTATAATACAAGGAAAAAAATTCTATTAATTAAAACTTTTTATTCAAAACAATACTTAGAAAATCAATCTATAAACCAGTTTATTAAAATAGTAAATAGCCTACCGGATCACAGCGATATTTTCTGTGATAAATTTGTCAAACTTAAAAAAGATTTTCTTTCAATTTATATTTAATTTGTGTATTGTGTGTATTTTGTATCGTACTTGTATGTATTTTATATTTTACTGTGTGTTTTGTTGCCCTATCATGTAAAGGGATTCTTAATCTGTATGGTAGATGAATGAATAAATAAATAAATAAATAATCAAGTGACCATGAGATGAGACAATTTTCAACGCCCTCTAGCGGAAACTTTAGGAGCTATTATTTTTATTTTAAAAACTATTTGAGGTATGGGAAAAAAGTAAATGACTAAGTTGTAGAGCAGCACCGATTCAGTAGGAAAGCTGAAAAGTATCTTGAATGTAACCCCTAAAACGCACGCTCAATTAGGTAGTTTTTACTTCTTAAAACGCTCCTCTGGTGGCGAAAATGAGACTATACTTTTAGTCATTTACCTAAGTCATAAAAATGAGAATTTCTCATTTTCGCCTCATGAGGAGCGTAAAAACTAAGTAAATTCTACATAATGAGGTATTTGCATGAGTGAGGGATTTGCTTGATTTTATACTTTTTCGATACATTATGGTTTAAAACTCCCAAATTTCTGATTTTTAAGTTCAAAAATGTGTTTTAAATACTAATTTAAAATTCAACTTTATTTTTTTCCAAAACGTCAGAAAAGTCACGTTATCAGAAAATGGGCTTCTATTGGATGTGACCTCACAGCGCATGAAAACCATTGTGTTTTCTGTTGTCACGTGATCAGAAAACGGGTTTCTATTTGATGTGACCTCACAGCGCATGATTTGAGATTCGAAAGTGTTTTCGCGCCAAAACAAAAAACGAAATTTCAAAAATTTATATCTCAGAAATTAGGCAACAGAAATACTTGATGTAAACGTCATTCTTCATAGTTTTTTATCTACTACTAGCGGATATGCCCGGCCTTGCACGGGTGGAGTGTATAATTTTTTAAAATTAAATTTTCTCAAAATACATTTATAATTTTTAAATCAGCAATTACCAATCATCCCGGTATCTAAGACGCCTTTCCTATCCCGGAGTTTTAATTTTTCCTATCCCGATGTTCCTGGTAATTTTTCCTATCCCGGTGTTCCCGGTAATTTGTCATATCCCGATATTCCCGGTAATTTTTCCTAACCCAGTATTCCAGGTAATTTTTCCTATCCCGGTGTTCCCGGTAATGTTTAATATCCCGGTTGCTTTTTCCATCTTAATAAAGTAACAAATTCGGAACAACTATAATAAAAAATATCTGGTTAATATTAATAATTCTAGTGAAAAAAGTAACCAATTTGGAAATGAAATAAACTGTCTAGTAGTAAATATAAGAGTCTAGTGAACCATGTCTTTTGAAACAATGTATTATTTTAAACTCTATTCCATGAAAAAATAATTTACAATTTTCCATAAATATTTTTATTTTAAAAAGAAAAAATCTTAAAATAAAGGAAAATAACGTTTGAAAATAAATTATTTGAATTAATTTTGGTAGTTTCACCACTGATAAAGCTTTTAAATGGACAATTTTAGAGTTTTTCATGTTCAAATATTTGATTTTTGAGGTTTTAATCTCGTTAACAGTAGTGAGTCGAGCAGATCTACTCTGGTAGAGAAATGGAGAAATAAGCGTTTTCGGCTATAAATTCGCTAATTACTCGTAATTATTCGATTTTAGAGCTTGGAAAACTTGACAGTGATCGTCCTCGCCTCGAGATACGCCTATATACCGAGTTTTGGCCACGCCTGCGGCATGGCATAAGAGGAGATGCGTTACATACATACATACCCACCCACACACATAGCCACAAACGTTTTTATATATTTACTAGCGGATATGCCCGGCCTTGCACGGGTGGAGTGTATATTTTTTTAATTAAATTTTTTTAAATATATTTATAATTTTTAAATCAGCAATTACCAATAATCCCGGTATCCCAGACGTCTTTTTCCTTCCCGGTGTTCCCGGTTATTTTCCTATCCCGATGTTCCCGATACTTTTCCTATCCCGATGTTCCCGATACTTTTCTTATCCCGATGTTCCCGATAATTTTCCTATCCCGCTGATCGAGGTAATTTTTATGTCCCGGTAATCCCTGTACTTTTTTTTCCTATCCTGATGTTCCAGGTAATTTTTCTTTTCCCGGTGTTCTCGGCAATGTTTCCTAGTAAATTACTGAGTCTAGTGAACAAAAATAACAAATTGAAACAATAATAAAAGATCTAGTAAATTAAAAAGTCTAGTGAACCGCCTCATTTGAAACAATGTTTTATTTTTAAGTTGTTTTCCATGTAAAAAATTTACACTTTTCCATAAATATTTAAATTTTCAAGGAGAAAATCTTGAAATAAAGGGAAATAACGTTTGAAAATAAATTATTTGAATTTATTTTGGCGTTTTCACAACTTACATCCTTTTTAAATGGACAATTATCGAGTTTTTCCTGTTAAAATATTTAATTTTTGGAGGTTTTCTTCTCGTTAACAATAGTTAGTCGAGCAGATCCACTCTGGTAGAGAAGTGGAGAAATAAGCGTTTTTGGCTATAAATTCGCTGATTACTCGTAATTATTCGATTTTCGAGCTTGGAAAACTTGACAGTGATCGTCCTCGCCTCGAGATACGCCTATATACCGAGTTTTGGCCACGCCTGCGGCGTGGCATAGGAGGAGATGCGTTACATACATACATACCCACACACATAGCCACAAACGTTTTTAGTAATATACTAGCTGTTATGCCCGGCCTTGCACGGGTGGAGTGTATAAATTCAATTTTTTAAGTTTTCTTAAAATATATTTATATAATTTTGTAAATCAACAATTACCAATCATCCCGGTATCCCAGAGGCCTTTCCTATCCCGGTGTTCCCTGTAATTTTTCCTATTCCGGTGTTCTCGGTAATTTGTCATATGCCGATATTCCCGGTAATTTGTCATATCCCGATATTCCCGGTAATTTGTCATATCCCGATATTCCCGGTAATTTTTCCTAACCCAGTATTCACGGTAATTTTTCCTTTCCCGGTGTTCCCGGTTATGTTTAATATCCCGGTGTCTTTTTCCATCTTAATAAAATAACTTATTCGGAACAACTATAATAAAAATATCTGGTTAATATTAATAATTCTAGTGAACAAAAACAACAAATTTAAAACTATAATAAAAGATCTAGTAAATTGAAAAGTCTTGTGAACATCATTTGAAACAATGTATTATTTTAAACTCGTTTGCCATGAAAAAATAATTCACAATTTTCCATAAATATTTTCATTTTAAAGGAAAAAATCTTAAAATAAAGAAAAATAACGTTTGAAAATAAATTATTTGAATTAATTTTGGTGTTTTCACAGCTGGTAAAGCTTTTAAATGGACAATTATCGAGTTTTTCCGGTTTAAATATTTAATTTTTGAAGGTTTTCATCTCGTTAACAATAGTGAGTCGAGCTGATCCACTCTGGTAGAGAAATGGAGAAATAAGCGTTTTTGGCTATAAATTCGCTAATTACTCGTAATTATTCGATTTTCGAGCTTGGAAAACTTGACAGTGATCGTCCTCGCCTCGGGATACGTCTATATACCGAATTTTGTCCACGCCTGTGGCGTGGTTTGGGAGGAGATGCGTCACATACCCACATACATACCCACAAACGTTTTTATATATATAGAGATAGATAGATAGATAGATAGATTTTAATAAATTTAATATAAAAACGTGGGAATACCTCATTGAGCGTGCGTTATATTCAACGCTTTTCAAGGTGTCTTTTCGTACTAATTCAGTAATTGACTAATTTAGCAAATATCTAAATAGCTTTTAAAATAAAAATTCCTAACATTTCCGCTAGAGGGCGTTGGACGTTATGACAACGGATAGGACATGGTCACTTTACTCTACCTAGACCTCACTTTTATGACTGTTCAAAAGTTAAAGGTGGTGTATAAACCCGAGTTGGCAAAAACCCGGGTTTTTTCATGTTTTTTCAATAAAACCCTGAAATAACCCATATAAAACTGGGGTTTTTTTAAAACTAAGTGGTTTTCTATAAATTAGTGGGTTTTTCAAATTTAGTGTGTTCTTTCTATGTTAAATGTGTTCTGTCAAAATAATGTTAGTTTTTACAGAGTTAAGTGGGTTTTTTCAAAGTTTTTATGCTTTGAAAAAACCCACTGAAATTTTAAAAACACACCTTATTTACTGAAACCTGGTTTAAATTTTGAAAAACCCACTAAAATTTTAAAAAAATCCTAAACTTTGAAAAAACCCATTCAATATTGAAAGAAATCTATTCAACTTTGAAAAAACCCACTGAAATTTAAAAAAAAATCTTTATTTTTTAAATCTAGTTTTAACTTTAAACGTCCTGAATTTTGAAAAAACCCCATTCAAAAAGGAAAAAACCCACTGAATAAGGAAGAACCTATTTAACTTTTTTTAAAAGCCCCCTGAAATTGAAAAAAACACCATTTAATTTTTAAAACCTAGTTTAAATTTTGAAAAAAACCATCAAAATTTTAAAAATATCCTAAACTTTGAAAAAAAACCACATTAAATTTTAAAGAAACTACTAAAATCTTGATTTTCCTTGAAAAACCCCAAAAATGGGTCCAAATTGTGGGTTTTTTCACATGTTTTTTTTTTAAAAACCCATTGGGTCCAATCCAGCCAACCCTGCCCTAGTGTATAAACGTTGTTTGTTGTTGACAATGCTGTCTTCTCCATCAGGAGACGTACGTGTGGGAGTTCTACCAAAAGCGATGCTGGGACTTCTTCCCCGTCGGAGACTGCTTCAGAAAGCAATACGAAGACGAACTGATGGGAGGAGGAGGATGAACACCTGTTTGAAGGACTGTTTAAAACGTTTTCATAGACTTTTCTTCAAAAAAATATTTTATTCCTTTATTTAGAATCCGATCATGATTCAATAAACTAAATAGAACACTCTTAAAACGATTGAATCAAAATTGAGTAAAAAGTACTCAAAAAGATCCAATAAGTACTCAAATTTGAATACATGAATATACTCATTCTGAATATGTGCGTTAACTCAAAAATGATACATCGTGAGCTCATTTTTGAGTTCAAACTCAAGATGTTTCCTTTTTGAGTATGCACATTTTCAGAAATGAGTATATTCAATTCATGTATTCATATTTGAGTACTTATTGGATCTTTTTGAGTACTTTTTACTCAATTTTGATACAATCATCTTAAGAGTGAAATTAACTGTTATTCTATTGAATTTTATTTTTTTAAAAATGTTTCGATGATGACATCTGATATTGGTTTTTCTGCCAACCTAGTTTCTCATGATGAAAAAATTTTTTCTAGGAAGAAATCACTCTTAAAACGGCAGTCTCAAAACCGAGTAAAAAAGTACTCAAACGGGCTTCGATCCAAAAAATACTCAAATTTGAGAACATGAATATACTCAAAAATGAAATATCATTAGCTCATTTTTGAGTCCAAGCTCAAGGTGTTTCATTTTTGAGTATACACATTTCAGAAATGAGTACATTCACGTTCTCAAATTTGAGTATACATTTGGATCGGAGCCCGTTTCAGTACTTTTTTACTCAGTTTTGAGACTTTCGTTTTAAGAGTGAAAATGCATTTTTCAACTCTCCACTATATCGATTTAAAATATGCAATAAAAAATTACACAATTTTGAAAGCAATTTCGATCCACAAAATTGAGCATCCTTTTGTTATTGTTTTTTACCCAGTTCGATGCGAAATGAATTTAAAAAAACGTTTTAAACAAACATGTGTTTTAAACAAATCAAAAAACATAGCAGTTTTTTCTTCAACCTTGTGAGTTGACAAGACTGAGACAGTTGTCTGGATCTTTTTTTTTTTGGATTCACAGCAGCTGACATGTATGGACATTTTTGTAGATAATGTTTCCTCAAAAAATATTTTTCTGTAAAATCTGAAAATTGTTCAACTACATTTGTGTGCTTTTTACAATGCTAAATATTTTATTGAACTTTATGGATGTAGAAAATTGTTGGTTTTACCTGTAAAAAAACCCGTAAAATTTACCGTTTCAAACGGTCAGCTGGGTCCTTGCAATACAAATCCGTTATCATAGCGTTTTTTTAACCGTTCAATCATCAGTAAAAAGGGTCCCAGTTTTGGATATATTCTGTAACCGTCTGTTTAAAACGTAAATTTTACGGTATTTTCCATCCAGGAATATTAGTTTATCCTTTTTATTTATAGTCGTTAAAAAGTTGATTGGTTATGTGGTGTTTAAATAGTTTCTTAATTATAATTATTTTCATAAGAAATCACAGTTGGAAAACTGCCCTTTGTTGATTACTACGCCATGTTTTCATAAACTGTCTCTGAACTAGGGTTAATTTTTTTTAATTCTTTAATAAAATGAAACCACGATTTAAAGTTTCTCATAGTTAACCAACCAAAGTTCCCCGTTTTAGTTAAGGATGGTTTGTTAAGGTTGTGTAAACGGCAGCTTTTTCATTGTGACTTTTGTGTTGCTTTGATAAAATAAAGATCTTTAATTACTTGGATTCTTGTACAAATTAGTGTAGTTAACGTGGGGGAACCGTTAATTATTTATTTACTTACTGCCAAATAGAAAAAAAAGGTTCCAATTACATGTGGCAGAGAAAGAAAGAACAGCCACGAGCAGAATGGAACGTTTTTTTTAGACCCCTATTCTTTCCTAACTCTATGGTTTCAGAAGTTGTTTTTCCTGCATACTGTCTACTAGAGAGCCTGTATACGAGAGAGAGGCGACAACTCGCTTAAAAGCGTCTCTGCGCATCCTTGCGCGCAGTTAAAACTGTCCAATTCTGTCCAAACTGTATCCTGCCTGGCTCCCATGCTATAATCCTATGGAGGGAAACCTGCGGTGAACAGAAAACGCTGTTGACCAATCAGCGCGCTACACCGGGTTGTCGCCTCTCTCTCTCTCGTATTCAGGCTCTACTATGAAGGGAAAATGGGTTTTACAGGTACTTGATGCAGGGCAGTGAAAGCAACACAACGCACAAAAGAATTAAATTCAGGATATTCTGTGTATACACAGGGTGTCCCAAAACGCCCGCATAAACTCTGCACAGCTAGATTCCTTGTTGAGAGTACATAAAAACTGCCCAAAGAAGTGTCCGATCCATAGTTTACGAGAAAAATACGAAAAACAAAGTATGACGTCACTGCAAGAAAAAACACTTTATTGAACATATCAAATGCAGTATTATGCACAGTTTAAAGCAGATGTTC
This sequence comes from Tetragnatha versicolor, assembly GCA_024610705.1. Taxonomy (NCBI): domain Eukaryota; kingdom Metazoa; phylum Arthropoda; class Arachnida; order Araneae; family Tetragnathidae; genus Tetragnatha; species Tetragnatha versicolor. Next base: position 32,380 of record JANDEH010000035.1, on the reverse strand, counting down.
AAAGTGTCCGCCGTATGGGGCAATCTCAAGGAACTGGTGTATCAAGACACGTTGTGACAATGTTACTGTGAATTTCCGAGAATGTCGACACTCACATATAAGCGAACATGTGATTCTCGACATTCACCAAATTTCGGTCTTTCACCGTAACACAAATGGACTTAGTTGCTCCATTGCATGCTGTTTGTACTGCACGGCGAACACTTTGAATATCTGCTTTAAATTGTGCATAATACTACTATATATAAAATCATGTTTCCAAATCCTTTTGGGACAGCCCCCGAAGGTATGCTTCCCCAGGGTTCACCACCTAAATCCGCCCATGAAAAAAGGTGGTTTTCAAGAAAAAATTCGCACAATGTTAGTCTATGGGGAAATTGGTTAGGCTTGCTCGTTTCGTGAAATTACTGTAATTCTGTGTGATTTGTGGATGTTTTCTTTGTTTTAAAGACTTATGTTTTTAGAAAAATAAAACAGCTTCGATAAGAGTCAGCCATGTCAGTACACGGATTGCTGACGTCAGCAAGCGAAGGCTGAAAATCGCCCCGCCTCTCCAATCAGAGGTAGGCTGAGAGGCTCAGTAGCTATCAGTGGCATTATCCTCTGTAGTTAATAGGCTCAGCTACAGAAGGTAAGATCCCTGATTGGAGAGGCGGGGCGATTTTCAGCCTTCGCTTGCTGACGTCAGCAATCCGTGTTCAGGCTTTCTAAGCTATAGAGGGTACTGTGTTCACCCACAGCTGATGACTAAAAACCATAGAGATCTAAGTATCAATATTGATCCTGAAGTAATGTTAATATAAGTAATAAATGCCGGAATTGTGGTTTTAATCGCATCTCAAAAAGGTAATTTTTTCCACTGAAAATTATCCCATCAGTGATTATTAAGAAGAAAATGATCTAACGGAAGGTTAACCTGGAATCGAGATTTTTCGACTATTCTCTGATTGGCCTTCTTTCAACCACCAATCAGAAGTTCAGGTTAAGTTAGTGGGGATATGACCGTTAGAGTTTACATTTAATTCAAGTTGAAATATAAAACAAAGATTACATAAAAGTTTGTTTAAACTTTCTAAACTAAAGTGTTAGAGAGCATAGAGTGGGAAGAGAGGTGACAGCAGGTTTAAACTGGTTTGTGCGCATGACCGGTATTTCCGAAATAGCGGTAAAAATTTCCTCTTGGCCAATCAGAAACTATCAGTGCGTTGTCGCCTCTCTTCCTACTTTAAGCTCTCTTGTAAGTGTTATTAACAAAGAAAAAAATATGGATTGCTTTTGGCAGCCCGTAAAAATTTTAATCCTTGATCTTTTTTTTACATTTAACTTCCCCTCATATTGAATAGAGCTTTCCACATCACGTGAGCTACAGTTACCATAACAACAACTATTTGTATGCCTACCAATGGTTAACAGTTAAATGAAAATAATTGGTCGTGACCACGCAAAAAACAGTTCTGTTCTCATAACGGAAAGTGCGTATCTCCCAACCGCACCGTTCTATAGGACTGAACGAACAGCGCGTTTGCAGTGACCGCACCGGTTCGAATGGAAGTGGCGCGGTTGCGAGAACCCAACTGAACGGTTGTACCCATCGAACAACTTTTCTCAAATTCGTTTGGGGGAATCCGACGGTCGGGTGCGTTCAGGGTGCTCTTACAAGTTTCGACCCCCCTCTCAAAGGGTTATTAACAGCTTTTTCTCTATAAAATTAAGAAAAAAATCTCAATTCCATCTCAATGGACGCCTATATTTGGATTCGAGACTATTAAAATCACGTGTTGGGTATAAAAAAACTCTCACTATCGAATCATATCTCTCTACTAGTGTACTAGTAGTGTAACCAACCAGTAGTAGCCAGCAGTATTCCTAAGGGAACATCACGGGTTGGGAACATAAAATTTCATTTATTGCAGCTCAACGCTGTACAATCCACAGTAAAAAAACCAGAATCAGCTCGAACAGAACAGAATAAATGGATGCAGTCAAACTGCGCATAATGATACACGTGTACCCCTACCGATGCCAACACACAATAAGTTAATTACGTAAAGGCTACTCAAATCGGCCAGAATCGAACAGTTTACCTCACAAGTAGTATACAAACTACTAGTGTAGTGTCTGTGGTAATCAATTGCAACCTCAGTAGGTCACATAATGTGATGTCAGACGGTCCATTGTCAGAAAATAAGTTGAAAACACTATTAACTTCCCGAGGTACCAAAAGTTCGAGTTTCAGCTGGTTTTATCGAAAAAATAATTTCATGTCTAGGTGGTATAATTAATGAAGTCACCCAATTTTGCAATTAAAAAAAATGTGTGAGGTTTTTATTTTTTTTTAATACAAATTAAGTCGACCAACTACAGGCGTAAGCCTAGCAAGGTTGGTCCAGTCTCCCAAACTACTGGAATCCCAGTATCTGTCAATTTTCCTCTTGAACCCCACTTGAATTTACAATTGTTTCAGGCAACCATCTATCCACTACCATATTAAAAAAATAATGCTTTCTACAATCCGTCTTAAATTTGTCTTTATTCAATTTGAAATTGTGACACCGTATTGAAATCTAGTCCCTCTGTGTCCCCTTGCTTTACCATTTTAAAAAGTTGAATCAAATCCCCTCTAATCCTTCTTTTCTCTAGAGTGAACATATTTAGCTTCTTTAATCTTCCCTCATAACTTAAACTGGTTATACCCTTGACCATTTTAGTAGCCCTATGCTGAACCCTTTCAATTGAATCAATATCTTTTTTTTAAGTATGGAGACCAAAACTGAACAGCATACTCTAGATGAGGTCTCACCAAGCCTCTGTATAGTGGCAAAATAATATCCTCGGACCTTGAAGAAGAAACAGTTTTTTTAATGTATCCCAATATCCTATTAGCCTTTTTACTAGCAGATAAACACTGATGAACCCATTTAAAGTCCGCATTTACTATCACCGTAAAGTATTAATACTTTATTTTTGGATCAAAACTACAAGAATAAGGAAAAATATTTTTTCACAGTTATTTCTGGGCACTAAAGGTATTCACCTAATGTTCCGCTTTTTAAGACTAAAATTCCTTTTCACATCTAATATAATAAAACTAAGTGTGGGTATATATGTATGTATACGGGGTGTTTCAAAAAACCTGTAACGATAGGCTATTTCCTAAAATATTTCCCCTAGACCCATACTTCCAATGGCGAATTTTCTTCAAATGAGGTGAAGAGAGACCAGTTTCAACTCCATGGGGGGTCTATTTTAGAAGATGCAGAAAATAACTTTTTAAACGGCCCCCGTAGAATGAAACTTCCAGTAAAAAAATTTTCTCCATTCACTTCTCAATAAGATAGAAAAAAGTCTGTCTCGATATCTTCAAAATTCACTGAGATATGAGGGTTTACATTTTTAAGGGACCGTCCGCAAGTTAAAAAGTGCGTCATTCTATTAAACAATAAAGCAGTGTTTGGCTAAATTGGAACTTATAGGTATTGATTCCTGAGTATCAAGTGTTTCTGGGAGCCACACACTCGTGCTACGATTATTTTTTACGTAGCTAATAGGTATGAAGGAGTACCTGATTTCGGGGCTCCAAGAAATATTTTTTATAATCTTTTCGATAACTTAAGGTAATTTATAAATAAGTATTGATTGGTAGGAGGGTTACTTTAAAACCAATAACGACACAAATCTGAACGCAAAATGAGAGCTGATGGGCCCCCTCTGATATGAGTAGCAAGTAGCAATGACAAATGACAGGTATCTGGATTAGCGTAGTTGAGCGAGCTCAACACCATGGCTGATTGGAGGAGTTTTTCATGTAGTCCTTGTTTTGTCACCTGAAAAAATCAAAGTTTTACGGTAGTTTGGTTGCTAAAATGTTTAACTGTAGTTTGTGGATGGCCCCTATTTTGCAGTAAAAGTATGTCACTCACAGGTATGATAAAGTGGTGTAAGTCACGAATTTCAGCTTTTAATATCTTGGTGAATTTTGAAGATATGAAGATGAAATTTTTTGTATCTGATTAAGAAATGAATGGAGAAAATTTTTCTCATTGGAGGTTTCAATCTATGGGGGCCGTATAAAAATTTTTTTTCTGCATATTCTAAAATAGACCCCCCATGGAGTTGGAACTGATGTCATATAATTCTTCACCTCATTTGAAGAAAATCTTCCATTGGAAGTATGGGTCTAGGGGAAATATTTTAGGAAATAGCCTATCGTTACAGGTTTTTTGAAACACCCTGTATATATTAGGGTGGTCCTTATTTTTGAAGTTTGGAAATCTTAACGCGACGCCCCCCAAATTGTTCCATCATACAAATAAATAGTTTTTGTAAAATATCAGCTCATTCGAATAATAAACACCCGTGCGCAATTGCCTTGAAGTTTCAAAAAAATACTGATTTTTTCACAAAACATCCCAAAAACCATAGATTAAACCCTCCCATCCTCTTCTTGATTTTTTAATGAGAATCTAATATAGTTATAGTTATAATGTTCCAGATTCCATTCTTCTATCACCCCTCTTTCGGTAGTAAAAATTTTTTAAAGTTAAAATAACTCTTGTCAAGTTGTTTTTTCTGCATTTTAAAAAAGCTAATCACCCCAGAACCATACAACTTAAAAACCTGAAATTTGTGCCATTTTGTTTGTAATTTATTACCTTTCATTTGATGTGCAGCATAACTGCCTTTCTTTAAAAATTTTTCTTCAAAATAAAAAAAAATGGAAAAAATTAAATAAAAAAAGTTTTGAAAAAAAATTTTATTAAATAAATTTAAAGTTTTTCCCACAGAGAAAAATCCTAACAGAGGGTCCAACACGATATATTCAAAAGTTGTATGGGTTTGAGGGCGCCACGAGGAACTATAAATGATTGACAGAGAGATCAAACCTGTGATTGGCTGTCACGCAATCTTCTATTTCGAAGGAGAAGGAAAAAGTTTTTCTCAACCAATCAGGCTTTTCCGTCCCGCCTCTCGTGACGTTTTGCGATCGCAGCGCCACCCAACCCATCCAACGTTTCGATTTCCATTAGCGCCTATGGCGACGGACTCTCTGTTCTAGTACTCTGTGGTTTTTCCACTCCCAAAATGAACATTTCTGCCAAATTTCAAGTTGAAATTAAAATTTTATCTTGTAGAAAAAAATAAAAATTTGCGAAATTTTGGCTAGTCCTCAAACATTCCATGTAATTTAACAAAAAAAGGTGTTTTACTCATGGGGATTCCAAAAACTCCCTTGAGGGTGTTCATACGAGGTTCATGCGGTTGAGGGTGTTCATGCAAAAAAATTTACTTAAATATCAGAAAATACAGCTATAAGCCGATTCGGTACAAAATCCTACAGAGCTAGTTTCCAACCTAATTCAATGTCCCCAAAGTTAAACCCTAAGTTTGTCCCCCAGAATGGTTGGTACGATAGGGAATGCTTTCAGCTAAAATCTACAGTGAGGAAATCTTTGAGAAGGGTAATGGACAATTATTGTGATCATATTGAAACTTATAGAAATCTACGTAACCAGTATAAAGCATTATGCAGAAATAAAAAGTATATGTATTTCAACAAAATTCAAGAAGAAATGTTAAACTGCAGAGACTCTCAGACATTTTGGAACATTATACGGAAATTCCAACGTAAGAAACCGATTATGTCATCAAATATATCTAACAATATTTGGCTAGACCACTACTCAGAATTGTTCAGGGACCAACGACTAAATAATTACTCCGACCCCTTAATAAACTTTTGGCTACTGCCTAGCTGGTGGCTGACTCCAATAAATACACGTTGATTAAAAATAAAGATTTATTATAAAAACAGTAACCAAAATTTCAAGTTATCTCAAGAAGTAAAAACGCTGTACTGCTCCAACAAAATACGCAGCAATGCCAGTGCGATATGAGAAACTCGCCTCTCTTCAGATTAGCTCCGCTACTCTTCACACCGCAGTGGCTTCACCATAGCGCACCCATATTTTCTCCGCGCAGTAATTTGGCTGAGTTGCGGGTGATCGCCACAAACTTATCAATTAATGACAGTTTTGACCCATTTCTAGATGCAATTATTTCTTTGTCTGAGGTAAACAATGTGTTACATAAACTTAAAAATAATAAAAGTCCGGGCTATGATAACCTCAAACCAGAATTTTTCAAATATTTAAATCCAACTGCAGTCCAATTCCTCACTGATGCGTTCAATAACATATTACTAACTGAACGCTATCCCGCCAACTGGATCGAAATTCTCATTCAGCCTATCTTTAAGAAAGGTGACCCCAACAATCCAGGTAATTACAGACCTATATCTTTAATTCCCGTCATCAGTAAGATATTTACCTCGATTTTAAACAATAGACTTAACGAATGGCTGAAAAATAGGAATCTATTGCATGAAGAACAGGCAGGTTTTAGAAAGGGTTATAGCTGCTTAGACCAGGCTTATATTTTAAACTCAATCATTCAGGATAAACTACGAAAAAAGCGAGGTAAACTTTACGCTGCCTTTATTGATCTTAAATCCGCTTTTGATAGCATAAACCACTCCCTTTTATGGCACATTCTTCGGAAACTTTCACTCAGTTCAAAATTTGTAAGCATTTTGAAAGATATGTATAACAAAGCTACAGCAAGAGTGAGGACAGCTACAGGATCGTCTGAAATCTTTAACATAGAAACAGGAGTGTTACAGGGCGAAATTCTTTCCCCAATTTTATTTAATTTATTTTCAAACAATTTGATTGATCGATTAAATGATTCTAAAAATCCTGGTATATACATATCCTCAACAAACTTTCTTCATATATTACTTTATGCTGACGATGCAGTTATCCTAGCCGACTCTCCTATTAATCTTCAGAAAAAATGAAATATCCTGGAAAATTTTTGCGCTGATTTTCTTTTGACAGTTAACATAAGCAAAACGAAAATTATGATTTTCCGGAAAGGGGGAAAGCTGGCTAGGTCGGATGTATTTTTTTATCAGAACAAAAAACTCGAAATTGTTAAAGAATACGTATATTTGGGAATTCCTTTTTCTTCTACAGGTAAATTTAATAGTGCCAGACGTTATTTCACTTCCAAGGCAATAGCGGCAATCAATGCATCTTGGTCAATATTTACCGGATCACGGGCTAACTCGACCAAAGCATGGTTTCAACTATTTGAGTCATTAATTCAGTCTGTGTTCATATATGGTTCTCCGATCTGGTCCATAAACTATATATTCGACTTGGAAAAAATCTTTTGTATTTTTGTTAAAAAATTATTTTTACTTTCCAGATATACTCTTGGTTACATTCTAAGATTAGAGTTAGGACAACCCCCAATATCAGTCACTGTAGTCAAAATAATTTAGAAATTTTGGATCAAAATTCTTCAATTACCAAATGACAGATATATAAAAATTTGCTATAACAAACTGCTTCTAAACGCACAATTTACTAGCAATACAGAATTTAACTGGGTTTTATCCATAAAAAAAATCCTTGATAATCTGGGTTATAGTTTCATTTTTGTCTCGCAGGACCCTTATATAGCCGCTTATTTTCTTCCCCTGGTGTTACAATCTCTCCGAGATCAGACCCTTCAAAATGACCTGTCTCGAATGGAAAATAGTACTAACATTTCCCATTATAAACTCTTAAACAGCGCCTCCCCTGAAACCTATATTGAATCACCCTTAAATATAACCATTAAAAGATTTATCTTTCAACTACGTCTTAATCAAAGCCGAATTTTCTACAAAAACGAAATTTTTGAAATTTTGCCTTCTAACCTTTGCACTTTCTGTAATAATGAAGAAAATGAGACTTGGAATCATATATTCAACACTTGTCCTCTTTATAATCAATACAGAAACAAATACTTAACGGGTTTAAAACCTTTTCCGTTAATATTAACTCAAAGTCAATACGAAAGAATTTTTTATTTTACAATTTCTATTTTAAAAGTCCGTAAAAATTTATTAGATGAATCGAGTTAGCCCAATGTTCCAACAACTTTTTATATATATTTGAATTTGTGTATATTTACGTTTATCTTTCATAGTTTTAATGTTCAATGATAATTAAGTGTTAATTTATTTCCTCATTTGTACTTTTTGTTCCTTTATTTTTGTACTACTTTGTAAACGGGCACGAACCCATTACAATAAAGTCTTGTCTATGTCAAAAAAAAAATAATAAGGAGCACTTTCCCTTTAGAATTTTTTCTATATAGAACCGATATATTTCTAGATTTTTTTAGAAAGTAGGACCGCCCTTTCAGATTATTTTCCTACGAGCAAGTGCTCTGTACTAGAATTTTTTACTAGGAAGGACCGACATCCCTCCAGATTTTTTACTAGGAAAAAGTGCTCTTCTTCTAGAATTTCTAATACGAAGGAGCTCTTTTCCTCTATAGTTTTTACTGGAAAGAAAAGATCTATTTCTAGAATTTCTTACAAGGAAGGAATGCCCTTCTTTCAGATTTTTTTTCTAGGAACAAGAGCTCTGTACTACAATTTTTTACTATGAAGGACCGACTTCCTTTCAGATATTTTTCATTTAAGGCGACTGCCTACGTTGGGAGAAGGTTTTTAAAAAACATTATATGTAACTTGTTTACATACATTTTCTTAACCAATGTAGTTTAAATAACTAATATATGTAAAAACTACCCAAATTTTATAAAAAATATTTTTAAAAATAACAATTTATACTAAAATTTGGCGGAAATTTAAAATTACGCCAACACCTCTTTAGGTAAATATATAAAAGTTTTTTTGAAAATTCTTGAAATCACATGTTCCTTAGATAAATACCTATGCAATGACCTAAAAGCTAAGCAAAATTTTGAAAAATAAAGGAGCTATGCTATTTATCGTAAAATTAACCTTTGTTTTTTAGATATTTTTTAAACAAATTTTACTATAAATAGCATAGCTCCTTAAATTTTCAAAATTTTGCTTAGCTTTTAGGTCATTGCACAGGTATTTATCTAAGGAACATGTGATTTCAAGAATTTTCAAAAAAACTTTTATATATTTACCTATAGAGGTGTTGGCGTAATTTTAAATTTCCGCCAAATTTTAGTATAAATTGTTATTTTTAAAAAAATTTTTTATAAAATTTGGGTAGTTTTTACATATATTATATTAGTTATTTAAACTACATTGGTTAAGAAAATATATGTAAACAAGTTACATATTATATAATGTTTTTTAAAAACCTTCTCCCAACGTAGGCAGTTGCCTTAACAAGTGCTTTGTACTAGAATTTTTTAATAGGAAGGACCGACCTCCCTAGGAAAAAGTCTTTTTTCTAGGAAAAAGCGCTCTTCTTCTGGAATTTTTAAAAAAGAAGGAGCTCCTATATTCTAGAACTCTTACTGGAGAGAAACGATTTTTTAAGGATCAAAATTTTTTTAAGGAAGCAGCGCCCTTCTTTCAGATTTTTTTCCTACGAGCAAGTGCTCTGTACTACAATTTTTTACTATGAAGGACCGACCTCCTTTCAGATTTTTTTCATTTAACAAGTGCTTTGTACTAGAATTTTTTAATAGGAAGGACCGACCTCCCTCCAGATTTTTTGCTATAAAAAGTGCTCTTCTTTTAAAACGTTTTAATAGGAATGAGCTCCTTCCCTCTAAAATTTTTACTGGAAAGAAAATATATATTTCTTGAATTTCTTACAAGGAAGGACCGCCCTCATTTCAGATTTTTTTTCTAGTAAAAAGTGCTCTGTACTAAAATTTTTTACTAGGAAAGACCGACCTCCCTCAAGATTTTTTTCTAGGAAAAAGCGTTCTTCTTCTGGAATTTTTAAAAAGGAAGGAGCTCCTACCTTCTAGAATTTGTACTGGAGAGAAACGATATATTTCAAAATTTTTTTAAGGAAGCAGCCTCCTCCTTTTAGATTTTTTTCCTACGAACAAGTGCTCTGTACAAGAATATTTACAAGTACCGACCTCCCTCCAGATTTTCTACTAGGAAAAAGCGCTCTTCTTCTAGAATTTCTAATACGAAGGAGCTCCTTCCCACTAAAATTTTTACTATATAGATACGATATATTTCTAGAATTTTTTGGAAGGAAGGACCGACCTTCTTTGAGGTTTTTTTCCTACGAGCAAGTGCTCTGTACTAGAATTTTTTACTAGGAAGGACCGTCCTCCCTCCAGATTTTATACTATAAAAAGAGCTCTTCTTTTAAAACTTTTTAATACGAATTAGCTCCTACCTTCTAGAATTTTTACTGGAGAGAAACGATAGATTTCTAAATTTTTTTAAGGAAGCAGCGCCCTACGAACAAGTGCTCTGTACAAGAATTTAAACTAGGAAGGACCGACCTCCCACCAGATTTTTTTCTCGGAAAAAGCGCTCTTCTTCTAGAATTTCTAATAATAAGGAGATCCTTCCCTCTAGAATTTTGTCTATATAGAAACGATATATTTCTAGAATTTTTTTTAAGGAAGACCGCCCTCCTTTCAGATTTTTTTTCTAGGAACATTTGCTCTGTTCGAGAATTTTTTACTAGGAAGGACCGACCTCCCACTAGATTTTTTTCTTGGAAAAAGCGCTTCTTCTTCTTATAGAATTTCTAATAATAAGGAGCTCCTTCCCTCTAGAATTTTGTCTGTATAGAAACGATATATTTCTAGAATTTTTTAGAAGGTAGGACCGCCCTTCTTTCAGATTTTTTTTCCTACGAACAAGTGCTCTGTACAAGAATTTTTACTAGGAAGGACCGTCCTCCCTCCAGCTTTTTCACTGTAAAAAGAGCTCTTCTTTTAAAACTTTTTAATACGAAGGAGCTCCTACCTTCTAGAATTTTTAATAGAGAGAAACGATAGATTTCTAAATTTTTTTAAGGAAGCAGCGCCCTACGAGCAAGTGCTCTGTACTAGAATTTTTTACGAGGAAGGACCGACATCCCTGCATATTTTTTACTATAAAAAGCGCTCTTCTTTTAAAACTTTTTAATAGGAAGGAGCTCCTTCCGTCTAGAATTTTTACTATATAGATACGATATATTTCTAGAATTTTTTATAAGGAAGGACCGCCCTTCTTTCAGATTCTTTTTCTAGGAACTAATGCTCTCTACTAGAATTTTTTCTATGAAGGACCGACCTCCTTTCAGATTTTTTTCTAGAAACATTTGCTCTGTTCAAGAATTTTTACTAGGAAGTACCGACCTCCCTCCAGATTTTTTAATTCGAAAAAGCGCTCTTCTTCTATAATTTCTAATACGAATTAGCTCCTTCCCTCTAGAATTTTTACTCTATAGATACGATATATTTCTAGAATTTTTGATAAGGAAGGACCGCCCTTCTTTCAGATTTTATTTCTAGGAACAAGTGCTCTCTACTAGAATTTTTTACTATGATGGACCGACCTCCTTTCAGATTTTTTTCTAGAAACATTTGCTCTGTTCTAGAATTTTTACTAGGAAGTACCGACCTCCCTCCAGATTTTTTACTACGAAAAAGCGCTCTTCTTCTATAATTTCTAATACGAATTAGCTCCTTCCCTCTAGAATTTTTACTCTATAGATACGATATATTTCTAGAATTTTTGATAAGGAAGGACCGCCCTTCTTTCAGATTTTATTTCTAGGAACAAGTGCTCTGTACTAGAATTTTTTACCAGGAAGGACCGACCTCCCTCCAGATTTTTTACTAGGAAAAAGCGCTCTTCTTCTAGAATTTCTAATATGAAGAAGCTCCTTCCCTCTTGAGTTTTTACTGGATAGAAACGATATATTTCTAGAATTTTTTTTAAGGAAGACCGCCCTCCTTTCAGATTTTTTTTCTAGGAACAAGTGCTCTGTACTAGAATTTTTTACAAGGAAGGACTGACCTCCCTCCAGATTTTTTACTAGGAAAAAGCGCTCTTCTTCTAGAATTTCTAATATATAGGAGCTCCTTCCCTCTTGAGTTTTTACTGGATAGAAACGATATATTTCTAGAATTTTTTTTAAGGAAGACCGCCCCCCTTTCAGATTTTTTTTCTTGGAACACGTGCTCTGTACTAGAATTTTTTACTATGAAGGACCGTCATCTTTTCAGTTTTTTTTCAAGGAACAAGTGCTCTGTACTAGAATTTTTTCCCCCCAGATTTTTTTCTTGGAAAAATCGATCTTCTTCTAGAATTTCTAATAATAAGGAGCTCCTTCCCTCCAGAATTTTTTCTGTATAGAAATGATATATTTCTAGAATTTTTTAGAAGGTAGGACCGCCCATTCAGATTTTTTCCTAATGCTCTCTACTAGAATTTTTTCTATGAAGGACCGACCTCCTTTCAGATTTTTTTCTAGAAACATTTGCTCTGTTCAAGAATTTTTACTAGGAAGTACCGACCTCCCTCCAGATTTTTTACTACGAAAAAGCGCTCTTCTTCTATAATTTCTAATACGAATTAGCTCCTTCCCTCTAGAATTTTTACTCTATAGATACGATATATTTCTAGAATTTTTTATAAGGAAGGACCGCCCTTCTTTCAGATTCTTTTTCTAGGAACTAATGCTCTCTACTAGAATTTTTTCTATGAAGGACCGACCTCCTTTCAGATTTTTTTCTAGAAACATTTGCTCTGTTCAAGAATTTTTACTAGGAAGTACCGACCTCCCTCCAGATTTTTTACTACGAAAAAGCGCTCTTCTTCTATAATTTCTAATACGAATTAGCTCCTTCCCTCTAGAATTTTTACTCTATAGATACGATATATTTCTAGAATTTTTGATAAGGAAGGACCGCCCTTCTTTCAGATTTTATTTCTAGGAACAAGTGCTCTGTACTAGAATTTTTTACCAGGAAGGACCGACCTCCCTCCAGATTTTTTACTAGGAAAAAGCGCTCTTCTTCTAGAATTTCTAATATGAAGAAGCTCCTTCCCTCTTGAGTTTTTACTGGATAGAAACGATATATTTCTAGAATTTTTTTTAAGGAAGACCGCCCTCCTTTCAGATTTTTTTTCTAGGAACATTTGCTCTGTTCGAGAATTTTTTACTAGGAAGGACCGACCTCCCACTAGATTTTTTTCTTGGAAAAAGCGCTTCTTCTTCTTATAGAATTTCTAATAATAAGGAGCTCCTTCCCTCTAGAATTTTGTCTGTATAGAAACGATATATTTCTAGAATTTTTTAGAAGGTAGGACCGCCCTTCTTTCAGATTTTTTTTCCTACGAACAAGTGCTCTGTACAAGAATTTTTACTAGGAAGGACCGTCCTCCCTCCAGCTTTTTCACTGTAAAAAGAGCTCTTCTTTTAAAACTTTTTAATACGAAGGAGCTCCTACCTTCTAGAATTTTTAATGGAGAGAAACGATAGATTTCTAAATTTTTTTAAGGAAGCAGCGCCCTACGAGCAAGTGCTCTGTACTAGAATTTTTTACGAGGAAGGACCGACATCCCTGCATATTTTTTACTATAAAAAGCGCTCTTCTTTTAAAACTTTTTAATAGGAAGGAGCTCCTTCCGTCTAGAATTTTTATTATATAGATACGATATATTTCTAGAATTTTTTATAAGGAAGGACCGCCCTTCTTTCAGATTCTTTTTCTAGGAACTAATGCTCTCTACTAGAATTTTTTACTATGAAGGACCGACCTCCTTTCAGATTTTTTTCTAGAAACATTTGCTCTGTTCTAGAATTTTTACTAGGAAGTACCGACCTCCCTCCAGATTTTTTACTACGAAAAAGCGCTCTTCTTCTATAATTTCTAATACGAATTAGCTCCTTCCCTCTAGAATTTTTACTATATAGATACGATATATTTCTAGAATTTTTGATAAGGAAGGACCGCCCTTCTTTCAGATTTTATTTCTAGGAACAAGTGCTCTCTACTAGAATTTTTTACTATGATGGACCGACCTCCTTTCAGATTTTTTACTAGGAAAAAGCGCTCTTCTTCTAGAATTTCTAATATGAAGAAGCTCCTTCCCTCTTGAGTTTTTACTGGATAGAAACGATATATTTCAAGAATTTTTTTTTAGGAAGGACCGCCCTCCTTTCAGATTTTTTTTCTAGGAACAAGTGCTCTGTACTAGAATTTTTTACAAGGAAGGACTGACCTCCCTCCAGATTTTTTACTAGGAAAAAGCGCTCTTCTTCTAGAATTTCTAATATATAGGAGCTCCTTCCCTCTTGAGTTTTTACTGGATAGAAACGATATATTTCTAGAATTTTTTTTAAGGAAGACCGCCCCCCTTTCAGATTTTTTTTCTTGGAACACGTGCTCTGTACTAGAATTTTTTACTATGAAGGACCGTCATCTTTTCAGTTTTTTTTCAAGGAACAAGTGCTCTGTACTAGAATTTTTTCCCCCCAGATTTTTTTCTTGGAAAAATCGATCTTCTTCTAGAATTTCTAATAATAAGGAGCTCCTTCCCTCCAGAATTTTTTCTGTATAGAAATGATATATTTCTAGAATTTTTTAGAAGGTAGGACCGCCCATTCAGATTTTTTCCTATGAGCCATTGCTCTGTACTAGAATTTTTTACTAGGAAGGACCGACCTCCCTCCAGTTTTTTTACTAGAAAAAACGCTCTTCTTCTAGAATTTCTAATACGAAGGAGCTCCTTCCCTCTTGAGTTTTTACTTTAAAGAAAAGATCTATTTCTAGAATTTCTTACAAGGAAGGACCGCCCTCCTTTAGAAACGATATATTTCTAGAACTTTTTAGAAATAAGGACCGCCCTTCTTTCAGATTTTTTTTTCTACGAGCAAGGGCTCTGTACTAGAATTTTTTACTAGGAAGGACCGACCTCCCTCCAGATTTTTTACTATAAAAAGGGCTCTTCTTTTAAAATTTTTTAACCGACCGCCCTCGTTTCAGATTTTTTCCTAGGAACAATTGCTTTCTACTAGTTTTTTCACAAGGAAGGACCGACCTCCCTTAAGATTTTTTTTCTAGGAAAAAGCGCTCTTCTTCTGGAATTTTTTAAAAAGAAGGAGCTCCTACCTTCTAGAATTTTTACAGGAGAGAAACGATTTTTTAAGGATCAAAATTTTTTTAAGGAAGCAGCGCCCTTCTTTCAGATTTTTTTTCCTACGAGCAAGTGCTTTATACGAGAATTTTTTACTAGGTAGGACCGACCTCCCTCCAGATTTTTTACTATAAAACGTGCTCTTCTTTTAAAACATTCTTTCAAGCTTCTTTTTTTTCATTGGAAGGAGCTCCTTCCCTCTATAATTTTTACTGGAAAGAAAATATCTAATTCTAGAATTTCTTACAAGGAAGGACCGACCTCCTTTCAGATTTTTTTCTAGGAACATTTGCTCTGTTCAAAAATTTTTTACTAGGAAGGACCGACCTCCCACCAGATTTTTTTCTTGGAAAAAGCGCTCTTCTTCTAGAATTTCTAATAATAAGGAGCTCCTTCCTTCCAGAATTTTTTCTGTATAGAAATTATATATTTCTAGAATTTTTTAGAAGGTAGGACCGCCCTTTCAGATTTTTTTCCTATGAGCCATTGCTCTGTACTGGAATTTTTTACTAGGAAGGACCGACCTCCCTCCAGATTTTTTACTATAAAAAGCGCTCTTCTTTTAAAACTTTTTAATAGGAAGGACCGACCTCCCTCCAGTTTTTTTACTAGAAAAAACGTTTTTCTTCTAGAATTTCTAATACGAAGGAGCTCCTTCCCTCTTGAGTTTTTACTTTAAAGAAAAGATCTATTTCTAGAATTTCTTACAAGGAAGGACCGCTCTCCTTTCAGATTTTTTCTAGGAACAAGGTCTCTGTACAAGAATTTTTTACTAGGAAGGACCGACCTCCCACCAGATTTTTTACTATAAAAAGTGCTCTTCTTTTAAAACTTTTTCATAGGAAGGAGCTCCTTCCCTCTAGAATTTTTACTGGAAAGAAAATGTCTCTTTCTAGAATTTCTTACAAGAAGGACCGACCTCCCTCAAGATTTTTCTCTTGGAAAAAGCGCTCTTCTTCTAGAATTTCTAATAATAAGGAGCACTTTCCCTTCACTTATTCCCTTCCTAATAATAAGGAGCACTTACTTCCCCTTCTAGAATTTCTAATATGAAGGAGCTCCTTACCTTTAGAGTTTTAACTGGATAGAAACGATATATTTCTAGAACTTTTTAGAAATAAGGACCGCCCTTCTTTCAGATTTTTTCTATTAACAATTGCTCTGTTCTAGAATTTTTTACAAGGAAGGACCGACCTCCCTCGAGATTTTTTACTAGGAAAAAGCGCTCTTCTTCTAGAATTTCTAATACGAAGGAGCTCCTTCCCTCTAGAGTTTTTTCTGGATAGAAACGATATATTTCTAGAACTTTTTAGAAATAAGGACCGGCCCTTCTTTCAGATTTTTTTTCTTACGAGCAAGTGCTCTGTACTAGAATTTTTTACTAGGAAGGACCGACCGACCTCCCTCCAGATTTGTTTCTTGGAAAAAGCACTCTTCTTCTAGAATTTCTAATAATAAGGAGCACTTTCCCTTTAGAATTTTTACTATATAGATACGATATATTTCTAGAATTTTTTATAAGGAAGGACCGCCCTTCTTTTAGATTTTTTTTCCTACGAGCAAGTGTTCTGTACTAGAATTTTTTACTAGGAAGGACCGACCTCCCACCATATTGTTTTCTTGGAAAAAGTGCTCTTCTATAATTTCTAATAATAAGGAGCTCCTTCCCCCTATAATTTTCTATATAGAAACGATATATTTCTAGAATTTTTTAGAAGGTAGGACCGCACTTTCTGATTTTTTTCCTACGAGCAAGGTCTCTGTACTAGAATTTTTTCCTAGGAAGGACCGAACTCCCTCCAGATTTTTTACTATAAAAAGCGCTCACCGTACAAACTTTTAAGAACCGTATTTTGTCCAATTTTTCGCAATCGGAGAGTTCGAAAATACATTCCCTTCTTCAGGATCTACAGCTAGGCGACAGAAGGCCGTCTCAGTAACTTTTGGAAATGAAAAGCTTAGCTTCTTCTAATTTTAGTGATGATGGTTTAAAGTCCATTTGGCTTCAAAGGCTACCAATAAACACACATCAAATTTTGTCTGCTTCTAACGAATTGTTGGATGGCCTGGCAAAGGTCGCAGACACAATTAGTGAGGTATCTGGATGCAATGTTTCTGCCCTTTCAAAGGACAATAATTCTGAATTGGAGGCTATAAGAAAGAATAAAGCGGATTTAAGGGATCAGTTTAAAGAATTTACCTCCAGGAGTAGGTATAGAGGTAGGCGGAGATCATCTGGTAGAAGATCTGGCTCAAGATCTTGTGCTACGGACAAAACTAATTTTTGTTGGTATCACAACCGTTTTGGCGAAAACGCCCGCGATTGTGTAAAACCTTGTGATTTTCCGGAAAACTCCTAGGCCCTTCTGTTACTGCGGCGGCAGATGTTAGCCCTGGGTACAGCCGCTTGTTCGTTAGCGATAGGAAAACGAGCAATCGTTTCAAATCGACACTGGTGCAGCAGTTAGCTGTTGGCCAAAAAACCTGGTTCCAAATGCACGGAAGGCGATCTGGTTTTGTATGAAGCAAACGAAACCAATATTAAAACTTACGGCACCAAGTTCCTGGAACTTGAATTTGGTTTGCGGAGAAATTTTCTTTGGAAATTTTTGATAGCAGATATTTCTCAGCCAATAATCGGTGCGGATTTCCTAGAAAACTTTGGATTACTAGTCGACGTCAAAAACAGACAGCTCGTGGATCACACCACGTCTCTCAAAGCATCAGGTAAAGTCGGTCCTGGTTCCTCTTTAGGTTTGACGCTCATCTCTATAAAATCCCCGTATCATGAGTTACTGGCTAAATATCCGCAACTCCTCAATTCCAGTTTGCCTGTGGACGCTCCATCCCATTCAGTTACGCATTGCATCGAAATAAGAGGACCGCCAGTTTTTTCTAAGGTAAGACGTCTTTATCCCGCCAAGCTGAAAATTAAAATGTAAAGCCTCAATCAGTGAAAAACCTAAGATGACAAAGATATTAAAAGTAGGGGAGAACGAGGCACATTCGCACAAAAAGTGCATTTCGGGATATTTCTCTGGATCTAGATGAGATATTGAAACAAACTGGGATTCAAATGAAAGTTAAAACATTTCCCGATATTTTAGAATGATAATTGGTCGCATTCATCTAGAACCTATTCATCATTTTAACCTATATCATCAATATAAAAAACGAGAAATTTCGTGCGAATGTGCCCCATGGGTGGGGCAGTCTTGCACACGTGTGGGGCACATTCGTACGCATGCAAAAAATTATACAATAATTATTTTTACGAACTAAAAAGTTTATGGCACTTTAAAGTAAGGATAATTAAACGAAATATTTGGCACTTTTACATATTTTTCCTCTAAATTGAAGATTTTTTTACAAAAAGCAAACAGCTTCAGAAAATATTGAATATCTAAGTTTTTGATGGAAAACAATTGTAATGAAGAGTATATTGCACATTGACATACTTAACATAATATAATTAGTTTAAAAAGTTTAACCAATATTTTAACTGTCAGGTTTTATTCGAAAAGAAAAGTGAACCAACAGCTCACTTATTAACACCTGAAACTGACGGTTGGGGAACTTGTCATACGATATTATCTTTTTGTATGAATGTTGAATCATTTCTTACTGGGAAAATAAAAGTTTCGTCATTAATTTTAAAGTTTTTAAAGTTTTTCATCATTAATTTTAAATAAGCACCATTTAACTCCAAATTTTCTATTTGACCAACGTAAAAAAATTTTCTTTTTAGTAGCAAATTCTACTGGAATAAAATCACCTAAGTCCAAGTCAATTGGTTATAAACAAATATAAAGGACATTATTTCTTCAATGTTTGAATCTGGGTCTAAATTCCTTTAAAACTGAAGCTTTCTTTAAGTCATTATTTCACCAAATTTTGAGACAATTACAAAAAAAAAAACAATTAAACTTCAAGTTATTAAATATACTGCACTCATAAACATATAAATCACTTTCATAATAAAAATGGGAAAGATGATGCCTATCAACTAGTTCAAGCTTACCAAGTCCCAACAAGATATTTATAAATAAAGCAGGGAAATAAATCCTTTCTAGAAATTTACTTTAGTAGTGCCTCAACCGAATAAAAAGTTGAATGTCCACTTGAGAGTTATTTTTGATTGATATTTTACGCCAACAAAATGACATGAAAATTTACTTTGCTGCTTCTAACGCTAGCAAATTTCTAGTACGTATAAAACAAAATGGCTCAGGGCTTTGAAATTTCATGCAGGAGGTGGTATTCATGCATCCATTTACTGGTACTTTTTTCAGATTTTTAAATTAACAATTACTAGGGGAAATGCCGCCTGTCCGAATGTGCCCCATGTGCGAAATAGCCCCACTCTCCCCTAAACTATGATAAAATAAATTATTTTCTGCTAAACTATACGTTTCCCTTAAATTTAAATTCTGAGGATGGGGACCATTTATATAATAGATTCGCAGACATATTAAGAAATATTTTGATAAACTGTACACATTATTTAGAGTTCCCTAATCGCAAAACCAATAAAAACTGGATAAATGATGAGATCCTAAAGTTAATTAAGTCAAAGGAAAATCTCTATAAAAAACATAAAAGGGCTATTCCATATGAACAGGGACATGATCAAGAAAAATGAAAAGATAAAATAATAAAATTTTCTAATTATTTTAGGGAATAATTATGCAGTATTGATCTAATTGTGTTTTGCATTGCTTAAATTTTGTGTAAAATTATTTTTATCGGAATGTCAGCATTTAAAGTCAATATTTAGAAATATTTGTTTAAAAGGTTAATTTGTTAATGAAAAATGTATAGTTTATTTAGAAAATTAAAAATAATTTAATTAGTTTTTACAACTTTTTTGTTAAATATACTCATAAACTTTATAGTAAAAATGAAATAAAGTGTTTAAATCAATTTAATTATATTTATATTCATGAATAACTGAACGCTTATTCACATGTAGCGTGAGTTACGAAGTACTGTAGCGTGAGTTACGAACAGCTTTCTATATTTTATTTTATTTCCGATTTTCTAAAGCATTCCCAGTAAAACTGTTTGCTGTTTTAGAATAAAGGAAGTATATTCAAACACCTGACAAGCATACAGAATTATTGAAACATTATTTAAGCAGAAAAACAAATTTGAATTTTATACTCATAAATCCATGTCTTTTTCTTGTAGCGTGAGTTACGACTCTATTTTAATTAATATTTAAAAAACTAAAATTCTTAAAAGATTCGCAATACTTATTTTAAATTATTAACATAAATTTCAATATGTATGATTTTTTTAGAAAGAAAATAATAGTTATTTCTATGTTTAAAAATTATCTGAAATTGCAATTTTGAAAAAAATGTAGCGTGAGTTACGGTGGAATTGCCCAAAAAATATCCTTTTGATATAATTCATGAACAAAATTATAATCGAATTTAAAAAGAGCTGAAAATAAAAATTAGAAACTCTAAACATAATTATTTTACGTCCGAATTATTAAAGTGCAATAGTATCAAAAGACAATGGGAATTTGTGAATCAGATCATTAACTCTAATATAAAGGATAAAAAACCTTTATCCAATAATAATAGCCTACTAGTAGATAATGTCAATCACTTTTTTATAAACATGGGATCTAATGCTATTTATACTGAATCTGTTAACTTTAGAAAATACCTAACTAGTCAATCCTACTCTTTTTTTCTTTCTGAGACAGACGATGTGGAAATTAAAAAAATTATTTTCTCACTTGAAGAAAAAAAATCCCCTGGTTATGACAGAATAACACCTAATGCCCTTAAAATTATAGCTAACACTAACATATCTGTCATAACGAAAATTATAAATTTATCCCTTTCAAAAGGTGCATTTCCTGATTCATTAAAAACGGCTTTGGTGGTTCCCCTTCACAAATACGGTGATACTAATAAATTTGAAAATTACAGACCTATATCTCTCTTACCCATATTTTCTAAAGTCATTGAAAAAATAGTACATTCCAGACTTTATAATTATCTAAAGGTTTTCAATATAATTTCTGAAAATCAATTCGGATTTCTGCCTGGTCTTAGTACCGAACATGCATTATTAGAATTCAATAAATTTACATATACTAGTGTTGATAGAAATAACAAAACAGCCGCTGTCTTTTTAGACATTGCAAAGCATTTGACAGCGTTGATAATAGTATATTAATCGATAAGTTATTTTCAATCGGAATTCGTGGAGTAACTTTAAATTGGTTTATTTCTTATCTACAAAACCGTAAACAGTATGTAAAATTGGGTGATTTAGAAAGCAGCATTTTAAATATAAGGTCTGGGGTGTCACAGGGTTCAATCCTTGGTCCTTTACTTTTCTTAATATATAATAATGACTTTTGTAAATTAAAACTGAATGGTAAAATTAGAACAAATGCAGACGACACAGTGATCCTATACTCTTGTTCTACCTATGAAACATTACAAAATATCATAAATGATGACATTTTGGTAATTAAAGACTGGTTTCTTGCTAATAAGTTATCGATAAACATTAATAAAACCAAATTTATAAATTTTAGTATTTACGGACCTTCTGAAAACCTTTGTCTCTATTATCATCTTCCCGATTGTAATAATAACTGTAGTAACTGTAATTGCCCTCCTCTTCAACAAGTTTATTCAATAAAATATCTAGGACTAACCGTAGATTATAATTTAAAATGGAAATATCATGTAAAATATTTAACAAATAAACTTCGCTATATTTTCCACAAATTTTATTTTATTAAAAAGATAATTAATAAAAAGTTCTTGTTTCAGCTGTATCACTCTTGGGTGAGTTCTATAATAAGTTATGATATTACAGTCTGGGGAGGAGATTACTTAGATAATATAAATCCAGTCATTAAAATTCAAAACAAAATTATTAAATTCTTAAATAGTTATCAATTTCCTTTACTTGAATCATACAGAAAATTAAATGTCTTACCCCTTCGTCACTTTTTCTTCTTTAAAGTTATATTACATTTTACTAAACAAGAAAATAGCCCTGATCTTCGAAGCATAAGTTATAGTCTGCGATCAAACAATTTATATTTAGTTCCAAAAACAAAAAAAGAAATTCTACATAAAAATTATTATTACTTATCTCCCAAATTTTTTAACAGCTTACCAGAGGATCTAAAATCTGAGAGATGTCCTTCCAAATTTAAAAAATCATTACAAAACTACATTTTAACTATAGAAAATATTGAGGTGTTCTTTTGAGAAATTTCAAGAATTGCTCTTTACCTATTTTAATTACAATTTTATTCTGAAGCTAGCGTACAATGGTCTGGATTTTCTATTAACTATATTGGTTTCACATATTTTTTACAATTATTTCATATATGTATTATATTTTTTTCACTTATTCTGTGTATATTATTCCAACTGTTAATGTCTTTTTGGTTACCCGTATGGGCTTCACACTGTGCATTTTCAGTTCTAGATTAGACATAGAAAAAGGTTTATTGTTTTGGGCGTTGCCCGTTAACAAATAACACAAATAATTTTAAAGAAGTTGACATGATCTTTGAATTCAGATTAAAAAAAATAACATTTTCAAAAAAGTATATACAAATCACTGTAATACAAGTTAAGACAGTACAAGCCAAGTGCAGGAACAAAATACAAATTAACTAGAATCCTCTCCAATGTCCCGGCGAAGCCTAAAAACGTAAGTCAGGAAACATAGAATATTGAAATAGTTGGCGTTAGGATCATTCAAGAAAAAGGGAAAATTTTTTACGTTCGATAAATATTTGTTTCGATAATAGCTATAAATATGACATGAGTTAAATATATGGTTCCATGTGTCAAATTCTTCGGTGTTACAAAAGGAACATTGGTTATTAAAATAAACTTCAAATATCTGGCCCTTATTGTCACGTGAGACACAAAGAATGTCCCAGGTTAGTCCGGATACCATCCGGGGCCGAGACGAATAATTATAAATTTAGTAAGTTAGGGTTAACCGCACACGAGGTTTGTAAACTCATGAGGAAATATATCTATATCTAACTAACTTAACTCTCTCAAAGACAATTATTCTCCCTCAAATTATTCCATAACAATATGCAGAGCGACATAAGGAAAACAGAGATAGTAAATGAGAAAATAATTGGGACTTACCTCCAATCCTGGTCCATCCTCCGTCTGTCTGGTTGCATAGAATCCATGTAATGTCTAAATTCACACTAACTCCAATGTAATTAAGTTAACTATTTTATTTTGCGTTCTAGGTTAAATAACTACATATCTACACTTCCAATCTTCACACAATCCATGGGCCTCTCCCGCCACCGACAAGTCACTCGCATCCACCAGCTCCCTAAAACCAACCTTCTCTTTCCCTACCAAATCCAAGAAACCTCTCACCACACCGGTTCAAACCTGTTCCCCCAGCCCCCTGGTGACGCGTATGTGGGAGAGGCAAAGAGATACCAGGGCAGCTTGTGCTGCCCTCTAGTATCCCCACTACCAACTTCCAACACTTATAGAAGATTTTATTTTGATTTAAACGTAATTTGAAAATAATTCTTTTTACATAAATATCAGAGTCGGATAGTATACAACTTTCAGGGGTGGGACAATTCTTTATAAGTTTATAGTGGGGAAAGTGGGTGCTATTCTCCATTATTGAAAAATCTCGTTGTAGGCATTGATCTCGACAAGTGTGTAACATATTAGGTAGATAATAGGAAGCCAGGTCATGGTTTTGAGATGTCCAAATAAAGTTAAATCCAAGGTTTTCAATTATTTTTTTACTTTCAGTTCTTGAACCGTTTACATCCCACAACGCATAAATTTCAGCTATCACACAAATACATAACTGACTGTTAAATATTATTATTATCAAAATTTACAGTAATTTCAATCATTTTTTGAAGAGAATGGGCATTGTGCATTGAACATCTTTTCGCAACCATCTTGAAATCCCATAAACCCCTCAAAAACTTGTGCACCTGGCAAATATGTGTTCCTATATCCTTCGTTTAAATTATAATCCTTTAGTAACCCCCAGCGTTGTTATTCAAAAAAGTTATGTTTTTTCGCGCGCCCCTTGACTTGAAAAGTCAGTGCTCTTTACCCGGCGTTGAAATCGCCGGAAACTGTTCTTGGGCAGTCACAATACAACCAATCGGTTTCCTCCTAAAGAGTATAAAAAAAGCGAAAAAGGTCAAGGTCACGTTAAAAAAATGACGTTTTTTTCGCGCGCCCCTTGGCGCGAAAAGTCAGTGCACCTTACCCGGCGCCGGAGGCGCCGGAAAATTTTTTTGACTTTGAATAAATTTCCCCTTTCGTATTTAGGATCTAGGTTGTTTGCCGGAGGGATGATCCTATATGCCGCTCCGTGCCCCTTAGGGCACACTCCCATCAACCCTCCGGCAAACAACCTAGATCGACTTTTTTGCGTTCCGAGTCGCTCACAGACTGAGTAATACGGTGCCTAAAGCCGTTTAAGGCCACCCCCCTAGAGGGTCTAGAATTCTTCCTCGAAGCTCAAATTCGCACAGAATGTGTAGTATTATGCATAGAAGATACCCTGCGAGTTTGGAGTCCAAGCGACTTGATTTTGGGGGGTTGGGCCTGCTCCCTGTATGGCCTTGTAGCCGTTCCGAGTCGCTCAGACTGAGTAATACGGTGCCTAAAGCCGTTTAAGGCCACCCCCCTAGAGGGTCTAGAATTCTTCCTCGAAGCTCAAATTCGCACAGAATGTGTAGTATTATGCATAGAAGATACCCTGCGAGTTTGGAGTCCAAGCGACTTGATTTTGGGGGGTTGGGCCTGCTCCCTGTATGGCCTTGTAGCCGTTCTGAGTCGCTCACAGACTGAGTAATACGGTGCCTAAAGCCGTTTAAGGCCACCCCCCTAGAGGGTCTAGAATTCTTCCTCGAAGCTCAAATTCGCACAGAATGTGTAGTATTATGCATAGAAGATACCCTGCGAGTTTGGAGTCCAAGCGACTTGATTTTGGGGGGTTGGGCCTGCTCCCTGTATGGCCTTGTAGCCGTTCCGAGTCGCTCAGACTGAGTAATACGGTGCCTAAAGCCGTTTAAGGCCACCCCCCTAGAGGGTCTAGAATTCTTCCTCGAAGCTCAAATTCGCACAGAATGTGTAGTATTATGCATAGAAGATACCCTGCGAGTTTGGAGTCCAAGCGACTTGATTTTGGGGGGTTGGGCCTGCTCCCTGTATGGCCTTGTAGCCGTTCTGAGTCGCTCACAGACTGAGTAATACGGTGCCTAAAGCCGTTTAAGGCCACCCCCCTAGAGGGTCTAGAATTCTTCCTCGAAGCTCAAATTCGCACAGAATGTGTAGTATTATGCATAGAAGATACCCTGCGAGTTTGGAGTCCAAGCGACTTGATTTTGGGGGGTTGGGCCTGCTCCCTGTATGGCCTTGTAGCCGTTCCGAGTCGCTCAGACTGAGTAATACGGTGCCTAAAGCCGTTTAAGGCCACCCCCCTAGAGGGTCTAGAATTCTTCCTCGAAGCTCAAATTCGCACAGAATGTGTAGTATTATGCATAGAAGATACCCTGCGAGTTTGGAGTCCAAGCGACTTGATTTTGGGGGGTTGGGCCTGCTCCCTGTATGGCCTTGTAGCCGTTCCGAGTCGCTCAGACTGAGTAATACGGTGCCTAAAGCCGTTTAAGGCCACCCCCCTAGAGGGTCTAGAATTCTTCCTCGAAGCTCAAATTCGCACAGAATGTGTAGTATTATGCATAGAAGATACCCTGCGAGTTTGGAGTCCAAGCGACTTGATTTTGGGGGGTTGGGCCTGCTCCCTGTATGGCCTTGTAGCCGTTCCGAGTCGCTCAGACTGAGTAATACGGTGCCTAAAGCCGTTTAAGGCCACCCCCCTAGAGGGTCTAGAATTCTTCCTCGAAGCTCAAATTCGCACAGAATGTGTAGTATTATGCATAGAAGATACCCTGCGAGTTTGGAGTCCAAGCGACTTGATTTTGGGGGGTTGGGCCTGCTCCCTGTATGGCCTTGTAGCCGTTCTGAGTCGCTCACAGACTGAGTAATACGGTGCCTAAAGCCGTTTAAGGCCACCCCCCTAGAGGGTCTAGAATTCTTCCTCGAAGCTCAAATTCGCACAGAATGTGTAGTATTATGCATAGAAGATACCCTGCGAGTTTGGAGTCCAAGCGACTTGATTTTGGGGGGTTGGGCCTGCTCCCTGTATGGCCTTGTAGCCGTTCCGAGTCGCTCAGACTGAGTAATACGGTGCCTAAAGCCGTTTAAGGCCACCCCCCTAGAGGGTCTAGAATTCTTCCTCGAAGCTCAAATTCGCACAGAATGTGTAGTATTATGCATAGAAGATACCCTGCGAGTTTGGAGTCCAAGCGACTTGATTTTGGGGGGTTGGGCCTGCTCCCTGTATGGCCTTGTAGCCGTTCTGAGTCGCTCACAGACTGAGTAATACGGTGCCTAAAGCCGTTTAAGGCCACCCCCCTAGAGGGTCTAGAATTCTTCCTCGAAGCTCAAATTCGCACAGAATGTGTAGTATTATGCATAGAAGATACCCTGCGAGTTTGGAGTCCAAGCGACTTGATTTTGGGGGGTTGGGCCTGCTCCCTGTATGGCCTTGTAGCCGTTCCGAGTCGCTCAGACTGAGTAATACGGTGCCTAAAGCCGTTTAAGGCCACCCCCCTAGAGGGTCTAGAATTCTTCCTCGAAGCTCAAATTCGCACAGAATGTGTAGTATTATGCATAGAAGATACCCTGCGAGTTTGGAGTCCAAGCGACTTGATTTTGGGGGGTTGGGCCTGCTCCCTGTATGGCCTTGTAGCCGTTCTGAGTCGCTCACAGACTGAGTAATACGGTGCCTAAAGCCGTTTAAGGCCACCCCCCTAGAGGGTCTAGAATTCTTCCTCGAAGCTCAAATTCGCACAGAATGTGTAGTATTATGCATAGAAGATACCCTGCGAGTTTGGAGTCCAAGCGACTTGATTTTGGGGGGTTGGGCCTGCTCCCTGTATGGCCTTGTAGCCGTTCCGAGTCGCTCAGACTGAGTAATACGGTGCCTAAAGCCGTTTAAGGCCACCCCCCTAGAGGGTCTAGAATTCTTCCTCGAAGCTCAAATTCGCACAGAATGTGTAGTATTATGCATAGAAGATACCCTGCGAGTTTGGAGTCCAAGCGACTTGATTTTGGGGGGTTGGGCCTGCTCCCTGTATGGCCTTGTAGCCGTTCCGAGTCGCTCAGACTGAGTAATACGGTGCCTAAAGCCGTTTAAGGCCACCCCCCTAGAGGGTCTAGAATTCTTCCTCGAAGCTCAAATTCGCACAGAATGTGTAGTATTATGCATAGAAGATACCCTGCGAGTTTGGAGTCCAAGCGACTTGATTTTGGGGGGTTGGGCCTGCTCCCTGTATGGCCTTGTAGCCGTTCCGAGTCGCTCAGACTGAGTAATACGGTGCCTAAAGCCGTTTAAGGCCACCCCCCTAGAGGGTCTAGAATTCTTCCTCGAAGCTCAAATTCGCACAGAATGTGTAGTATTATGCATAGAAGATACCCTGCGAGTTTGGAGTCCAAGCGACTTGATTTTGGGGGGTTGGGCCTGCTCCCTGTATGGCCTTGTAGCCGTTCCGAGTCGCTCAGACTGAGTAATACGGTGCCTAAAGCCGTTTAAGGCCACCCCCCTAGAGGGTCTAGAATTCTTCCTCGAAGCTCAAATTCGCACAGAATGTGTAGTATTATGCATAGAAGATACCCTGCGAGTTTGGAGTCCAAGCGACTTGATTTTGGGGGGTTGGGCCTGCTCCCTGTATGGCCTTGTAGCCGTTCCGAGTCGCTCACAGACTGAGTAATACGGTGCCTAAAGCCGTTTAAGGCCACCCCCCTAGAGGGTCTAGAATTCTTCCTCGAAGCTCAAATTCGCACAGAATGTGTAGTATTATGCATAGAAGATACCCTGCGAGTTTGGAGTCCAAGCGACTTGATTTTGGGGGGTTGGGCCTGCTCCCTGTATGGCCTTGTAGCCGTTCCGAGTCGCTCAGACTGAGTAATACGGTGCCTAAAGCCGTTTAAGGCCACCCCCCTAGAGGGTCTAGAATTCTTCCTCGAAGCTCAAATTCGCACAGAATGTGTAGTATTATGCATAGAAGATACCCTGCGAGTTTGGAGTCCAAGCGACTTGATTTTGGGGGGTTGGGCCTGCTCCCTGTATGGCCTTGTAGCCGTTCCGAGTCGCTCAGACTGAGTAATACGGTGCCTAAAGCCGTTTAAGGCCACCCCCCTAGAGGGTCTAGAATTCTTCCTCGAAGCTCAAATTCGCACAGAATGTGTAGTATTATGCATAGAAGATACCCTGCGAGTTTGGAGTCCAAGCGACTTGATTTTGGGGGGTTGGGCCTGCTCCCTGTATGGCCTTGTAGCCGTTCCGAGTCGCTCAGACTGAGTAATACGGTGCCTAAAGCCGTTTAAGGCCACCCCCCTAGAGGGTCTAGAATTCTTCCTCGAAGCTCAAATTCGCACAGAATGTGTAGTATTATGCATAGAAGATACCCTGCGAGTTTGGAGTCCAAGCGACTTGATTTTGGGGGGTTGGGCCTGCTCCCTGTATGGCCTTGTAGCCGTTCCGAGTCGCTCAGACTGAGTAATACGGTGCCTAAAGCCGTTTAAGGCCACCCCCCTAGAGGGTCTAGAATTCTTCCTCGAAGCTCAAATTCGCACAGAATGTGTAGTATTATGCATAGAAGATACCCTGCGAGTTTGGAGTCCAAGCGACTTGATTTTGGGGGGTTGGGCCTGCTCCCTGTATGGCCTTGTAGCCGTTCCGAGTCGCTCAGACTGAGTAATACGGTGCCTAAAGCCGTTTAAGGCCACCCCCCTAGAGGGTCTAGAATTCTTCCTCGAAGCTCAAATTCGCACAGAATGTGTAGTATTATGCATAGAAGATACCCTGCGAGTTTGGAGTCCAAGCGACTTGATTTTGGGGGGTTGGGCCTGCTCCCTGTATGGCCTTGTAGCCGTTCTGAGTCGCTCACAGACTGAGTAATACGGTGCCTAAAGCCGTTTAAGGCCACCCCCCTAGAGGGTCTAGAATTCTTCCTCGAAGCTCAAATTCGCACAGAATGTGTAGTATTATGCATAGAAGATACCCTGCGAGTTTGGAGTCCAAGCGACTTGATTTTGGGGGGTTGGGCCTGCTCCCTGTATGGCCTTGTAGCCGTTCCGAGTCGCTCAGACTGAGTAATACGGTGCCTAAAGCCGTTTAAGGCCACCCCCCTAGAGGGTCTAGAATTCTTCCTCGAAGCTCAAATTCGCACAGAATGTGTAGTATTATGCATAGAAGATACCCTGCGAGTTTGGAGTCCAAGCGACTTGATTTTGGGGGGTTGGGCCTGCTCCCTGTATGGCCTTGTAGCCGTTCTGAGTCGCTCACAGACTGAGTAATACGGTGCCTAAAGCCGTTTAAGGCCACCCCCCTAGAGGGTCTAGAATTCTTCCTCGAAGCTCAAATTCGCACAGAATGTGTAGTATTATGCATAGAAGATACCCTGCGAGTTTGGAGTCCAAGCGACTTGATTTTGGGGGGTTGGGCCTGCTCCCTGTATGGCCTTGTAGCCGTTCCGAGTCGCTCAGACTGAGTAATACGGTGCCTAAAGCCGTTTAAGGCCACCCCCCTAGAGGGTCTAGAATTCTTCCTCGAAGCTCAAATTCGCACAGAATGTGTAGTATTATGCATAGAAGATACCCTGCGAGTTTGGAGTCCAAGCGACTTGATTTTGGGGGGTTGGGCCTGCTCCCTGTATGGCCTTGTAGCCGTTCTGAGTCGCTCACAGACTGAGTAATACGGTGCCTAAAGCCGTTTAAGGCCACCCCCCTAGAGGGTCTAGAATTCTTCCTCGAAGCTCAAATTCGCACAGAATGTGTAGTATTATGCATAGAAGATACCCTGCGAGTTTGGAGTCCAAGCGACTTGATTTTGGGGGGTTGGGCCTGCTCCCTGTATGGCCTTGTAGCCGTTCCGAGTCGCTCAGACTGAGTAATACGGTGCCTAAAGCCGTTTAAGGCCACCCCCCTAGAGGGTCTAGAATTCTTCCTCGAAGCTCAAATTCGCACAGAATGTGTAGTATTATGCATAGAAGATACCCTGCGAGTTTGGAGTCCAAGCGACTTGATTTTGGGGGGTTGGGCCTGCTCCCTGTATGGCCTTGTAGCCGTTCCGAGTCGCTCAGACTGAGTAATACGGTGCCTAAAGCCGTTTAAGGCCACCCCCCTAGAGGGTCTAGAATTCTTCCTCGAAGCTCAAATTCGCACAGAATGTGTAGTATTATGCATAGAAGATACCCTGCGAGTTTGGAGTCCAAGCGACTTGATTTTGGGGGGTTGGGCCTGCTCCCTGTATGGCCTTGTAGCCGTTCCGAGTCGCTCAGACTGAGTAATACGGTGCCTAAAGCCGTTTAAGGCCACCCCCCTAGAGGGTCTAGAATTCTTCCTCGAAGCTCAAATTCGCACAGAATGTGTAGTATTATGCATAGAAGATACCCTGCGAGTTTGGAGTCCAAGCGACTTGATTTTGGGGGGGTTGGGCCTGCTCCCTGTATGGCCTTGTAGCCGTTCCGAGTCGCTCAGACTGAGTAATACGGTGCCTAAAGCCGTTTAAGGCCACCCCCCTAGAGGGTCTAGAATTCTTCCTCGAAGCTCAAATTCGCACAGAATGTGTAGTATTATGCATAGAAGATACCCTGCGAGTTTGGAGTCCAAGCGACTTGATTTTGGGGGGTTGGGCCTGCTCCCTGTATGGCCTTGTAGCCGTTCCGAGTCGCTCAGACTGAGTAATACGGTGCCTAAAGCCGTTTAAGGCCACCCCCCTAGAGGGTCTAGAATTCTTCCTCGAAGCTCAAATTCGCACAGAATGTGTAGTATTATGCATAGAAGATACCCTGCGAGTTTGGAGTCCAAGCGACTTGATTTTGGGGGGTTGGGCCTGCTCCCTGTATGGCCTTGTAGCCGTTCCGAGTCGCTCAGACTGAGTAATACGGTGCCTAAAGCCGTTTAAGGCCACCCCCCTAGAGGGTCTAGAATTCTTCCTCGAAGCTCAAATTCGCACAGAATGTGTAGTATTATGCATAGAAGATACCCTGCGAGTTTGGAGTCCAAGCGACTTGATTTTGGGGGGTTGGGCCTGCTCCCTGTATGGCCTTGTAGCCGTTCTGAGTCGCTCACAGACTGAGTAATACGGTGCCTAAAGCCGTTTAAGGCCACCCCCCTAGAGGGTCTAGAATTCTTCCTCGAAGCTCAAATTCGCACAGAATGTGTAGTATTATGCATAGAAGATACCCTGCGAGTTTGGAGTCCAAGCGACTTGATTTTGGGGGGTTGGGCCTGCTCCCTGTATGGCCTTGTAGCCGTTCCGAGTCGCTCAGACTGAGTAATACGGTGCCTAAAGCCGTTTAAGGCCACCCCCCTAGAGGGTCTAGAATTCTTCCTCGAAGCTCAAATTCGCACAGAATGTGTAGTATTATGCATAGAAGATACCCTGCGAGTTTGGAGTCCAAGCGACTTGATTTTGGGGGGTTGGGCCTGCTCCCTGTATGGCCTTGTAGCCGTTCTGAGTCGCTCACAGACTGAGTAATACGGTGCCTAAAGCCGTTTAAGGCCACCCCCCTAGAGGGTCTAGAATTCTTCCTCGAAGCTCAAATTCGCACAGAATGTGTAGTATTATGCATAGAAGATACCCTGCGAGTTTGGAGTCCAAGCGACTTGATTTTGGGGGGTTGGGCCTGCTCCCTGTATGGCCTTGTAGCCGTTCCGAGTCGCTCAGACTGAGTAATACGGTGCCTAAAGCCGTTTAAGGCCACCCCCCTAGAGGGTCTAGAATTCTTCCTCGAAGCTCAAATTCGCACAGAATGTGTAGTATTATGCATAGAAGATACCCTGCGAGTTTGGAGTCCAAGCGACTTGATTTTGGGGGGTTGGGCCTGCTCCCTGTATGGCCTTGTAGCCGTTCCGAGTCGCTCAGACTGAGTAATACGGTGCCTAAAGCCGTTTAAGGCCACCCCCCTAGAGGGTCTAGAATTCTTCCTCGAAGCTCAAATTCGCACAGAATGTGTAGTATTATGCATAGAGATACCCTGCGAGTTTGGAGTCCAAGCGACTTGATTTTGGGGGGTTGGGCCTGCTCCCTGTATGGCCTTGTAGCCGTTCCGAGTCGCTCAGACTGAGTAATACGGTGCCTAAAGCCGTTTAAGGCCACCCCCCTAGAGGGTCTAGAATTCTTCCTCGAAGCTCAAATTCGCACAGAATGTGTAGTATTATGCATAGAAGATACCCTGCGAGTTTGGAGTCCAAGCGACTTGATTTTGGGGGGTTGGGCCTGCTCCCTGTATGGCCTTGTAGCCGTTCTGAGTCGCTCACAGACTGAGTAATACGGTGCCTAAAGCCG